>JARIHO010000045.1:0-600000 GCA_029282495.1 Mycena albidolilacea | reverse complement strand
AAGATGGTGGCAATCGCGTACTTGATTCCGAAAAACACAGCGTATAAAGTCGTAACCGGGTTCAGCGTGTTGTTTTGGCTGAGGAAAAGCGCGGCTACAATAAGTGGTCTCATTCATCAGATTACAGCAAGTACTGCGTTTATTTACCCTGGTGCAGGAAATCTGATGCGCCCGCCTTGCTCGGCCAAAGTGTCACATTGACGACTGCGCCGGAAATCTGGACGAAAGTAAGCAGAGGTATGCATGCATGGGTTGCACGCGGTGAAAGTAATGTACGGCGTAGTCCTTGATGGTTGCACCCAAATCGCTGGCAAGGTCCTCCGCCCAGACGGGACCATCCGTAGCTCGATTGCCTGCGCGGGGGTTGGTACCAATGAGCACAGCCGGGGGGAGGGGTCCACCATCATTTTTCCCCCCAAACGTGTATGAGTCCTACAGTCGAGACTTATTCAGTGGAGCCGGGGTTACAAACAAACGTAAAACACATACACCAAAAGCGACGAGTGTCTTGATACCGGTGGTTACAACCCCTGCATTGGCGTTAATGGGGGTTCCACCGAGCTTGCCGCACGCAGGTGTGATAGCAAGGTGCACGCCGTCGTTCGTCTGGCGCCGCTCAAAAGGCAGGTGGAAAGCTGAGACAAAGGACAAGATTGCGAAGAGCGGTGCCCAAGTTCTGACCATGGTGAGTAGCGGATTCGAAAACTCTACGTTGCGGCGCACGGCCCTTAAGTACGCCCAACTGCAGCCGCCAACCGAGCATACGCCGCCCCGGTCCTTGTGATCGAGGCGGTCCGCAGGAAGCACGATGGTCTGTGCTGCCGGTCCGGCGGTCATGGTTGGTCCAAGTCAACCAGAAGACACTCTGGAAAAACCGTTCTTTCAGGAGCCCTGAAAATGTTCCTGAAATTCTTAGATACAGGAACACTTATTCTATTCCTTGAACTAAAAATTTAAGGAACAGTTTCTGGTTAACAGAATTTTCTTTTCGGAAGTCCTGAAACTTTTCCTTTCAGAGCTCCCGAAATGGATCGGCCCTGCCCGGCCCGCATGGTCCGCTCCCTAAAATGAATAATTTCAGGGCTCCAGAACGGTGTTCCGAGTTCCGAAAACTTAGGTCCCTTCTCCAAATTTCAAGGGGTGGTATTCCGGCCGAGATGCCAAATTGGGTAATTTTCACAAGAAATCCCTCCAGCAGCTCGACGGACCTTCAGGGTCATCCGGAATTCTATACAATGCTCCCAGTGATATATGAAAGTGCACTACGCACTTTGATTTGAAGTATTTCACCAGGAAGCTGGAGAACTCGGGCAGGAAATCACAATCACACCCAAAATCAAGTCTAGAATTATTGTTCCAAGTGCAATGGAATGGGAGTTCAGGGAGAGCCAGATTCTTTTGGAGACCTTCTTTCAGGTCTATAGAAGTGTACTGCAAAGTTTTACAAGAAGTAATTACACGGGGACGTACTGAACGAGGCCAAGAATTCCATATCAAACTTTAAATCCCACCTTGCACATATAACTTGGACACCCCCCCTTCGACTCGGTTTGGCCCAGCTGCATCTGGAACGCCTGCCCCAGCCCCAGCATCTGGGGTGCACTCTGCCACACCTGTGACCACGTATCAGACTCGGCCATGATCAATTCGAAGCTTTCCATCCCCACCACCTTCTCTCACTCTCTCTTTGTCAAGCTCAGCTCCACCTACCCGAAAATGGCGACAGACCTGGTACTGGGGCACCCGGGTGTTTATTCAAAGTCGCTCGAGTTGCAATGTACTATAATGTGTTACACTACATTACAATGTCATCTCACAAGGGCTAATGCTGGCCTGGGCAGTTAGCTAAGAGGGGTATAGTGTGTCTCGGACCATTAGAAAGACACTGGACAATGATCCTGGTAAAGGGTTGACATGAGAAGTCACCAATGGAGCAACCATGGAAAGTGCCTTACCATCCTGGAACGGATTGGGGCTACTGCACATCCCTGACTAAGGGTGTATTACGAGGGATTATCCTTCTGAACCAGAGGGATCACTGTTGGGCATCATCTGACGTCTTCAGAACTGCCAAGAGAAGGTTGGACTTGGTCAATCAACCAATTGACTAAGAAACCATACTCGGGTACTGGGAAGCGCCGGCTATCATAGTTTTCAGACAAATCACTTAAGAAGGTCAAAGCAGGACCAATTGAAGTGAATGGTTACCAAGGAGGGTAATGGTGGGCTGACGAGGAGGTCAGCTAAAAGTTGACATATCAACAATATCCCATCATGATCATTCTAAGCAATGTAGATCTTGACTCATCATTACAGCCAATGTTAGAACCAAAGGTGCAGTCAAAATTTTCCTGTTTTGGGATGTTTTCAAAGAATTGTTAGTAACGCAACCAGTTCTGTACCGATTTGGATGAAACCTAGGTAGATCTGTCGGGCTAATTCATGCGCAATTAGTGATAGAAAGCGATTTATGAAAATATTATATATTAGGTAATCTCTGCTTTTGGACCATTTTCGTGCCAAATAGTGTTTTGCATGTCCAGGACATGTTCCTTAGGTGTTGGATCAAATCTGCAGTGTAAATCAGTTGGACTGAATTACATACATTTCACTGATGGTTGGGTCAACAGGTGATTCAGATCCTCTTGTTGACAGAGCCATTCCTTGAGGTCATGGAGGTCGACCCACGTGGTGTTGGAGAACAGTTGTGGGTGCTTGGTCCTAAAGTTCGTGGGGAATGACTGCAGAACATCAGCTTGCATTGAATGGAAGGTCAAGGCACGTGCCTCATCCCGAAACTGCTCCAGAACCGTGCTTTGAGTCCCACCATTGTGTGGTGTTGCGGCGGCGAGAATGTGGGGGGAAGGAAGCTGGATAGCGGATCAGTAGTGCCGGCATTCACTGCAAGCCACAATAGCCGAGCGGTGTGTCGGGTTTCCTGGAATTGTGTCAGATTTCCTGAATACCGTGTCGCTTGTGGCAAAATGTGTCGGATTTGCTGATCTGCATGCGGGTTTTCCAGGATGTGTCGGATTTACTGATATTTGATAGTTGTGTCGTTGTGTCAGGGTTTGTATATACTCTGATATTGTTGGTTATAACGTCGACAAACTTCCAGATGACTTGAAACTTGATACACAGCAGATGGTGGCCAACGCTGGGGTGGCGGGACGTAGTGGCATATGTCTTTCACAGAGGGTGGTGGTTTTTTCTTTGACCTGGCGAAATCCTCTGACTCTTTCCACTAGTTTCCCTGGACAAGTGGGACCAAATTATCGGCATAAACGCTCAGGGGCTATTCCTTTGCTAAAAATATGCGGCAATTCAAATGATCAAGCAGGGCTGCAATGAGTAGATCATCGGGGGATCATCTTTGGCAGGGAAGCAGGGTATGGAATTTCAAGATATTTGAAAGTGACCCAAGGCTAACATGTGATGTAGCGGGTCCACAAGCGGAATATTCTGCATCTAAATGTGCAATACGTGTTTTAAGACAAGCCATGGGTGTGTTAAATCAATATATCTTGATTATGGTCCGTGGCTTAAGTCTCATCCAGCGCTGGAGCTCGGAATACATAGAATCACAGTAAATGGCTACGCCCCTGGTGCCGTCGAAACACCTCTATGTGAGCTTGCTGTTTTTCTTGTGGTGACATCTGAGAAGGAAGCCTTTCATCCACAGTGGCTGGGATCGACGCCCCGGAAAAAATCAAGGAGATTATCAAACAGGTCGGTAATTTACAATCGGTACCTTTCCTCAATATTGTGCCCTCATATACACCACTAGCTGAAGCAAATGTCACCGTTCAAAACAATTGGGTCAATTATCTTGATCATATTCGCAATATTCATGGAGTAATCGAGGGATGTACATAGGGTTCCAGAGGATATTGCCAGCCTGGTGTTATTCCTGGCCTCGAAGGAGTCCCATTATATCACAGGTGCTTTTAAAAATGTTCTAGTTAAAGGATCTAGTGATTTGCTGACGGATGCCTTCTCTGCACAGGACAAACTGTTCGTCTCAACTCATAAATCATGTCCCGCAGGTTTACTGAGTTTTTGCATTTGGTTGCAGATTTCAATCAATGGGGGCCTCTTCTTTGATTGATGCTGGAGGGCAGAAATTAGTGTCTGTTACAGACCAGAAACGGACAAACAAGTAAGTAACCGTATATGGTCTGTTAGTAATCATGACCCCATCAGGAAGACACAGACTGATTTTTGAACACCACGTCACGGCGCATACTTTGCAGCGATAAATCTCGAAATATTTGGATACATAGAAAACTCGAAAATAGTCAGGGTCCTCATTCATCTCTAAGCAGCTCATCGAGTGCTTGCGATGATATGTGATCAACTTGCCAAGGCAAAATTTTTGATCAAATTTCAGGTTGATCTCGTATTGAGGTATTGGCCCCGCGTATGGCTTGACTGTCGCAGTAGGAAATGATTATATATGCCTCCTGTACGCACATGAATATTCTCTGATTTATCCAGCGCCTTCCGGCTGCGGTACAAAGGAAAGAACGCCTGGTGGCACAGCCACGCAATTGCGTAATCAGTCGGTGTCTTCCCAAAGGGGTCGTGATTGCTATAAGACTAGGTAGAAATATCTTTGTGTTGAACAAGATTTGCCTTCGCTCCGCTCCGGCACATCATACCAGTCCATTAGTTGGGAATTTCAGAGATAGCTCAGGATTCTGATGGTTACGGACAGAACCTGCGGCGCAGCATGTCAAGAGCTTTCGAGATTATGGAGAGCCGTGGGAGACGACAGCCGACTCCAGTGCCATTTAAGCGAGTGATTCGCGACCATCGGCAGGGGGATCCGCAGCAAAAACTGGTTCGCTAAACCTTGATCCAGGGGCGCCCGTGGATTATGCGTAGACGCACGGTTCCGGGGTGCCGTATTACGCCCCACCCCGTACCTTGACCTGTCCCGTCTGGATGTCGCCCAAAACCTTGGACGGGACGGGGGCGTAACCGTAATTACGCCCCCGTAAACCCGTAAGGTTATGGGACGATTTGAGGGAGGCCCCTTGTTCCGTACCACCACCATGGTCGGATTTCCCACGCTCCAAGTGGCAAGGCGAGAGCAGTTCCCCCACGTCAGCGACGAAGACAGAGATCCCTCTCTGATCTGAGTTGCACGGGTAACCCTTGAGCACACCGCTGCCTCTCCCTGAGCTCGCGCGCTCGTACTGTCTTTCGGACTGGATTAACTAAAATAATCCCTCTCCATGCCGTCACTCCGTGCCGATCTGCAACGGGATTGCACGCCGCCAGCGCACTGCCAGCTCAGCCCTCTCCGAGTCTCTGAAGCTTGTCACTGAGGATCACTCTACATCGGTCTGCGAGCACAACAACCAGACCAACGCCACTCGACCGGTCCTTGGTCTTTGTCCGCACGCCCCCCGGCATCTATACTCTTCCCCTTCGGCTTTGTATCCAGTCTCACACACGGAAACCGAGCCCAGGCCCTCAGGAACCAAATAAACGGGCATCTTAGCTAAGTCCTGAAGCCACGCGTTCACCACGAGGCTCCCACGCGCAATTCCTCAATCCCTGGCGTTGTCTTCTCTGCGTCGCCCACAACGACGGCAACGCAGCCGCGCGCGCCCGCAAGCCATCCGTCTGCGACCTAAGGCCGTCCCCGCTGCCCGAGCCTCTTCCTCTTTGTTCACTCACCTCACCCTGCCCGCCTACCTCACAATGGCCTCTATACGCACAAAGAAACGCCTTGAGGCTCACATCCACTCCGCAATGAATATCACCGCCGCCGTGCCGTGCTGACGCACAAAGAGCACCAAGCCATGAGCGCATCCACGCGCCGCACCAATTTTAGCGACCAATCTGTGTCGTCGCTGCAGCTCTTTGTGCTTTTCTGAATAAATCGGTACGTACCTGGTGCTCGTTCTACAACCAACAGAACTTGACCCCTGCCCTACAAGCCCAGCCCCACCAGCTCCCTCTCCCCCAAATGGCCCAAAGCAATCCCAAACCCACCTCGCACGCTGACCGCGCCGCTGTCACGAGCGACCGCGTCACCCGCGCTGCCAAACGCGCATCGAGCGTCCCCACTGCCGACCCCCCCACCCCTGCCGTTGCTGCCCCGGCGGAGTCGGCCACGGCAGCGCCCCTTGCAGTGGTCCCCGAACTTCCCCCCGTCGCTGACGCGCCCACGACCGAGGCTCCTGCCTCAGTCGCCATAACCTCGCCCTCCGTACCTGCTGTCCCCGTGTCGACGGCGGTGGCGGCCCCCTCCCCGGTCCCCACCCTAGTCCCCGTCTCTGCAGCCGTTGTCGCGGCGCTCACCCACATCTCCACCGCTACCCCCACCGCCCCCGCGAAGCCCCCCAGAATCGCGAAGCCCGCGGCCCCCGCCTCGAAGGCCACCACCTCCTCCGCAGCGAAGGCCAACGCTGTCACCGCTGCGTGGCCTGCCGCCACTGCCCTCCCCGCCACCAAGACCACCGCCACTGCTGCTGCCCCTGCCACGGCGTCAGCCCCCCAGCCTGCCACCACGTCCCCGCCTGCCTCGGCGGCCGCCCAGAACGCCGCCCAGCCTGTGAGTATTACATTGCCACTCCCATCCAATCCGGATCTGAATGTTACCTCGTAGTCTGCAGCATTGGTGCCGACGACCCCATCCAACGATGTGATCGCGCCCACTGCCTCCTCAACCCCCCGCGGCCGCGTGCATAGTCCCGGACCGGACTTCCCACCCGTCTCGGCGTCGCGCGATGAGTCCCCCAAGTTGCACGCGCAGAAGCGCAAGGAGAACAAGGCCAAGGGGAAGGCGAAAGGTCAGACCTGCCCATTATACTCCCCCTGCATCCGCTCACACATCTCCAGCCCCATGCCCGCCCGCCCCCACGCAGAGCTGGATCTCCCCTACCCCATCCCCTACCCATTCCGACGACGAGGGCTTCCTCGACGAGGGGTGCACCTCCTACGACCTCGACGCGGACCTCAATCGCGCCCTCAAGATGTCCGTTGGTGAGCCGACCGACATGGACACCGGGGCGTCTTCCTCCCGACGCGCTGCCACCTGCGCGACAGTCAACAGCCCCCCTATGTCTCCCAAGCGCCCGCGTACCGACTCCGGTGCGCGCGGGTCACCCGCCTCACCCCCCAAGCGGCAACGTGCGAACGAGGAGGTGCATCATGATGGCCACCAATGCCAAGACGAGCCCCGCCCCAGGGTCAACCGCCGTCCACCCACATTCGACACAGCGGATGGGAACCCCCCCGCGGCTTTGTCCCCTTCCACGAACACCTCACCCGTGTCATTTACGGGCTGTCCACGCGTACTCTTTACCGCAACCACCCCGCCCGCCAACTGAGCCAGTGGAATGAGGTGCCGCAGCCCAAGGTCGCCGCCACCATCTCTGGGGGCAATGGCGACCGCATCCAGACTGCGGAGCTCGTCCGCACGAGCATCGCCGACCGATTCAACGCCCCACGCGCTAGCCTCCTCATCGGCACCCCGGGCCTGGCCGAGAACAACGGCCCTGACCCAATTGCCTGGCTCATTGCCGGCATCTCTGCCGACCAGGCCCAGACGCTCATCGACATGGGTTGTCTCTGCTCGGACACCATCACCATCTTTTTCCACGAGTACCACCCGCCGATCTCTGGCTTCATGGGCACCTGGCAGGGCTTCACCATGGCCGAGTCTGACGCCGAGCTGGCCCATCGAATTATCATCGATGCCGTGCTCACAGATCCCGCCATCACCCGCTTTGTACGTGCCCACCGCGACTCGTTCCCTGCCGACATGATCGCGGACGAGTGCCTGGAGCTCTTCGGGAACCACATCATCACGCTGCCCATCAACCTTCTTTCCCCTCGCGGCCCATTCGTCGCTTGGAATGTGTACATCAAGTATGTGTTGACCTATCCTCGCCTCATACATGCTTATGCTTACACAGATCGCCAACCAACGACGAGGAGGCATTCAACACCCTCCATGGGCTTTTTCAACGCCTCATCATCGACACGCCCTTCCATGGGCAAGGCCGTATTTACACCCGCCCCCTTCACTGCAACATCTGCCTCTCCATCGACCATCCGACCAACCTGTGCCTCCTGCCGAGCATCCCAGGCTGGCTTGGACCGACCCCCAAGACGATCGGTGCACTCCTCGACGCCACCCGCGAAGTACTCAACCCACGCGCCAAGAAGTCCGGTGGCCGCCCTCGTGACGACAAGAACAAGGGCAAGGGGAAAGGGAAGGATCGCGACGATCGCAAGGGTGATCGCAAAGGCGGTGATCGTCGCTGCGGAAACTGATGTCTCGCCGTCCCATGTACACTATACACGCATCACTAGCTACTCTCCATAGACGCTCCCCGATCCCGGCCCAATAACAAGTGTTTTACATATACCTTCCTGAGACGTGAAAAATTTGTTCTTCTCTTCCTATCTTCTCTCAGCCCAAATGACTCCCATTCATGTCGACACATCAGCGGCGCCCTCCTGGTTCCTCAATACCCCGCGTCTCTTATTTCGGAACCATAAGTCCTTTCTTGTGCACATGTCCCCAAGCGCCTACTTGCCGGAATAGGTACAATCTTTGAGTTGCTATATTTTACCTATACACAATTGGGACGGAAATTACCCTATATACTGATCTCCGGCAATCCGCGCCCGGATTTATGCTAAAACAAGTCTGTGTGTGTAGAAGCGACGCCCCAGTTCCGTGGGTTATGGGACCCACACGAGGGCTATTTCTTCTCCACCGTCCTTCTACTCACGTTAACAGCAACCCAAGGCCCACATTTACCGCTCGAATGGGAAAGCCTGGTGGTTAATTCATGCGGAGGCCTATTTAGGCCAGAGCTCGCCGCGCCGAGAGGCTGAAGTTATCGGGACCGGGTGGCAACCCACCCATATGTGGAACCCGTTCCAGTACTGTTAGCATGCTCCCCATGGAGGCCGGGACGGTCTGCCCCGTACCTGGAATGTTAGTTGGCACCCAGTCTACGTAATTCAACGCCTTCTCGTTTTAATCTTTTGGTGGTTGAGGAAGTGAGTAGTGATGGTGGTGTAGATTCCGTCTCTGGAGGGAATGTGGCACCGGCCGTCAGCCACATCCCTGATGACAGAGATAGAATGGTAGAGGGCGGCGGCGTGAGTTCACATGTCAGGCCGACTCGCCGGTCTTCACGACTTGCTCACCGAGGGGGCAACCCTGCGGGGAACGAGTCTGCGAACGGCAGTCAGCTCAATCAAAACACACGGGCCGGCAGACATGGGAGGAGGGGTGCAAACCCATCCGCCACTCTGCCACCCGTTGGCACGCTGCCAGAAGGCACAAACCCAGTGCCTCAAAACCCCAGCCAGGGTTCCCCTCTTAGGGGTCAGGTCCACACAGGACAATCTGCACGCCGCAGAGCCCACAGGGCCGGTATCCCTCAGAATGAGGAGCATGCTCCGGCCTTCTTCCAACGGAAGAGAGCCTGCCAGCACCTAAATAACCCTGCAATTAGCAGGAAAACCGCAGCTTGGCTAAACCTGAGCGCAATTAATATAAATGGGCGTAAGAAAACATCAATCAAACACCCCGAGCATAAATGGCACGCGCTCCACCGACTCATGCATGATAATAAGACGGGAGTTCTGATAGTGGGGGAGACCCACCTGTCTGCTGAACAAACTGTGGAGATTCAGGAAAGTCACCTAGCCCGTCGGATGGACATTTATAACTCCCCCTTCCCTGATGACCCAAGCACAAAAGGAATTGCTATTGTTCTAAATCGCGAACTTACAAATACAGAAGGTGTTCAGATTCACTACCTGATCCCGGGGCGGGCAATTCTAGCCGTACTGCCATGGCATGGCAAGCACAAGATAACTGTTTTGGGAGTATATGCCCCAGCTGAGTCAATGGAGGCCAATAAGGCCTTCTGGGAAGAGCTCCACAACCTCTGGATGACTGAGGATCTTCCAGTCCCAGACTGGGTGGGTGGAGACACCAACATAGTTGAAGAACCTATTGACAGGCTCCCACACAGAGCCGACGCACCAGGGGCAACTGCTGCTCTGGCAAAATTCAAACGTCTACTGAACCTTAAAGACGGCTGGCGCACCATAAACCCAGATACGAAAGCATATACATATATGAGCACCCGCCAGGAGGGGACAATGTCTAGGATCGACAGAATTTACACCACCCCAGAACTGTTTGCAAGAAGCAGGAAATGGAGCATAGATGATACAGCAGGGAAGCTCACGGACCACCGAATGGTCTCAGTACAAATTTCCGCTCCAGGCTCCCCCTTTATTGGGGATGGAATCTACACCATCCCTGCCTTCCTGATGCATGACCAGAAGTTCCTAGACTTTGTCATTGAGTTAGGCCAGAAAGCTGAACAAACAACTTTTGAGATGCGAACCAATGAGGAAAATTGCCAAGTCCTGCACAAGAAGCTCACAAACGAGATACACGCATTTGGGCGTAAGCGAGCCAAGGTAGCTATTGGTGCCCTGGAACAAAAGAAAAGGAAACTCCAAAGAAAGCGTGAAGAGGTCCTAGGCAACCCTGCCACATATGAGGAAGCCCCAAGCTCCACCATGAGCAACGATTCACAGGCGACCCTGCTGCAGAATGATGCTGTTGATAGTAGCTGCACAGCGGACAACTCCCTCATGGGAGACAGTAGCTCCCTCAATGGACAAGATGAAGGTGTCTCAGATGCCTGCAGGCTGGGAAACTACAAAAAGAGATCAATGAGCTGGTTGAAAGACAACGTGACAGAAATCGGGCAGCAACAAGAGTTCGCTGCCACACAGAACTTGACAGAATTACCAAGTTCTCAGTCCGCATAAGCAAAGACCCTAAGCCACGGGACACAATGTCCTTCCTCCACCGCACAGACGTATCACCAGAGCAGAAAGCTACCCGATTGGACAAAATGGCTGAGCTTGCCCGTAACTACCATAACGACCTCCAGAGTGACGAGTCAGAACTGGACCCTGAAGGGAAAAATAAGGTGATAGACGAAGTTCTAGAAGGGATCACCTCTAAGGCAGAGCACCCAGAGATGGCTGCCCTAGGCAAACTGCTCGAAGAACATGATGTAATTGTGGCCCTCAAACAAGCGGCGACTGGTACTGCCGCTGGAGTAAACGGCCTGCCGACTGAACTGTGGAAAAGACTCCATGCTATCTATCTTGAGACCAAGAAGGCAAATGAACTGTCAGATGGCCCTCCAACCAAAATCTTCAATGTGGTTGGATTTCTCACTAGAGTCTACAACGATATAGAGACCCACGGAATCGTGAAGGGTACTGGCTTTGCTACCGGCTGGATGTGTCCCATCTGGAAAAAGAAAGACCCCACCAACATAGCGAACTACCGCCCAATCACTGTCCTCAACACAGACTATAAACTCTTCACAAAAGCCCTTGCAAATAAACTCACCCGGATTGCACCTCACCTCATCCATAAGGACCAGGCTGGCTTCATGAAAGGCCGGAAGATTGCGGACCAAATCTATTTAGCCATGGAAGTTGTGGACTACACAGAGGACGACATAAAAAATGGAGCAATAGTTGCTCTCGATCAGGAAAAGGCCTATGACAAAACCTCCCACCGCTATCTGTGGAAAGCCATGGAGAAACAAGGAATCCCTGAACACTTTATTAACACTGTGAAGGCGCTATATGCTGACGCTGAGACCCACATCATTATAAATGGGGAGATAAGCTCTGCCTTCCGAATTATTCGAGGGGTACGCCAAGGTGACCCACTCTCATGCCTCCTGTTCAACCTTGCAATCGAGCCTCTGGCTGAGATGCTGCACCAGTCAAACCTCAGGGGCTACTCAGTCCCTCGGCTCATAAATAATGTGGTTTGCAAGATGTTTGCCGATGACACAACAGTATATCTGGATGCCTCAGATAGCTTTGATGAGCTCCAATGCCTCCTTAATAAATGGTGCCTGGCCTCAAGCGCCAAATTCAATGTGGAAAAGACAGAAGTCATACCAGTAGGCACCCCAGAATACCGGGCTCAAGTGATTGAAACCCGGAAATTAAATGAAAATGACTCGGCCATACCAGCCTCTGTACACATAGCCAAAGAAGGAGAATCGGTCCGAATTTTGGGTGGACATATTGGAAATGGCATAGACGCCTTCACACTGTGGACACCGGTCCTAGAAAAAATTGACTCTGCACTGGAGAGGTGGGAAAGACACCATCCCACTCTTGAGGCCCGCAAGAACATAATCCAGATAACTGTTGCAGCCATGACACAATACCTTACACAAATGAATGGTATGCCTGAAAAAATTGTCACCCACCTCTTACGTGCCCAGAGAGAATTTATGTGGGGTGGAGCAAAGTCTTCTCCTGTAGGGCAAGAAATGCTAATGGCACCTATCCTAGAGGGTGGAAAAAATGTACTGGATCTGAGAGCACGAAATGAAGCTATCTCCTGCATGAAACTAAAGTCCTACCTTGAACTTGACCCCTCCCTAAGGGCTGACTGGTGCTACCGGGCAGACACCAAGCTTGCAAAGCATGATGTAAAAAACTCCAGGGTCGACCCTCTCTCACACATCAATATGTTCCTCCAACTTGGGGCAGCAAATAAAAAAGAGTGGCCAAAGCATCTCAAAGATATGCTCAAATGTGCACAAAAATACGGCACAGAATTCAATACTCTGAATCCCTCAGTTGAGATTCGGGAAATGCTTCCCCTCTTCCACCACTTTGGTCAGGACCCAGAATTTATCCAACGCAACAACACAACTGCCTGCAAATGCCTACGGGCACACCACAACACCCTCAAAATTGGAGAGGGCCGCCAAGTCTCCCTACGACTAAGTGATGATGAGCATTGGCCCTCCGCAAACTGCAGCTGCCCCCCATGCCAAGATGACCGGTTAGCAAAGGCCTGCAAGAATCCCCACTTGTGTGCAGAAACTGTAGAATCACGACTAGACCACCTGCTCCCTAGATGGGATCCCAGGCTGCCTTCCCTACCAGTCCCAGGTGAGGAGGACTCGATTGAGGACTTGGATGAGTCAAAAGTACTTTTCATTCCACCAAAACAAATCCAGACTCTAACAGAAGGCTTCCGCATCTTCACCCTACCTAGTAGCCGTGCCAACAATGTACTAGGGGCGATGGGCCCCCACCCCCAAAACACTGCTATACAGCAGAACCCAGTTGATATTTTCATCAGCGGGGTCACTATAAAATCTGCAGGGGGCAAGCGCATAGCAGGAGTTGGCATCTGCTATGGCCCACATGACCAGCGTAACTTGGGCCTTAGAATCCCGAGTACAATTCCCCAATCATCTGATGCCGCCGAAATTGTGGGGGCCCTAATTGCAGTCCAATCTGCAGACCCAGCCACCGAACTGGTCCTCCACTCAGCCCGAAAATCCCTGCAAAATGAAATGTGCACTCGCCTCAGCAAATCAGAAGACCAAGGGTGGTTAGGGGAGGCAAATAGAGCTGCACTGCAGGCCCTAGCAGCAAGACTGAAACTCAGGACGGCAAAGACATTCTTCCATGCCCACCAGGATGACCACTCCTGGAAAGAATACAAGGAGGAAGCCCTGCGACTAGCTAAAGAGGGCACAAACCATGCTGAAGTCCAAATTGACATACATGTCCCACATGAAATGGAGCTAAATGGCCTAAAACTCTCAACCCTCACCCAAGCAACGGCATACGCTGCAATCAAGGAACGTAAACCCCGAGCGCACCGGCCCACGACTGAAAGTTATATAGAGCTTATCCAGAGCGACTTAGTAGGCCTCATTGGCAGGCTGCCCTCACCAGCAGAAATCTGGAAGTCAATTAGGCACAAGGACTTTACACGCCAGTCCAGAAATTTCCTGTGGAAGTCTTTACATGGGGCTCACCGTATTGGTAAATTCTGGAAACACATTCCCGACTGTGAGGAACGAGCCATCTGCCAGTTCTGCGGGGAGACAGAAGATCTTGAGCACATAATTCTGAAGTGTGCCCGCCCGGGGCAGCAACAAATCTGGGAAGCAGCAAAGGAGCTCTGGCTCAAGAAACATCCAGTCTGGCCTGAACCCACACTCGGTGTCATCCTTGGCTGCGGACTGATCACTATAAAAGATGAAGGAGGACGGCGACTCCTTGGCGCTACACGGCTATTCCACATCCTAGTCTCTGAGTCCCTCTTCCAGATATGGAAAATCCGGAATGACTGTGTAATTAGTAGAGGGGGTGAATCCCCAACCGAAAGTGAAATTCGAAACAGATGGCTCCATGCTCTGAACTTACGTCTAGACCTGGACCGCCTTCTGACTAACAAGGTACGATATGGGAAACAGAATTCCTTAGACTCCGTCCTGGTTCTCCAAACATGGTGCTCCATTCTCAAGGACGAAGACAAGTTGCCAGAAGACTGGCTGAGAGTGCCCAAGGTTTTAGTGGGTCTCGAGCTATCACAGCCTCCCTCCCCACCGGCCTCTGGCCGATGGGGGAGGAACAGGTAGAGCTTGAATCCCCACACTGTTGCAAGTCGCAGCGTGCAGTTATGCATTCCCTTGGGCGGTGGGTGCTGTTGTCACTTTCTCGTGGAGGTCCGTTTCCCTCCGTTTCTTACACAGTGCAGTGCTGGAGGCTAGCCAATTGTTGGTTGTCCAGTTGCTGACCGTACTACCAAAAAAAAAAAAAAAAGAAAAAATATGGGACGATTTGATGCCCTATGTTGTACAGAGGAGTAGGCTCGGTTCAGCCTCAACAGTATTGTCTGCGTGGATTTCCGAAGATAGTCGTTCAATCGAACAGTTCCTCTTCAGAAGTATATTGTTAACAGAGGAGAAGACTCGACCGATCACGGAGTCCAATAATCAAGCACCAATCTCCACGGGAACGGCTGCTTGGGTCACCGTGTAGATGGGTGAGATTGCGTGTGAAGCTCAGAGACTTACATACGTCGGTGAATGGAGAAAATGAAAATGAGGAATACTGGTTGAGGTGGTTACGTCGGCTTGCACATATCTGATCTCCGTTACCTGGTTTTCAAGTGCGTATGATTGGGTATTCTCTTGCCAATGTAATCCCGAGTGGCACGGCGTTCAAACGCAACTCGACAAGGCCACCGCCGGAGGTATTCGCGACGCGTAGTCTGACGTATAAGGAATTCAAAGAGCAGTAAATGAGATTCTACACTTCCGCCTCCTTCTGTTGAACTGGAGCTGAATCTGAAAGATGTACTGTAGTTTGACGTTACTCTAGGATTGATGTGCCTCTTTACGACAGTGAGGTTGAATTGTTTACGACAAGCGAAAATCAGAAGGTCGGCGGTCCATGATCATCGGACACTGATTGCCTGATTGTTCAATCCGCAGTCGAGTAGCTACTGCGCGCAGTGATGGCAATGAGAGTTAGGGGTGAGAAGTTGAGCCTTGAGGGGTAAAATCGAAGAGTTCACACGAAACTGACCCAAACAGAGTTGTAAAAGGCCCGGAACTTGAAACACTAAGCAGAAACTCTGGAAAGCGGATTTTCGAGTTTAATCGTGTTGGCACCTGGCTTAGTCAGAATTTCCTATTCGGGAGTATTTATTACCGGTGGGAAGCAGCTCCATAATTTCGGTTAGGCGAAGTCAGTTGCGCAGAATGTCGGCGGTTCGTCTTTTGCTTTTCTGACACGCTGGCAGCAGTATTTCTCATGCGAAATGCTAGACTCAAAAAAAAATGCGACAAACAGAACCCTTGTCGGTCGTGTGTACAGAGGGGATGTTCTGAACTGTGTCCCAACGGTGTACTCACAACAGGACAGAGTACACGTTTTGTGGTCGCCGCAACGGAACATCTGCATCGCAAGATTGCCCGCAGAGGAAAGCGCATACAAATGCTCGAGGACGCTCTCACCGCGCTGTATGCCAGCAAAGGTGGCGTAGTCGGCGCCGTTCACCCACTACTTGTCGATGGCGAAAACTTCTCATTAGGCGCGGACGATGACGCCCCGGGCCGCACGAGCGAGTCGTGGGAAGTGCTTGAGGCCGCCCATAACGGCACAAGCCTCAATGCAAATGCCGAACTGGACGCCTTTGGAACCTTAAGTATCTCTGACCACGGCATCTCAACATTCTTTGGGCCTACAGGCAGATGCGAGGTATGTACTGTTTTTCTTTTCGTTGTATACGCTCTCAGTGTTGCTGTCCCACATGGCACTGAACTCCCTTTCCGGAGCTACCATGTCCGCCACCTGGCATGCGTATCCATCTCTCTTCATTGGGCGTTTCCCTTGTCTTTTTGTACCCTCGAGCCGCGTAATATCCCCTTGTTCCGGCGTGGGCGGGGACACCAAAGTGTCGTGCGCATTGAATTTCTTGCGCATGCATCAGCCTCTGGAAAATCCGGTGGCATACATCTATGAATATATTCGCGGATACTTCGGGGTTGGGGTTTATTTTATCCGCTGTTCGCTTGGCGAGATTCTTCTTCGACGGATGTGCTCGCATCGTGTTTTGAAATTAGTTTTTCTTTCCGCATCTAACCCTGTGCTAACGACATTTCCACTCAGAGCCTTCTCATCTCCAATCTACTAGGCACGCCAAGGACCCACAGTACTTCTATCTCCGCTTCGCCATCCTCCCTCCCCCTCTCTGTCTCACGCTCCTCCCAATCCCTGTCGCCACCCTCCACACATGCTTCTGGCCCCGATCCTCCCGCCCTCCTTGCCCTTCAAGGCACCAGTTTCCCTCACCGCACTCCCCACAACACCCGTTCCACTTATGGGCCCTCCAGCCTCGTGTCTCCCTCGGACCCGCCCGCCACTCTCTTCTCCTCCGCCTTCCCTCTAAAGTTCATCGGTTCCCCTCAGGCAATCCATGTCCTCGTTACGCCACATCTGCCCCCACGAGCACACGCCCGTATCCTCGTCCAGAGCTATTTCTCGCATATTGCCTGGCTCTTCCGTGGCGTTACGCGAGGGCAGGTCAGCGACATGATGCGCGGGGTGTACGCTACCTATGGGTTGCAGCACAACAGCACCTCCCCTGATGGCGCTGCGGGCGATGAACTTGATGAAGAGCCAGGTGACGGTGAAGATGAGAACCACACGGGCCCGCACGGCCTCGCGCTGCTTTTCACAGTCTTTGCTGCCGGCGCGCTCGTGCTGCAGGGTTGGACACGGGTCAACCCGCGGGTACCAGACACCCAACCCGTACCCGTACCCGCCATTTCCGTACCCGGCACGGGTTGGGTCCAAAACCCGTACGGGTTTACCCGCGGGTCGACTGCAACCCGTGGGTTTGGCCGGGTTTTCAACCCGCACAGACCCGTGGCTCAGGAAAAGCCCACTACCAGTAATTGTTGACCTGCACACCGTGTCTTGTGGCCTGAAAAAGTCACTTCCAAGCTTCAAACAAGCACTGAAGGCAAGAACTCACAAGTCTCAAGTTGTGAAAAAAATTACTGACCTTTTTGAGGCGCTTCAGAGTGGCTATCACGGGTATACAAAAAGACTGCATAGATTTCAAGTCAGCATGGTATTTTATTTGAAATTATTTCTTATCAATTGCTAGTCGGCCGCAAAAAAAATTACATGTACCAAAACCCGTACAAACCCGCGGGTTCACGGGTCGGGTACGCGGAATGGGCACGGGTTGAGAAATGGCAACCCGTACCCGTACCCGCGAGTACCCGTGGCCCAAACCCGCAGGTAGACCCGGTACCCGTGTCCAACCCTACTCGTGCAGCCCCCGACTTCGCCTGGGGGTGAGGACGAGGCCTATCGACGGCACGTTGCTACGGAAGCAGAGCATCTGCATCAGATTGCGCGCGCGGCGCTCGCACTGCAGCCCGTGCTGGAGAAACCGAGTGTGGCAACGATCCAGGTGTTGCACCTGATGAGCATATACACATCGCTGACGAGCCCGGCAGGCCACGCGCGGCATGGGACGGGAAGAGAAGACACAGAGACAAGCATGGAGATGACGTGGGGTTTAAGCACGCTTGCGGCGCATTTGAGCCAAACGGTTGGGCTGCGTGCGTGCCTTTTTTTATTACTTTTCTTTGATAGGACGCCGCTCATCTTTTGGGGATGCAGATCGAGACAGCGCACGGTGGGGCATGTCGGCGACGATGGTGCAGCGGAGACGGTTATTGTTCTGGGATATCTTTGTTGCTGATGTGTGGACGGTTTGTAGTACTCCTCCCTGTTCGGGTGCCAAACTGACTGGCTCTGCGCACAGAGTCTCAGTACTGGCCGGCCCCCGTCCTTCTCGCTCGCATACGTCGATTGCTCCTTCCCGAAGGACGGTACCTGTGCGTTCCCCTCCCTCTCTTCGTCTATGTGCCCCTTATGACCGTGCATTAATGTAGTCGAAGTTTGGAACTTTCGTTTCGCAGCGGAGTGCGTCGCGGACGTGACCGCACGCATATTGCCTGTGGGCGTGCCGAGCTATGCGACGATCATGGAGCTCGACTGCAAGGTGCGCGAGTTTCCGCTGCCGCCGCTCGACGACACCGCGCCGGACGATGTTGGCGCGAGCTTGCAGCGCTGTGTGCTGGATCATGTTCGGGAGACGGGTGCGCTTCTTCTCCTTTCGTGTATGGAATTGACTGACACGATGACAGTGTTGATGTACCTCCACCGGGGTTTCTTTGCGCAGGCAATCATCGAGCAGCCGGTGAATCCGCTCAAGAGCACATATGCGCCCTCGTTCCTCGCTGCATATCGTGCGAGTGCTACGGTTCTCAAGTCCGTGCGCGAACAGTTTTCCCACATGCCCATTGTCTGCGCACGCTTCTGGATGATGTGGACGTTTGCGTTTAGTGCTGCGGTGGTGTTCGGGACTGTGGTGATGCGGGGTCCGCGGAGTCCACTGGCGGCGGCGGCGATGGCGGAGCTCGAGCAGGCGTGCGATCTCTTTTCCGAGGCGGCGGTGTATAGTCGCCGCGCAACCAAGGCACTTGTGAGTTTCTGCCATCATACCTCCTTCGGAGATTGACACAGCTCTCCTTCACAGCCAATCCTGAAGAAGTTGAGCCAGAAGGCGCGGCTTGCCCTCGCGGCCGCGCAGAACGACTCATCTGGTGGAGATATCAGCTGGCTGGGTGGGCTGCCCGTCAAGGTGAAGGAGGAGCCGGACGATGAACTATCCATCTTTGCCAAGCATACGCGCTTCGGCTCTGGGCAGATCCAACGCGGTCAGGAATCGTCGCTGACCGTCTTCGCCCAGCAATCGCCCCGGCAGCATCACCAACAGCAACAGCAACGTCCGCATGGGCAGATGCTCCAGGAGCCGCCGTTACCGCGCCAACGACAGGATTCAATGCCTTCTTCGAGCTTTCCCGCGCTGGACGAGATGGGTCTCCCGACTATAACGGTGAACGTCAACGTGAACATGCCCTGGGACTCGCAGGAGTCCCCTCAGGCGGCACACGACTATTCGTTACCGCTCTCCGTCATGGACGAGCACATCCAGCACGCGCATCAACAGCAATTCTACACCCCGGATAGGTCACGGATGCCGCGTTCGGTTTTGCCGCCCCCGTCCATGCTATACGCATGGCCTGTGGACTCGTCTGGGGCCGAGGCAGAGCCACAACCCCAGAATTCGTATAAGCAGCAGCAGCAGCAGCAGCGGCGGCGGCGGCGCCAGTATGTCCATTATCAGGGCATCTATGCACATTCACCGCAGATTGCTGCTGCGTTCCAGGCGGATAATACCGAGCCGGCACAGTTTGGCCGTGCCGCGCACAACTCTGAGTCGCACCTCGACGAGATGTGGGGCAAATTCATGGAAGACTCTGGGCTCCTTGAGGGCATTGACTTCCACGTTCCTTGAACGATTGGACGTCCTCTGCATTGCAAGTAATAGCTGCTTTAACATTTCTTGTCTCCTCCGATCACACTCCTTCATCTCTCATCTGTAATTACTCTAGGTTTCATTCGTCAATGCAAGGTCACTCGCTGTACTAGCCGTATGTGGTATACATATGTAGTGTCGATCGTTCTATGTTTTCTCTGTAGTTCCTCTGACCTGGGCCAGCCTGATAAAATTTTAAAACGGCCGATACCGTATGATTCCAGCTAGCAGTATTACGGCCGCGCACAAAACTCCCCTTTTTCTCTCATACCGAGATACCAGGTGCGCGCGAAGCACATACGGTATCCGCTACATTTCTCAGCATTTCCCCCGCCACTTCAACTTGACGGACACATGTCGAGGGGTGTTGAACATCTCTGTCTTGATAAGTACGCACATTTTCGAAAGAGGACTGGGAACAGAAAAAAAACTGATCACGCTTAGTATGTTGCCTAGCCGTTTCGTACCATGAAATGGTGGCTGGGTCATGGCCCCAGCCACCATTTTGCAGTACAAAATGGCTGCGCAGCATACATAGAGTTGGGTGAATGTAAGACAGTAGGCAAGGAAAGAGAGAAGCTTAAGATGTCGATTGCTTACCACAATCCGGATCATCTTCAAGACATCTATTTCCAGCTTCCAGTTTTCTCCGTAGCTTTTGAGCCCGAGAGCGAATGTTTCTTCGCTCCATTCCTCCAGGCGAATTCAGAGCCGTGATCTCGGCAGCAGGCTTTCGTTGTCTACGTACCCGTTGTCACCTGGAGCTTCAGATCTTGATAGCCTGCCCATATGCTGCGACATTAAATTATACTTGAAGACACACCTGTTGGTCTTGAGGTGAGGCATTCTCATGCTGTCTGGGTTTTTTTTTTTTTTTGGCAGCCGGCGGTCTGGCCTCTAAGGTATTCATCCCCGAGTCCAATGACAGTAATGGATGTCACCTCAGACTTCTTTGAACCACGAAAGATAGGCGAAGCCCCATGAGCTCGTAGTTGAACTCCCAGCTGTTAATTGTGTGTCTGATTGAACAGATATATTTGAGTGCCGTGAAGTACACCACCAATAAGATTGGATTGCGGTTGAGAGATTCAGTTCTTGGAAGCAGAGGATGCATATCGACGATGTAGACAGAGAGAGACGCGGTCATCCAAACAGTTATAAATAGAGAGCTTGCGCAAAACCCGCATGCGGCTTTCAAAGCCGCACACGGCACTGTACTTTTTCTGCTCCAGAGAATCACTAGGAGTGTTGAATAGTACCCTCTGACCACCAGAGTGAAAAAAATAAAAAGCCGCATGCGGCTTTTGTGCAAGCTCTCTAATAGAAGCCTGACAGCAGAGTGGAGTAGCTGTGCAAAACTCAACATCTCGACAGTTTCGAGTCAGACCATGGAGCAGTTGACGACATGTTGACAGCATGTGGTGCTTAAGGAGCAAATACAGTCATGTGGCGAGACAAACGGTTTGTGTATTGGGGACATGCCGTCCTCAATTCTTACTTATATAGATATTATGGTGTCAGCGACTCGACCGGGTTTGAACAGCCCCTTACATTTTTCTACATTTATAACTAGTATTCAGATGAAATGCTAATGAGCCAATCTCTTCTTCCCACAGCTCCCTTGGCAGCCACTTAAATCTGTGGCAAAACTGGGCGGGATTTCTTGTATGACGGATATATATTGTGTCCGGGTTTGAATGGTCACATCTCTCTGCGCAATCAACTGGTATGGAGATGATCTATTAACAAGCCGATCTCTTCGTGACGCAGTAACATAAGTAACCGGTTAAATCCGTGCGGGGAATAAAAGTAATAACCCCCAAAGTAAGAAAAGGGCAGCAAGTACAACAGAAAATGAAAGTGTTCGAGCCCGGGTTTAGCGAAATCCGAGACAGGAATAGAGCCGCGGAAATGAAGAGAGCGTGTGGCAATGCTGGTTTACCCGTAGTCAGACTCCATCTAAAACGATTTCAATGATAGTCGATGAAATGTTCTATTGCAGTGCGCCGGTCAGTTGGTGAATGTGCGAGCACGTGCAGTTGAATATTCCAACAGATCATTCAATGCAAGTAACGAGTCAAGTGCACGGTGGTTATGGTCGGCCAAAAAATATTCCCCTTCTCAATTGATGTCGCTATGAAGTTCTCAGGCACGCCGGGGTGCGCCGTAATAACGTATCGCTCGTGGCATCCCGCGTTTCTATAAATTGATGATAAAAATTTACATTTCGTTTTCAGATGTATTTGTTTCAACCGACCATTCAGTTGTCTCTGCAAGGGTTACGTCGCTTAGCATCGGCGACGGGGTCGTAGAGAACTCACCAATTCAATCCATGTTGTCACTCAATGGCCCAGAGACCGGAGTGCATCTCTTGCGGCTCAAGTGACTACTGCGGACAGACTCTCATGCATGAGTTCACTGTTTATCTTTCTCAATTGAAAGGTCCAGGTATGCTGTTAGAGATCCCGCAGCAACGGCAAGACACATCCACGGGCACAGGATCGGTTCATAATCTCCCGCCGGTTTGATTGAAATCTACGAGAGCAGGGCCGCTAGCTTCGGCCCTGCGAACAAATACATTTCCTTGCGGATATTGCTTCCCGCCGTCATATATAAAGGGCAGATTTCAGTATGGATAATTCACTCACAGAATGTTGAACAAGTTCATCTCGAGCGCTCTCCTCTTCCTTGTCCTCGCCCAAGGAGCTATGGCCAGCCCAAAGCCAATTGCCTGTGAGTGTCGTGCATTTTGTGTCGCATTTATGATGACTGATAGAACTTTGGGCGGTAGGTGGTGGACCCACTGTATGTGTTTGTGCGCAGAGTACAGTAACCATTGATCTAATGCTTGTCATAGGAGCCCGCATGCCCGCCGCCGTGTGTATGTCTTTGTTGCTATCGTACGATTTATGGGTCGACTTCTGACCCTCTCATGACAGGTACCCGCATGTATGATCCTGGATCGTGATTTTTCATTTTTTGGTTATTCATCCTCACTTCAACAGGCACAGACACTGAGTTTTGCTGCGGGTCACTCACCACCAGGCGAGTCTTTAAATTGCATTACCAAAACACAGAGTAAATTGACGTTGACGGAAGTCATTGCGTCGCCTTGGGAGGATTCTGTCCCAAAATCGGCTAGGCGTGCCGACAAATGATTCAGCCAGAGCCTGGAGAAACGAGCAAAATGTGGTGCTACAGAAATAATCTACATGCGTGTAATCACCACGATTCCCCGTAATCCTTAATCCCGTTATAATTCATGGTAGGCATGTTAGATTGCCCCCGGCGTAAGAACATGACTATAACGGGCTGCAGCAGCCAATACGAAATGAATGCATGCACTGGCGTAGTCAAGTCTGCGAAGGAATGCTAATATCGAGTCGCGAACCACGTTTGGACGTTAGCTGCAAAGACGCGAGGGGGGATACTCAGCATGACCCGGCAGATGGTGAGAAGGAAAAACAAATGAGTGTAGTGCGGCTTGAAGCGTAGAATGTTGTATCCATCGCCCGACTTCAGGTACAGTGAGTAGATCTTGCCTACATGTAAGTTTCGTTTTGGAATTGCAGATGACAGGCGGCGGGCCCAATGTTTATTTTCTGGGTCTGGGTGGTGACCATTGATATGATACTCCCACGTAGGAGCCTGAATGTCCTCCCGTTCATTCGTGGAGGTACGGGATCAAGATAGTGCTGGCAAGGTTCGGTTCGGTTCAGGTTCAGGGCAGTTTTGTGTGAACTTGAACTTGAACTTAGCATTCAGTTCGGGCAATCACTGAACCTTGAACCTGAATGCACGTTCAGGATCAGTTTGGCATTCGAACATGTTCAAACCAGATGACTTTGATGGTTCCCAGGCAAACAAATTTCAGAGCAGAAAAACTGTGTCCACACTCACCATATAGTACTCGCAACTATTGTAGGCCGCTTTTAGAGCATGATTTGAGGCCTGCCTCCTGCGTGTGGCTGTATGGTTGTAATAGTGGGCCATAATTATTTGGTGCACTTGTCTACACTTTTTTACACCACCTTGCACAATTCCACAAAAATATCTACCACTTCAGGCACACATGGCCGCGAAGCTCATCGCTCCAAATACCCACTCACTAAAAACCCCCACTGTTGCACAAAATTCACACCCCACATTTGTAGCATGAAAAAAAAAAAACCACCCCGAAACAAAAATAAGAATTTGCACTGCCTACATCCAACCCTTTTTTTCACTCCACTGAGCTCAGGGCACAAAAATTCACAGGTGAAAAGCCGAAGTCAGTTCAAGGCCAAGAGTTACCTTTTAAATTGATTCCAGAGGAATGCTGCAGAGAGCCAATCACAAAAATGGAAGTACAACCAGGTACATACAACAGGGTTGAGCTTTCAACGCCAAATATTGGTATGTTCTTTTGTGTTTTCTTCAATGCTTTTCTGAATATGAACAAGCGCTCGCCGGCGCTTTGCGCCGGCTCCCGCTTTATAAATAAGTGATGCCTGTCAGCGGACCGCAGACGTGTGAGAGCGGTCTACAAATGGAGATACGGCTTCAGACAGACAGAGCGGCTTAATTTTATAAAGAGAGTGATACTTTATCCTTCACTCTTCATGTGAAATCTACAGCCTTGCCTTCAAGTGTCCTCGACTTGACTTCCAAGTATCTATGTCGGTAGGTCCACCATAACAATCACAGTCCATTTAAACAATTAATTTATGATTCGACCTGGCCACTTCAATCCTTACTTCCATTTCATCTAATGGCTCTGGAAGCCACCAATATCCGACCATTGAACTCTGGGTATGTCTTTTTCCATCTGATTTATTTCAATGATGTGGAGGCTCTTATGTTGTTCAGTGCCCATTTGTTCAAAGTTTCAGAAGGCTGTGACTATGACCATCTGCTCCCTGCATTGAATTGGGGCACATTTCCAATCTTCATCTATACATTGTATCCCATGAAACTTGTTTCACAGAAAGACTTTAACTCATGCATACTTGTTCCAGTATCTTTGTTCCTCTCTGAACCTTTACCGACCAATAATCTTATTTCAGTCTCATTCAATAGGGCACAACCTGTCCAGTTTACATATATTCAACTCAGTTACCTTCTCTTTGAGCTCAGGCTATTAGAATTTGACATAAACTCAACTAACCCAGTTGTATGAACTCGATTCAAGGCATTTTTGAATTACAATCTCTTTGACCTTTAGTTCTACTGACTTGTTCTTGCACCAGAGCTAGTTGGGAAGGCCAGAACTCTGATAGTATAACATATGTGTCAGAAGAACACACTACAACATCAACCAAGGGAAGCACATGGACCGAATCCCTCCACTATGATCAATTTGTCTGCACCTCCTTTCATTTAAGCAACGCGAGGGAAAACTGGTGCTCTAGGACATTTGCTGGGCCAGAATCTCCGAGCCACATGCAGGACCTGAGTTGGGACCAACTGGAGATAGGAAAATTGGCTGAGTATGCAAAAGGCCTTTGTAGAAAGACTTTCTCCCTCTACTCAAGTGCAAGAGGGTGCAGTGACTGCTCTGTTATCCGCGCCACTTGCACTTCACAGCTGTGCACAAAAGACCACCAACACCCCAAACATATATCTTTGCATCACCAGTGAGGTGAATCTCAAAGCTTATTCACATCTCACTGCACAACCACTGCCCGACTGGCACCAACCAGTACACCGGGTCCAATCAGTGGGCCAGGTAAACCACAAGCATCCACAGGTAAGCGAAATTCTGAAACATGATAAAACTAATCAGCCAAGGGTATTGACCTATCTGAAGGGATAATGACTCCTGGTAGGCTGTGGAAGGCCCAAAAATCTGTTCAATCTGTAGATATACAATTGATTTTCTGGGTCCTAAGCAGTACCACACTATATACACCTCCTATGGTCATCGTGCGAGGTGGTGCTTTTTTCTGTGGGCTGGCCACGAGGTGGGTAAAAATAACAGAGAAAACCAGTTGTGTGTGTTTGTTCCGCCACCATACTGGGGTGTGAAAAAAAAAATTGTTTGCAGAATCTATGCGGTGAATATTTCTACAGATCAAAGGCTGTGAATCTTTTTATCTTAGATGAACCAGTGTGATTCTTGTTGTGGGCCAGCCAAGTGGTGAATTTGCTTGCAAAAACTTCCCATAATTATGGCTCAGTATTACTCCCATATGGCTGTAATAGTGCAAAATTATTATTTTATACCCAAGTCAGGTGTTTCTCAAGAAAATCACACTGCTTTCTGTCAATTTGAGGATTTATACACCACTCAATGATTATTCAACCAGAACAGCACCACTGATGAATTCCAGAAAGATATACAGGGCCAAGGATCCTATAATTTTACATATCCCAGGTTCTCAAGAGAAAAAAAAGATAACTCATGAATGGTGGCTCAGATTAGTAAAGGTTCCTGGCAAAATTGAATTAGTCATCAATGGCTAGGCAAGCATCTGCTTTCCAACATAATTTATTCAGTAGTTACAATGCACCTCAAGAATCAAATAAGTGTGGGTCGAGAAAAGAAAATGGGCTACATCTGATTTCACCAGGTGTACAACATTATCTAACTAGCTCTGGAGAGGGCTCTTCACTTGATTATGCAGTTTTTTAGATGTGGTGCTGATGTTATGCCTGTGCACACCCAGCTCTATTCAGCTCTGTCCGTCCTTCCAGACACGACACCTGTACTTCCAGCTCATGTCCAACTTACTTGCTGATGGGTCTGGCCTTGTCTGTTGATGCACACTGAAACAATGACTATGGGGCTGGCGGCAAAATAACCATAAACCAAACCTTGTAAATGAATACGCAGTTCAATAATGCAACTATATCAACTCAAACACTATAATCCTCGTGCAAGTTTGGGGTTCCAATCCAGTATAGATTGTGGCAATTTGAACTTTAGTTCTCTTTTGAAAGCAAGACTTATAGGTCCACAAGTTGTATAGATAAATTGCTCGAAACTGTTCTGGGCACAATCACAGATAGTCAGATAATATTTTATGTTCAGCAGTTTTGTATGATGTGGGTCTAGGTTTGAAGATAGTACTCCAATGTGAAATGCAAGTGATTCTTATGAAATCCCAACTCTAATAGTATCCGAGGTTGCTAATCCTTGTGAGATTATACACCAATTGTCAGGTCCAATCTGTTTCCTTATATTCCACATGTCTGTTCCGTTTATCTAATATGTCCACGCATAGTTATAAAGATCCAAATCCAACACAGATAATATTTCAAGGGAATAACAAACAAAACTTGGTTTAGCTTCTGGGCGTCTCCAAATGAATGCCTATTTGACTGGTTAAGCAAGAAGCCTAGTACCTTCGCATCCAACAGGTGGGGTGAGATTCACTGGCTTCCTTCCCATAACTATCCACTTAAATACTTGACAGGATTCTAAATATAAACAAAACAAAATGTGCAGCGGGGTTCAGGGTATATGACTAGTGGTATGGCAGCTAGCCAAAGAACTCTTGTTGGTTATCAAGAGATTAGTAAAAACTGAACAGATTTATAAGGAAAATTGATGAGCCGAGATTAACAATGAGTCAAGATCTACATCGTTTAGAACAATCATGATGCGATATTGTTGATGTGTCAACTTTTAGCTGACTCCCTCGTCAGCCCACTGTTACCCTCCTTGGTAACCGTCTGCTTCAACTGGTTCCTCTATGAACTGCTGAAGTGATTTGTCTGAAAACCGTGATAGCCATCACTTCCCAGTACCTGAGTATGGTTTCTTAGTCAATTGGTAGATCGACCAAGTCCAACCTTCTCTTGGCAGTCCTGAAGATGTTAAATGATGTCAAATGGTAAGCCCTCTTGTTCAGAAGGATAATCCCTTGTAATACACCCTTAGTCAGGGATGTGCAGTAGCCCCAATCCATTTCCAGGATAGTTAGGCACTTTCCATGGTTGCTCCATTAGCAACTTCTCACATCAACCCTTTACCAGGATTGTCGTCTAGCACCTTTCTAATGGTCTGAGACACATTATATCCCTCTTGGCCAACTGCCCAGGCCAGCATTAGCCCTTGTGAGATGACGTCATAATGTAGTGTAACACATTATAGTACATTGCAACTTTGTCATTATACAGCAATGGAAAGGTTCAAATAAACATGTACTGAGGATCTTGAAGGCTATAAATGGAACCTCAACCTGTTTGTGGGTCTGTGTGCCTGCAATTTGTGGGCAGTATGTTGAAGCAGGGGTGTGTGTCGCTGCTTTTTTGATTTGCGCTCAATCTCTACACATACTCTACAGAGGTAAAGAAAATGTCACATTCATCCCAAGCTACTGTAGCATTACAACCAAGTGTTCACACCATATCACCCGAAGCGTTCATTTTTTCAGGTGTTTGTTCCTCGGCAATGATGAGAAAATTGCCATATAAGGTAGTTCGGCGAATGCCAAACGCAAAATTTTGGTGTTTTCTGCCTAATTCAAGCGCAAAAATCCAAACGTTGATAGGGCGTGTACCAAAACATGCATGAAAACACCAGTTTTTCTTTCATTTTGAACCTATTAGCGGGCAGAAGTGAGGCATTAGATTATGAGTGTACACCCTCCCTGGGGTGGTAGGCTACACTATTGATGGCTGAAAGTCAGTGTAACAAACCAACTATGAAGGATTGAGTAGACTTGACAAGGTAGCCCAAAAGGCTGTTACGTCCTGACTATGATATTCTACACTGAGCTATAGATGGTGGCAGTAAGCCATTATCTTATGTGCTGGAGCACACCAGGGAAAGCAAACTTTTGACCTAGGTCAAAAGGGTAACCAATATTAGTTGTTTCAGTAGACAACAAAAAAAAAGGATATACTTCATGTCTTGATGTAGTACAAAACTGACCCCAAAAGAGCAAGTGGCAAACACCCTATTGGGTATGACTTTTACTCTTAGTTTTAACAAAATGCGAAAGGACTGCCAAGAGGTGAACTCTTGGGAGCCCAGTCAGAGAGAAAGAGACATCATGTATTTGAAACTGCTGAAAGACGTGCTGAAACAACTTGTTTCACCACTGCTTTCAGCTGTCTTGAAACAAAGTGTTTCATCTTAAAGACAAAGGAAAATTTATGAAACTCTTTGTTTCAAGACAGCTGAAAGCATCGCCAAAACAAGTTGTTTCAGCACATCTTTCAGCTGTTTTGAATACGCATTGTCCCTTTCTCTCTGACTGGGCTCCTGAGAGTTCACCTCTCAGTAGGCCTTTCATACTTGGTCAACACTAAGAGTAAAAGTCATTCCCAATAGGGTGTTTTCCACTTGCTCTTTCAGGGTTGGTTTTGTATTACATTAAGACACGAAGTATATCCTTATTTTTTCGTCTACTGAAACAACTAATATTGGTTACCCTTTTGACCTAGGTCAAAAGTTTGCTTTCCCCGGTGTGGAGGTGAAACATCAGGGAACTACTCAGAATTATTGACTTGCCGCCTCAACGGCCTCTGAATAGTCTGATGACTATTAAAAACAAGATATACAAAGTCAGGATTGGTACAACCACATTAGAGCCGGCAGAGATATCGCGCCGCGCCATTTTGTGTATAAGCCCAACTGATTAGATTGTGATGAAGACATATTACTGAATTAACCGTCACTGTGGTTACTCGGGCAGACCTGACCGTTAGAAAGATGTGGGCCTCGCATCAAGGATTTACTGATATGATTGATGAGGATGGGCACTATAGAATGGCGCCGCGCCATATTTGCACTGGTCACTATACTGGTCCACCAGTGTAGCGCCGCGCTATCTTGTCAATCTGCTTGATATTTACTATGAGTTCCACTGAGCTTGTGAAGTGCGGGACTGATAGAGAAATTGAATAGAACTTGACTAAGACTGACTTGACCAGTCAGCAATGACTAAAAGACTGACTTGCTCAGTCAGAAAGATGGAAACCAAGACAACTAAGCACGTCTTATGGCGTGCTAGAGAAATACATGTGGACTAGCCCCGGTAGCAGGCCATATTACCCATGGTTGAGAATGTCTTCTACGCCATTGGCCATTCACTACTTGGGCTCCCACCCTTTACTGTTCCTATTCATTCCGTCTATCTCCTTTACTTCTCTCTGAAATGTATAAAAGCCAGCTGTGTACTCTGTATTAGCCAGTAAACTATCCCCCAGATATACAGGCAATATAGTAGACTCTAGATTTGTGACAAGACATCAGATATATTTGCAGACGCACAGAAAAGATTAAGAGATACGGGACGTCGAAAAGACTACCAATTGCATTGATATAAGAGCCCCACTCAACCTGCACCAACCTGTCTCCTGTAGCAGCGCTTTAGGCCTCCAGGACTAAGACTTGTTGTGTAAATTGACACTCTCTTGTCTCCTGTAGCAGCGCTTTAGGCCTCCAGGACTAAAGACTAGTTTGTGCTAGCAGAAGTGAAACTGCCGCCTTCAGTGTAACTGTCGGCGCCTTAGCCCAGTGTCCACCTTCTGTGTAACCACCCCCGTTTCGTTGATACCGCCGCCATTCGTGCAGTGTTGGTTGATATTGAAGTAGTGTCTGTCTGTTGATAGTCTGCCCTACCTTCTGCTGTTTGGCTAGCTGCCAGTAGTGCTAGGTTCTGCCGCTCACAAAGAAACTAAAAGCTCTGAACAGTCTAAAGTTTACTTGAGTCTTGATATCCTGTTGGTGTGAAGTCCCTGCTACCCTAGCATAACCGTGCTTAAACCGCATAGTTGCTATTGAAGCAAAGTCTTATCTCAACCTTGCACACCCTTTTGACGGGTGATACGTACCCTACCTCCCCGAACACACACACACGAGTATTAGGATTAGGATTAGTGATTTGTTTTGGTTTTGGTTGGTTTGAGTAGAGTGACTAGTTCGCTTTTCTCATTAGATTTCACAGCCGCACCCTAGTGCACCGTTTCAACGTCATTGTCACTGGTACCCAAAGTGTTCAATTCACCCGCCACCTGAACATTTGGTTGTAATACTACAGTATATAATACCTCTAACACATCCTTCCCGTGTAAATAAAGACCTCCGGACCACCACTCATCTGTAATGTATCCGCTTCTGCACTGGAAGTCTTGAAAATAATAGAAGTGGCGGTCACGAAAAGGGAGATAAAACTCTGCAAACATTCTCCCCGAATTTCTTCTTCCACGGACATGGCATATAAACGGTTGATAATCGCCCCTCTTTTACCCATCAACTAGCACCATGTACCCCCCAAAGGCATCCCTCCCCGCGGTTCTCGCCCTCATGCTTTCAGGCGCTTGCGAGCAGCTTACTGGGACAGGTGAGCTCGTCCGTTGAGCCGTTAATTTACAGTCGACGCTCAAAGTGGGCTCGCAGCTACTCTCGCATTCGAGGGGACAACCAACTGTGACTGCCCGCCGAGCAATGGTCCATTTGTCGCTGTCCCGAAGGAGCTCGTCGCCGACCACCGCTGCTGTGAGGACACGATCACTGTGGAGTGTACGCCCCCCGACCCCACAGCACTACAGATAGGAATGCATTTTCCAGACAAAAAGAAGAGCGTCGTGGTGATCCTCGGCGGCATGTTTGACCAAGGCAAGGGCACGGAAAACATCGAGCTCAGCCCCATGGCCTTTGCAATGATATCAGACAACCCAACGGACACCACGCTGGGCCAGTCATCTGGTTGTTCAACTGAAAGTCGTGCAGATTCACCAGCGAAATTAGTCGTTGATTCTATGGGTATTCCGTATGTCGAGTTAGTATTGCGCCTCTGAAGGTACTTCCACCAATGAAATATCTTGTGTTTGTTCCCATGAATGTGCGGCGGCGGTTAGCAGCCAGGTTGTACGCTGCCCGAGGGATTCGTGAATTCCGCGAAGACGTTGTATCCTTCTTTCGGTGACCCTGGGGACAAGCCGCGGTTACGCACCATGGTGGCGCTGTATAAATCTGGTGGTGTAACTCTGGGGTTTTCCACTTAACGAATCAGTGCATTCACCTACAGCTAGTCAATCGACGAAGATACCGAGGCAGAAACCGTATATTTCGGCGGAGGTTCATTTGGCGATGGCGGACCACTCACATGCCGCGTTTGCCTACGCAGCGAGCGAACCTCGCGCAGGATCCTCGACAATTTCGGAACACTGTCGTCCGTCGAAGGGAAGGGCCCTTTCTCGTGCACGATCAAAGGATCCGGCCGCGTCCCTTCGAGCTGCGCGCGCTGGCGCCGTCGTCGCCGCCGGAGCAGCACGAACGTACAGATGCACAGGGCGATGAATGTGAGTGCGCCGATGGTGCCGGCCACTATGGCGCCTACAGGGATCGGGGCTTTCGTGTGCTGCAGAGTGGACGCTGTAGGCTGAGCAACCTTCGAGATGAGTGAGATGACAAGCGATTGCGCCTGAGAGCGGACACGCACGTTACTCGGAGACGCGGTGGAATTGGTATCTGTGATTGCCTCCGCTGCATCTTGAAAGTCTTTGAAGCGGGAGATGACGCCGTTAATCACGCCGACCATCCCTGGACGAATTAGTACATGTACTTCCTCACGGAAGCGAGCCCGTGCGCGCATACCTGAATGGCAATGGACCGTGGGTGTATTCTGTCTGCAGTAGAACCACGCGGCTGGAACGGTGGGTTCATGAGGGTGCACATACGCTTGCGAATAAGCAAACACACACCCTTCTGGTCGTTCACGACGGTATAGTTAAAACCGGGAAACGGGTCTCGCGCAGTAACGAAACCCGAGTCGAACCCACCCGCAAGGGGCTGGCATGGAGACGCAAAGGTGGACTGGGTCACGCTATGGTTTCCGGGACTGCAGCGGGGATCAGGGACCTGTGGAAGGCACAAGAAGGGACTGGCACGCACATTCCGGAGAACCGAAATGTCACTACGGTCCCATTCGTGGCATGGATGATGTTCGGATTGAACTGGTACGAGCCGTTGTCATCCGAGACGTCGACGAAGACCTTCGAGATTAGGCAATGAGCCAATGTTAAAGGAGGGATCGATTTCGCGGGAAAAACGCACCCGAGCTGGCGAGGAACCACCCATTCTTGAAGAATAGCACCAGGGGCGAAAAAAGCGAAAAAGCGGATGTAGTCGCAGAGAGGAACCGGCCTAAAGGACACTCCTGCTGATATGTGTCATAACAAACGAGAGAGCTGTGTCGAGGTGAGTGATGCGACGTCATTCTGATGCTTGTTCCACCCAGGCACATTTGGCTCGGAGAGCTCCAAACAATCGCAGGCGACCCAAAACCGGCGATCTTGCGCCGTGTACAAGACCGTAATGCTCTCGGAAAACGCAGGTAATCCGCTGGTAATGGGTTGGAATTTAAAAGATGGGAGGGAAGTTTCCTGGGATCAGGCATTCATAGGCGAATATGATGGTCGTCGTAAGACTTGGAGCGCCGACGCCCCAACACAGCCTATTTAATTTAACCTTTCGGCGATTCGGGATCGTCAACAAGTCCAAGCAACGGCGGAGCCTTCATCATGGCGTATGAGTGGCAAGGAAGAATGGCTGTTTGAATGAGGCCTGTTTAATATTTCATCGAATTCTTGTGACGCTTGGTTGAAAGTTTTTTTCTTCTTTTTTAGTACGGCTTCATGATGCATCTTTGAGTCTTTGGGAATGGGTGGAGATCTGCGTCATAAACGGGCGCCAAAATGTTAGGACATTTCTGTACGTTACTGGGCCTGAGCCCGTTCCACGGTCTACAGCTCTAAAGGTGTGACAAGAGAGCAACGGACGGCAGTCGCTGATCGAAAGCTGTTGGTGCGGGGCCTTCAAGTTCCAGGACAATCTGGTTGGCCATACAACCGTTTTCACAAGTCCGAGGGAATAAAGTGCAAAGCGCGGGAAAACTCTATCGGTACTGTGGTGAGGCGGCATGGGATACGCCACTCGGCGTCTCGACAATATCGACGAATTGATGCCGAAAAATCCAAGCGGGATCATGAGGATCGCGGTGGGTCTCTGCACGCCGAAGTGCAGGTTTATGTATGCGGATACGCTGTGCGTCTACTCAAACCAGCCAGATTTTCAGCAGTGTCGACCACGGAGGCAGTTATGTGTCTGGAAGATCCGTATCTTGGGCTTCGTTTGATTCGGTTTTCCGCGTGGCTGGGCGAGGGTTGAGGGAGTTTGAGGATTCGCACAGCCTACAAACTAGGACAGCGACTCAGAATCATCAGGGGAAAAGATTTCAGAGCGCGTCACATTCAAGCGGGAATCGATAGAGACAAGGTGTGAGATTTGTTCCATGACATCTTACCCCTTCGAAACCATGTAGCCTGAAACGCAGAAGTTGAAAGCCGTAACAGATAGGGCCACGGATGAAAGTGCAGACAACGAGGTTTTTCCCGCGAGCGAGACGAACTGTTGTAAGAATGGATGTATCGACGATGATAGAGCAGCAGAACGGCGTCAATCCATTCCAAAGGAAGCGAAACTTCGGAATTGGGGTCGTACAGCTGCTGTGTCCGGGGAAATAAGGCTCGAGAGGCGGGAGGACGCCGTGGGCCTGTGAGGTGAGGTGATGTCGGGAGACAGCGCGAAACGTCGCCGGCGATAAAGTGGACCGGGGCATTGTCATTCAGAGAGCGATGACAAGCTTACCGAGTTCCGTGGTGCGGACCGAGGGAAGCGGGGAAAGCGGAAGATAACGCCACTTGATGCATTGCTACATTCCACACCCCGCACAGTAATGTCATGTTCTCCATGGGCTGGGCGCGCCATCGAAGCTGAATCGCCAGCATTTGCACACAAATGACAAGTCAAATCGGACATGGCTAGACATGGTGTTTGTCCCGGAGGTCCAAAAGTGGTTGTTATTATCGGGAGAGCAAGGAACACGAGAACTTGAAGCGAGAGCACGAATCATTAGTTGTATCGATTATGCCACTGAGAACGTTCAAGACGATGGGGAAAGACCATTATAACACAACACTTGTGGGCCAGATTGAAACCTGGAAACGTGGAGACCAAAGCAACCGCAGCAGAGCACTGAGTAGAGCCGAAAACGAGATGGCGGAACGGAGGAGAAGATGTGGCGGTGTTGATCCGGCGATCGCTGATGCAGTGATGCGCCACGGCCTCTCGCCCACAACCATCTCCTCCGGATCCTGCTGCTCTCCGCTATTACAGCCTCGAATCTCAGTATCTAGTTTATCGGTTATATGCTGGTCGTGCGTCGCTTGGCAACTTGTCGCTAAAACTGTCTGCCACTGGAAACTTTCTGGGATGACGCATCAAGATGGACCCTCAGCCCACTTGCTGGCGTAAACTGGCCTCGCAAGTACGCCATAGCGCTAGCTTGAGCCTGATCGTCCAGTAGGAAACTTTTCTTTATTTGCTCTTCCTTGGGCGCAATCTTGCCCTCAATCGCAAGTCTCTGCTTGTCTCGAGTGGGTCCTCAACTCCCAGCTTCTCTCACGATGCTGCCCGAAAAAAAAATCAAATCAAACGGTACTATCAACCGCTCAGCCTGCGAAGCCACCCCAAAAAGCCGAAAAGCTCGTCGCATGCTCTTCAAGTCATCACGCAACCGTTTGAATATTTTCGAATACCTCCCAGTGCATACACTCCAGTAGCAACAGTCTGAACCACCATCAATATAATTCGTGAATTATACGCTACACTCGTATTCATCTGCAGCGGGGCCGCATCTGACAGTTCCATCCGAGAAATAATTCTCGTGCGACGCTTGGGCCGTTCGGCGTCTGCCAATTTCTCATTCGCGCTACTCCTCGCTTGTCATCATGACCCTTCTCTTTTCTTTGCGCTAATTTACCTTTTCAGGGTTCAATTTACTTGTGAACAAGCATTCCGGGCCCTCCGGATAAATAAATCCGATATATCGTTACCGACAGTTAGAATATGATGCTGTGAGTAACAACTTAAACGGAGGTTCTGGAAGCGTGAATATTTCTTCAAGGGCAGTATCTGTAAGCAGAATAGACAACGACTCGCCATTCAGCGATAAATGGCACTCATACGACGGTCTATTATGGGTAGATTTGAGGTCAGTCAAAGGTATCAGCGATTCGGAGATGCACGTACGAAGCCTGAGGCGCCGGATACTCGGGTGGCCTGATCCTTGGGGCCGGTTCCACCGCAAGTGCCCGAGATATCGCCCAGACGGTACGCCTGCATTGTAACATCGGTAACATGTCCAACTTGTGCGACATGCGGCTCACTTCATTACAGGAGCAGCCGGCGCTTTTGCACGTTAAAACGGTTCCACTGTCAGGGATGATTTTTTGGGGCTTCGCAGAGCACAAGTGAGTGGCCTGCCGCCAGAAAATAGCTCGACGTACGACGGAGAAATCCTGGACGTTGCTAATATCGTAGTCGCTGGAACGCGCATTATTAGACGCATGACAACCAATTGCATGTTCAGAGTGATCAATTACTGTTTTCCGTTAAGTTTCGCCGAGTCGAAGGTCCACTGCATGCCCATCAGTCGAAGGTAAGATTTTCAGTATAAGCAGGCGCAAGTACCTCGGTCATGGAGCATGGCGCCTCCCCGAATGCAACTGAGATCCGCGAGTTGACCAAGATTTGTGTTTTTAGTTCACCTACTTCCGCCGAAACAATCGTTCTGACATCCTAGAATGAAAAGATAGTATGCGAGCCTAAGATTAATCCGTGAACATGGCAATCCATGCACACCGGAGTTCGGAGGGTGACCGCAGATGCGGCCTAGGTTGGTCGCGTGAGCATTGATATAGAATGGACAAAAATTACTTGCCGTTCCATCTGAGGCGGGCCGCTCAAGGGCTAGTGACGTATAGAATCAAGTGAAAGATGCGTACCTGGTAGGGACAAAAATATCGTGGCTCGAATGGGCCGGGATGTCCGGAATTGCGGGACCTATTCCAACATGAGAACTGGTCCGCGGCAATCGAAGACAAAATCAGAAATAACTCGCCTGTGTAGTCCACCCCACCGTGCGGGAAGTTGCTGAGCGTCAGTCCGACGCCCCAGTTGCAGTTATTCTTCACATCCGTATTAATACACAGATATCAAGTACCTCCTTTTCAACAACGTACACGGAGAGTGATACGGTGGTCTGCGCTAGCAGCGGCCGCGAACACAGCAGCGAACACGAAGAGAGAAAGCATGTTGAATTGGAGGGCGGTGGATTTGGTGTCCTAAGGTTCAATTCCAAAGCTCCAAGGTTTTAAAGCCAACAGAGACAGAATTTGAGATAGTTCTGAAACAGATAGATCAGTGAGAAGAGCGCAAAGTAGCGCTTCATCGAAACTGAATAGCACTCGCACACAATGATAAGTCAAATCGGACACGGCCGGATATGGTGTTTGTCCCGGAGGTCCAAAGGCGATTGTTGTTATCAGGAGAACAAGGAACACGAGAACTTGAAGCGAAAGCACTGATAATCACTGTTAGCTGCCGCAATCCTATCGATTATGCCATTGGGAACGTTCAGACCATTATAACATAACACTTGTGCACCAAATTGAAACCTAGAAATGTGGAAACCAAAGCAGCCGGGAATCATACGTGCGAGGACGTTCAAGGCGATGGGGAAGGTTTCAGACCATTGTAACGCAACACTTGGGACCGAAATTGAAAACTGGAGAACATGGAGGCCAGCACCCAAGCAACCCGAGCACTGAGCAGAGCACTTGAAAGGATGCTGGAGATTCAATCTACAGTAGTGATTCTGTTAGCGAGCCCCGCCGACGCCTCTCTCGAACCACGGCGGAAATTGCCTCATCCGGATCTTGGCGTTGAAAGAATTGGCGATTACGGCACGAGTCTCGTAAATGAATGATGTTGAGACCTGAAGAATACTTGTATGATTAAAGTAAGATACAATTGTCTCTTGAAACTGTGTGCCATCGAGGCATAGACGTCCTTCCGTGCTAAAAATAGAAAGAAAAATCTAGTGCTCCTCCCAAGCAGCACCCTGGTAGCGCCTCGCAACAATTTTGCGACGCTGGTCGCAAAGAGAACCAGCAGCTCTGCGTTTAACTCCTCCTCAGGCTCCGAAGCCTCAGCATCTCCAGATCGACCTTGCGCGCGAACGGTTTGATATTCTCGGTGTCCATGGTGGAGAGACGAAGGGGATTATAATTAGGGTCGTTCACAGTTGCCCTTTTTCGCGCCCTTTTTCGCCCTTTTTGTCACTCTCTTCGTTTTTTGCCCGGTTTTTTCCCTTTTTCAATTAGAAGTACAAAAAGGGTAGAAAACCGAAAAAAAACGGGGTCCTACATGCAATTCTGGGGGAAATGGAAAAAAAAGGGTGCAAAAAAGGGTGCAAAAAAGGGCTACTGTGAACGCCCCGGTCTGGGGCTCCCTTTTTGCACCCTTTTTTGCATCTTTTTTGCCTCCCTTTCACCATTTCATGCAGTCTGGTGCTCCTATTGTTCCTCAATGATCACATACCACCTCAAATGTTCAAAAGGACTGGGCTGAATTTTTCTGAATTTTATAGCTCAGTATCTGCCAAACATGAAAAATGGTGCAAAAAGGGTGCAAAAAGGGCGTCAAAAAGGGTGCAAAAAGGGCGCAAAAAGGGCCACTGTGAACGACCCTATTGTATTTCCTCTCAAGACACTAAGTATTATTCACAGAGGGCAACAGTTTTACTCGGTTTCAAATTTCTCCTGCTCAGTCTCTCATCACCTCGAGTACCAAGTGGACACTTGGTTCGCCAAGCGCACACTAAGTGGGCAAAGGTTGTCCAAAGGAGCACAAGGGTATAAACAATGGAGCAAATGCCAGCTTTTACATTTTTATAACATTTTAACCACTTCTTGAGCCCCATGGGACTTCGGATAGGCTTTGGCGAGCTCAGGCGCTCTCAGGCTGAAGCCGCGCAACCTTACGGGCTCTCGCATGGTTACCGGCGGGCTGATTGGCGGAATGCCAAACAATTCCAAGCCAGTGACGGCCCTAGTCGACGTTTGAACAACCACTGAACAATTGAGGTGGCAGGTGATATCCCGTGAAGCTTCGGTTGAAATAATACAGAGCTAATGCGGCCGCTCGCACCCCAGAGCCAAATGATGATCGGGCAATTGGATTTGAGAATGCACATGGAAAATACACTCACCAAATCGAGACAGCTTGGAGTCCGAGGAAAGAACGGGGATCAATGCTAAGGAAAAAATACCAAGTAGGGCAAAAGCAAACATGTACATACAAAATTAGGGCATCTGCTTAAGATGCAAGTAATTGGAATAGGATGCCCTATTCCAAGCACACAAGAGAACCAACAACTTCCTGATCATCTACCATACATTGTCAACTGACCTCCAGGTCGACGCTCCTCCAATGCCTCTGCACATCCTCCGAAGAGTTGACCGCCACCATATCACCTTCTTGGTCGCGATATTTCAATCACACAGGTTCTTCCAGCAGTGGACCGAGGAGGCGGAGCTTGCACATAATTTTCTCCCCGAGGCCGTCATAGTCTATCGTTTGCAGGACCTGCAAGACAAACATGGCTCCATTGAAGTGCACCTTCACCTTGACGACCGTGGACGTGGGGCTTGCATCGTTGGGTTCCGTCCATACTCGAGGCTGGCAATCGCTGGGAAGAGTGTTGCCCGCAGGAGTCGGACTGCCCACATTGAGATCCCGTATTTCTGGGGGCGGGCCACTGCCACTGGAAGATGTGGCTGCCAGAGTCTGTGGTTGTTCATTCACATCATACCACCTGAGCCATCATTCAGCTGAAAGCCTTGACCAGATGGTCCAATTAACCCATTGATCTCTGATTCCCACACCTTCAGCTGGTATTCCTGGCGGCAGTGGAGGATGAAGCTGTCGTGTTCAGGATCTTCCCCTTTCCACAAGACTGTGAGTGGGTACTTTCTCTCATAGGGAGCTACAGTGGTCAGGTATTGTATGCTCGAAGGATGAGAAACAACAAACTTGAAGCGTCCGAATCCTTTTCTGAGCTTGGAACAACTGCCTGCATCATATTGGACACAAAGATCCGGCCCCTCAGTACAAGAGGTGTGTTCCTTGCGACCGAGAACAATGACCTGTGGCTCGGAGGGTCCTTGGAAATTTCCCTGCAGAGGAGCAACATCTTTTCGAATAAGAAGACAACATACTGTACTATTTCGTTCAAATCAGCAGTCATGCATCATGCACCCCCCTATCAATCACAAACTTCGGTCGAGGTCATGCATCACTTGGGCCTCTGTCGAACCTCCAAGTGGTCACACAGGCCCCAAATTGCCTAATAAATAAATAAAAAACACAAAAATTTCGGTTCAAATGCTGAAATTTTCAAGGTGTCACGCAAAAATTCAGCAGCTGCCGAAATGTTGAATAGGTAAAATGGGTCACACATCACACCCCCTGTCGATTTGAACGAAATTGTCCAGTATTCTGGGTCAACAGCTGATTTGTTGACAACAAAGTGGTCATAAAGGAGTAATTCACCAAAGTTGTTGATGTTGTGGCCTTTCCAATCAGCCATGCAAGTCTGCAGAGATTTCACGGTCTGCTTGATGTTGGTACGGCATTGTGCCTCCTTGATGGTGTCTGTTACACACTTGGAAGCCTCCGAACCCTTTTTCAAAGTGTTGTAGTGTTGATAGTCAGCTACCCACAAAGCCTTGAGTAACGACTAAAGTAGAACATCATCAGCACTGAATAGACTGGAGCAAGGATACAGATGTCAAGGAAGAGTGGGTATTTGAACACATGTCTAACAGGCTTTTTTATAAATGCAGGCAGTTCCAACTTGATATTAATCAAGTGGTTGAGTGGCTGTTGGAAGGGACCATAGTTATTTGTCCAGCCATTCTGTACCATGAAATGGTGGCTGTGGCACAGGTAGCTGGGTCACAGCCCCAGCCACCATTTCATGGTACGCAACGGCTTCGCAACATACTAAGCTCCGGTATCTCGACGGCTCCTCATCTAAGTATCATCAACTGACAGTTACAATTGCTGGCTTGGTTCCCTTCTGGTGATGTCCATTCTATGGAATTCTATGTCACCTGTCTTGACTCTGCCTGCGACTTGGTTCTCAGACTAAACTGGCTCTGCCACTACAATCTGTTGATTGATTGGTGCAATACTTCACTAAAGTTCAGCCCTGTCTACAACAAGTCTATTGTGTCGACACTTCCAGAGATTACTTTGGCTCCTGTTGCAGTCCCTCCAGTCATGGAGAGGACAGAGCATCTGGCAACTCTGGCTCTCACTCTGTCTGGACCACTGATAGCTTCGCTTGAATCTGGGCCTTCTATGGAGACCCTGAACCCCTCAGCTCCACTTCCACAGCCATCCGAGGCCCCTGCACCTTGTCTGTTCACTACTGCCCTGGTTGTGTCCATGGTCAATGCTGCCACTGGTTGCATGACCATCCATGACAAAAGCACTGTTCAATATACACTATGTGCAACTCTGACTGACACAAGTCTCGGTTTCAACTCCTCGGCCAAATCTCCAGACTTCGCAACTTGTCCGGCATTCCATCCAAGTACCATGACTTCACAGATGTTTTCTCAGAATCAGAGGCTTACAACCTTCCACCTCATTGTGACTTCAATCTGAAGACCGAGACTGTTGATGGTGCACAGCCTCCAGTTGGTCCCATCTATTCCCTTTCTTGGCTGAAGTTTTGGTGCTTCAGGAGTTCCTCAACAAGAACTTGAAGGTGGACTTCATCTATCCATTCATATTCCTCCACAGCACTTCTATCCTCTTCACTGAGAGGAAGGACAGAAGTCTCTGGCTTTCTGTTGACTACTGGGGATTGAACCGCATCACAAAGAAGGATTGTTATCTGCTTCCTCTGATTGCAGATCTCCTCAATGCACCTGAAAAGGCATGTATCTATACAAAACTGGACCTCCAGCATGCTTGCCATTTGCTCCAAGTCGCCCCCAGTGATGAGTACAAAACTACATTCTACTCTCACTATGGCTCTTACAACTTCTGGGTCATATCAGAGGGCTTGTCAAATCCTCCAAACACCTTCCAATGTTTCCTTAACACCCTCTTGGTGGATTTGCTTGACATCTACATTGTGGTGTACCTTGATGACATCTTGGTATGCTCCAAAGATCCGTGTCATGAATCACCTGGGTTCTACTTTTTTCGTAAAACGTGTCCATATGGATACAGACACGTCTTAGTGGCATGGGACTCTCATGATGCCACCATGTGACCTTCTCACGGTTGAAACCTGGCCACAGATTCTAAAGCTGCAGACTGGGGGTAGTCTGCGCCACAGGATACAGAGGACATTAGGGACTAGGAACCCATGCAGACAGATCCTAGTCCCTGGATGTGCCACAGCTGACACAGAAGCGTACACAAAGTACATAACTGGTTGCAAACCGATTGGGGTTTAAACTACTGGCTTGATCGGTTTGAACCACTGGAGACAACAATGATAGGGACTAGGAAACCCGAACATCAGGTCCCCTAGTCCTCAGGGGATATGGAAACCAACACAGAGGAGCACAGGAGTATCAGCATTGATGCTCCTTAATGCTGAGGTACCGGACCTGATCGTGACAGACTGTGATCACCTTAATTTTTTTTTTGAAGCCTATATAAGCTCGGTAGAATCTCCATGTACAGTAGATTTTACCTCATCTAATCTCAGGCTTTGTCACGTACCGTGACTTCACATCCTTTTCGGACGCCATCAGACCCCAACGATCTCCGATCCCGACTATACCTGACACTGCCTTTTCTGTATTTGCCCTTATTCTATTGGTTCATACTACATATGATTCCTTCTGACTCCTAGGTTACGCTTTATGCTTCTCCATCACGGAGCCCTCGGAGTGCTGATGATATCCGAGTCAGCTTGACTCTACTTGACTCACAACGACTTGTTTCCATCACGGACCCACTCGGAGCTCCGAAGCTCCGGTACTTACATTATATCCCCACTAATACTTTACTCTTGTATAAATACAAGCCATGTCGGTAGTTAGACTTCAGTTTGAATATCAACTTAGTCTGCCCTATACTCTTCTCCTCGGACTTCCGTCCTCCTCCGAGTCTCCCTCCGAAATTGGGCACCAGGTGTAGAGAAGGGCGCAGCGCACGAGCTGAAGCCAAGCCCCTTCACTTCCAGTATACGGGTTCAGTTCTCCGTTCGGATTCCAATACTTCCCTCTACATCTCAGCCACTTCGTCTTGCTTATACGCACTTCATTCCTCAGGCGTATCTCGGACCTCCATCGGATCCCAGTCGGGAACCGGTACATGACCGGCTTCTACCTTGGCTTGACATAGGCATTGTCTCCACCCTGCCCCGCTTCCTCTACATTGTATTGCGGGTTGTGTCCACACCCCGGGTTTCATACCTGAGTGGATATCACACCCTCTTCGACGTGTTCCAGGCTCCACCTCGCATCCTGACCTACGACATACGGCTTCCTAGAGAGGATGCCATATGGTTAGTCCTACTGCTTGGGGAACACAAGAGCTACTAGCGTCTATCAGGTTTATCCTGGTTGGGGTTCTCGCCGGGTTACTCGCTGTTTAGCTGACCCAGAGGCTGTTGCTAACAGTCCGTCTGTGCATACCACTCATGTCTGAGAGGTACTCCAGCACCTTTTGGAAGCCAGATTGTATTGCAAGCTACCCAAATGCGAATTTGGTGTCACTAGATGTGAATATTTCAGCTACATCCTTTCTCTTGACAGCTTCTGTATGTCTCCAGACAAGATCTCTGCCATTACTGAGTGGCCCATCCCTCGGAAAGTGAAGGATGTCCAGTCATTCCTCAGTTTCTGTAATTTCTATTGGTGCTTCATTTACGGCTACTCTGGCATTACCATCCTGCTTACTCGGCTCACTTGTACGGCCATCCTGTGGAATTGGTCGTCCAAATGCCAAACAGCTTTGACACTCTCAAGTGCACACATTCACGGATGCTCCGGTTCTCCATCACTGGATTCCCAGCTGTCAGATCATGGTTGAGACAGACACATCCAACTACGCTATCATAGGCATCCATCCTCTCCATCCTCAGAGATGACAGGGAATTCCACACTATTGCCTTTCAGACCTGAACACTCACAGCTCTGGAGCTCAACTACAACATGCATGATAACAAGCTTCTTGCTATTTTTTATGCCTCTACTCACTGGCATCATGATCTTGAGGGAGCTCCGCTTACGGTCAATGTTGTCACAGACTACAAAAACCTCAAGTACTTTGTCACAACAAAGACCCTAACCCATCAGCAAGTGCATTGGTCTGAGTACCTCTGGCATTTCAATATGGTGATTCAGTTCCCACCAGGTAAGCTCAGAGGTAAACCCTTCAGCCAAATCAATCCTCAGAACTTCCAACCCATTTTCACTTTGGATCAGTTGACTCTGTTGACTCTGTTGGACTCTTGTTGGATTCTGTTAAAGAGACCACAGAATTTGTTAAAGAAACATTAAAGGGATATCTGTTGAGCGGAACTCAGAAAGTACCTTCTTGGGAAACATCTGGAAACAGGTCTGGCCTACTCAGAAATGAGCCTTCCTTGAGTCTACAGGACTTTAAACTCGCTATCAGGCTACCTAGTGGTCTACACACACAACACTGTGAAGTTATAAATTAAAATCTTTCTTGGAGACTATGTTTCCAATGTGTCTAGAAACATGTATTACTCACTCTTGATCTCTTGCTGAGATACAAAACCTCTTCCTACAACCTTTACAAGGCCCTGTACTAGGGACTGTAACTGATCAGGATCTTAGAAACGTGCAGATGAGGCTTCTGGATTTGTTTATTGGTTGTTTCTACAGTCATTGTATTGTTTCTATGCTGATCACAAGTCAAGTGGTTGATTATCTTGTGTTTCTTATATAGGTTCTGAGCACATCAATCATCAGAACAGTGGAATGCAGGAGATCCCAATGTCCAAATTTGTTCCAGAACAAATGACTGTGAATGCCGTCAAACATGGTTTGCCTGCGGGTGACACTGACACGCACGCAGGATCAGCTTCACTTGTTGTAGTTACTCATCCTCAACAAGGGTAGTATTCTAAAAGTGCAGTGGACTACTGAGTCAGATTCTCAGGTACACATGCATTAGAGAGCTTGAGCCCAAGCTGCATGCCGCTTGTTGATTGTGCAAAAGGCAGCATGCAGCTTTTTTCTTCTTCTTCTAAAGGCCATTACAACTGTGTAGTAGGCATTGGGGTGTCGGAATTTGACTACTAGGCGAAATTTGTAAAAAGCTGCATGTCGCTTTTGCACAATGCACAAAAGCGGCATGCTGCTTGGGCACAGGCTCTCTATTATGTTCATCTGCCTCGCACACCTGGGGCACCAGTACATTCAGGCCTTGAACCAATTCTTCAAGTATAATCTCCAATCATTGACTCTGGAGTAAATCCATCAATCTGTTAGCCTCCCTGTTAAAAGCCAAATAAATTGACAATCACTTACTCAAAACTAGTTGGCGCATTCGCCCACATAGCCATAATGTCGCTGCTCATCCCATTTGTACCCACTTGTCCCCTAAGGACGGGGTCCTCGGCAAATACATCGGTGATATTACCGGCCCCGTTATCGGGCAGCGCAGCACCAACAGTAAAATCAGGGTGACCGAGTGGGGCAGGTGACTGCGTTGGATACCAGCTGCTTGTACTCGCCAGCGGGGGCGCATTGTGCTGGTGGAATACCGGCAGCTTTCCCAGGTCAGTGGGTCGGCAGAGGCTGGAATTGCTGTGGGGCCAGAGGTGAATTAGCCGCTTTGGTAGCAGAAGCAGAGATAGGATGTGAAGGATGGTGGATGTTCGCAGGATGGTGAGTATCCGCGTAGGTTGGGTGGTGTACAGACGGTGCCAGGTTGCGGGGGTGCTGCACTGTGTCGTCGTCTTCACGCCCACACTTATGAGTGTTCGGCAGCGTCGGGGCCGTAGTCGGAGTTGAGATTGTGTGATTGGGAAGCGGAAACTGACCAAGTGTAGCGAGTTCGTGCAGAAGATCACTAGGAGTTCAATCAAATGAACAGTTTTGGAGGCGATAGTAGAGGACGTACTAGTAAAGTCCTGCTGTTTGCCACCTAGGCAACAAATGAGTGAATGGAGGACAAGAAAGGTCGATAAGCGCACCTATTTTCACAAATGCGCATAGTCTCCATGCACTTATGAACCTCCGTGATGGCGCTATTCATGTGGGGAGGTAACCCCGTGCGTTTCCCGCTCCAGACATTCAAAAGCAATATAATCCCGCTGGTGAACACTGACGGCTGAATCACAGCACGGGACCGTCAGAAAATCCTTTGGATGTGATGACTGAACTACCCACGATGAGAACGGGAACGGGCACGCCATTTTTACGGTGCCGCGATATATCGGCAACATGGCTGCACGAGCGCGCGGCGTTGGTACAGATCGCCAACGACGGCAAAGACTGCACAATTTAATGAGCGACGAACCACGCTTACAATGATGCTAGAGGGCGGACAATAACCACTCACTGTTGGTTCGCCCTCGCGCATCACGGGGATGAAGGGTCGATGGATCGTCATCTGAACGCGATAATAGCTGCAGTAAAGCAACACCGACTGGTCGAAGAAGGCGTCATTTTGCCGATTCGGTTCCAAGCGGACTTTGCGATGCAAAGAGAAAAGGAAGAAAAGGAAGCCGTCAATGCCTGATCCACAGAAACGAAAAGAAATGCACGGACGATGGGGAGGAATTGAGTCGAGCCAGATATTCAGGGCAGATTCTATCTCGTCAACAATATGCTCTGCCCAAGCCGGATCGCGGTACGCAAGCAGCTTTTTTGACTTGTTAAGACCATACTGTGGAATAAGAGGAGGTGAATTCATGCGCGATAGCTTGACATAGGTGTTTGAAACTTGAGAGAAGGAGGACATCCAAAACGTGAAAAGATGCAATGGATGAGAGAGTACACTAAACACGAAGAACTTCGGGGTAAATTCACGCACCAACATCTTCAGACCAACCGACAAAATGTTGTTCAGTCGCAGGTAACAGTTGAAGAATGTCATAATAGATGGCTTTCCCGCCGGCTGCACAAAGGCGCGAGCGGGATCTTCGTTTTCCCAGAATTCGTCGTCACACTCTATTGGCAGGTCCGCGTCGATGCTAAGTGGTCGTGTGGCGGGAATAAATGAATGTGTCGATAACAGGGCCAAAAAGGCAGTCGGTAGATAGAATAAGTTTGGAATAATGGAATGGAAATGTCAATCGGAGTAGGAGCAAGGAAACGAACACGCACTCCTCATGCTGAGTGGTACAGGATCGGCCGAGTGCCATGCTGATCAGCCGGTCATACGATACAAGCGCCCAGAAGCAGCGTTTCCAGAGCTCGGACTCGACGGTGGGCGGGTCTTCGCATTTGCGGTGGGCTGGGCCGGGGTGAGTGAGAGGGGAATATGAGCGGAAAGTGGATGCGGGGAATGCGAGCGGGCGGGAGCGAAAAGTGAGCGCGAGTGCGCACAAAAAGATTGGAACACAGAACACAATTGGAAAAAAAAGATATAAAGTAGTTGAGACTCACCTCCGACGTCCTGCGCGAGCCGAATACCGATACCGATCAGCGTCCAGCATGCGGCGGGTGCCGAGTATTCGAGGAACGATGACGCCAGCTATGAGTGCATGTACTGTATGTTAGCTGAGGGACGAGGAGAAGAACAGTGCGCACCCAATAGTACTGCAGTTGGTAAATCGTGGGGGTTTCAAAGAGGTAGTCCAAGTTGGACGGGAGCTGGTCAAAGAACTCCCACCCGCATCTAAGCGGCTCTGCGCCGCGTGGCTGCACACGCACGTCATTGGAAAACCGAGAGCCGATCGCACATACGAGCAACACAACCATTCCGAAGGACGGGTCACGGGTATGCAAACCATCAGCAATGGAGCGCTCAAAAGTAGGGCGGTGTAGGACCGGAAAATAGAGGTTTCTATGTAGGAAATAGAGATCGACCAGGACGGGGAGCAGGTCGGGATCTGGGAACACGAATGACCCTACATGCGGTACTCGATGTTTGGCCTGAATATGAGAGTAAGAATTGATTCCAGACGTGATTCGACAGACTGCCCACAGGATTATAGGTCCAATAGTGCATACGGCGCGATGACCATGGCATGTCTTTCTCCTCGTAGTCTTCTCGTAGTTGCACAGCGGCCTTCACGAGCATGGCACCACTCGATTGGCCGTGGAACCGATCACGAACTTGGTTGATAGAAAGATAGCTGAAATCTTCTATCAATCGGTGGTGCGCCAAATCAGCGCCTTGCGGGGCAGGTGCGGGTGTGTTCATAGACCGAATGTTGAGAGCAGCGAGCACGACTCCGGGGCCAGAACTCCCCGAAGCTGTGACGACATCTCTCGGATGGTGGAGGATAGACGAGTCGCTACTCCATTGAATGCTCGCCTGGCTGGGGGCAACAGAGGCGGGCGGTTCCTTGTTTTGGTCTAGCAGCTGTGGTAAACGTTAGATCGAGACTTTGATTGTTATGGGTCCACTTCTTTCCTCACGCAACAACTGCTCAGTCAATTCCAGTCGGGCCTCCAGCGCGTCGACATAGCTGCCACGATATCAACATACATCTCGAATGGGAGCAACCGTCCACCAACCTTCGCCGTTTAGTGAGTGCTCCCGCAAAGGTGCATGCCAGGCCATTTTCGATGCAATTTGTGCACTTTTTCTCTGACATACGCAAACCATCGCCTGTGAATCAGCTATTCGATGAAGTCACTTGAATGGAAGTAGCGACATACATGCTCCTGAGAGTGGAAGTTAGTTTCAGCACGATGGACATAAACTAACGGACTCTTTTTTCGTCTGCACATATCGCAGGCGCGTTGGACACGTCTTTTCTTGGCAGAAACTTCAGCAGAGATTGCTCGTGGCTGATCTTCATCCGACGACATGACTGTAAGAAGCAAGGTGGATCGAGGCGGTGCTCAGTCGCTTTAGCTCCGCTGATCTAGGTCATTTCGGCCGAAAATGCTAAGCTATTGAATTTCTATGGTCTTTCTGGAAAATGAAATTTAATTCTCTGGTTCTACTTTCCAACTTGCTGGTAACAAAGAAACCCCCAGGGATTGAAAAGGCCACTGATTGAATGAACTGGCAAAGTGAACCCTAATCGATGCCGCTGTCGAGGCAGATGGCACAGCCTCTGATGGTGTCAAGCATATATAAACAACCCACCGCCCATCATTCCAAAGGGGAAGGTGTTGCACCCCTGCTTTGTCAACGACTGAAGCTCCGAGTTGGGACAGCCAAAGTCTGGGAAGAAACAAGGAAGCAACAAGAATTTAATGGACTGGGGATGTCGGCGGTACGTGGAAAGCTAGTCTCTGTGACAGATACTCTATATCGATGACGAACAAGTAAGTATCAATATAGAGTCTGTTTGCAATCATGGGGGTGTTGTTGGCTGACTGATCAATTATTTGTGGCCTTATTCTGGGGTGGTTTCTTGAGGGATAATTCCACAAATATTTGAGCATGTAGAGATCCTTTTAATGAGACAAACCTTCCCTTACACCTAAGCGATTGGTGCAACTATTGTGCTGATATCGGATAGATTTGTGAACAACAGCTTAGCTAATCATTTTTTTGCTTGATCATGGATCGAGGGATTGGCTAGCCAAAACAGTTAATTCTCGCTGGAAGATATCATCCATTTCACTTCATGAAGCTGCACAGATTGTTTTACACACATTCATGTCGTATTCATCGTGCTACGAAGGAAAGAAACACCTGTGGGCACAGCCACCTGATTGCGTAATCAGGCAGCCGCCCAACAATCACACCCTGATTGCTATAAGACTAGTGGAAAGCAGCATGAGACGACAAGGGAAGCTTATAAAGACGGAGTTCCAGAGTCTCATCGTTGAAGACAAGAACCTCACCAAGAACCCTCCCAAAAAATATGGCACAATGCAACATGAATTCGTCAACGAATCAGATACACGGTCGTAAATATACGTGGAGGACAGCGTAAACGTAGGTCAGGTCAAAGCGTGAACGTGAGTAGGGAGTACAAAACAAAACAAACCCGCACTGTCCCGCAGACGGTACAAATAGTGATAGTACAGAAAGCAGGGACAGCGCATGGTAGATAGAGAGATAACATTGAGCAGACGTAGCAATCGTGATAGAAGAAAAAAACCCTAAAGAGGTAGCAAGAAGGTCGGATACATTCGAATTGCGATCATTGGATCGTTAGTAGTTTCGGGGCGAGGTCGTGAAGAACGTGGGTTTGGAGACGTGAAATGTCGAAGATGGAGAGTCGTATATCGTGAAGAGCATAAGAAAGTGTAAAGGATGCATGGAGGATTGGCCTGGGATTATATCGCCGCGATGGGGAGGCGTGGTGTAGCAGCACCAGCACGAGCCGGGGTGGGGCGCCCACGGGGCCTGGGGTGGCTGAGCCTCAGCGATTCGCCAGGGCTATACGGAGACGTGGGTCAGTGGTAGAGAAGAAGGCAGGACGGGTATCGACGCACGTCATCATGAAAGACATCCCCGACATGCTGGTGTCTTCCTTTAGGTCCGTCGACGCCTTCGTGCTACGCTTCGCCCAGCCGAGTGCCGTGCGTCGTGCAGCGGAAGCGACACGCGGGCGCGCATTCGGTGCGAGGCTCCAGGCGTTCTCACTGAGTCACGCTTGGGCGAGGGCACGGCCGGGGACATGTACACGTCGGTGGCATTAGGCTCCACCGCCTGCAGAGCGTGGGCGGTGGCAAACGCGCGGTGCAGCTCCGCGGGGGAAGGGCGCGGCAGCTCGGGTGACGCGGGAGCTTCAAGTTGAGCGTGGCGCGACGGATACGGGGAGGCGCGGGACTGGGTACGCGAGCGCACCCTGCGCGGGCCCAGCTCCGACGGCAGTGGGCCGTAGGTCTGGACCGAGTGCTGGAGCAGCGCTTGCATGCCCTCGGAGTTCGAGAAGGCTGGGAAGACTCGTTAGTATAGTAAAGGAATGAAAAGAAACGACATACCCTGCAGCGCATAGACAGAGAACGGGGTGTCCGACCAAAGGCGCTTGCTCTCCGTGACGGTGTCTTCAGCCTCGTGTCGGAGGGCGTAGTACTTGCGGAGCGCGACGATCCCGCGCTCGTCATCCCAATCAACGCCGTCCGCACTCAGATCGACAGAGCCCGAGTCAGGGTCGACGATGAAGATGCCCTGGCAAGCGGTGGGGCTGCTGCTCTTCCTGGAGCCGATGGTCGAGGGCGTGCCACGCTCCTCTTGGATGGTCTCGTAGACCGACGAGCGCGAGGCGCGGGTGGGGGCAGCGGAATAACGGCGGCGATGGCCGTGGCCGCGGCCGCGAGCACGCATCCTAGCAGCAGTGGTACTTGACGACATCGGGTGGGTAGTGTTGGAGAGCGCGACGTTGACCTGGGACAGGTCCATGCTGGACTGGGAGCCATCTGACATCGACGAGCCTTCCGCGGAGGATAGAGGCGGAGTGGAGCTGGATGTGGTAATGGTGGACGAACGAGAGCGGGAGTTAGGGCTAGGACGCGTGAAGACCGCCGCAGGGCGAACTGAAAGCATCGTCAATGCCATATCACACAAAGAAAAGAAAGGGTGCAGCGTACTAGCCATGATGTCCTCTCCCTCCGCGACGAGCGCGCTCTCCTCCAAACTCTGCCGAACGAGCAAGTCTTGCCTAGCCTTGATCATCCTCTCGCCGCCGGACTTGGACGACGAGGTCGATGCGATAGAAGGCTTGGTAGGGATGCATACTTTGCTGGAGGCCTTGTCGTCATCCTGGAACGCATTGTGCTTCCGCTTCTCGACGCGCACGCAAGGAGACGTCTCGAAACCAGCCCCGATGGAGCGCCGACGGACATGGCGATCTCCACCGAGCATCTGAAGAATTAATCAGTCGTGGATACCGATACAAAGGTAGCATGACATACACTGATCATCGTGTCGTCCTCCTTCATTGGGCTGCGGTCGTTGTGGAAGCTGAGCACCGACAGTGGGCGGAACTGATTGGGCGGCAGGAGATGTTCGTTCGGCACGTTGTGGTCGTCGTATCTGGGTTAAAATCAGGGATGAAATCGGAGGAAGAAATCCGAAAACACTCACCCAAAAACCGAATCAGAGACATGGACGAGCGGTGGCCGGTCTTCTCGAAGAGTGAATCCTCCATGGAGTCACGGCGCTCCTCGTTGATGATCGAGTCGTAGTCGTACGAAGGGCGGTCACGCATCTCACTGCCCCCGTCACCGAGTGGCCGCCCCCTCCCCCTTCTCTCCCCACGCGCCGCACGATATCGCTAAAGTCGCGCGCGGTGTTGTACGGCGTCTGCGCGCTCGAGACCGAGCTGGAGAAAAGCCCGAGCATCGACTTCTTCTTCCCCGGCGCGCGCGCGATGGTGACCTCGACCGAGTTGTCGTATGCGGAGGCGGCGGCGGCGGAGACGTCCGGCGTGGGCACGATGAGGCGGATGCTCGGGACGCTTGCCGTTATCAGGATACGCACGCTCGCTCAGCATCAAAGTGCGAGAGGTTGTGTCGATTGCGGATGGATACGAGACGGACGTTGCCGTCCATAGGACGCCTGTAAAGGCAGGATCTGCATGCCAATGCCTGCGAACGAGCGCATATCGGTGGACGCTAGGATGAAGAGAGGGGTGTATGCGCGACACGCTCGCATGGAGCAGCAGCGTGGGTGGGGATGGCACTCCAACACTGAGTGAGGTGCTAGCGCGGAGATTCGAGCGGGATGGACCGAGAATAGACGGGTGCGCAGGTACGATAAGTGGAGTCTGGACGTCCTCTGAATCAGTGGATGAATCGATGAATCGATGAAGACGCGTGTTCACTCGGAACTAGGCCAGCTCGATATCAGCCTGCTTGAGCGATTGATTCCGTGGGCAGAGGGTTTGGATCCACGGGATCCACAGGAAGAGTGAGATCAAGTTGATGGATGCGATTGAATGACAGCCTGATCGGCTAAGATCCCCAGATCTCACATCTGCCAGTGGTTCAAGACGGCACTACCAAGATCGACCACCAACCACCCTTGGCTTACCGGCCTCGATAGCGAGTCTTCACTTAAGCCGCGCCCGCGGACCAATTTTTTTAATCCCTGGCATCACATTCCTTGGCGTGGTTGATGCCGCTATTACCCCCGCGGTCAAAGCGTGGGTTTTGGGGTGCGAATTCAATAACCCTGTCCGCACGGATGCATGGGAGGTATGTGCAGCCTGTCCCGATCGATTGGGATTGCTGTCAGCGCCACAATGTGACGTGGGACTCTTGGAACTGAGCGGCGACCACGTTGCAACGTCCTTTCCACTTTGCTTTCCACCATGTCTGACGACCGAAAGCTGCCAATGCCCAACCTGCTCGACAAGGCCAATTTACTCGCCAAGTTCAGAGAGGGGTGGCTCAAAAGGAATCTGAACCACAGTCTGGCACCCTCTCCGCAGCCATCTCGAAGCACGACACCAGCGCCGTTTAACAGGCAAGGACCGGCACTCGATGAAACTGCGGGTGAGTCTTTTCGTTCGCGTTCTAGCCACTGCTGATTGCTTGAATCTAGGCCTGCCATCTGATGCTGAGAGTGCACTCAGGTGCGCCGATAACGGGGAAGATGCGTTGAAAGGTGATACCGCTAAGAGTGGTGCGTCTTATTATATCATATATCTGCAGCCATTCACAAACAGACCCAGATAACTCAGATGCTATACATTTGCCTGGTGAGTCATCTCGAGATATCTAATTCATATTTGCTTGCTTACTCAGAATGATTCGCTATGCCAGGTGGACCAGTGGATGGTCCTTCTAGAATAATTATGCAAGGTATTTGTCATATTACATGAATCTAGGTCCAGGTCATGGCTCATTAATTGATCATTAGTATCTGGTGGGACTGGGGGTTCCGGAGGTTGGGGTGGGCAATATGGTGGTCACGGTGGAACAGGTGAAGGACCCAAGTTCGATTTCCGCCACAGCAATATCAATCACATAGATCCCCATGCAACTAGTATGTTCCTCTATGGCTTGCAAAAGTTTTGAAGCTGATAAACCAATTCAAAGAATTGCAATTCATCAAGGAGAAGCTTGCCGGCCATATTGCAGCACAGCATAAATTTACAGATCAGAGCAAGAGTCTTTGTGCACCTGGTACTCGTGTGGATATCCAGGCAGATATCAACCAATGGCTATCACTAGGGTCCTCCACCAAAGAACTTATCTTCTGGGTCACAGGCATAGCAGGCAGTGGCAAATCCACACTCTCTGCCACTATTGTTGAAAATCTTCGCAAGAAGTGTACCCCTGTCGCAGCTCAGTTCTTTATCTCTCGTAACATCCTTGAAACAACCGATCCAAATAAAATCATCCCCACTATTGCACAGCAGCTCTCAGCATTTTCTCCAGCTGCAGCTCACATCATCCATGATGCATTGAAGCATGGCTTCATCTCACCCCGGAAAGAGCAGGTGGAGAAACTTCTACTTGATCCAATCCGGGCAATCTGCCAATCCTGTGACATGGTCATCATTCTCATTGATGCACTGGATGAGCTCCAGAATGCTGCTGACACTGTACTGGAGATGCTGTTGCCAATTGCGGGAAGCGACCTTCCTAATAATGTCCGATTCATTATTACTTCTCGACCAGAGCACTGGGCTGATATTTCTGGGTCCAAAAAATTCAAGCCCACAGTGTTCAAATGGCATAGCCTAGAGACAGAATCATCTGTGCATGAAGTTCACAACTTCATCTTTGTGAGGATGAAGCAAATTACACACTGGAATGATTGGCCAAATGACGACGAAGTGCAGAAGTTATCAGACAAAGCAAATGGCCTTTTTCACTATGCTGCAACCGCTCTTCAGTGGATTGAGGAGCAGATTCGCAAGACTGGGACAGCCTCGCGAAAACGGGTCTTTGAAAGATTTACCCAAATGGGTATTGGTCAGCTGGAGGATCTATACAGGCTCATTTTGACGTCATTCGAGGACATAGATGGTCCAGCACAAGATGCAGACTGGCGTGCAAGTCAACTACGCGGCTTTCAGCATGTTATTGGGACCATTCTGGTGCTTGATGAGCCATTGACCATTCGTCAAATCATTGCTTTATTGGCCGATATCCCAGAGGATGACTTTGATGTTGGCCACTTCCTGCGGCAGATGCGCAGTGTCTTGATTCCAGGCACAGCTATATCATATGAGGAAGCAACACCACAAATGCACAAGTCTTTCCGTGATTATATCATGGATGGGCATGCACCAGCAGAATTCTGTATCCTCACAGGCCATGCGCACTTCATAGCAGCAAGAAGCTGTTTGGAAGTCATTGTTAAGGCTGGGAGCCAGTCTGATATTGTTGTGAAGTATTCTGTTAAACACTGGTATAAACACTTGCGAAAGGCAGAAGAAAGCATAACATGGGAGGATGGGAGGATGGAGAACCTGTTTGAACAGATGATGGAGGAAGCAGTTGTTGATGTCTGGAAAGCAGAATCGTGGGGGGTATTCCTTAACATGGCTGCTGTGGGGTGGGGGCTATTGAAGGTGAGATCAAAATATGAGGGAGAGATGGAGAAGAGTGATGATTTTGCAGCAACATGCCGATAAAAACAAGATGCAAGGAATTTCAAACATATTAATAAAAGCAAAAGTGCGTGGTGGGCCAACCCTGAAAGATAATGGTGTTCCTAGTATACTAATTGAGATTCCATTGGTCCCTAGAATGTGCGTGCTTTTGACACATTGCCCATGTCTGTCTTCCTTACTTGCTCTCACCTTCTCATCTCTAGGAAGTGTGTGATTTTCCCTGTTGCCCATGTTTGTCTTGCTCATCTTTTCTTGCCTTCTCGCCTCTAGGACGTGTGTGCTTTTCCCACATCACCCAAGTTTGTCTTGTTCACTTTGTCTTGCCTTCTTGTCTCTAGCTTGTGCGTGCTTTTCCCCCATCACCCATGTTTGTCTTGCTCACATTTTCTCACCTTCTTGTCTCTAGCGAGTATGTGCTTTGTCCCCATTCCCCATGTTTGTCTTACTCACTTTTTCTTGCCTTCTCATCTCTAGGCAGTGCGTGCTTTTCCACCCATTGTTCATGCTTGTTTTGCTCACTTTTTCTTGCCTTCTCATCTCTAGGAAGTGGATGGTTTCCCCCATTGCCTATGTTTGTATTGCTCACTTTTTGATGCCTTCTCATCACTAGGAAGTGTGTGCTTTTCCCCCATCACCCATGTTAGGTCTTGCTCACTTTGTCTCATCTTCTCATCTCTAGGAAGTGCGTGCTTTCATCCCATCACTCATGTTTCCTTTGCTCACTTTTCTTGCCCTTGTCTCTAGGAAGTGCGTGCTTTTCCCCCTGTTGCCCATGTTTGTCTTGCTCACTTTTTCTCACCTTCTTGTCCCTAGGATGTGTGTACTTTTCCCTCATAACCCATGTTTGTCTTGCTCACTTTGTCTTGCTCTCTCATCTCTAGGAAGTGCGTGCTTTTCCCCCATCAACCATGGATGTCTTGCTCACTTTGTCCTGTCCTCTGGTCTCTAGGAAGTTTGTGTTTTGCCTGCATTGCTCATGTTTGTCTTGCTCACTTTTTCTCACCTTCTTGTCTCTAGGAAGTGCGTGCTTTGCCCCCATTGCCCATATTCGTCTTGCTCACTTTTCTTGCCCTTGTCTTTAGGAAGTGTGTGTTTTTCCCTCATTGCCCATGTTTGCCTTGCTCACTTTTTCTCACCTTCTTGTCTCTAGGATGTGTGTGCTTTTCCCCCACCACCCATGTTTGTCTTGCTCACTTTTCTCGCCTTTGCATCTCTAGGAAGTGTGTGGGTTTCCCCTATCACCCATGTTTGTCTTGCTCAGTTTTTCTGGCCTTCTCATCTGTAGGAAGTGTGTGGTTTTCCCTCATCCCCCATGTTTGTCTTGCTCACCCTTGTCTCTAGGAAGTATGTGCTTTTCCCCCATGACCCATGTTTCCCTTGCTCACTTTTCTTGCCCTTGTCTCTAGGAAGTGCATACTTTTCCCTCATTCCCCATGTTTGTCTTGCTCATGTTTTCTCACCTTCTCGTCTCTAGGACGTGTGGGAAGTGTGTGCTTTTCCCCTGTTGCCCATGTTTATCTTGCTCACTTTTTCTCGCCTTCTCGTCTCTAGGACGTGTGTGCTTTTCCCTCATCACCCAAGTTTGTCTTGCTCACTTTTCTTGCCCTCATCTCTAGCTTGTGCGTGGTTTTCCCTCATTGCCCATGTTTGTTGTGCTCACTTTTTCTTGCCTTCTTGTCTCTAGGATGTGCTTGCTTTTCCCGCATCACCCATGTCTGTCTGGCTCACTTTGTCTTGCCCTCTTGGCTCTAGGAAGTGCATGGTTTTTCCCCATTGCCCATACTTGTCTTGCTCACTTTTTCTTGCCTTCTCATCTATAGGAAGTGCGTGGTTTTCCCCTGGTGCTCATGTTTGTCTTGCCTACTTGTTCTCATCTTCTTGTCTCTAGGAAGTGCATGCTTTTCCCCCATGGCCCATGTTTGTCCTGCTCACTTTTTCTTGTCTTCTCATCTCTAGGAAGTGTGTGCTTTTCCCCCATCAACCATATTTGTCTTGCTCACTTTTTCTCATATTCTCGTCTCTAGGAAGTGCATGCTTTTCCCCCATTGCCCATGTTTATTTTGCTCACTTTTCTTGCCCTCATCTCTAGGAAGTGCGTGCTTTTCCCCTATTGCCCATGTTTGTCTTGCTCACTTTTTGCTCACCTTCTTGTCTCTAGGATGTGTGTGCTTTTCTCCTATCACCCATGGTTGTCTTGCTCACTTTGTCTTGCCCTCTCGTCTCCAGGAAGTGCATCATTTTCCCCCATCACCCCTGTTTGTCTTGCTCACTTTTCTTATCATCTCATCTCTAGGAAGTGTGTGCTTTTCCCCTATCACCCATGTGTGTCTTGCTTACTTTTTCTCACCTTCTCGTCTGTAGTATGTGTGTGCCTTTCCCCCATCACCATGTTTGTCTTGCTCAGTTTTCTCATTATCTCATCTCTAGGAAGTGCATGCTTTCCCCCTATCACATATGTGTGTCTTGCTCACGTTTTCTCACATCCTCATTTCTAGCTTGTGTGTGCTTTTCCCCTATTGCCCATGTTTGTCTTGCTCACTTTTCTTGCCCTCATCTCTAGGAAGTGCGTGCTTTTCTCCCATCACCCATGTTTGTCTTGCTTACTTTTTCTCATATTGTTGTCTCTAGGAAGTATGTGCTTTTCCACTATTGCCCATGTTTGTCTTGCTCACTTTTCTTGCCCTCATCTCTAGGAAGTGTGTGCTTTTCCCCCATCGACCATGTTTGTCTTGCTCACCTTTTCTCACCTTCTCGTCTCTAGGAAGTGCATGCTTTTCCCCCATCTCCCTGTCTGTCTTGCTGACTTTTACTTGCCTTCTCATCTCTAGGAAGTGCGTGCATATCCCCAATTGCCCATGTTTGTCTTGCTCACTTTTTCCCACCTTCTTGTCTGTAGGATGTGTGTGCTTTTGACCCATTGCCCATGTTTGTCTTACTCACTTTTTCCTGCCTTCTCATCTGTAGGATGTGTGTGCTTTTGACCCATTGCTCATGTTTGACTTGACTTTTTCTCGCTTTCTCATCTCCAGGAAGTGTGTGCTTCTCCCCCATCACCCATGTTTGTCTTGCTCACTTTTCTGACATTCTCATCTCTAGCTTGTGCGTGCTTTTTGTCTTGCTTACTTTTTCTCACCTTCTTGTCTCTAGGGAGTGCGTGCTTTTCCCCCATCACCCTTGTTTGTCTTGCTCACTTTTCCTCGCCTTCTCATCTCTAGCCCGTGTGTGCTTTTCCTCCATTCCCCATATTTGTCCTGCTTACTTTTTTTCACCTTCTCATCTCTAGAGAGTACGTGCTTTTCCCTCCATCACCCATGTTTCTTTTCCTCATTTTTCTTGCCTTCTTGTCTCTAGTTCGTGGGTGCTTTTCCCTCATTGCCCATGGTTGTCTTGATCACTTTTTCTTGCCTTCTCATCTCTAGCCCGTGTGTGCCTTTCTGCCATTGCCCATGTTTGTCCTGCTCACTTTTTCTTGCCTTCTTGTCTCTAGCGAGTGCGTGCTTTTCCGCCATCGCTCATGTTTGTCCTGCTTACTTGTTCTTGCCTTCTCATCTCTAGCCCGTGTGTGCTTTTCCCCTATCAGCCATGTTTGTCTTGCTCACTTTTTCTTATATTCTCATCTCTAGCAAGTGCGTGCTTTTCCCCCATTGCCCATGGTTGTCTTGCTCACTCTTTCTTGCCTTCTCATCTCTAGCCTGTGTGTGCTTTTCCCCCATTCCCCATGTTTGTCTTGCTTACTTTTTTTCACCTTCTCATCTTTAGAGAGTGCGTGCTTTTCCCTGATCACCCATGTTTGTCTTGCTAACTTTTTCTTGCCTTCTTGTCTCTAGCTTGTGTGTGCATTCCCCTATTGCCCATGTTTGTCTTGCTCACTTTTTCCTGCCTTTTTGTCTCTAGCTTGTGTGTGCTTTTCCCCCGTCACCCATGTTTGTCTTGCCCATCTTTTCTTACCTTTTGGTCTCTAGGGAGTGTGTGCTTTTCCCCTATTGCCCATGTTTATCTTGCTCACTTTTGCTCACCTTCTTGTCTCTAGCTTGTGTGTGCTTTTCCCCCATCACCCTGTTTGTTCTGCTTACTTTGTCTCGCCTTCTCGTCTCCAGGGGGTGTGTGCTTTTCCCCTGTCGCTCATGTTTGTCTTGCTCACTTTTTCTTGCTTTCTTGCCTCTAGCTTGTGCGTGCTTTTCCCCCATTACCCATGTTTGTCTTGCCCACTTTTTCTCACCTTCTTGTCTCTAGGGAGTGTGTGCTTTTCCCCCATCACCATGTTTGTCCTGCTGACTTTTTCTTGCCTTCTTCTCTCTAGGGAGTGCATGCTTTTCCCCATCGCTTATGTTTGTCTTGCTCACTTTTTCTTGCTTTCTTGTCTCTAGCTTGTGTGTGCTTTCCCCCATCACCTATGTTTGTCTTGCTCAGTTTTCTCCGCCTTCTCATCTGTAGGAAGTGCGTGCTTTCCCCCCATCACCCCTGTTTGTCTTGCTCACTTTGTCTTGCCCTTTGGTCTCTAGGAAGTTTGTGTTTTTCCCCCATTGCCCATGTTTGTTTTGCTCACTTTTCTTGCCCTCATCTCTAGGAAGTGCTTGCTTTTACCTCATCTCCCATCTTTGTCTTGTTTACTCTTTCTCGCCTTTGTGTTTCTAGGAAGTGTGTGCTTTTCCCCCATCTCCCATCTTTGTCTTGCTCATTCTTCCTCGCCTTTGTGTCTCTAGGAAGTGTGTGCTTTCCCCCCATCACCCCTGTTTGTCTTGCTCAGTTTTTCTTGCCCTCTGGTCTCTAGGAAGTTTGTGTTTCTCCCCCATCACCCATATTTGTTTTGCTCACTTTTCTTGCCCTCATCTCTAGGAAGTGCGTGCTTTTCACCCATCTCCCATCTTTGCCTTGCTCACTCTTTCTCACCTTTGTATCTCTAGGAAGTGTGTGCTTTTCCCCCATCACCCATCTTTGTCTTGCTCACTCTTTCTTGCCTTTGCGTCTCTAGGAAGTGCGCGGTTCTCCCCTGTCACCTATGCTTGTCTTGCTCACTTTTTCTCGCCTTTGTGTCTCTAGGATGTGTGTGGTTTTCCCCCATCACCCATGTTTGTCTTGCTTAGTTTGTCTCGGCTTCTCATCTGTAGGAAGTGTGTGCTTTCTCCCCATTACCCATGTCTGTCTTGCTCACTTTTCCTTCCCTCCTTGTCTCTAGGAAGTGTGTGCTTTTCCCTATTGCTCATGTTTGTCTTGCTCACTTTTCTCGCCTTCTTGTCTCTAGGAAGTGTGTGCTTCTCCCCTATTGCTCATGTTTGTCTTGCTCAATTTTTTCGCCTTCTCGTCTCCAGAATCTTCAGCTTGTGTGTGCTTTTCCCCCATTGCCCATGTTTGTCTTGCTCACTTTTTCTTGCCTTCTTGTCTCCAGGGAGTGCGTGCTTTTCCCCCATCACCCATGTTTGTCTTGCTCACTTTGTCTCATCCACTCATCTCTAGGGAGTGCGTGCCTTTACCCATCACCCATGTTTGTTTGTCTTGCTCACTTTTTCTCACCTTCTCGTCTCTAGCTTGTGTGTGCTTTCCCCCCATTACCTATGTCTGTCTTGCCCACCTTTTCTCGCCTTCTTGTCTCTAGGAAGTTTGTGCTTTTCCCCCATTGCCCATGTTTGTCTTGCTCACTTTGTTTTGCCTTCTTGTCTCTAGCTCGTGCATGGTTTTCCCCATCGGCCATGTTTGTCTTGCTCACTTTGTCTGGCTTTGTTGTCTCTAGGAAGTGTGTGCTTTTCCCTCATTGCCCATCTTTGTCTTGCTCACTTTATTTTTGCTTTCTTGTTTCTAGGAAGTGCATGCTTTTCTCCATCACCCATCTCTGTCTTGCTTAACTTTTCTTGCCTTCTTGTCTCTAGCGAGTGCGTGCTTTTTCCCCATTGCTCATGTTTGTCTTGCTCACTTTTTCTCACATTCTCATATCTAGCTTGTGCATGCTTTTCCCCCATCACCCATATTTGTCTTGCTCACTTTCTTTTGCTTTCTTCTCTCTAGTCAGTGCGTGTTTTCCCCCATCGCACATGTTTGTCTTGCTCACTTTGTCTTGCTCTCTGGTCTCCAGGAAGTACATGTTTTCCCCCATTGCCCATGTTTGTCTTGCTCACTTTTTCCTGCCTTCTTGTCTCTAGCTTGTGTGTGCTTTACCCCCATTGCCTACAGTTGTCTTGCTCACTTTTTCTCACCTTCTCGCCTTCTCATCTCTAGGGTGTGCGTGCTTTTCCCCAATCACCCATGTTTGTCTTGCTCACTTTTTCTTGCCTCCTTGTAGGGAGTGTGTACTTTTCCCCCATTGCTCATGTTTGTCTTGCTCACTTTTTCTTGCCTTCTCGTCTCTAGGAAGTGTGTGCTTTTCCCCCATCACCCATTTTGTCTTGCTTGCTTTGTCTCATCTTCTCATCTCTAGGGAGTGTGTGCTTTGCCCTCCCTCTTTCTCAGCTTCACTCATTTATACCTCCTATCCCTATCCAGATCGTAAGATCTTCCATTCCCTTCATTAACACCCACATCATCTTTTCTGCTTGAAGCCTTACAGAAAGATTTGGACTGAGGGCCTTCTTGAAACATGGGACAGCCGTTAATTGCAGCCCCTTTCGAGGACAGGGATGAAGGTATGGTTCCCTTTGATTGTGGATTTGGATGGCAGATTCACCTCAATGTGAAGCACTGGAAATAAAATCATACTGCAATCCCACAGTTGGGCAATGCATATGTACTCAAGTTAATGTAGCCACATGCCTGCTATGTTGAATGCTTTACTATTTATCCCTCTGGATGAAAGCACCATCTCCCCCTTTTGAGAGCCATTACTTCTGCTATGATAGCGGACTGAGGTTCATGTCAGATTTCCATTTCAGAAAAACAGGTAACCCTTGCATAGGGTTTGAATGTGCAAAATTTCTGAAATTTTTTCAAAAGTTTGTATACATATTTGGCCCTCTCCTTGCCCTTTGTCACATGTTTTGCCTTGGTCAGCTTCACCTGATCTGTGATGCGGGTCACATAGCTTTGCTGGGCTGGAGGTGAAGTGTGCTCGGGCATTGAGTCCAGCGCAGCCAAGGTAGATTGGAGGCGCTGACTCAGGCCCTCCCTGCTATTGTAGCACTTCAGCTAGCAATCCTGATACCCGATGTTGCGGGGTTGTACTCATGGAAGATGGTTCAATAACAGTGAGGGAAATCCGCAGGATTTGTCTATGTTATATCCATGTTGGACAAAACCCAGAAAACTGGCCGGATGTAAGGAAGCTCGGCCGGATGACTGAACGATGGACAAATAGGGCCGGACGGATTGGTCTGGATGCAAAATGATACCACAAATGTGAGCGGGTATACCAACTAACTTGGCGACAAAGTAGGATGAGGATGGAAGTCAGATGGCGGAGCAATGTGAGGGCAAAGCACACTACTTATCAACTGAAGATACATGCAGAGTAATAACCATATTTATACTAAATATGGAGATACTCCAAATTTAGTGAGAAGTAATGTAAAGACAATAACAGTTGTCAAGAACAATAAAGATAATAAGAGAGAAGCATGAGTGCATAAGTCATATGAACAGAATTGGGGAAACACTCGTTAATCCTTCATTGTGTAAAACCCCAAAGGCATGTGTCAACAGACAAGGCTGGACACATCAGTAAGTTGGTCAGACATGTGCCTCGACGAGATCCTTGAAGCGCGAGTGTTACAACCATGCGCTTTCTGATCCATTCCGGTCTTTCCAGCCGTTTACGGCCATTACGTCCTATCCAATTCCCTGTTGCGTCCAGCTAGTTCCGTTGACGCACAACCTTTGGGGTTTTTGCAATGAAGGTCATCTGAGTGTTCCCCAAATCAAACATATGGCTTATGCAACCATGCTTCCCTCTTATTGTCCTTATTGTTCTTATTGTCTTTTACATACTTCTTTCCACATTAGACTTATCTCCGTATTTAGTATAAATACGTATGATGTTCAAGTGTATCTTTAGTTGAAAATTAACGTGCTTTGCCTCCGCATAGCTCCGTGGTCAGACTTCCGTTCTTCCATCCTCGAGCCAAGTTAGTTGGTGTACCCACTCACCTATGTGGTATCACTTACGGCCATATCCGACTTCAGGCTTTACATCTTCAGGCCTTCCATCCTTCCGTTCTTTCTCCGACACGGATATAACAGCGAGTCCGCTACGGCAGCCTCTGGTACATGGTGCACTGGAAGGGTTACGGTCCAGAATATGATAAGTGGGTAAAACACTCTGATGTCTTCACCAAGGACGCCATTGACACCTACTACTGCTGCCACCCCAACGCTCCCCGCTGGATAGCCTCGGCCACCTTCGACTTGCTGTCCTTCCAGAGGCACGATAGGACCATCCACTTCATACATCGGGACACTGTATTCCAAGGGGGGGTGATGTCAGGGGAACCCCGCTCTGGCTTCTGCCTCTCCGGCCTTTCCAGCTTCCGGCTCTCTGGCTCTTCTGGCCTTTCCACCCATTCTGGATATCTCTCCGGTTAGTCCTCCAGACAACTCCCTGTCCACCCACTCTCACTGGCATGTGCTATGCAACCAGGCCTGGGATCATTGTAGATACCTCTGGACATGTGCTACTGGGTAGCTACCAATTAGTATATAAGGTTTCACCTAGCGTGGAAATCCTCACCTAGGTGCATAGTATTCCCTGCTCCTGTATTCTAGTGCCTATATTTATTCTTTGGATTCCCCCGCTAGTTCCGCGCCCCACACCGAGCTTAAGGTTGCCCTTACAGCAACTAATAAAAGGAGATCATTGGTAAATGAGGAGCAAATAAAAAGGATGGTATGTCCAGCTGCCATCTACGCTGTACAGCGCCAAGGTGATTGTGCCAGCGGCGAGCTGGAGCAGGGATGAAGTGGTCACCAGACCTTGATTGGGTTGCGATTAAGATTAGGTTGCAGGAGTTTCGAAAATGGAGACGAATTTACTGACAGTATTTGGTGGTGAAAGACTTTGGCATTGAGGACATAGTGGTGGGGAAGACAGAGAAGGTGTGATGTCAATGATGATGAATCTGATACAGAGTCCGTGCTGCATCTGGTTGGCTCTCCGATAAAGCTGTCCTTCTCGAGAATGTTAACTGCAAGGGAAGCTTTCACAAGCCTGGTCTGGCAAAGTTGTCAGCAACGGCCTCTGGGTCGGCTAAACAGCGAGTAACCCGGTGAGAACCCCAACCAGGAGAAACCCGATAGACGCTAGTGGCGTGTGTGTTCCCTGAGCAGTAGGACCAGTTGTATGGCGTCCTCTCTAGGAGGCCGTAGGTCGTAGGTCGGGATGCAAGGCGGAACCTGGAACAAGTCCAAGAGGTTGTGATATCCCCTCAGGTATACAACCTGAGGCACAGATACAACCCGTAGTACGATGTGGAGGAAGCGGGCAGGGTGGAGACAATGCCTATGTCAAGCCAAGGTGGAAGCCTGAGATTAGACGAGGCAGAATCTACTGTACATGGAGATTTTACCGTGCTTATATAGGCTTCTAATAAATTAAAGTGATCGCGGTCAATCGTGATCAGTTCCTGTACCGCAGCGTTAAGGAGTGTTAATGCTGATACTCCTGGACTCCTTTGTGTTGGTTTCCGTAGTGTCGGAGGACTTAGGAGACTCAATGTTCGGGTTTCCTGGTCCTGAGTGTCATTGTATCCAGTGGTTCAAACCCCGATCGGTTTGCAACCACTCATGTACTTCGTGTATGCTTCTGTGTCAGCTGTTGGTGCATCCGGGGACTAGGATCCGTCTGTATGGGTTCCTAGTCCCAAGCATCTTCTGCATCCCGTGGTGTAGACTCCCCGAGTCTGTGGCTTTTAGAATCCGAGGTCCGAGGCCAGGTTTCAACTGCAAGAAGCTCACGTGGTGGCATCATGAGAGTCCCGTGCTGCTAAGACACGTCTGTATCCGTACGGACGCGTTGCGTGAAAAAGTAGAACCCAGGTGATTCATGACACTGGCCTTGGCAAACATCAAAGTTTGGATTGTTTCAGCCTTCAAGCTCGCCCTACAAAGTCCAATTGTGTCACGTCCTCCAGAGAAAATTTGTTCAACCGCCACAGCGGAACCTGACAGGACCCCGATAAATTAAGAGGGAATAAGAACCAGAATATAATGCATACCAGGGATGCAGAGGATATTCCGGACCAACAGGTACAAGTTTGGAAACTGCTTCTGACAACTATACCACCATTGTAACAGATCGACACTCCACGGCTCGGGGACAGTGGTGAGGCGGAAATATTCTGCAAGCTTATTCTCAGTTGATGCAGATCCCCGACTGTAGTGGCTGGTGAAGTCAAATATTTGAGGTGAGCCAGGCGTAGCTTAATCGGCGTCATCTGAGTCATGGGAAGTTTTCGAGGCACACAGAGTGTCAAAGTGGGTCTGTAAATCGTCTTTTGACCAATCCAAGTGGTTTTCAAGGGATTCAGATGGTTTCCGGCTTCAAGTGCGCTCGTCACAGAGAGGTCGTATCTCTCCCACCTGAGAAAATGCACTCCACCACGGCTGCAAAGCCTGTAACAGCTTATCAGGACCAGTTGACTAGTTGTATGTACGGGAAGGTACGGAGAGGCGTGGGACAAGGGCAGATACAGCCATTGCACATATCTGCTGAGAGCATCAATCAAGCCGCAAAGATCCAGCATCTATGGCAACATGTGGATGCACTCACCGGAACACATCAGCCAAGACTCTCGGTTGAGAGGGATGAACGGCCGGTCTTACTATCGTTGGATACTGTCTCTGGTATGAGAAGGGCGTGTGAACATGAGGTACACACGAGGCCATTCCGCTGAGTTATCTATTCCCGCTCAGCTGAACAGAGAGGCTGATCACTACGCCTCTGGTTCACAAAAATTCCCCCATTTAGTTCCTCTCGCACCGATCCCGACTTTTACGATGGACACTTACACGCTATTTACCAAAGCAGACGGTCAGATTGAAATGAACACTCAGACCTTCGTCAATTTTTTCCTAGCAAAAGAGGCCGCATCGAAACTTGTGCGTGGAAATCGGTTGCAGATGCTGATGTCATGTACCATGACTTCACATCCTTTTCGGACGCCATCGGACTCCGACGATCTCTGATCCCGATTATATTTGACACTGCCTTTTCTGTATTTGCCCTTGTTCTATTGGTTCGTACTACATATGATTCCCTCTGACTCCTAGGTTACTACTTATGCTTCTCCATCACGGAGCCACCAGAGTCCCGATGATATCCGAGTCAGCTTGACTTCACTTGACTCATAATGACTCAATCCATCACGGATCCACTCGGAACTCCGAAACTCAGGTACTTACATTATATCCCCACTAATACTTTACTCTCGTATAAATACAAGCCATGTCGGTAGTTAGACTTCAGTTTGAATATCGACTTAGTCTGCCCTATACTCTTCCTCTCGGACTTCCGTCCTCCTCCGAGTCTCTCCTCCAAAATTGGGCACCAGGCATAGAGAAGGGCACAGCGCACGAGCTGAAGCCAAGCCCTTCACTTCCAGTATACGGGTTCGGTTTTCCGTTCGGATTCCGATACTTTCCCTCTACATCTCAACCACTTCGTCTTGCTTATACGCACTTCATCCCTCAGGCGTATCTCAGACCACCGTCGGATTCCAGTCGGGAACCGGTACTTGACAGCTGACAGGTGTCCACGACAATCTACCTCCTCCCGAATATCTGTATACGCGAGCGCTATCAGCGCATTCAGCTGTCATCCAGCTCTATGCTCGCTCTGGCCAACTTGCAATGGAAGAGACATTGGAATCGAGGTCCAGACTCGATTCCTGTCTATGTCGATGGTTGTAACGCAGTGGAGAGCATGCACCATATCTTCGTTGGATGTGCGCAATTTGACGAATGGTGCCGGGACGCAGGAGCAGAGGTGTCGCTACGTACGGAGTGGAAGCTTGAGGAGGCGGAGATGTGAGAAGAAGACCGTCAGCCGATCCTGAACGCAGCTAAGTCGCTTTTCATTGATGATCCAGCAGTATGGCCTCTGAAAATCTCACAGTATTACCTGGGCCAAACTCCGAGCATCCAAAACCTCATCACTTATCGAACACTCCCGGACACAATCAAGAGACATAAATTGGCGAGCCATCTGTTGGCAGATTGGCACACGGGTGCGATTCGGCTAGCAGGAAGAATTTTTGGGAGTGTCCAATGGACCATGGCTGCGCGTGCAGCGGCAGGACAACCTCTTCCCTCTATCCCACCCCACCCTGGTCGTCGCTTTTTCCTCTAGCTGCCTTTTTCCCACCGGGTTTTCAGGTGCGAAGGTTTTTCAAGTGACTCAAGAGACCATTACGATACCACAGTTCTACAACACCCTTAATTATTTCCTTTCATTCACTTTGGTTCGTCGAGGTACCCGTACCTAAGTATTTCATACGTAGACGAATATCACATTGTTAAATTGTTAAACACATTCCAAACAGTCTATTTTGAGCCGCTCGACATCATTTCTGTGCCTGAGGGAGACCGGTCGAAGCCGTCGAAACAGCCGAGTACGGGTTCCCCACCGACGGGGTCAACCCGTCCATACCCGTCCCGGCACAGGTAGGCTCTGAGACCGGAAACGTGAGAACGATGGGACTATAGGTATGATGGCATAGTATGGCATAGTCTGCCATCATATGATGGCAGAGAGCGCACGTGGAGAGGTTATCTTGGGTAAAACCGCCCATGCAATGGTCTCGTGCATTCAGCCCACTCATTACCTTTGGAGAAATATGTCCAATATGTCAATGAATCCCCTGACTGAATCATCCCATGCAGTAGCCTTTTACCGCAGCCATTTACTCTCTTCCTTGGTTCCACTTCTTCTCTGTACTCTTTGCCTGCACATTTTCTTGCTGACATTTTTCTGCAGTTGATCCTTCCACACTTCCCCATGGCTTGATTGCTCCGGTGCTTCTCTTAATCCTTTTAATGTGTTGCTTCTCCAAAGGGTATCCCTGCAGTGTACTGTGTGCTGACATCATCGGCCGATGCGGCTCGACGCTCCGATCACGGGCCAGTCGCCACGTTGTTTCTCAGCTTGGCTCTCACCACCACCCTCGCCGCGGCTCAAGCACTCATGGGACAGAAGAGAGTGGTCCCTAGGAGGAGTACTAGGGACTGGGAGAAGAGGTGCGGCCTCCTTTTATATTTGTATCCCACATTTTTTTTAAAAAGTGCCGACATTTTCTCGCCCTCGCACAACCTCCTCGTGCAAAGTCTTGAACACCTGACCAACTTACTCATAACCAAGACCGATGCACCACCTGTTTGTGCTGCTCCCGCCCATTAGGGACGATGAAGAGGTCCGCCCGGAGCCACTGGTGGTGCACCTCCTCACCCAACCTCCGCACCCAACCTCCACGGACAACCTCCTCACACGATCTCCACACACAACCTCTGCACACAACCTCCACGCACATCCACTGTGCCCACCCGCTGTGGGCCTTGCCCTCGCTCAACCTCCTGACACAATCTCCATGCACGATCTCCACATATGACCTCCACACATGACCTCTCCATGCCCTCCACGCCCAATTGTACATGTATAGTGTATATGTATTAGACATACATAATTAAATCCCAAACTTGAGCAGCCCACTCAGTGACGCACGTTCTCAATGGCTTCGGTGAATCACTGCACCAATTTTTGGCTTCGCATTTGTTTCAGGGGGCATCCCAGAGGTCTGTGGCGCGTATAAGTGAAAGCGGCGAGGGATTTTCTTGGGAGATGAGCAAGAAAACACATCGTCAATAGCGCAAATAGAATGAGTTTCAAAACTCTGCATTTACTTAGTCTCTCGTAGACAGACACTATAACAATCTTGTGCTCGTGAACTCGCATGTTATAGTCTGTTGACTAAGGTGGACTGGTGATTGGTGATGAGCTTATTATATAATCACGAAATCTCAGTTGCACAAACTCTTGCCTTCTGACACCCTGCTTCATGAGTTTAAAATTCTGACAGGTTATTGGTTGACCAAGAAACAGTGTCCAACCGTCTGTTTAGCGCAGGAACACTGCAATGATGTGAAGGTGTTGTGGTTGTGATTTATTCACGATATTGAAATCTACTGTTTTGCAAGAGAAAAATACCCATTCTGAACTGGCACAACTGTTCAATACCGGATTTCAAATGATTTAGCCTCTTCAAATTTTCACAAAGGGTGACCCCCGCATCGGTGGAAGGAGACCGAGATTTCAAAGTCCGACGATTATATAATAACTTCATCATCAATACATCACTGCCTGATAAACTCCAGACTAGCATTTACTTATGTAATGAGCTTTTACTACGATCAGAGCCCGCAGTAAACAACAGACTACTTCGAGGGGAACCTTTCCACATGAGCTTTGCAGGCTTTGTATACACCAAAGTGATGCACTCAATTACTCAAGAAACTCTTTCCACAGAAATTGTGTGGACATGGTTTCCGGTAGTTTTAACTTAAGTTCGGTGAAGGATTATGGTAGAAGGCAAAGGTTACATTGAATAGATGAAGGCAATAGATGGAGTGGGGACCGGCACTGCCGGTGATCAATGCAGCAGATTTGCTCATGTTTGGTTGGCTGGGGCACTCGGTTCCAATCTCGCAAGCGTTATAACACTCTTCTACTCCAATTCAAAGAAAATCTGAGTTTGCAGTTCGAAATTAAACTGACTAAATATCACAACTATGCAGCCCAATCCTTTATTTACATCAACGGTGTAAGTTGGTAAAGGGTTCTCACTAAAAGTTACTGATAACTTTGAATGTCAAGACATTTTAAAACATTTGGCCGTTGATAGGGCGTGTACCAAAACATGCATGAAAACACCAGTTTTTATTTCATTTTGAACCTATTAGCGGGCAGAAGTGGGGCATTAGATTATGAGCGTACACCCTCCCTGGGGTGGTAGGCTACACTATTGATGGCCGAAAGTCAGTGTAACAAACCATCTATGAAGGATTGAGTAGACTTGACAAGGCAGCCCAAAAGGCTGTTACGTCCTGACTATGATATTCTACACTGAGCTATAGATGGTGGCGGTAAACCATTATCTTATGTGCTGGAGGTAAAATATCAGGGAACTACTCAGAATTATTGACTTGCCGCCTCAACGGCCTCTGAATAGTCTGATGACTATTAAAACAAGATATACGAAGTCAGGATTGGTACAACCACATTAGGGCCGGCAGGGATATCGCGCCGCGCCATTTTGTGTATAAGACCAACTGATTAGATTAGGATGAAGACATGTTACTGAGTTAACCATCACTGTGGTTACTCGGGCGGATCTGAATGATAGAAAGATGCGGGCCTCGCATCAAGGATTTACTGATATGACTGATGAGGATTGGTACTATAGAATGGCGCCGCGCCATATTTGCACTGGTCACTATACTGGTCCACCAGTGTAGCGCCGCGCTATCTTGTCAATCTGCTTGATATTTACTATGAGTCCACTGAGCTTGTGAAGTGCAGGGCTGATAGAGAAATGGAATAGAACTTGACTAAGACTGACTTGACCAGTCAGCTATGACTAAAAGATTGACTTGCTCAGTCAGAAAGATGGAAACCAAGACTACTAAGCACGTCTTATGGCGTGCTAGAGAAATACATGTGGATTAGCCCCGGTAGCAGGTCATAATACCCATGGTTGAGAATGCCTTCTACGCCATTGGCCATTCACTACTCGGGCTCCCACCCTTTATTGTTCCTATTCATTCCGTCTATCTCCTTTACTTCTCTCTGAAATGTATAAAAGCCAGCTGTGTACTCTGTATTAGCCAGTAAACTATCCACCCAAGATATACGGGCAATATAGTAGACTCTAGATTTGTGAAAAGATATCAGACAGATTTGAAGACGCACAGAAAAGATTAAAAGATACGGGACATCGAAAAGACTACCACTGCATTGATATAAGAGCCCTCGTTCAACCTATTCAACTTGTCTCCTGTAGCAGCGCTTTAGGCCTCCAGGTTAAGACTTGTTAATAGAAGTGAGACCGCCGCCTTCAGTGTAACCGTCCGTGCGATTAGCCCAGCCCCCACCTTCTGTGTAACTGCCCTCGTTTCGTTGATACCGCCGCCATTCGTGCAGTTAAAGTTGATATTGAAGTAGTGTCTGTCTGTTGATAGTCTGCCCTACCTTCTGCTTCTTGGCTAGTTGTCAGGAGTGTTAGGTTCTGCCGCTCACAAAGAAACTGAAGACTTGAACAGTCTAAGGTTTACTTGAGTCTTGATATCCTGTTGGCGTGAAGTCCCTGCTACCCCAGCATAACCGTGCTTAAACCACATAGTTTGCTATTGAAACAGAGTCTTATAAAACCTTTGCACACCCTCTTGACGGGTGATACGTACCCTACTTCCCCGAACACACACACACGAGCATTAGGATCGGATCAGTGTTTTGTTTTGATTTTGGTTGGATTGTGATTAGTGACTAGCTCGCTTCACTCTCTAGTTGATTTCATTAGATTTCACGGCCGCACCCTAGTGCACCGTTTCACCGTGTAACTTTATTGGGCATCCAATTTCATGCAAAAGTTATAAAATTTTTGTGATGGGAGGTCAAACGCGTACGGTCACAATGTGACATCATCAATATTCAGACGACACGTCGACTTTTCCCCCTTCCCCTCAGCGCCTCCGCCAGCAGCTAGGCCTCAGATCTTGCTCGGCTCTCTTCAGACTCGTATGAAGCTGTTACCACCGTATTCTTCAATTCCCCTTCTCCATGGCACGACCATCCAGATGTGCGGTATCTTCACAGCAGGCTGCCTCCACTCGGCACCATCCTGACATCACCAATGATGAGAGCGGCACACCAGATGATACGAATCCAGTTCCAAATCCGCCCTCAGGTCGTCCTCCATCCCTCTGCGTACAACTGCTCGAAAAGGAAGCGCGAATCTCGGATTTAGAAGCCATCAACTCCGGTCTAGAAGCGGACCTATCTCGGCTGCGCACAGACTACGACGACCTCCGTGATGACCATAATGCACTGCTGGAGCGATTCCGGACCCTATCCAGCAACCACACGTCTTTGAAATTGTTGAAACGAAAGTCAGAGGATGCTCTTGAAGATGAACTAGTGAAAAAGCAGAAACAGATTCGGCGGCTGGAACGCGAGCGCGCGGTAGCGGCAGAGCGTGTCGACAAGACGGTTTGCGCACTGGAGAGTCAGCTGGATGGAAAATCAAGGGAAATACAGTGCACAGAGCACCAACTGACTGCTAGTAATGCTGTCACCATGTCTCGGGACACCACCATTACCTCGCTTCACTCCATCATCGCAAAAAAACAGTCTGCTCTGACCTCTACGCAGAACGAACTCTATGCGGCTCAGAAACGCGATGAATACACGAAATGGGCTTTGAAGGCTGCCAGGCAGGCATATAGGGATCTGCGCATCTGGAAACCGCGGTGTGATGGACAATATAGCGCGACAGCACGAGAGCTGGCGCGAACCCTTACCCATGCCGGATGTGCGGCTGAGAAGATTGAATTCGCTGTTAAGAGCTGCGCTGGGGCATTCGGGATCAATATCAAAGGCAACCGCTTTATGAGTGCATGGACCGTAGCCCGAGCAGTTGACGAAGGGGGCAAATACAGAGAAATACAATTGGCCCGAGAAATTTTGGAAGCGCCCGGTATGTTTCCTAGTCGTGTTTCGAGCCTCTGTTAGATTCTGATTGTTTGTAGGCTTTGTCGAAAGTTCAGATGGTACCACACACCGTGGAATAACAATTGAGTCACGCCACATAACTCTACTTGTCCCTTCATACGCACCTGCTGCAGACGATTCCGACAAATCAACATGGAGCCATTGTACGCGGTTTGTGGAAGTGGCGCCAGCTCTGGATCACACGGGGCAGACTCAGTTTGAAGGAACATGCGAGGTGGCCGAACGCATAGCAGACACATACAGCCGGAGTCTGCTGGCAGCTCAAGAGAAGCAGATTATGGCCAAGAATGGTTATTGGCGGAAAAAGATTGGGGAGAGTAAAGATCATGCGGCGGATGGGAAGAAGGAATTTGGTTTATCGGCGGTGGACAAGAAGGAGATTGTTATCCGTGAGATGCGCTGTGAGGCGATGGATGATACGGATCTCCAGACTGGGATCATTCCTGCTGGCGATGATGGACATTACGGACGACGATTTGATGACTGTTGGGAAGCTTTCAGAGGCGGAATTAAAAGCTCTGTATGTATCGTTTTTGTCTGCTTCACCTTTCTAATTTCTCTGTTCACAGATCAACAGAAGCACACTCTGAACTCGTTGAGCGGACCCTTGAACTCAAACTTGGGGAGGAGAGGTTCAACGCACCTACTCCGGCTCAGCAATGCAACAAGTGCACACACCTCTTTGGCGGATGCTGCTGCCATAAGGATTTAAATGTCGTCAGATACGGGTATCGCGCAATCCAACGTATCTACTCTACTCACAATATCCCCTCCCCAGTTCTTCTCACAAACAAGGCAAACACAGCAATCATTAATCTAGGGGCGGACAATCCTGGGGATAGCGCAGCAGTCCAAAATGCTGTCGATTCTAGCTCTGCCGGCGCCATTAAACTACTCCAGCTTATCGGTTCACTCTTACGACACAAGGACGGTGAACATGGTTACCAGGACTGCTGTACCATCTTTCTGCATGAGTGGAAGCTCAACCTCTTTGATCTGGAAGAGCCCGGCAAATTCCCTGACGTCTCCAACAACCGCTATGGGTGCTATACCTATGCCGCGGCCGAGGTTGTTTGCTTCCATGGCATTATTCAGGAACTCATCACCGAAATTATTGACGGGAAAGCAAAGGCTGGCCAAAAGAACTACGTTGAGGCAAACATTTTGAAGGGACTGAACTGTGCTGCGACTATGACTGAGCTAGTGGCACTTGCGCTCTATGGTGTCTCAGTTTCTTGGCCGTATATGGCTGCCGTGTGTGGGACGAAGGACAAATCAATCAATCTTGTGTCTTTGATGCCACTCCATCGAAAACTCCCCGACTTCTGCGCTCATATCGCTGAAGATCCTAAAATCTTGCTGGACCCAAAGACACCGCTCGACAAACTCACTATCGATGCCCAGCCTTTTCGGGATGAATTCCTTGTTGAGTCTATTCAGCAGCTGTGTTCCGAACTTCCTAACCTCGAACTCGTCATTTCAAAAATGTTCTCTGGTGCCGAGGAAGGCTGGTTACAATTTACACCTGAATTTCATCCTGGCGGCACTTTCGACAGCCTGACTCCGGAGCAACTGGCCATTCTTCACATTCCCTCCACCAACGATTGCAGCGAAGGGATGCTCGGCACGTTCCATGTCCACATGTGTTACCACCCTAACAGCACCGCCCACTCGTTCACGAACCAAACACGCACCGAATGGAACAATACCGAGGCATTTGTTAAGAAGCACTGCGACAAGGCTGTTGAGAAGTACGTGATGCGGGAGGTGCGGAAAGATGGTAAAAGCGGCCGATGAGCTAAATTTTGGCGGCAATGGCTTGCAAAACAGCAGGAGAACGCGGAGAGAGGACGCGCGCGGCTTCTAAAAGCGGCTCTCCAGAAGAAGTCTGCCGCGGATCGACTTGCGGCCACCATTCTCGAGTTCGATATTCACAAGATTCAGGACATGTCCTCTCGCGACCTGAAAGCCCAGCTGCACGTCTACCGCGATTTACTGAAGGATGGGGTGCTTGGAAAGATTTTGTGGAAAAATATGGCCACTGTTGCTGTGCGTAGGGAGTTGGTTTTGGAGGCATGAGAACGGGAGATTACACGCCGGTAAGTTGCCAGATTGTAGTCCGGATCTAGTTTCTGATTACTTTCAGTGGTCAAGATACTTCCGAAATCATCCCAGAGGCAGTATCCACCGACGAAGACATTGTGGTGGACGAGTTTGGGTATTCTGTTGATGAGGAGGAGGAATGGCAGGGAATTGCGGAATAACTAATTTATTTTTGCACTAACGGTGTTTTATTTTGGGATGGGCCTGATAGAAACCAGTAATGTGAACAATTTTTGTTGCCATACCTAGTTCATATCTTGCTTGTGGAAGACAGAAATCGTTGGAACATGAAGTTTTTGGGTTTAGCAGGGACCAAACAAAGCCAAAGCTGCCGTTTCGATCATCGATGGTGCCGGTCCCCAGATGGAGGGAATCACTGCGATGATTGGTCAGCCATACACTATGCCATACAAGTCTCTGCCATCATACCTATAGTTTCATCATTCTGGGAAACGTACTGGTCCAAACACGTCCGTCCCGGCCGTCGACCTGTCGAAAACGGGTACGGGTTCAAGCCCTATCGATGTCTCGATGTCGAGGCAGATGTCACAAGAACGCACAGCCTCTGATGGTGCCAAGCATATATAAACAACCCACCGCCCATTATTCCAAAGGGGAAGGTGTTGCACCCCTGCTTTGTCAACGACTGAAGCTCCGAGTTGGGACAGCCAAAGTCTGGGAAGAAACAAGGAAGCAACAAGAATTTAATGGACTGGGGATGTCGGCGGTACGTGGAAAGCAGCATGAGACGACAAGGGAAGCCTTTAAAGACGGAGTTCCAGAGCCTCATCGTTGAAGACAAGAACTTCGCCAAGAACCCCCCAAAAAATATGGCACAATGCAACATGAATTCGTCAACGAATCAGATACACAGTCGTAAATATACGTGGAGGACAGCGTAAACGTAGGTCAGGTCAAAGCGTGAACGTGAGTAGGGAGTACAAAACAAAACAAACTCGCACTGTCCCGCAGACGGTACAAATGGTGGTAGTACAGAAAGCAGGGACAGCGCATGGTAGATAGATAGATAACATTCAGCAGGCGTAGCAATCGTGATAAAAGAAAAAAAAACCCAAAGAGGTAGCAAGGTCAGATACATTCGAATTGCGATCATTGGATCGTTAGTAGTTTCGGAGCGAGGTCGTGAAGAACGTGGGTTTGGAGACGTGAAATGTCGAAGATGGAGAGTCGTATATCGTGAAGAGCATAAGAAAGTGTAAAGGATGCATGGAGGATTTGGCCTGGGATTATATCGCCGCGATGGGGAGGCGTGGTGTAGCAGCACCAGCACGAGCCGGGGTGGGGCGCCCACGGGGCCTGGGGCGGCTGAGCCTCAGCGATTCGCCAGGGCTATACGGAGACGTGGGTCAGTGGTAGAGAAGAAAGCAGGACGGGTATCGACGCACGTCATCGTGAAAGACATCCCCGACATGCTGGTGTTTTCCTTTTGGTCCGTCGACGCCTTCGTGCTACGCTTCGCCCAGCCAAGTGCCGTGCGCCGTGCAGCGGAAGCGACACGCGGGCGCGCATTCGGTGCGAGGCCCCAGGCGTTCTCACGCTTGGGCGAGGGCACGGCCGGGGACATGTACACGTCGGTGGCATTGAGCTCCACCGCCTGCAGAGCGTGGGTGGTGGCAAACGCGCGGTGCAGCTCGGCGGGGGAAGGGCGCGGCAGCTCGGGTGACGCGGGAGCTTCAAGTTGAGCGTGGCGCGACGGATACGGGGAGGCGCGGGACTGGGTACGCGAGCGCACCCTGCGCGGGCCCAGCTCCGACGGTAGTGGGCCGTAGGTCTGGACCGAATGCTGGAGCAGCGCTTGCATGCCCTCGGAGTTCTTGGGCGGCGAGAAGGCTAGGAAGACTCGTTAGTATAGTGTAAATGAATGAGAAGAAAAGACATACCCTGCAGCGCATAGACAGAGAACGGGGTGTCCGACCAAAGGCGCTTGCTCTCCGTGACGGTGTCTTCAGCCTCGTGTCGGAGGGCGTAGTACTTGCGGAGCGCGACGATCCCGCGCTCGTCATCCCAATCAACGCCGTCCGCACTCAGATCGACAGAGGCCGAGTCAGGGTCGACGATGAAGATGCCCTGGCAAGCGGTGGGGCTGCTGCTCTTCCTGGAGCCGATGGTCGAGGGCGTGCCACGCTCCTCTTGGATGGTCTCGTAGACCGACGAGCGCGAGGCGCGGGTGGGGGCAGCGGAATAACGGCGGCGATGGCCGTGGCCGCGGCCGCGAGCACGCATCCTAGCAGCAGTGGTACTTGACGACATCGGGTGGGTAGTGTTGGAGAGCGCGACGTTGATCTGGGACAGGTCGATGCTGGACTGGGAGCCATCCGACATCGACGAGCCTTCCGCGGAGGATAAAGGCGGAGTGTCGGCGCCCGAGCTGGATGTGGTAATGGTGGACGAACGAGAGCGGGAGTTAGGGCTAGGACGCGTGAAGACCGCCGCAGGGCGAACTGAAAGTATCGTCAATGCCATATCACACAAAGAAAAAGAAAGGGTGCAACGTACTAGCCATGATGTCTTCCCCCTCCGCGACGAGCGCGCTCTCCTCCAAACTCTGCCGAACGAGCAAGCCTTGCCTAGCCTTGATCATCCTCTCGCCACCGAACTTGGACGATGAGGTCGATGCGATAGAAGGCTTGGTGAGGATGCGAGCCTTGCTGGGGGCCTTGTCGTCGTCCTGGAACGCATTGTGCTTCCGCTTCTCGACGCGCACGCAAGGAGACGCCTCGAAACCGGCCCCAATGGAGCGCCGACGGACATGGCCACCTCCACCGAGCATCTGAAGAATTAATCAGTCGTGGATACCGATGCAAAGGTAGCATGACATACACTGATCATCGTGTCGTCCTCCTTCATTGGGCTGCGGTCGTTGTGGAAGCTGAGCACCGACAGTGGGCGGAACTGATTGGGCGGCAGGAGATGCCCGTTCGGAACGTTGTGGTCATCGTATCTGGGTTAAAATCAGGAATGAACTCGAGGGAAGAAGCTCGAAAACACTTACCCAAAGACCGAATCAGAAGACATGGACGAACGGTGGCCGGTCTTCTCGAAGAGTGAATCCTCCATGGAGTCACGGCGCTCCTCGTCGATGATCGAGTCGTAGTCGTACGAAGAGCGGTCACGCATCTCACTGCGACTCTCCGGCGGGGACGCAGAAATGGCACGGAGAGGCTGGCCATGATCCACGGCGGTGTCGAACATCTTGTCGCCAACACCGGGGCGTCCCAGACGCGCGACAGAGTAGTCGCTCATCACCGAGTCCATCGATGAGTCCTGGCGATGCCTCGCCCATGCAGCACGCCCACCGTTAGCACCGAACGCGGCGTATTGGTGAGCGAGGGAGCTGCCGCTGGTGCTCGTGTCGTTCTCGCTGAGACGATGGTTGCCGTAGCTGCGATTGTAGTTGTAGAACGAGATCGGCGGTCCCTGCGAGGAGACGCTCATATTCGATTCGCGACGGCGATGGCCACGCGCCGTGGGCTGAGCGGGTGCCTTGAAGTAGAAGCTCGAAGCATCGCTCGCGACGCGCATGCGCTGAGGAGGCTCCCGCGGGATGAAGGAGAACGTGTCCTCGATATTGAGCGACATCGACACCGATAGATCCTCCGAGGACGGACGCTCGCGCAAGCTGGGCATCGGCAGCCCGTACTCGAAGGGGTCGTTAACTCCAGGGTTGGTGACGTGGCCGTAAGAAGACACTGACGCAATGCTGAAGATAGAGTCGTGCGCAGCGTGCGGCACGCGTCTGTTACTCGCGACGGGCGGCGGGTAGAACGCCGGGCGGTTGTTATGGAACTCAAAGCCGCGGCGCACCTCCTCAAACGAGTCGAAGCCAGTGAAGCTGATACCGGACTGCGGCCTCGAGCGCGTCCGCGAGTGCATGCTGATCATCGACGCCCGCGAGTTCTCGAGCGCCATGTGGCGCGCGCTAGAATCGGAGTTGGTACGAGCGCGGGGGAGATCGGCAGCGTGCGCAAGGATGGACTTCATCACTGAGTCGTCCTCCTCCATGAGCGATGACAACGACTGGCTGCGGATGTGCGACGGCGGAGGGATGATGTCGGACAATGTGAGGGGCTTCTTGCTCGGCTTCGGCTTCGGCTGCTCCTTCTCCTTCTCTTCAGCAGGGAGGTCACCGCCAAACTTGAATTTGACATTGAGCTGGCCATCCGAAGGACCAGAGGCGAAAGGACGAGGCGGGAGGAGGCTGTCATCGCTCCCAAGGCTGTCCGAGCCAGGGAGGAGAGTCGGCTCCTTGAAGTCCACGATGCGCGACGCAGAGTACACGTCGAGGTCCATTGAACGGCCATCGTCGGTGCTAGCTGCCATGGTGGGCTCCTTCATGTCCACGAGGCGCGAGACCGAGTGAGGGATCTGGAAGCCGGAGGAAGACTGCTCCGAAGACGACGACGTCGACGCGGATGTGTCCGCCTTGAAGGTGACTGGAATGGCAGGGACAGGCGGAGGAAGCTCCACAGCAAGGAGCCCGCGAAGGTCGATCTTCGCAGGCGTCTGTACAAGGGATGGATTAGTTCCGAATAAAGCATCGAGAAAGAAACGACATACCGCAAACGCATTCTCCAACTGCTCCACAAAGCTCCTCCTATCACTCCCACCCGACTCGTTCAGCATCTGCAACTGTCCCGTCCAGTCAAAGCTGTTCTTGGTATTATCCTCCTCCGACAACACTCCCTCGCTCTCATCCATCGCGTCGTCGATCAGCTGGATGTTCAGCACCGGCAGCTGTATCTGCGGCGGCGACGCGGAGATGGCAAGGTCAGGAACAGGGAGCGGCGCGTGCGGCGGCAGCCCAGGCGACGGCAGCGGCCCATCGTGCACAGGCGGAGGTCGGAACGACAACGTATCGTCTACCGGGCTGTGCCCACCTGACGCCAAAATAACCTGCAGCTCGTCCGGGATATCTGAGTCTGGATCCGACGCATCGAGCTCCTGCGCCTCGTACCCCGACGCGTCCGATCCGCCCATCGTCCCGCCCATCCCGAGCACGCGCTTCGCCTCGCGCGCAAGCGGCATACCGCGCGCACTGCCCTGGCTGCTCTTCGGCGAGGGCGCGTCGGGCAGGAGTGAGGAGCGGTTGCGGGAGTGGCGTGTGAAGACCGGTGGCAGCCCGCCTGTGCGCGCGCGGAGGGTAGCCGCGTCCTCGACAGAGGCGTCCGAGGAGCGCGAACCGAACGTGAGCGAGGACGGCGCGCGCATGTCCAGACCCACGACGCGGTCGGTCGACGGCGGCGGCGACACCGAGGTCTTGTTGTCCGTGACTACGGAGAGCGGCGGGCGGATGCGCGAGGGGCGGAGACGAAGCGGGTGGAAGACCGGCGCGGGCTCGGGCTCGGGCGTCGGCGTCATCGTGCGGCGGTGGTGACGCTTGAAGGTCCCGTCGGTGGATGTGGTGGACGTCCTCACGGAGGGCGGGGAGGCGTCGCGCAGCGTCGCGGGCCAGGGCGCAATCTGCCGGCCAAGCATCTGCTGCGGCGCGGTGGAGGCCTCGCGCGCGGCGTATGGACGGAGCGAGGAGATGGAGCCGTCGCTCGCGCGCAGTGTCTTGGACTTGCCCGTCGGGCTTTCTTGCCACGAAGCTCTCGGGATGATAGGTCCGCGTCCGGGGGACGGCGTGATCGGCGTGCCCTCGAGGTCGAGGTGGGTGATGAGTTGCGCGAGGTCGTTTGTCGCAGCGTCGAGGAGCGTAAGCACACCTATCAAGATTGTCAGGTCATACAGGAAGGAAAGAAGGACGAAATCGCCCACCATCAGCAGCGCTGTCCTCAACGATGCCCCTCGGGCGACTCTTTCCCCTCGCATCCCCGCCCTGGATCATGTCATCCGACACCGGACGTGGACGCGGCCGCGGGCGCTTCACTGGCGTTGCAGACACAATCTGGAAGTCGTCCGCATTCTCCCCGCCCTCCCCTACCTCCTCGCACCCCTCATCGTCATCGTCATACCCATGCCCATCCTGCGTCGCCTCCTCCACCGTCAACATCGGCGGCCCCACCACACTCTCCCCACTCGCCCCACTCGCAGCAGATGACCGGCGCGACAAGCCCGGGAACACATCGCTCAGCGGCGTCCGCCTCCTCCCCTCCGACGTGCGCCGGCTCTCCCGCTCCGCCCTCTTGCTCTCCTTCGCGCGCTCCCGCTCCTCCCGCTGAACGCTATCCCGCCCCCGGCCCCGCACGCGATCGACGACTTCTTCAGCCCAACGGATACTGCTCCCGCTGCTCACGCGCGACGAGCAGCCCGCGGAGCTCCCGCTGGACAGCACCGACAGCGGGCGCAGGCTCGAGTTCGTGCTCTCCCTCCGCACATTCCCGTTCGCCGACTCTGCGCTGAGCCGATTGGGGTTCGGCGCCGCCGACGACTGCGAGCTGGAGAGGGAGCTGGGAAGGCCGTTGATGTTGGTGGTGGAAGTGGAAGCGGGAGGAGGCGCAATAAAGACACTGCTTGCCGTGCTCCCCTTCGCGCCCGTGCTGTTCCGACCCAGAGTAAGCGCGCTCGGCAACCCAAGGCCGATCCCGCTGGCGCCGCTCTTGCTGAGCGAGCTCCCCAGCCCGAGGCCGAGAATGCTCCGCTTGCGCTGCACGGGGGAGGCGCCCAGCGCGCCGACCTCGAAGGAGCTCCCCGAGCTCTTGGGGAGCCGCTTGCCCTTCTTCTCCTTCTCCTTCGCCTCCTCCTTCGCCTTCTTCTTCTCCTCCTTCGCCTTGACTTTCACCTTCACCTTCACCTTCTTCTCCTTCCCATCCTTCTCCTTCTTCCCCCGCACCGTCCCCTCGCCCTCCCCGTTCTCCTTCTCCTTCTTCTCCCCCTCCTCCCCATCCCACAACCGCGCCATACTCCGCACGCTCCGCATCGCGCGCAGCGCAATCGAAGCTTGGTCTTTCTCCTTATCTCTTCCCGCACCCCCGCCAATAGAATTTGCCGCCCCAGGCACCGCCAAAAAGCCCGTAGGCTGCGGCTGCGGCGTACCGCTCCTCGGCCCCGGCACAGGCGTCGGCGCGCGCGAAAGCGGCGTCGGCGTCGGCACGCGCCCTAAGGTCGACGCGGGCGCGCCGAGCATGATGCCGCTGCCCACCAGCGCGCTCAGGCTGCTCCCGCCCGCACTTCCCCGCCCAATCGTGTTTGCGTTCCCGAGCATCCCCATCGCGGACGCACTGCGCTTGAAATCCCCCGAGGGCCGCGCGGGGTGGTCCTCGTGTTCGTGCGTGTGATACACCCCCATCGCGGACGCGCTGCGCTTGAACTCCACGGGGCGCTGCTGCTGCTGCTGCTGGGCATGGGCAGGGACCTGGAACGCGTGCGGCGGACTCCGCGGCGGCACGCTCCGCCCCGCCGCAGGCGGTGGGGTGTACGTCTCCGCCCGCGTGAGCGTCGCGTAGGGCGCGGACGCGCCCGGGAGGTGCGCGTATTGGGCGCGTTGGCGCGGGGATTCTGCTTGCGGTTGCGGCTGCGAGCGCTGAGATTGTGTAAGGGGTGCAGAGCGAGCGAGGAGCGCTGCGCTCCCGGCGCTGACGCTGCGCTGGTAGTCGGGCCGCGTCTGTATCTGGGGAGAAGGCGCGAGCGCGCTGGAGGCGCCGAGAGAGTTGAAGCGTTTCTGTGCGGGGAAGGGCTGGGATTGTGGTAGATCTGAGAAAAAGAAGAGCGAGGAGAGGTCAGTACACGTCGTGAAGGATAGAGATGAGAGAGAGGTGGAAAATAGACCAAGGCCGCGTGTCGTGTGGGTGGTACACCCAAAGAAAGAGAGGTCACATAGAAACGAGGGCGAAAGGAAGGCAGGCAGAGTAGAGACAAAGCGCTGCGCTGCACACCCCACCGGTGCCCAGAACGGGGAGAGGACGCATCACATCGCACTGAAACACATAAGAAGATGCTTCGGCCGAAAGTCCGAAAGCTCAAAAAATCAAGTAAGAAACAAGCCCAGGCGTCGGCGACGTCGGGCGCACGCAGTACGAGCGCCCCACACACTCCTCCTGCCTCCCCACAAAAAGAAACGAGTCCCCATTCGGCCAAAAAAACAAAGTCCGAAAAAGGAAATGGCCCAGGCCAAAGAAAAGAAAATAGCGCCAGGGCATCGGCGGAGGCGGCGGCGGCGGCGAGTCCGAGCGTCAGACGCACTCCAAAAGAAAGAGAAACAAGGGCTGAATTCCAATCCCACCCAAGGCCGAAAAAGGAAATCGGCCGACGCTCAAGAAAAGAGAGAACGCGCGCGCGACACGACACGACAGAGAAGGCAAGACGCGCCACGATCCCCTCCACACGACGCGTCCCCACAAACGCGTCACCCACGACGAGACGTCCACACGAGAACGACGCGACCCCGTCGATGTGCAGTCGAAAAACAATCGCGGACAAAATGCGGAAACGAAGCAATGCAAAAAATCAGAGAAATCACCAACCTCTCGTCACCCCCTTTCCGCGCACGCTCGGCACGTCGACCATGTCGAGCGTGCAATCGGGCTCGCCGGGGAGGGCCATCTGCCACTCTTGTATACGCGTCTGGACCTGCGTGGTGGTGTGGATCTGGACCTCCGTGGGTGTAGGGGGGAGAGACGAGGCGGGGGCGGGGGCTAGATAGAGGGGTATTCAGCATTTGTACAAGACAGAGACGAGGAAAAGCTTACACTTATTCCGCCGCTTAAACCCCAGCACCCCACCGTTCTCCTTTGCCGCCCCGGGCGCGGTGTCCTTGCGCCCGCGAGTCAAGTTCCACCACTTGTCCTTCCCCTCCTTGGCGCTGGGCTCGAGGCCGGACGGCGTGGTCGGGCGCGGCGGGGCGTTCGAGACGTCCGCAAACACCGCGTCCACGCGCCCGCGCGCCTTTGCCTTCTTCTTGATCAGCACCATCCCCTCGCCCCCCTCGTGCACGTCGTCGCCGTCCCACGTCCCGCCCTCCCTGCGCGAACGCACGCTCCCGTCGACGCGCACCTCCCACCCGCGCCCCGTCACCGAGTCACCGCCTTCTCTCCCTCCCGCGTTAGAACCCACGCGCCGCACGATATCGCTAAAGTCGCGCGTGGTGTTGTATGGCGTCTGCGCCGCGCCCGACACAGAGCCAGAGAAAAGCCCGAGCATCGACTTCTTCTTCCCCGGCGCGCGCGCAATGGTGACCTCGACCGAGTTGTCATATGCGGAGGCGGCGGAGACGTCCGGCGTGGGCACGATGAGGCGGATGCTTGGCACGCTTGCCGTTGTCGAAGCCATGGTCGTCGTTGTTGTAGTCGTGTAAGTATGGATGTGATTTTTGCTGATTTATCGTTGTCGTCGTGGATGGTCTTCTTCGAGCTCGTTAGAAAAGACGCGTTACTGCAGTTTTCTCGCTTGCTTCTCCCAAGTAGGTCTTCGGTCTTCAGTCTTCTTCTCCTATACTGCCTCGTCAGCGCCCAATACACGACCTACCCAACGCAACACTCACCAAGACAGAACCGCTGCGATCTTACCTGTGCCGCGCTGGGCTGGTCGGCGTCGTGGTGGTGGACGGAGACAAGGGCAGGCAGGTGGTGGCTGTGCGTTTCGCCAATCCAAACCACCGTCACGGGACCACGCCGCGTACGGTCTTGTTTGGCGTGATCGCAAGTACAAGAATGTTGCGTAAGCCATCAACGCCCGCAGAACCCGCGACGGACGGAACTTGAGGATAGCAAATGAAATTAGGCCAGAAGGATTCCTTCGGTGTGTATATCCTGAATTAGGCGTTCCAATGACCTAGTCTTCTGTCACTCTTCTCCTATGTCGCTTATGCCGCTTCTATCGCCATTGACGCGCGAGACATGTACCGATAGTGGCATGGACAAAGGTGACCACTCTCTCGGGGAGCTACAGTAGTGGATTCGCTTCTCCGTCATCCATGCGTCCATTGACCTTCCTTTCCCTAATGCTGACAGGTCCACTTCCCGGGTTCTCCTTGCCATCGCCGCGAGAACATCTGAGGCATGGGAGGGTCGGGTCCGGTCGACCCGACCCGACCCGACTCGACCCAGAGGCTGTACAGTCACCTGACCGTCAAAGCGCGGGCCGCTTGCATCCGTGTGCCACCATCTTTGAGTTTACTTGCTTCCTACCCATGGCAGTGGTCTCAAATATTCAATGTGAGTGTCCAGTGTGGTCTAATGACTCTTCCCATGCTGAAGAATTTTTTTCCAAGCATGGACACCAAGACAAGTTGCACTGTTGCAGGACAGTGCCACAGTAAGCTTGTGGATGGGAATTGAGAGCAAAAGATTGGGAGTGCGAGGAGACAAATTTTAAGGAGAAGTGGAATTGGGTGCCAAAAAGAATACTCTTCTTTCCTTGATGCGGGTGAAGATGGAGAATTTCCTTTTTCGGTGCTTAGCGGTACTACCCCGATTGGGGATGTCTACTTCGCCTTGATTTCCTGGATCCTGTCAGCGGTATGGTGACAGTGTACTCAATTTCAAACAGGAGTTAATGGGACACTCAATATATTTACCTCTCAACGATAGAGTACTGTGGCCAAACCGCCTGCAGGCAGCCAAGTACAATGGAAGTAAGTGTATAGATGTCCCCTCAGGGGTACATTTATGTAGGGTGTGAATCCTAGACTACATACCCATATATGGTCTCATGCACCATTGCAAATTGTGAACTTGCAAACCGGATTTTTTACTTACAGCATTGTGTTGGGGACTAGGAAAGTGAATAAGATTGTTGGGAGTAGACTGAGAAGGTGTTACATGCCAGAAATAAAACAAAGGCAGGTGGAAAGCCAATATATAGGGCAATTCAAAGGCAATTAGCGCTGCCGGCGATCTTGGACAGGTCACGGGTTAGCACTGCCTCTTGGTCAGGTCGGGTCCAGTCAACACGACCCGACCCGACCGCCCCATCGCTTCTACTTTCTGATCGCCGCGCGATCCACCAGCGCATCATTCCGGAATTTGGGCCAACACACGGACCTGCCTTTTTGAGAACATCGGCCATCACACGGCACAATTGACAATGAGAGCATCAAACGCTCCTTTCACCTCCACTACAACCACCTGGCCGTCTTGTTCCGCCATCCTCTGATCCTCAACATCCCGCTCCCTCTGTCTGGCGCTCCGTACGCGGTTTATGCTCATCTCACTCACCTACATGGTTCGCAGTGTGTTCCTTCGAAGAGCAAAGAGGGTTGAGCGCGCCATGCACCGCACACCCTCGGCGGCGACCTGGCAGGTGGCCACCACGTAGGCTTCGAGGGAGAAAGCGTGCGCCTCTCAGTTCATTGTCGCATTCCGGGAGACGAACGCGTGCGCACTCGCGTATCTCCTTGCATGCCACCCGATCATCTACCCCGTTTCGTTTCCCTTCCCGTCGAGATATTTCTCCTGCCACTGTGGCTACTATATGGTATCTATTGGATCCCTCTGGCTCCCGCTATATGTTCTCCACGCTGTTCATTTGCCTTTGGATACTGCTACGGCACATCCTTTCACTGGATTTTGTCCCCTCCTCGTGTAATTAATAATTGTTGTTTAATTTCAAATAAAAATTGTTTTCCGTGTATCTGAGCATTTGCCACTCATAATGCAATGACCTAACTCTACGCGCTCGTCTTTGAGTTTCTTTCTCAATTCTGGAAATGTTTGCCGTGATGGCCATGATGTCTCAATTAGGAAGGTCCGTGTGTCGGCTGTGTGTCCCATGATTCCGAGCATGGCCGTTCCCTTCCGCTAGCGTCCGTTCACGCTGTGAGCGTCTTCTGTCAAGTACTCCTCGCATGTCTGACAGATACCGTGCGACGTCGCATCTTTATCACTCCATTCATGCCATGCTCACTCGCACCTTCTCCACAGCTCCCTCCAAGACAAAATGTCGTCGTCGTCGTCCATCTTCCTCCACAAACAGCGCCATTTTCGCGTCCCCAAGGCCAATGCGTGCGCTGAGGACGTGTCGCCACGCGCGTCAAGTGCCTTTTCCTTTTTGTCGGCCGGAGCGCGCACGCCGGGGGAGCTTCATCCTGGCTCTTCAGGCAGCGGCAACGGATTTGGCTGCTCTCCGAGCGTGGGCCGTGACGCGCCAGCCTACCCCCGTTCCGCAGCCTCTCTCGACGTACGTGCGTGCGTTGGGGATGCGGAGTGGATCACTGCTTCGGTCGTCGCGGATGCAGTGCGCACCCGCCAGCCGAGATCATCCCCTGTCCTTCGGGCAGCACCAACAGACTCCGCAATCGACCAACGGGTCGTTCTCCACGCGGTGTCCATGCCGCACCACCTCATCCTCCTTTTTCAGCCTCTCTCCACAAACGTCTCCCCCTCCTCACCCCAACTCCTCCCGGCCCACATTTCTGTCTTCCCGCCACCTCCAATCGCTCTCGTCTCCCTCCGATCTTCAGCACAAATCCGACCCACTGTCCGCATGCCCCCCGAACCTCCCCGACTCCTCCTGGGCTGCAATAGTGGTGTGCGTACCTGCATTGTCTAGGGTCCGCTTGTAAGAGTTGAGACTTCAAAGGTGTGCCGAAGCTAGATAATCAATAGCTCAGTCTTCGCGCAGACAAAGATAAGCGGAAGTCTCATGTATTCACCTAGATAATCAATAGCTATGTAACGAGTCAGAAAAGGAGTAAGTAAGTATGAGAGTTGCTCACCTCAGTCTTCGCGCACACAAAGATAAGCGGAAGTCTGAGGTGAGGCGACTCGAGTACAGCGAATATATAATATTCTACAAGTGCCCGAATATAACTAAATGGATAATACGAGTACCTTAGTATGACCAAAACGAAGAGAAATTGAATCTACAAGTTCACCGCTCCGTCCTCCCTGCAGGGAGCACTGCAACCGTGTTTGACTCCGTCTACCCTGCGGCAACGCAAGGTCCCCGTCTGTCCGCCAACACCGCTGACATGACAATTAATTTGTCAGCTGACTAACAAATAACTGTCAGTCAGTGACTGACAAGCAATTATTTAATTTTTTTGGAAATTTCCATCTGAAAATCCTGACAATTCCCACCGACTTCTGAGTGCTATAGTCCACAGGTCAGTCTCCCTTTGAGTTACAATGAGCACAGGTTCACTGGCACTGCAAATTTGACTAGTCTGAGTCAGCTGGAATACTCGAGTCCGTTATGGATAAGGTCAGGATAAGGTTGCATTGATGCAGCAAATGAGGTGAATGACTATATCATCTAGCTACCTGTGAAGATACAAACAGAGAGGTTGCGCAAAGCCACCCTGAGCGTGGGGTGGCTTCTAATTGAGCTTTGTGTTTCAACCCAAGGATGGGTCTGGTCTGGGTGCCCTAGAACATCACACCAGCACCCATTTCATGCACTCAAAGCAAGGAAAGCATGTAGACGACTTTTGAGAATCTCCACTTTCCAAGCCACCCTCACTCAGGGTGGCTTTGCGCAAGCTCTCTAATATTCTAGCTAGGAATAAATAAGTAAGAGAGAAATAAAAAGGAGACGGAAGAGAGATGTACCTTAGTCAGGCACATCAAAGTGAACGACTGAGGTACGAATCCTAGCGACAAGGACTTTATAGGCGATCAGTAGTGATTTAAGTCAGAGGGTGAAATAAGTGATCAGTAGGGAGGATATGAAACGGGGGGAATAATTGTGCTGAAGGGCACACAAATGTGCCCAGACTGTATGGCCAGCCAAGCCATGTTCAACAACAAACTCTGGTAATCAACTTCCCATGGTGTCGGGTAAATCCTCGTGGTTTCAGCCGGCAGTGCCATGTCTCAGTATGTCCCGAGTTGAATTGGGTATCCAACCTGTAGGGCTTGTTGTGTGTGAACTGTGGGTTGTCGAATAGCCTGTATCTGTAATTTCCCAAATAGGCAATTGTTAATTGTTATCTGTCAGTTCTGACAGTCACCCTCTATACTGCGAGGTACGAGCTTAGTTAGTATATAGCGTCTGTCTACGAGAGACTACAGTCACCCTGACATTCTGACTAACAGTTAATTATTTTCTTCAAAGTGGAATTGTCAGCGGACCCTAGCATTGTCGCCACCGCGCGACTAGATTATGTAAGCTTCTCATTTTCCCGATTGGGAAAGGCTGGGACGCGTGGGGAGAGTGGGTGTGGATATTTGTGCCTGCACTGACCCGGGAGCGTGCTGCTGCATCGCCGGTGCCTTTGTCAGGGAAAGTGAATCGCCTGTCTTTCCCACTACTGTACTATTTCGATCAATTCGTGTTCGATTCGGAATTTTTGATACAATTAAAATACAAAAGAAATCCGACAAATCGAGAAAAAATTATTGCCGCAATAAAAAAAAAGTGGGTGTGACGCGTGACAACGAATTGAATGAAATAGTACAGTATCGGTAACTCGCTGGCCGGCGGCCGCACAGTAATCCACTTTCCAAGTGGTACCTGCGCTTCTCTGAGTCGGTGGTGGCTTGGTAAATGCAGTACCTTGAACCAGTAGCAGCAGCCCCAGAATTACACGAGCGATTTATTCGGTTCCATAGCGGATGCAAGGATGAGCAGGGGTACAATCGAAGTTAAAGCTGGTCAACAAGTTATGTATGCACTTGAATGTATGAATTGACACCCTTCCTCTTCCACAGTGCGCCATTCCGTTCCCAATGAGGATTATTGTGGTATCCCATTTCCAACTCGCACAGCGACGGATACATGCGACTGAGGGCGGCGACGACTTGATGTTGGTGACCGTCCGACAACTCAGTTGTTTCCGAGAAATAACTACGGACGGGAAATCGGAGTACTTCAATATCGGCTGGGAGCGAGACAAGGCCGTCGCAGGTCCAGCTCAAAATCTCCTGAACAGCTCCAGTTAGCGATGTGTAACTAAAGGCCAAGTTGCGTACGCACATGCAAACGAACGGAGTCAGGCATCTGTGGGTGCGTTTCCGATGTGACATGAATGGCAGGGGAAGGCTGCTCTTCCTCTTCATCAGAGACCTCTTCTGGTGGGAGCGAATCGAAGGCGCCCTCATCGCAGACGTCGGGAAGGCGTGTATCGACCTCGGGAGCCCAATGTTTGCCATCGTAAACACCGCCGCACACGGACCAAACGTACTGCTCGCATCCGATTTCCATGGAAAGGCTTGTCAGCTCAGGGAATAGAGATACCATAGTGTTGAGAGAGTCGAGGGTTGGGTAAGTGGATGGGAGCGTAAGGGATCGAACAGGAACAGACGCATTCGAGATATCCAGTACCGCAAGCGTGAGGTCCTCAGCAGATAATAAATAGCCGGGCCGCACTACGACACCGCGGACGGGGCGATTCGGCGTCAAGGCTCTGACCAAATCCAGTGGGGCGTCAATGCTCCATAGAAGTGGTATGGCCTCGGGATGTACGTGGCTGGGAAAGGAGGTGAGGCCATCCGGTGAAAATTTTCCTACTGAGAGATCTTGGAGTCGCGGACACTGCGTCAAAAAACGCAGAAAGAGATCGAGGTCGAATATGGTATCCAGGGATAACTGGGTGAGGTGGGAGAATCTTTGGCCGCCAAACCCGGTCATCAGTGGGATGGTGTCACCCCAGCCGTCAAGCTTGAGGGTCTGCAATTGCCGAGGGGACACCAGCTCCAACAACTCTTCGGAGAGCTCCTTTATCCTTTCGCCCCCCGTGCTAGACATAGCGAAAGATTTCAAGTTCAGGAGAACACCATCACGGGCGGAAATATCGCAATTCCCGAGCGTAACATCCTCCAACATCGATAGGGAGACCAGGGTGTCGCGGAAAGGCCTATCGATGGGAAGCTCCCGAATATTCAAGGAGCGCAAGTGCTGATATTGACCGAGTGTGGAGGAAAAGGCGGTGAAGACCCTCTCATACATGGCGTCAACCATTCCAATATTCGTGGTGTGGGAGAAGAATCTGGAAATGGACATGGACAGAAGGTTCCCGTTGGCCACGAATGTCCACGATCGAACCATTCGGGCGCGGGGTCCATCCACAATCCTCTCCAATCTGACAGCAGCCCGATGCAGACTGTGAACGATGGCGATCCAGTCCCCTCGCGCCAAGGTGATTGTGTCAACTGACTGCGTTTGAAACAATAGCGGTAGACAGAGGAATCGAAAGAGGTGGCACACCAAGGAGAGGCGGCGAAGTTGGCGAGCGGAGCAGAGGGTCCAGGACATCAGCCAGATTTCGGAGGGAAGCAGTGCGAGGTATGGAATTGGTGCGCTGCTCATGGTGGTACGAATGGAGAGAGTATTTGCTGTGCGGTGCCATCGTATTCCCATGCCACTTAGACTATTACTCGTATATTAGATCCCATGCACATGTAACATGTTTACCATCACCTCAAATTGGCCTGTTTCTCTCAACCACCTTTGCGCCTAAGTGCTTTAGGAACCCTCAATTCTGCATTCGGTCTTTATTTCTCATGCAACCCCAGAACTGCCGGAATTGGTTAAATGAACACAAGGCGACCCTCCGCTTCGCTCCGGTATTCAAGAGCGCAAGATAAAGGAGCCGCAAACTATGCAGGTAACAAAATATGTATATGTTAGGGGAAGACATCGGTTGAGAAGAGAAATGTAAGCTCATCTTGGGAGGGATTTCTACAGGATTGTTTCGACACGAATATTTATTATTCAGTTGGATGCGAGAATATGAATATAGAAGATACTGCACATCATCAAGTACTACCAAGCGCGGCAATCGGACATTTTGGAAGGGAGATGACCAGCCAGTACCGTAAGCAAGACACCGATATCTCAGTCTAGAACAGCATTCACCGATGGCTTGAAGAGCAAATGAGATTGATCCCGCCGCTGATCCCAGCCACAGAATAGGCAAATTTGAGGCAAACAATATTGACATAAGCGCAGGGGGCTGTGAGAGACAGTATAGCACAGCAGATTTAATTCAAAGCCTGGTACCCAGTAGACAGAACATTTGAAAAATCAAATTGAGGCCAGAATCAATGTTGAGGACGGACAAAATGGGCAAAAGAATGACATCCAACGACAGCAGCGCCGTCTTTATATATGTCAAGAGTTTGCTGAATGGATTGCGTGGCTTCGCGGCTGGATCGCTGCGCCGTAGACAGAAGCGGCTGCAATCTACTGCATCGTGTCAAGAAAAAGCTGCGCGTGGGTCAGCTGTTTGACCGCAAATGAAAAGCCCGTGTTGAGAAGTACATAGCTGCGCGGGGTCGGCTGTTTGCCAGCAAATGAAAAGGCAGTGTTGAGAAGCAGAGAGAGTCGAGGGCAGAAGGGGTTAATCGAAGGGTAGGGGCAGAGGAAACATAAAAGGAGAAATGTTATATGGGGATACAGCACAGCCGAACGACCAAAATCTTAAAGAACGGTTAATTAATAATCGTGACAAGATGTGCCTTCGCTTCGCTCCGGCGTAGGTGGGTGACATTGGGTGACATTGATAGGTAGAAATACTCTAAATTTTTCATTGCGTCGAAAGAAAGCATAAACTTGTTTCGACCTAATACGTAGTTCTCATGTGAACACATACACATCATTACAAAATGCAGCCGAGTGATCTAGAGTTAGGTGGAATCAGAGAACTGAAGAAACTTTCCGGAGAAGGCCCCAGGTTCGGACGATACGGAGGGATAGATCAATGTCGAACTCTGGAAGTAATGTGAAGCTGCTACACACGATGGGGGGAGAGTAATGTGGTCGATATGAATCTGTTCGTGGGTTCAGGGAGAAAATTGAAACTGGAGAGTAACACTATCCGTGCCCGGCATGTAGCACTCTTTAGGTGAAAGAAATGTGTTCAGTCAATGTACGAGTGGATAAAGAGTAGACGAGGAAGGCCCACCAGAACCACATCGACAACACAGGAAACCGGGGTAAAATACCTGCAGTATCGCAAACATCGGCCAAGATGACAATATGATGTTGCGTGGGGGACTTCAATCGCGTGAATGCAATCAATGCCGGGCCGTATCCGAAGCATTGAATAAAACTTCATAGGACAATGTGAAAGTGCGCGCCAATGTCGCACCGGTCAACTTGAATATCCACATTTGGTCAATACAACGAAGAACATGGGAGAAAAAGCGACGTACTATCGCCTGAATACCAGAGCTTGAATAATATTTTGCGGCGGGCAGTTGAATTGGGAGTGTCGGCCGAGTTATCAACGCGCTAGATTAATTTGATGTTAGCGGAACTCCGAATTTGAACAAAACAACAACAAAAAAAAAAACCAAGCATACCGGCATTAGATCCGTCTCTGCATCTGAGCTGTTAACACCACACCCAGGGGGTCTGAAAATAAAAAAAATTGGGGAATGGAGTTGCACACTTGCGCTCGTAGGACAATCACATGGCAGTGCCTCACTACCTGCCGCGTCGGTAAAATGTAGATAAAAATAGAAGAGTTGCACGTACCATACGCTTGCAAGATGTATACAGAAAGTGCGGCTGAGGAGAGTTATATCTGCGTGTTAAAAAAACAGAAGAATGAAATGACTCAAAGGAAACGTACCAGAAAGACTCCCATGAGGTCTATACCAATGGCGGCCCATGCTGCAAAGAGTCGTCCATATAATATGAGCATAGCAGGGGATACAACTTCACGCTGCGGTATTGTAATTATTCGAGTCTGTTGATGTTGGAAGCACGACGAAACAATTCCCAGTATTGAAACTGCTGCCGGAATGGGTTTTGCGATTGGGCTTTGGTACGGATTTGCGACTGAGCATTGCGTTGTTGTCAGTCTTGTTCCTTGCCTGGTCTTTTTGACGGCCTTTAAGCGCAGTATTGAAGCGGGAAACGATGCTACTGTGTCTTGGGCAGGCTTGATAGATAGCTGTTGAGCACTGGATTGAAGGAGGGAGGAACATTCTTGGATTGCGGCTGTATAGGGAAGGGGCACAGCAAGCCTCAGCGAAGTTGCAGTTGCAGTTGCATAGTTGTCTCGGTTTTGATACTCAGGTTTGATGCTATGCAGGTCTTGTGGAGGGACTGCTCCATGTTGTGTGATGTATTGGAGGGCAGAGGGATGCTCTTGGAGGGCGGAGTGATGATGGGGGGAGACAAAAGCAATGTCACACAGGCTTCCCTTTTGAATGGGCCCTGAGCGCTCTGCTCACAGACATGTAGTCTGTTCAAAATGGAATTTACGTCATAGCACAGCCCATCGAAGGTCCCCCGGACGTCAAACCGAGACGAGCAGTGTGTTCGCTGGGCAGAGTGTCCCAGTTTCGGAATAATTACCACAGCCTCCACGTCCAGCTTGGCGGGTCACTGAACCACGGCACGCATGCGTCGGTTCGAGCCGCCTCGATCTTAAACACATTTTAGAAGTTTTCAACAGCCTTTGAGGGGACGATCAACTGCGATCAAACAATGCCTGGATTTGACGCAACAGATCTGCGGAGAGCGTGCGGGAGTCTCTGCGGCGAAGTTTCCGCAGACCGCAGTGACAGAGAACAGCGCCCCGTGCTAGGGAGCTCGTCCTTGAAGAACGAGAGGACTGGAAACATAATGGAGATAGAACCATATGGGGAATTGGCCCAGGTTTCGTAGGACAAGATGCGCCGCCGCTTCGCTCTGGCAGATCTGAAGGTGCTGAACTAAACACGGAAATATTATTTGCAGTACCTCATGAGCCGGATACAAACCATGGATGAAGTCGGGAAAAGGGGCGAACAAAGGAATGTGATTCTGATCTTTGTTTTGTATTTGCAGGAACGAACACGAGGATGACGAGGATAATCAAAAGTGAATATATTCCAGAGAAATGCAACCTTAAATCGTTTTATCGCCCCACCAATCGCTCTGTTAATAAATTTGACGAGGAAAGTGGACAGAAAAACGCGTTCCCGTTCGCTTGAGAGGCGTTGATATACAAATGGATTTCCGAGCGGGATCGCGGACGATAGCCAGGAGGGGGGTTAGTGATTAACACAGCAATATGAGCATTTTCTTGAAGAATAAAAACCCGCCGGGCCAGCTGAGAAAGACATATTTTGCAGAAAGTCAACCAGAACATCTCCGGAGAAACAGTCAATGGAAAACGAGCAAACACTAGAGCAGCCGCCAGAAACATCAGCAAGACAACCGACAGAGATTGACTGAGGGTAGCATCAGATTTGGAGATTAACAGAAAGAGTTCTGGCGAAGGAATATTGAGGACGGCAAAAGCGGGCGAAGAATTACTACCTGAACCACCACTGAAGGGGGCGATTTATCTGCGGAGGAACGTCGTGGATGTACGTGGCCGCAGGCCTGTTAATGAATGGAAATATCTGCGGCACAGTGACAGGCAAACTGCGCGGATGCGGATCGCAGTACAAAAAGGTCAGGCGGACGAATTTAGGACAGCCATTGAAGCAGGAGCCGTGTTGTTCCGCAGGACGGTTGGTCAGTTGACTGAAAGCAGGCAGATTTTTGAGTGCACAATGAGGAATCAACAGACCCTCGAGATGAACGGGGGATGTGCTTAAACACGACACCGACTCTGCGCCAAAACAAACCACGGCACAGATATTCTGCAAGGGGTTAGACAGAAGATTGCAAGATAAACACCGCCGAGGAACCAAGATTGCTGCCGTCGAGCATAAAGGACATATGGGGCATTCAAAATGAAGAGGCGGTGTGGACGAGTGCAGGGATTCGAACATGTATGGGGTTAAAAACAGAGTGCAAGCAGATGAAGACGAAAGGAGTACGGACATATGGAGAAATGGCACAGCAGAGGAGCCATTTCGTTAAAGAACGGTTAATCTCGTTAAAGAACGGTTAATGGGTGGCTGCCGAAGAGACGATGGCCTGTATAAGAGAATTCAAACAACTGCGCGGCCAAAAGTAGACTGTTTGCCGCTTGCGTGGTCTCCGTTGCCGGACGGGACTTACCGTGACAAACGGCTTTCATGCGAATTTGATGCGCAGTCCGTAGTTGATGATCGATCTCGGCCACCGTGAGACGAAGCCGTTCAGAAAGCGACTGAGCCTGAGCGCGTAAGAAAATCAAAGAAAGACCAAAGGAGTAAGATCATTCGGGGATATTGCACTGCATTTCTACCATCTCGTTAAAGAACGAATAATAAGTAGGAAACCGAGTGGGGAAAGTCGGGATTCTAAGTAATATATCGATTGTAAGTAGTGTACCTTGGATGGTATATGATGATAACGGGGTGAGTTCTGATGGATACTACGCTACGGCGTAAGACCGTCAGGTCTTCGGCAGCATGGTAAGAGTCAAAAATATTATTATGATTGGTACTTTTTTTTGGACTTGCGACCAACTTGCGGCGTGCGTGGTCCAGCAAACATTCTTTCGGTCCGGGATCCGCATCTCGCATCTTGCTTTCAACCACGACGATTTGTTCGCCGTTTTACTGCGGCCCTCCTTTGGCTGAATTCATGGAGATGCCGTCCGGATTCAGCATCCCTCCCCCATCTCCCGCATTGGTCGCCCCACACCTCCCTTTACTCAATCCCCGTTGACCTCGTCCTTGAAAATGTCGCCGGTTCTATTCTGTCGCGATACCGCCTAAGGTGCAAATCTTGAGTGCCCGGTTACCTCAAAGCTTGTGTGGCTTGTCTTCTGTCTGCGACGGCAACCCATTCTAATCCACATAGAGCCGTTCTCGTTGCAATTTTGAATATCTTTGTTATGTATCCCATTATCGCTTGGCTCCCGCCTCGTTTGTGCCTTGTGCTTTCCTACGCGATCACGCATTCCTGGTTTCTCGCTTGCCGTTTCTCGCTCTGGCCCGCCTGCGTGGGTGCGTGTGTGGAAAGGATTGCGTGCGCAGATTAACATTCACGTTCATCAGCTAGATTCCGAAGATCGACGGGGTCAATCACTCATGCTCTGCTTCTCCCAAGCCAATGCTCCCATGCTCAATCCGACAAATACCTTCGCTAAAGATCGTCATGCGCGGTTATTATCCCATTTCTCACCTTTCCTTGCCCATCTGAAAGACATCCTGTCAACCCTTCGTCAAGCTTCGAGCTAGGGTGGTCAGCGTCCCCTGTGCCCCGGCGGCACCTTCACTCTCTATCTTTCACATTAATAACATGAACGACGGTCTGACACTCTGGCAGACAGACAGACATCTCGCTCGCTCACTAGCTCTCACACATCGGCGAAACCTACGTGCCGATTGCGCCCTGACTTTCGACTTTTCTTTGGGCAGCATTATCGTTATACCTTTCAAGTTCACAGGTGTTCTGATCCGTGCTCTGACTCCCGTAGACATAAAGTTCGAGTCAAGTAACTAGTGTACATTTGTCATTCACTCCGAGTCAGAGATTTCAATCACATCCTGCCCTTCAGTCGCAATTGAAATTTGCTCTGATGCTCTCTCAACAGCAGCAGATAACTTCATTGCTGCGGTCCGCCACTGTTCAACTTGGCGTTGTGCATCACGAAGAGCCCGCTTTGTTTTTCTGAGCTCAGCTTTGGTAATTTTAAGCTTGTCTTTGGTTGTTTCAAGCTCAGCTCGAAGATGGTTGTGTTCTTCCTCAGCCCTGACAGCACGGAGAGGACGTTTATCACGACGCTGCAGTGGAATTTCAGACCGTTCAAGCACTAATTTAATTTTTACTGGCAAGTAAACAGCCCATTAGATATAACACACCATGCATGGACTGTTCGGCATCTTCATACAATCCTTTTACAAATTCTTGTGAAGCCACCTGGGAGTCAAAGGCGCCACCTGACTGGAATGGTCTGTAAAATGTCAGAGTTTAACTGACCAAGTATTCCGGGACTCACATCGGAATCAACTTGGTCGCTCTAAATTAGCTAATTGCGGCTGCCCGTTTCTTTCGGGGAGGTGTACCAGTTTGTTCGGCCTCGATTGAATTACCTCGGAGTGTTCCGTCCTCGGATTTGTTATCCATGGTCATGAGGAAAGGAGAGAGATATGTATGAAAGCGAGAGTCAGAAGGGAAACGCGTCGCAACACCGCACGCGACAGACTCAAGCGCGTTGTTTGCTCGCGCATTCGGCACTGCCGCCGTTGCTAGATGGGTGTGATAGTGATATATTATACACAGCATGGTCCAGTCTCTGAACACTGTGTTCCCAGGGTTATCCCGGCACGCACGAGCCCTTCGTGCCTTCGCCCTGGACCCCAACAATCCTACTTGACGAGCTATTCGAACATTACCCGAACGTCTATCTAAAGTAGGATGGAAGTGGCGCAAAAAGATTCTAATCGTTGTGCCGCGGTAGAGTCAACCAGTGTAAAGGAAGAGGGGGAACATAAATGGGAGTAGCCTCAAAAAATTGAGTGACTTCGTACGCGAATTTTGCAACCAATGAAATAGTCTCTCTGTAGGCGATCATGTGAGTAAAGAATCTCGCGGTCGGCATCGAGTTCAGCGGCCGCAAACCAGGTATGTCCTTCCTCATTCGAACGAGGAAGTCCTGGCGGAGCTGAACGAGTTCCAACTCTCCCGTGCACTCTAACAAAGCGTGCTCCGGCGATTCGATCTCGGTTTTACAGAATCTGCAGACCCTCAAGTTGCGGTCAATCCGCGGGCGACGAAATTCAACCCAACGCAATCTTTCTAAGGCTAAACAGTGGCTCGATAGCAGCAGTTGCGTAAGTGCTTTCCGATGTTTGGGGTTCACTACATGTAAATAGTGTCGGAATTGCAACGTCTTGTGGACTGGCGCACTGTCTTTCTCCGGTTCTAATCTTCCTCGCAGGAGATACAATTTTGGTGAGTCAGGATTATCGATGGACCATTGAAGGTACACTCGAAGACCGGCATTCACGGACTTAATTACCCCGTCAACCATACATGGCGTAATGGTTGTAAGGTTCGGCAGCACAATTCTAAATGGTAGCTTGTCGATCACATAACGGAGATCCATAGCCCATGATGGGTAGTGACATGTTGCTGGCATTCACTGCGTTCCAGGACCCCGTCGGCAGGCTGTGCTGACATCGGCTGACGCAGGCCGACGGGGATCATGGTATGGGCTACCCATGGGGGAATGTGCGCGAGCATTGATTACTGCCGTACTCCTTCCTGTCAACTGTACTCCTCCCTGCTTCCTGTCAATCTTTTCTCTTCCTCGACGCTCATCGTCTCTGCTCCCCGCGCCCTTTACATCCTCCTCGCTACCTTACTTCTTGTCATCACTAGTCTTTCCCACCCTCCGTCCCATTTCCTTGTCTAGGTACACAAACGGACACTTTACTTACTTGCCAGTTTACGTTGTTTAGTTGCAGGCGCCGACTTGGGTTTTGGCCCGAGAGTGCTTACTGCGGCCTCGAGCAATTGGTTGTTCGACCATGGAGGTCATAGCTCAACTACAAGAGACGAGTATCTATGAAGTCCTCTTTCCCAGTATGTCCAAACCACCCCAGTCATCAACAAAAGCATCTCAGGCCTCGTTCAGCAATTTACGCATTCACTCCTCTGCTGGAGCCCATGCGCACCGAGATTACAGGTGCACGCAAGACCTTCAAATACGGTGAAACAGAGCGCCACCAGCTCGACGTCTACTGCCCGCCCCCTGCCTACACCGGCACCACAAAACACCCTCTCCTAGTCTTCATCTATGGCGGCAACTTCACTACCGGCAAACGCACGCGCTCCGCGCCTGCAGATCTCGTGTATGGCAATGTCGGGTGCTACTTCGCGTCCCACGGCTTCATCACGATCATCCCCGACTACCGCCTTGCCCCTGAAACCCCCTACCCCGGCGGCGCGGAGGATCTCCGTGCTGTGCTGGAGTGGACGGCCTCGGCAGCTAGGGATGCTCTGGGGCCCGCGGCGGACAGAGAGAATATATTCTTATTGGGGCACTCGGCGGGCGGGGTGCATGTAATGACGATGTTGTTCCGTGAGCCGACTATACTTGCCAGTGGGCGAGTCAAAGGCGCATTCATCGCGGCGGCACCCATGTATTACGATTTCGACGTCATAGATGAACCGACTGCAAGGGGCGTGGAGGCGTACTACGGTGCGCGCACAGCTGCAGTTGAGGGGTCCCCGCTCACACTGTTCCGTGCTGCGTCTGAGGGGATGATCAGGGCGCTTCCGCCGCTCGCTCTACTTACCTGCGAGCGTGACCCGGAATATATGAGGGTCAAGATGGCGGAATCTCGCAGGATGTTAGAGGAGAGAGGTATCAAGGTGCCGCTGATAGTAGCTAAGGGGCATAACCACGTCAGCATCACTTTTGCACTGGGAACGGGGCAAGGAGAGGAGTGGGCCGAGGACGCTGTGCGGTGGATGAGGGCGTTCCATCAGGAAAATACTCCCTGGTTATGTAGTGCTCTGTAGCCGAAATAGCTGTAGTAGCCCGGTAGACAACTAAGACAAGTCCCCTGTTATTGGATTTCCGTAGCCCCACGCCAGGATCTCGTAGCCCTCCGTAGCCCTCGGTAGATCTTTCGCAGTCTCTCATTGCTTGCCATAGCACTCAATAACGAAGTGATCCCCCCGACGCACTTAATCATCCCGAGGTTGAACTTACCAAGCCCGATATAGAGTACTTATAAAAGCCTGTAATTTAAAAATTCAAGTTCTTCTATAATCGTGCAGAAGTAACATTCTAATAGGTGGGCGGGGTAAGCAAGGAATTGCCGCGCGCGCCATTCGTTCGTGCCTGAATGAGATCGGAGACGAGATACATAGCGCTGCACATCTGCGTTGTGCTCTTCATCCTTCCACTGCTTCTCCGTAGGCGATGCGGGGATGGCGGAGTGATGAGGGCGAAGCTGCAGCGCGTACTGGCATGTGGATGGCGGTGCGAGTCATACGGGGTCAGCGCGCCGGCACGATGTGGAGCGCGTAGCCGTCAGAGGGCTGCCATGCAGCAAACACGCACACGTCCGAGGATGGGGTCGCGGGTCATGTATTGCTGCGCTGCGGAGGCTGTGCTGCCACCAGGCACGTGCGGCTGTAGGAGCGTTGAGGATGATTGAGGGGGACGAGAGAGAGAGGAAGATGGTGAGGGACATGTGGAAAATACTGTGGCCGAGCCGTGCAGATATCAGTGTGACGCCGAAGCGAGCGGGAGTGTGGTGAGCGCGGTGTGTGGCGATGGCCGTGGTAGTGCGCGTCGTTAGTGTTTTTCTGGCTTTGGTTTTGGCTTTTTGGCTCGGCTTTGGCTTTGGAAAATCTCGAGCCAGGCCAAGGCCAAACTGTTGGCTTTGGCTTGGCCGGGCTCAAGCCATGGCTTTTGGCAGGGATTCCAGCGAGGCTTTGGCTTTGGCCTTGCTAAATCCCAGGCCAGGCCAAAGCCACATCGAGCCAAAGCCAGAAAAAGCCAAAGCCGAGCCCTAAAGCCATGGCTTTTTGGCCCGAGGCCAAGGCCAGAGAAACACTACCCTCAATACAGCAAGGTACTGAGCTTGGTATATATAGAGTGTCTGTCTACGAGAGACTAACTCGTCCCCGGGCAGCTTGATTGCCGGTGTGGGGCGGGGTGTACGGTTGGCAGCGGGAGTCGGACCGCCCAACGGATTGTCGGGAATTGGTCGGGAAAATCGATTTTGTCGAATTAGACCGGATGGTCTTATCATGTTCCGTAAGACCGGAGCTGGAACTGGGACTGGAGTTCTATTTGTTGCTGTACCTGGTCATATGGCTATGCGGCAGTAACAACTAGTCTCTCGTAGACAGACACTATAACAAATATGTGCTCGCAAGCTCGAATGTTATACCCTTTACTCAATCCCCGTTGACTTCGTCCTTGAAAATGTCGCCGGTTCTTTCTCTCGCGATACCGCCTCAGGTGCAAATCTTGAGTGCCCGGTTATCTCAATGCTTGTGTAGCTTGTCTTCTGTCTGCGACGGCAGCCCATTCTGCTCCACGTAGAACCGTTCGCGTTGCAATTTTGAATATCCTTGTTATGTATCTCATTATCGCTTGGATCCCGCCTCGTCTGTGCCTTGTGCCTTGCTATGCGATGTTTCAATGGGTCATATTAGTACTTGCAGTGCTGGACTTGGAGTAACGATAATTACCTTACAACGGCCCTCTCAAAAGAATGTCTAAAAGGAATATCTTCGCAACCGGTGAACATGGCCAACCACGGAAGCAATGGGAGTTCAACCCGGTGCCTCAACCCGTGTATACATCTACCTCAGGTGCCGGATTCTTGCCAGCGCCGAACCCCCAAGACGAGAATGATCGATCCTTCATATGCAATATTTCTTGAGTATAAAAACCACATCTGTCTCTGGCGCTGTATTACAAAAACACCCCACTGAGATGGACCTCAGCTTCATGGAGAGACTCACTCCAGGCCCAGCACCTCGCGCCCGCGACACATGGTATTACACACGCGACATAGAGGACGACCTTCGTGACCTCAACCTTCCCGAGGGGGTCAAAGCCGAGATCTTTGCCGTCGCCTACGAATAAATACGATGCGTAATCCCGCACTGCACCAACTGGGAGCGATATCTCGCTTTCATGCGGATCATCATAATCTCCATTGTTGCCGAGTTCAAAGGAACCATTGTCGACGTATTGGCCAGCGACAATCTCCTGGGCTACTCTGTACCGGACCTCTTGGACACCCTCTTCCAAGGATCACCTATGCGCGAGAACATGGCGCGCGAGCTCAGCACTTGCATCCTCTTCATGGCGGAGAAATCCAGCAGCAGGCGCGATGGCAAGCTGTTTCGACGGTATGTCAACTGTCTCGCCGACTCGCCGAGGCAGTAGTTCCGCATGCGCGACTGCGATGGGCTCGCGAGGTTCACAATTATGGCTGCTCTCGCATGCAATGACATCCTTGACGTGTGCTTCTCTGAGGAGCAGCTCGAAATCTTCGGCGAGATCGGCCTCACGATGTACGACGCCGTCGCATTCTACAAGCATCGTTCCGAGGGTGAGGTATGCAGTACGTTTGCGTACGCACCCGACGACATGCGTGTGGCGGCCTTCCGGCAGTGCCGCGAGGTGCTGTGGGCGCTCGACGCCGCCTGGGCGGGGCGTCCCGGCATGCTCATTGCGCCCACCGTCCTCCGCATATTTGGCGGGGCCATCCACATGCTGATGCGTCGGTATCAATTTGTCGACGAGAATCTGACCATCGGCGTTCCCGAGACGGAGGAGGTCGTCTCCCTGACGCGCGCCAACTTCAAGCTCTGGTACCGTATTGACGCCGACAAGACCAAGAAAGTTAGCGAGGAGAGCTTCCAGCGCTACAAGGATGTCCTCGCTCGCAGCGAGGAGGTCTTGTTTCCTGGCCTTGCTCAGACCCTCGAGACGGCGGGCGACGGGAATTGCGACACTTGCATTCACCGTGCCTCGTATGGCGCAGAGGACACCTACTGTTTCGGCGGGGTCCAGCTGTGCGACGACTGCCGGGCTAGCTGGCGTCATTTCCTCGAGTCTTTCCCCGACCGCGCAGCGAAGGCATTTCCGGAGCTTGGGGATATGTACACCAGAGGCATCCCCTCGACCAGTAAGTTCTAAAGTAACATAACGCCGAGTATGCACGGGCTTATGGCTGCACCAGGAATCGTGATATGAACCCTAGCGCAATGGTCTTGTACCAGATTCCTTAGATAGAGCAGCACTGCACGCAACTCTATCCACAGGGACCTGTTAAATGACTATTCAGCTTGTGACGGCCCTCTACTGTCGTTCAACCGACTGTACCATTTGGCTGCCGTTCAACCGGCAGATGTACTTGATTAAAATCCGTCTCTTTCTGTACTTACAACTTTACCTTAGCGCCTGCACTGATATGATTCTCTTGCGTACTCGCTGTAGTATTTTAGAAGTGCGGGCCGAAACCCGGAAGGATAACTTCTCCTACCAATTCGTCTATCGCTCATTCCTTTGCCTCGTTCTCTCCTGTCTCCTTTTCATCCGGGCTTCGTAGAGATCCTCCCCAGCAAAGAGAAACCCCATCTTCGTCGTAGCTGGTCTGGCGAACGTTGTGGGAAAGAAGGGAAAACTTGGTGGTGAAAAACCGCCTGTTTGGCTTTATTGTGGATGGTGATCCGCATCTATCGGACTGCCTCTTGCTTTGACACCACCATCTCCTCTTAAGTCTTGGAATCCATGGATACAAATTGCAGTTTATACGTCTACTCAAGAAACTCTTCTGGTCCCCCACTTCTCATCTCGAAGGGGCGTATCTCCTCCCATCTTACTCTCAGGGATTTCTTGCACCTACATTTTCAGCCTCATTGCAATCGCGGCGCGCAAATCCCACTCGCACTCGTAGGGACATATTTCATCCGATGTCCGGAATCCCCTCTCATTCGTCGACTGCTTATCAAATGGAAATATCCCCGAATCTCTCTTTCTGCGTCTCTGGAACCAAAGTAAACCTTGAGCGCGGCCACTTCCTCTCTCCTTCCCTTCTTCATCTCTCAACAGGTCTACGTTTCCGACTCTAAATAACTATTCGGACATGGATCTACCAGCTCGGATCTTCCAGCGGTCTTCGGAAAGTCGTTAACGGACGATCGCTCCGTAACTTAGAGCTCGCACAGGCGGATTCTAAATTAATTATTGGTCGTTCGTCTGTGGGACTGCATCGAACTCATTGAACTCTGGCCTGCACTCAGACCCATTGTTTTTCAATTGCCTCTTGACTTCTATCTCCTTCGCCTCCACAATACTGGACGTTGATCCCAAAAAGCAACCTCGGAGCTCTATGCGTAGCGGCATTCTTGGTTTTTGGCCTTTCGGAGTGTCTGGCGGATCGTAGGAGTCTGACTCCAGTTAGTGTACCGTCGTCATTCGCCCACAGTCTACCTATCTTGGCTTACCTACTGTGCCCTCTTTGGAAGCCAGACTGTTTACGCGCCCTGGCTACGTGGATCAGGCAAGGCATCACTCCCCTTTCAACACACATTCGGCCTGACTATGGATTCAGAGCATTCCAAATGGAGCTTTCCCCTTGCTTCAAAAACGCGATGGCTTGTTGTTTTTATATTGTCTCCCCTCACGCTATATCATGCCGCGACCACCCTGCCCACCTGGCTGTCGCTGCTCAGATTGTCACCTCTCCTTAAAATTGTTTCCCTGAGTTCAATTCCTCCCCTTGATTCCGCTAAGCCGTGAGTGGCCACCCAATCGATTGGTGACGCAATGCTTAACGCTACATGCCACAGCTGGACTTCAGAACGACTATATCACTTGTGGCCCGTGGGTACAATCCCGAACGCACCGGAAACTACGTGCGATCTTTGCCACTGCGACCTCAAACTGCGCCACACGACTACCGAGGGCAGCAAGTGCCGCCTCCGCATGTTCCCCCGCACCCCAGGAGTCATGGAGATCCGCCGCAGACCAGCACATCGCGAAGAGGGTTTGATTATGTGCTACGTACGTCCATCCGGGGTTCTTTTAGCTGCACAGCCTGCGGCCCCTCCCGCGTATACAGCGGTGCAAACCCATAGATTGCAGTCGCAAGCGCCTCCAACTACCTCTGGGCAACCTCAGGGATACGGATGGCCACTAGTCCTGCGTCCGTCGCGAAGAAGCTTTGACCTACGCAATCGTATGCTCCCCTGCCGTCCCTTCACGCCGTGGGTACCGCTAAAATACCTGGGCTTTCCCCACTAATGTATACGCCGGCCATGTGGGTGAGCGCAGTCTCCACAAGTCAATCTAATCAAAAGGACTCATGCGCCTCTAACCGCCTCAACACGTTGAAACGCGAGACCTAGGCATACGAGACGATACAAAGCTTTCCGTCCCCTCGCAAAGAAAGTATGACCCCCAAGTGATCGTCCACAGCCAGCCTTCCTTCGTTTATATAGAGCGTTTTCACTGGAATCCTAAGCTCCCGGAGAACCGGCGGTCCACCGGGAACGTAGCGGAGAAGTCTCAGCGGCGACTCCGGATGGCCACCCACACCGAGCAGCGTATAGCTCCCGGACGCACCCCCGACAACGTTGTTGCTCGGCCAGCCTAGAGCGCTCGGCCAGCCGAAAGTGTAGCTGGCGGCGTCTCCCAAGACGAGTTGTCCCTCAGTTGTGGGGCTCGCGTGCCAGAATTCGACCCTGGAGTCGCCCACGGCAATATTGACCACGTCTGCCGTGGGGGCAGAGGGCGTGTACTTCTTGATCTGGAGGGATTTGTTCGGGTGTTCGAGTGGCACTTGGATAATGCTGGGCTTGGCGTTCGAGGTGCGAGCGGGGAGATGTGCGATATCGGCGTAGTTCTGCACGTGTCGCATGAAATAGGGGCCGTCAGGACTGGGTATGATTGAAACTGCGGGAGCGCCCCAGGGAGAAGAGGCGCGTGTTTTCTGTGGATTTTTCATGTTCAGCTGTTATTGGGACATTTGTTAGAAAGGTACCCCAACCTCTGGAAATTTTTTCTGAACGACACACTCCTCACCGGAAAACGAAACGCTAAAGAGGTGATAGTGGAGCGGCTCTGATGCCGTCGCTATCACGCGTACATTGCCATTGTCCACGCTGGCTTGCGAAGCCTTGTGAAAATGGAGGCGCGGGAAACCAAAGGTGTGTGCCATGGCTACGGAAATGGTCACCGCAGCGCGGTCGTGATAATCGACGCAAATTCCTGCGACCTGAAAGATGGTACTGAAACGTTGCCAAAAAAAGGAGTAAGTAATAGGAGAATATTCCGGGTGCTGCACTCACGCATTCGGGAAGAATAGACCAAGCATGACAGTCCCATATTGTTCGAAGGATGCCGATTCCACAACAAGGTCGCGATCCAACGCCAAGCGGCCGACACATAGTTGGGTAGAAGTATCCCAACAAGCCACAAATGCGGGGCCATGTGCAATAACAAGGCTAGTCCCTGGGATGACAATGATCTCGGCCATCGCGTCCATGTACATCTCGCGCACAGATTCGGGTTTGGGGAATTCACTGAGCCAGTTTTTCATTAGCCTGTTGGTGCGCATCCCAGCCTCCCGCATCTCAGTCACCGTGAGCTTCGTGAGGTCCTGGCCGATCGGCACTGCGATGGGATGCATTTGAAGTTGACGGGCCCGGTGAGTGCAGGGAGCCAGAAAGATTTCTCGGACAAGTATTGACGGAGAATCGTGCAGGTCTTGCGGAAATAATAAATAAAATAAGTTATAGTCCAAGTAGGGGGACGACTATAACCAGCGAGGTACGAGCTAGAACGGTTATAGCGTCTGTCTTGGAGAGACTAAGGGACGACGCACCAATACAAGTGAGATGGCGTCCGCAAGGTCCAATCTTTGGACGATCTCTAGAACAACATCCGAGAGAAGTGAGAGGAAGATCATTGAGGCAAGTGAGAAATCTCGGATGAAGACCGCGTTTTCCCAGTAGGTCTAGGTTAGCGATGCCTGCCAACGACGTGTGCAAGAGAAGATGCGAAGTTTGGTTGTGTTGTGGTTACTAATCCGCATCTGTCGGACCACCTCTTGCTTTCACACCACGACCATCTGGTGTAGACCAAGCACGGATACTCTCTCCGAGTCTTGATGATTCTTGAATCCGTGGACCTTTTCAAAAAACTCTTCCGGTCCCCACTTTTCAGCTTCTTCCCGTATCTGCTCTTGCTCACAGATCTACATATTCACATCCTTTTCAATTGGCCGCCCGCTGAGCGACGGTTTAATTGTATACTGTTTATGGGCGGCGCGTTCTCTCCCTTTATTCCTTTCCAAACCACAAGCAAGATGGTTCTGTGCACGTTTGGATTTCTCATTCCGGCAGATACGCATCGAATAATTTCTGCCTCAATGCGCTCGTCGGGCTAAGGCTGAAACGAACCCACTACAATTCCCACGGTGATCACCACTGTCGCCACGACCCAACCGGGGTTTTAATATGGGCTGCACCGCTTAACTGTTGGGTCTGGGACGAGGAAGAAATGGCTTTTTCTTATCCATTCCTGCCGGCGATAACTTTCACCTGCCAAACTCCAGCCAGCTAGCGATGTCAAAGGATAACACTTTTAATGCTTGATCTACGACTCCGGGCCTCCAGCCGTCCGCCTCGCCTCCACATCGAGGTCTGGCTTTGCTCTTGGCGGCGTATCCTTCGCCTGGAATCCGCCGTATAATGGTGTTTCTGATACCGTCTCACCAACCACTCCTCTTCCTAGCTAGTTGTCCAATGAACTGCGACATATCCTCGGATAATATGGTTAATTAGACGGCAAAAGGGGCCCGCGTGATCGCCAAGTCTTTTGCTTTGACATGACATTTTGCAGTGCAGATCACCCAGGAACCAAATTGCCTGACATACGACAGGAAGTCTAGGTGAGGCGGCTATCGATAAAAATGCTTAAAAGGCGTGCGTGTGCAATGGACTTTCACTCCCATGGCCCCTACCTATTTTTCCTGCGACGTCTGCAACACACGCATCGGCTTGAAGGATCCGCGCATCCACTGCCTCGATTGCGCAGATTACGACCTGTGTGCCAATTGCGCCGTCGGGGAGCGAGTCACGGGGATGCACGTCCTGGTGCATCGCACGCGCGTGTTCAAGATCAGCGGTGGGGGTGCGCTGGACGCTGTGCCTTCGTCTGCTGTAATTGTCTACGTGGAAGTCAACGACGTTCCTGTGCCACTGCCGGCCCCAGCGTCGCCTTCGCACACCTCCGCTTCACCCCCACCGCTTCCAAGACGTCCCTCGGAGGCCTCCACCCACCGGGCGTCATCCGGCGTCTCTACGCTGTCTTTGGTTGGAGCATCGGCGTATACTCAGCCGTATACCCCGCCGCAGCCGTACACCGCGCCAGCTAGCGTGTCACCGCAACCACCAATGGCCAGCGGGTGGGGACCATTCTTCGCGGAAGACATGAGCCCAAGTCCGGCGTTCATACAGCTGATGAGTTCTATCTTGGCTTATCTGGACACGGGTCGATCCGGACACCTGGTACCAGAGGCATACTCACGTTTTCTGGACGACCAGGCATACGTTGGCGATGGGAACGTGTGTGAGTGTGATCCCACTTTTCTCTCTTTTCTTGGGACGAAACATTATTAATGTAGGATGACAGGGAAAAAGAACCTCGTCACGGGGAAGGGACAGACGAAAGAAGATACAGCAGACAAGGCTCTGAAGCGTGTCTATGACCTCTTCAGCATTGAATACATCCTCCACCCTCGCCCGATGTCCGGTTGCGGCGGGATGATGCCGCTCCTCACCCTCAAGGGCTTCATGGACATCACTGCCATCGAGATGCTCTGCGAGCCGTCGACCGAGTGGGGAAACATCTCGCGTGTGATTAAGGCCTATGATCTGCCCTCGGTGCGGGGTTGGGGTGACCTCCCGCGTAGCGTGCTGCCTGAGGAGCCGCATGCCCAGATGACGGCCCGGGTTGCGCGTGTGACGGCCGTGTCAAGGGAGCAGGGCAAGCGCGCGCTGGAGGCAGTCCGTGTGCGGACTATGCTCCAGGCGCAAGGCGAGCAAAACGCGTTGGATTTGCTGGATGACAGAAGATATTATTACACTTACTAGAATAAATTGACGGGGTCATCATGTTCTACGCTCCGGTTGACATCGTTGTCCCCTCGCCTAAAATCCTCTCTCTAGCCTTAGACTGCATTGGCCAGGCTTATTCCGAGACTCGCTAAAACCCGACACAGCGACACACCTGTCAAAAGTCAAAAAATCCGACACAAGCCGGAAAATGCAACACATTGACTAGATTCTTACACTCTCTCTAGCCTTAGACTGCATTGGCCAGGCTTATTCCGAGACTCGCTAAAACCCGACACAGCGACACACCTGTCAAAAGTCAAAAAATCCGACACAAGCCGGAAAATGCAACACATTGACTAGATTCTTACACTGATTCTCAGTATCCCCGGCACAACGCCAATCCCTCTATTCTTGCACTTCCCTTTGTGGCCTTTCCAAGTTGAACTGATGGGATAGCTGATCACCAATGCGATCATTCCTGAGTTCGCCTACTAGCGTGGTTGGCGCCTGAATCCCATTCGTAATTGCCATTGATTTGAGAACTTCCCATGCTGGATGCCTCCTTCTTCTCCTATCTTCCCCGCTATCCAATCAATCTCTCCCCTCTTCGATGCTCTGCAGCGGTGAACTTCGGGCCCAGGATCAATCAAACAGCTGGTGAACATCGGACTCAGGAAGACTTTGACTTTGTGCTCAACCTGGTGCCGCACTACCCATGTTCTTCTGTGTTGCTGGGTTCGGACCGCAAAATTCAAGCTCGCAAGCCTCGAACGAAATTCAAGCACACAACTTTTTTCTGTTGCATTCTCTCCCCTCTCTTCCTCTCTTTTTAGTTCAGTATTTCTCGCGTCGAACAATTTGCATCTCGTGCACTTGCCTAATCTCAAGTCCTATCAAGTTGCGAGGCTCATGTGATTTATTCTTTATTTCCTCCTTTGGTTGTTTCTTCTTCTCATGGGTATCTACCATACTTCAGGCCTGCATCGGTGTTATTTTCTAGGCTCTGTTGGCTATAGATTTCTCTGGACAGGTATTCGCAATCTGACACATACATCTGGTCTCGCTCATCCCAACTCCCCTCGCGCTTCCGCTACTTAAGTCTGTTCCGCACATATTTTAAATTTGGATGGACCTAATCAAAAACTTCTACCAAAGCTCTCTACTATCACACGGTCTGGGCGAATACCTCGTTTATACCGCCAGGTGTATGTTCTGTTGATTTGATTCTTCTATTGGAACCTCTGAAACTGCTCACCAATGCCAGGGACGAGGACCGACGGTTCTGATGCGTAACAGATCAACGGTCACGCACATCATACACAACGACACTGTTGAAATCACTCGGCATGCTCGTGTGAGTGCTATATGTGCTGCAGGTTCACCCTCGACGTCTCAAATTGTCCCTGGGCGCTCAGAATGCCTGGTACTGCTCGATTGTGGGCCAAAAATAATAATAAAATACGAATTTCGTGAAACCTTGGACAGGGACGTGCGCCTCGACATCACGATTCTAACGATAATAAAATCATGTATATTGGTGCAGAGTGACGTGAGATATGAAGGGTTTATTGGCAACACTTTTTTTTTGATTAGTAGAAGAAATAAACTGATCTGCGCTCTGAGTTCCGCAATTAGCTGTAATGTATGTCGCCCTCTAACGTTTATTCCGGGTCTCAGCGTCACCTTGGTCCCTTTCAGTGAAATTCGGGTACGGTTCGAGGTATATCTACACATGGCTAGCCATTGAAATATTGTCCCTCGTCGCCGGCAAATCTGCAGTGCCATAATGATATCTAATCGTGACCCCGAGATATGACAGGTACGTACTTCTACGCGGCAGAGGAGGAAACGTGTTGTGATTGGACCAAGTTTTGGGGAACAGGAAACTCAACTCTTCCTTGGTTCGTCTCATGGGATACGTTCCTCACAGACCGTGGAGGTGAGTCAGATGATTCCAAAGATCCGGGAAGCACTGCATTTCATTCGTGTGCGGCCACTCCCGAGATAGTGGATCCGCGGAAAGTAGCCACTATTTGGGCAGCCATTGCCTTACGACAACGAGATGAGTCGGAAAGGTGGATCCTGGATCGTACGCAACTCGGAATACAAATTATTCGCACGATTTACACAGATGGAATTAAGGGTAATGAATTAAGATACTGTTCGATCATCTTTCTGGTCGGTTCAATATGTACTTAGAGGCGGTTGGCGACGCACCTCTGGAGTCTTGCGTAGAATGGCAGACCTCCATTTACATATAAGACATCAAAGGAAGCGAATTCATACGTTGTTCGTCCTTCCATGATCGTTCATTTCGCGTGTCGCTGTCGCATGTATTTGCTGAAAGAATGACATTTCACGAAAACGACTCCTTGACGCTGATGAGAGACGCACCTCCTGGATTTTTGCGCACGATGAAAGACAGGACTGTGACGATGACGCCCCACGTTCCGAGGAACATGGACAGTGTCGCCGATAAGACACTGACAACGAAGCTACCGATTGGCTTCCTCCGCATCACGTTGCAGGTGTATGGGATTTGAATCGCGGCGCGTCGGGGCGGGGGATGGGTGGAGTTGACGTACGCCATTCCTTTGGAGGTGGCAACATCTCGGAAGGTGGTATTGGTCGAGTCCGTGTCTCGAATCAACCGTTTGAAGGATGTTGTGTTTGTGAAGATCTGCGGACAGGGACGAATAAGACAGGGCAGGTTTCGAAGAATGTGGAAGCTGACATTATCCGGGGTCCAGTGTCCCAAATCTAACCTCACAGCGGCGTAGAAGACATTTATCACATTGTACAGGTTTCCCTCGTCCGCAGCAATGCTGGAGGCGTTGGGGAGGATATTGAGATCTGTATTGCCGATAGCATTGTACCAGGTGAAATTCGGGACAACACACGGGGACGGAGGCGATGAATCGCAGCTTGGCTGGCCCTCCGCAACGACCTTGTAAACATGTTGAGGTATTCCCTCCACGGTGGTATACAGCTTGTTGTAAATGTCCGCATAGGCTTCCGCTATGAGATGCATCTAGGTCAGTATTGGTCCCTGTTCTCAGCCACATAAACGTACCGGAGATATTCGCCATTCCCTCTTGAATCGCCCGAGCAAGACTGTTAGCGGGAAACACGAGAGACCCGATTCTCATGGCGTGATTTGAATAGCTGAATCCAAAATATGTCAATCAATTGGCGCGTCAAGACAATGTTAAAAGTTGTGCGTACCTCCAGGACGTTAGGGCCTGAAAGCCCTGCCTGCCCGGAGGCCCTGGACATTTTATGCTGGCCTGCGGCATTCGTGAGATCTCCGAAAGGCGAGCGAGATAGTTCTGAAATACCGTGGCAGTTATTAGGCGGTCTCCAGGCTTGACCGAAATCTCGTATTGGTGAACGTCGCAAGTGGAAAGATCCTCGTTGGCGTATAAGAATTCCCCTTCGATAGGGGTTCCGTTCGCATCCAGTCCCGATTGGACATCGAAGATAGAGTAGGAAAATGCGGATATAGTGGTGCGGAATATGTCTCCCAGTTGGAACTTATACGGAGCGCAACCGAACGTACCGCCGCCCCCCGAGCGCCAGATTTTCGATCCCAATCCTGGCGCGGAGTTGAAATGAGTAGTGGTAATGCTGATCACGTCGTATCCTATCATGAACGTGGAGCGAAAGTGTGCGGTAAGATTGAGGAGAGTACGTACCGACAAGAAATACATTTATAGTCACGAAAGCCGCCGTGCTCAGAATGGCGAATGCCAGCAGAAAGAACCCATATTTTCGTGGGAACGGTTTTGTTATCGAATAGTCCTGCACTAGATCAGCATGATAAATGCCCACACTAGTTTCTACGCACAAAAGGAAGCGTCACGATCATGGTGGGACGAAAGCGACGCAAAGCTCAAGGAGTCATTGGAGCGGGAAGAGCTTCTTATATATAAGAAGCTTCCCGCTCTTATATATAGGAGCGGGGGCGATCCGGCTGCAATCCCGACACAATTAGCGCCAATGAGAAATAAAGAGACGGCAATACGAGTATGACTCGGTAAAAAACCACCGCGCGCAAAAGGGCCACACAGGCTTCCGATTAGTTTTAGCAATTCTGTTTGGTGTCTGGAATGTGGTAGACGACTTCGAGGAAAAATGACGGCGCGCCCTAGGAGGCAGTTCCAAACCAAAGCGGCCGTCGTCACTGATTTCCTACATCGGGTAGATGCCGTATCAAAGTGGAGTCACCACAGTGGGGTCGGCGATCGCGGAATACAAAATTAAACCTGTGCGAACGGTGTAACTCCAAGAATTCCGGGATGCCGAGACTCACTCGGTGTCTGATATGACGTGGGGCACCACTACGAGAAATGCAAGGAAAATGCGTCCGGCCGTCAGGATTTCATTGGTGTTCCTCTGGCTCCCCGACTCCTCAGCGCTTCTCCAGGAACAAGAAACCATTGAGTCAGTCAAACATAGCCAGCACCAGCATACTACCAAACGCTTTCGAAAGCCCAATGACTTGGAGCTTTGATAAATGAAGACCTAGAGCTCACCTACTCCGCAACAGATCAGTTGAGTATCAGTTGTGCCGAAATTCTGACTTACACCTCCGAACAAAAAGGCGGTACCAGCCATTTCCCACCGTTGCCACGCCTGAACGGGAGAAATTGGAAATAAAACGATTGCGTGTACGAGAGAGAGAAGTCGATGAGGCGCAAAGATAGACAATGGATAAACCGCGCCAGCTGCTCCAGCGTTGACTAGGGTGGCAGCCAGATACGAACCAAAACCAGCGGGCCCAGTGCGTGTCCCAGCTCCGATTCTCTTGGAATCGGAATTACGCAAGTGCCAAATGCGGGACCGTCCGCAGAGAGGAACTAGGTAAAAAAGACCCGTGATTTTACTATAACGAAAGCAGGTTAGAAGTTGGTTTGAAGCTGCGCTGTTTCGAAACTCGACGGAAACTGAGGGTTATTATTTATGGTTGCACGGAGAAAAATCGCCGGTGGCATTGCATTGGCTCTAGTGAGCAGCAGCGGGCAGACGAAAACAAGCAGTGCTTAAACCATCCACGGATAACTTGACGTCTATGAGCACTGAGAACTTCCATAAAGCGGCAGAAGGGGTGTTCCAAGACGGTGCCTTTGTCGTGGCAGATGATGCGCAGTCGGTCTAGGTTGGGCGGCGCGCACTCGGAGAGGAGGGTCGAGAAGAGCAGCGCGGAGGCGCCGTCGAGGGCAGTGAAATCGTACGGGCCTCGCCCAGGGACGGTGGACACGCGACGGACATCTATGTCATAGGCGAAGTCCTCGTCGAACCAAGTGAATTGCTGGAGCGAGTGGCGCTGCTGGCGCACGGCCTCGAGTTGCTGCTCGGGCGAGGCTTGGTGGCAGGTGTTGGAGGGGGAGGTGTGGTAGTGCATGATGCCCAGGTGGCAGGACCGCAACGCGCGAGGGAGTGCCAGCACAGCGGTCAGCGCGGTAGAGGACTGGCCCGGCGAGCAGGCGGGCGAGCTTACAGGGTGAGGGCGAAGCTGCGCAGCGACGCCACGTCGTCGATGACCTCGATCACAGCCAGGAGGAGCTCGGTGGCGACTGAGAGCAGCGGCGACGATGCCATCTTTGGACGTGGTAGAAGGATTGGAGTACGAAAGCGGATGCCTTGAGGTCCGCGGACGAATCCGGCGAAAAAAGGCACGATGTCCGATCAAAAGCGTAGTCGGAGATGGCCGGTTGGAAGCAAGGTCCGATCCACCTGTTGTACAGTACACGACAACAGATCTCGACGGCCAAAAATTTAGAGATCCACTTGGCTGACGATTTCAGCCGAAATATGGTGCACCCGATCGTAATGTGAGCGGGAAAACCCATGTACGGAAATGGCCAAGTCGGCACTTTCGGATCAGACCCCTCCAAAGGCATATGCCGCTCTCCTTTCCACCTGCTGCAGAACCTCGACCCCGGGACCTTGGACAAGGCTTTCTAGGCAATTTTTAACCCAGGTGATTTTTCTGTTCCTGCTTGTGTTACTTTTACTTCGTTTCGTATTCCACGCCATCCTTCATATTCGGGCATCGGGTTCCCTTCTTTTCTCCGTTACTATTAGGCTTCGAGTTCCCGTACTCCATGGGACCATTGTAGTCCCGTTTTGCTATTACATATTGAAATATTGAAATTTCTCCACTTCCGGTATCAAAACCGTGTAGTAGCAACTGCATCTGTATTGAAACCCTCCAAAATTGCAACAGTCGAAGCGACTTTATCTTAGTATCGAAACCACATCCATCCAATTAATTTGGGGATTAAAATCCGTTCGACATGATTCTGGGTCTTCTGGTATAGAAACCACGAAGCATCCATTTTATTGGGGTATCGACGCTCATTGAATTTCGCTTCGCTACCTTCTCGTATCGAAACGATCAAGTCGTAACGTATCGAGGCCTGTCTTAACTCAAACGAAACCTGTGCATATTCCTCTCGTCCACTTCTATGGATATCAAAATCCGTCCATTCTCCTCGCATGTCTCGTCCGATACAAGGATAACTCATGCCCATCTATGTATTTAGATCCTGCGGTGGTACCCTGCGGATCTGCTGCCACGGCGCCGCTTTCGAACGGGGACCGCGCCCGATCACCACACGAGTTGGTATTGGTCGCGTCTAACGCTTCTTACATCGTTCCAGAAGCCATTCGGAAGAAGTTTGCGCAGAGTGGGAGTTTTCGTGTCCCGCTGCAATATCTGAACGATAGATTCTGCGGCATGGGCAACGCGGCTGCATCCAAGGCCCTGAACGATCTGTACACAATAGACGGAAGTTCGGGTACCGTTCTGTCCGTCGCGAAGGAACTGCCCAATTTCTCGTTCGATGAGTGGTCCCAGGCCTGGTAGTGCCTCCTTCAGCTCATAAAGGAGCTCCTTCTCCACGAGTAACCCGTGTGGCTCGCTCATTACAACTCTATCCTCCCTCGGCCAATGCTAGCACAGCAATGGTCCCTTTTCCCAGCATACGATTCTCGCATCCATCGTCTCGCTACAGTGTCGTCGATCGATATCTCCCAGTTCCATCTATCTGTAGACTGGAACGACCTCGAGCCCTCGAGACCTCAATCATAACCAATAGCACAATCCAACAACTCCGTGCTGAACTTGTCCTGACCGAAGGGAAAACTCCCTTCAGAACGCAGTTATAAGGAACACTCCCTCTAAAATCTCCTCCGAAAGACTGCGAGAAGAGGAGGAAACATCAGGAAAACCAGATCATGTAGCTATGGTGGCTAGCGAGCGCTAGACGCCGCTAGAGAGCAGGACCCCTGACAATCCCTTTGGAGGCTAGGACCCGAAATTCCGGAAATCCTCGACTTTTGTCCGGACAGATTTCATCAAGATCATATTGTTTTTGTCCGGACAGGACCTGGCCCAGGCTTCCAAAAAGGGTAATTTTCCGCTCTCACGACCCAAACCAAAAAGTGCCTAAATTTCCTCGTATATCCTTTTTACTCTTCTATGCGGAATACATATGAGTTGAACTTGAATTTGAGATGAAGAAATCATCTCCAGCTCAATTTGGTGAAAAATTTTGCCCAGGCATCGACCCAAACATCGACGTGACCCCAAGTTTTTGTCCGGACAGGACCTAGGTTGTCCGGCCTTAAATCCCAGTTTTTGTCCGGTCAGAACCTAGGTTTTCGAGCCAAAATGTCAATTTTTTGTCCGGCGCGGGCCCTAGGGTCCAAAGGTATTGTCAGGGGTCCTTAGAGAGCCTATGCAGTGCTTGGAGAAACAGATGTAGCTATGGAATTACTACATAGCACTCCATAGCAGCTCATAGCAGCCCATAGTGTTGCTAGGCATTGCTATGGCTCGCTATGGCTCGCTATGGATGCGGTTTTCCTGATGAATTGACAGTACGCCAAACGCCGGACGAGAAATCCTCGCGTTTTTAGTCTATCTGGGTCACAAAAACTCGATGTCCCTCTTACTGGTGTCCAAAGAGTTCAGTTCAGAGGTCCAGTGCATCACGTGTCGCCTGACTTGGTCAAAATACTGTACAATTTGAATTTCATTCAATTCGACAGAGGTTGTGACCCGTGACCCAAAATACCGATTCGGCACATTGGCAACCAACGAATTTTGGCATGACACCTCCAAAAATTTGGCATTCAAGACGAAAAATTTCGAACATTCTGCCTTTTTTGCACCTCCAAGGGAGATTTGGCCCCAATGTCACGAATTTTACATTTGGCACTGGGCACCGTGACCCGTGACCAAGACCAAAATTCATCGTGGCACAGGGGGTGCGTGACGCGTGACCACCAAATTGAATGAAATTCTACAGTAGTACAGACTGAGAATGGTTAAAGCTCTGTTTGAGTCCAGGCGAATTCCCTGGTCAGGTGCATGTTTACTACCTACGGACAAGCAGTATGTTTACTCACGTTCATCCGAGTCCTTTTCACGTACGTACAATTACGCACGTAGGTCACATTTTACCATGAAATTGTCATCAGCGTAGGTATTTCTTCCCAACTTGAGAGTGTGACGATAAATGCCTTTTCGGCACCGTAAATTAGACACCTTGAAATCTGAGCACTCTTGACGACGGCCAGAGGCAAGAAACCGTCTTTTCAGCGTCTGTATCCGAGCACAGGAGCTTTGTTGGATCGGTTAGCATGTGAAGGTCTCATCGGCCCGGTCCCATCCCTATTGCACCCGAGCGGTGATCACAGTTCCTTCACAAGCACCACCACGTCCTGAGGCCGCCCACTAACTTTTCAGTCGCTTGCGTGCTGTATTATGCATTCCGCTCTCAACCCCATTCTGTATTCGCCGGAGACCGTGAAGCAAAAAAAGAAACCTCCTGCCTGTGATTCCTGCAAGGCACGGCGCGTACTGTGCCATCCAAGCATCAACGGTAGTCCTTGTCCAAGGTGCTTAGAGAAGGGTATTAAGTAGTTCTTCCTTAATTTCTTTCGGAAAAAATGCTAGAATTTGCATGTTTAGATGTACGACGACCCCTGTCGCACGAAGGCGACCGTCCAAGCTAAACTCGGGAACAGTTTCGGCTGGTCCTCACTCCCCTGCTTCACCTTCCGCTTCAGAAGAACCCGAAGTTCTCCGTTCGGATTCACCCTCGACCCCGATCCCCTTGTCTCCCCGGGACCTGGCCCGATATCCAGAGCTTTCGCCAGAGCTGGTTCATCATCTATTCGAATGTATGCAGAATGTCGCATGCAAGCTGTATGTAGATGAACTCAAAATAACCCCACCAAGGCTTTACCTACCTTCCTCAATTCAACCTACATCCCTTGTTTCGCAGAATAATTCTCCGCGACGCGCTATCCTCTGTTTCTTGGCACATTCATCTGCTTCCACCTCAGCAACGGGTGTTAGCTCACTGTGTCGTGTAAACATCTCTTTCCATTCATGCGATGGATCACCCACCAAGCATTCATTTATGTAGTGCACTCGCCGCGTCCATATCATTCGACCACGCAATTATTGGGCCGGGGTCCAAACCAACGTCTCTCGCCGATCGCTCTATCTTCACACGAGGCGCAGATCTGAGGGATTACGGTCTGCGGCGGACTCCGACGTATCGAGCCCTGCGCGCGGAAGCCCTACGCCTCGCCTCCGAGGTCGGCATCCTTCTCGAGCCCTCCGACGACAACGCGGTGTCCTGTTTTATGCTCCACTTTCTCGAAAATGGTATGTAGACCGCTGGAATGGCACGAAGTTCCCCGCGCCTGAGCTGGCGAATGACTCGCACAACAGAAGGGGAGACGCAATATCAGACATGGGCAGTCGTCCATCTTCAACATGTCCGTATCCTTTGCGAAGCTTGGAGCGAAATGCACCTGGGACCGCAGAACGCATCGACATGGACAGGACTGCTCGTACGCACATGTGCACATACGCCCACAGCTAATAATTTGCGCAAATTATTTACAGCTCATGGAGGTAATGGAGACGACGCTTCGTCGAGAACCCATATTAGTGTTCGTGCCTTGCCTTCATCGTATTTAAATTATTGCACCCTAACCTCATATTTGATTCCAGGTCGGAGTACGATCAACTTCTCATTACCGGCCGAGAGCCATTGTCTCTGCACAATCTGTTGGTATCTTTCCAGAGCGCCTTGCAAGCGCGCAATGAGCAGGCGCTTGTCCCTTTTACGGCTCTGCGCCCATGTGAGCGTCTGATTGACGTTGCTCATATCCGTCTCAGTCATCGTTTTTCTTTGTAGGGTTATTCCACGTTACCCGCCTTGCGCGAGAACTGTATGAAAGAATCACAGGAGGTATGTACGCAACCACCTTCATTCCTACTCCTTCTTCAAATCAACGTCCACACCGCTCCCGCAATATTAACCGTCATCTCCTTCGCTCTAGAATTCGCCCGCCGCAACCCTCTCGACGAAGGCGCAGTAATGGAGTTCATCTCCTCCCTCAACAAACTGCATTCCATCCGAGCGCTCATATTCGACAAGGAGAAAGAAGACATCACCATCTACCCGCGCGACGCATACAACCTGTCTTCCGAGTCTGATTCATCGCGCCCCACGGCCAACTATGGCCGGCAAGGCAACGGCAACATCATGCTCAACCTTCGCTCCTGCGCGTACATCATGTCCTTCAGCCGGGCGACGCTCGTGATCGCGCTGCACCGCGAGCTCTCGCGCCGGGCCGCGGTCTCCGTCTCCATACAACACCCTGAACCTGGCATCACTCCGCCGATGCCACACTGGGCCGCCGAGCGCCTCGCGCTGCTGCGCCGCGAAGTCGGTGCGATGGCGGATATGACCGCAGCGGAAATCGCGCGCGGGCTGAGGTCGCTGCCCAACCTCCCGCAGCTCGCGCATGGGCACCGCGGTGCCGTCCTCGCGTGGGCGCATTTTTGTCTCAACGAGGCGGACGCCACGGGCACACTTTCACCGGGGCGCGTGGCGACGATGGAGAGGTGCGTCTCATCGCCTACACCCTACTTTGACTAGCTAACACTGAAAGTCTCACCCAGGCTCTCGGACGCCCTCAAGCTGATTGGGTACGCATGGCCTCTACCGCTCGGGCTCGTAGAGCGTCTCGATGGGTACGTCCAGGCGCACCGACAGGCGCTATCGGCGAACAACTTCGCTGAAGACGAGGCGATGTTTCTGGGCATGGACATGGACATGTTCCCCGCGCCGTTTGACGACGATTGGATGGCGATATTTGTTAATCCGGGAGGTGACGACAATGCGAATGGGAATGAGGCCTCCCCTGCGCCGCAGGAGTGGTAGAATGAAATAACAGAGGTGAAGGAATGGCCGCTGAACGTGTCGATGCGTATAACATATCGTTAATCATCGGCCAGTCGAAGCTCACTCACTCATGCCACATTTTGCAGCGAAGAAAGAGAACAAATCTCATCAATCTCAAGTCTTTCTAAGTGGCGGCGTTTTGTTCAGCAGTATTTACGACAGCTCAAACTACTTGGAGAGCAGGAAAGACGAAGATACTTTTCTGAGGGTGAAACAATGCTGTTTCGCCCACAATAAACTAAGTCAACCAAAAAAAATTTGAGGTATAAAAATGCCCCTTCGGTAGACTTCTCATCGGTGGCCTTCTTGCTCTCATGTACCTTGTCCTGCTCCGCGGCCCAGGTCGTGTGCGGCTTCCATCCGTGCGACGTACGCGGCGAGGTCTCGGCGAGCATATGGTCGACCTTCTCGAGGAAGAGCACCTTCGTCTCGGAGACGACGAAGTAGGCGAAGGTGACAGAGAGCGCGGGGTCAAGCTTCAGATGAAGAACACGGACAAGCAGTGCCCAAAAGGCGGAGAATACTGATTTGTACCCAAATTCCCAATGACATACAACACATAACTCCAAGAGGAGTACGCTGAGCACGACAAGCTCGTACTTCTGTGTTGAATTGAAAGAATTAGTCGGGGTCGTCCTAGCGGCGATGAGTGACTGTCCCATCGTGAAGGAAATAGTGGGAAAAAATTGCAAGCCCGCGAAGAGGACAGTTATAGGATGCACTGTGTGTAACGGGATTGAGCATAAAGTATCCGAGGCGCGCGGAATACGCACAAGCCACTCCACGATTTTGGCTGGTGCCAAGCCGGCAGAATGGCTTGCCAAGCCAACAAAATAGCTTGCAAGCCGAAATGCCGGGCGTGGGCGTGTGATGCCACCAAAATCCACGCCCACGCCCAAAACAAGCCAATCCGCGCGGGCGCAAGCCAGTTTTGCAAGCCAAAAAGTTAACTCTCTTGTTGGATCGGCTCCCGCGTCAAATACCAACTGAAACTGATCTAAGGATAGCTTAGAATTGTTTGAGCCCCTGTCTCCGGCAAAGTTTCGGATCAGCAGGCCCCCTGATCACTGATGAGCAATCCCGCTTGATTCTTGCGCTCATCTTCCATTGCGACATCCCACAACCTACAGTGTCTGAACGCTCAGTGCTCTGCCGATGCAAGTCGATTTGAAGTTTTCTCCCATCCTATCACTTATTGCTGTGCAGGAAATCGTTGTGGGAAGCCAATGCTGCGATCAGATCTGCCATCGACCAGAAGATCATCGCGCTTTACGACCAAATTGCCGACATGAAAGAGGAGCGAAACTTGGTCGTCCCCGCCTCAATCGTCCCAAACGAAGTGCTCGCCCGGATTTTCGGGATGGCTGTTGAGACGTCGGATCTTTGCCAACAGATGCTGCAGCTCATGCTTGTGTGCCGCCGCTGGTACAGAGTTGCCGTAGCATCCCCAGAGCTGTGGGGAGATATTCATTTCTGGGGAGCGCCCAGTGACCGGCGGCTCGAGGCGCAGCTGCGACTCTCGGGAGCTGTTCCGTTGACGATATGCATCGGCTCCCTGAATACCCTCGCTGCGGCGAATCCGGTCTTGGCGCATGCGACGCGGCTCACGTCCCTCACACTCAACGGAATTTCCGAGAGCATTTCGGACTTTACGCAGAAAATGATCCCTCATCACTTTCCCTGCCTCAAGGCGTTGTCGTTGGATTCGCGGAATCCAGATGGCGCCGACGTCTACGCGACTCTGCCACTAGAGTTATTAGATGGACATCTTCCCAACCTCGAGGAACTTTCCTTAGTTCGGATCGACGCCCCATTTCGATCACTCCCGCCTTTGCAATCTGTGTGCCTTCGGGGCGGAAAGAACTCACCATCACGACTGTCGCTCGCACTTGTGCTCGATTGTCTGCAGGCAAGCCCGGCCCTGCATACTTTATTCCTTGATATGATTATTCTTCCTCCCGCACAAGAAGGTACACGGAGCGTTCGTCTTCCACATCTTACAACCCTTTACTTGCACGAGGACGTCGACAAGTGCACAGCCGTTCTCAACCAGCTGGAATTTCCCGCGACAGCGCGGCTCCTCTTGTATCCCCTTGGCATCGAGGACAACGAAGACATGGACGATCTCATCATCCCCATCCGGAAGCACCTGCGCAAGCCTGGAGCACCCACACCGACACAGTTGTTCCTCGAGGGACCCGCCCCATACGACCCCGAAGATAGCATTTTTTTCACGATCTGTGTGTATGGGGACTCAGACAGCGAGGCGCTGTTCTCTGTTAACACGCATCCCGCTGGATCATCTGCGCGGCGGCGCATTCTGGAGACTCTGCTCACGGCCCTTCGAGCCGAAGATATTGCGGAGATCCACATCGAAGCGGTGCTATCCCCCCGCTCATGGAAACGGATGCTTCCGCGCCTGCCTGCGGTGCGTTTCGTGCGCATCTGCGCCGACAGGCCGGGTACGCAATTTCTCGGGTCACTTTTAGGCAGCGACGATCAGCTGGTTACGCTGCGCAGAATTTCCGTCCGCATGCGCATCTATTTCAAGGATGAAGGCGAGCGTGACGCGGTTACGGCTGCGTTTATGGATGCGTTGGAACACGTTCTGCGGGCGTACCATGAGCGAGGGCAGCCTGTGGAACAACTCATCTTCCGTGATCGGTATGGAAAATCGCAGCTAGTGGAGAATAAGTCGAAGGAATGGGGTGACGCCGGACTTGTGGGCGAGGTTTTGGGCGCAAAAACCCCAACCTGGGCGGACGTGGCTACTGGTTTCTTGGATTGATGGATCGTTGTCGTGATGTATGCAAACAATAATCTTGCTGTCCGAGGCTGGTATCCTCTTCTTGAAGAATCATTTAGCATCTGGATAAAAACTCAGTTGGCTCCTTCGGGCTCACGCGCGGTCCACCACCGACCCGAGAGACTTGACCATCTGAAGGTAACTGCATGTCACAAAGGCTAACAATGCTAGTATGTCATTCTGTGGCTGAGATCAGAAGACGTACTTTCAATCCTTCAGTCGGAAACGACTAGCGCAAATTCGGTCTTGGAACTTATGGACAATTTGTTCGTCCTAAGCTCATTCCCACAGTAAATCGGTCCGTATTACAATTTGCGTTTCATCCTCGTACCGCTGTTTGCCCCTGTGCGGGAACTAAATATGCAGGTAAATTCTCCCGTATATACATACCCCATCGGAGGGAGAGTTTCCACATGCCGGCCATACGGCTCTGCCACAACGCCGCCCACATGGCTGCCGCCACCGCGCCCTTCCCTCGGCTCGACTGCCAGTCGCGAAGCCGCCTGCGATGCCGCCACACCCGCTCCCGCTCGGACCTGTCCGTGGCTGCCCTGCCTTCGCCCCGTCCCGCCCAACACCACTCGGGCCGGCGCTCACCTTTACCATCACCACGCCGCCGCCCGGCGCCGACACTTGTGACGGCCGGCTTCTTTACTCCTCTCGTCCTTCCTTCCCCTCAGCTCGTCTCTCTTCTTTCCACTCCCAGCCCTGATCTCCTCCTTTAAGATGATTCCTGGCTTTCTCACAGAGGGTATCCCTGGCCCTCCCCAAAGCACGACGTACATTGAGTATGGATGGATAACGATGGGAATCGAGGGCGTTGGGTACGTTTGTCTCCTCCTTTTTTTTTTTGCTTTTCCTCCTCTTCCTATTTTCCTACCTAGGCGGCCGGCCTCTGCATCGTCCTGCATGCAGGACGAAGCAGCAGCGCAATGCTATGTTTTTGATCCCCTTGATTTATTCTTTCCTTTGGTTTTCCTTCATGCCCCTCGTCACTGCATTCAGACCCCCCCATAGGCACACATGTGCCTATGTTCGCAGATCTCTGCCGAGATGCGCCTATTCGGGTCTATGTTGGTCTATGTTGGTCTATGTTGGTCTAGTGTGTCTGCCTACGCGAGGCCTGCCCACGTTGACCGATCCGGGCCGATGGTGGTGTGCCGATCGTGGCCGACCCTGGCCGAGGTAGGTCCGCCTATTCCGGCCGGAACACGTAGACCAACCTCGGCAGATAGATCCGCAAAGGTCGGCGTGGTCTGCCTACACATATGCCTACTGGGATCTGGCAGACCTGTGCCTACAGGGGGGTCTGAATGCAGTGCGTACTCATTTAATCCTCATCCGGCCAGCCTTCACCGACGAACCCTGAACGACATCTCCCGTCGCATTCCAAACACTGCTTACACGCGCACCAGAGACGCCACGCCGCACTTTGCGCTACGCAGCGTGCGCACGTCTCCGCCTACATCATCTATCCTCGAGCCATGACACCATAACGATGCGCACAAAGAGGTCGTCTCCCCGCAGCCTTGGCATTTTCGACGATGCGGGCTGCAGTGATCAGCGCTCACCAGCTCTCAATCTTCAACCGAGTCGGCTCGGCCAGCGAGAACGCAACGGTCAGCTCGCGAGACGCGAGCATGAGGTGAGCAGTCGCGGTTTTGGGTCGAAAAAATCAATTAATGAAACTTCTACCAACGTAGGGACTAGGCGGGTCGAGTGCTCGCTCGTCCAACGCTATTCAAGCCTGACACGGTACTGCCACATATCTCCCCTGGCAACGTTCCGACAGTTCTGGCCCGTGAAAGATCCATTATGCGGTATGACGACGGCGTGGTAGGCTTTTTTCTGATTTGTCTCTTCCTTCGTCAATGCGTTGTTGGCAGCACCCCCAGTTCTCCTCTTTCCACACGATCCTGGGGCGCTCCTCAAAATCGTCGTGGCCGTGCATTTTTCTTTAGGTGAGACTCCCCCTCTTCTTGGTATCCACAATTTACTTACGGCCTTCTGGTACTGGTAGTTTCGTCTCGAACATGGTTAGCCAAGTCGCGCGCGCCCGTTGTCCGCTGACGTGGGGATGCTCTTTCTGGGAAGGAAACCGGCACGTCCTCCCTCACCTCGCTCGTCTTTTTTCTCGTCATCGTACTTTCTTTTCTTCCTGCTCGCCTGGTCGAGACGTAGCTTCTTCTTTTTCTGGGGTCAGGGGTCCCGCCGATATTTTCCTACCTTTTTCAGTCTTCTTGATTGTCTTCACACATCTACCATGACCCTCGGGTACTTCCTTACCCATCACTGCTTCTGCTCCTCTACCCTTTGTCTACCCGTCCCCGTCCTCCTTCACTTTCATTCCCTTGGATATTTCTGCTTCCTTTCTTCTCTTTCATATTCCCACTTTTTTCATGTCATTTGTGTACGCCTCGCCGCTGACCATTTCCTTTCTAGATCTGCGTCCTCTTAAAGGCACGCCAATGCCGTGACGCGTACCCACGCCTCGACGCACTTATCTTCCGACTTACTGGAAATGCTGGACAGCTACTTCATCGGCGTGCGCGACGTATCTCATATATTTAACAGCAACTGAGGAAATTTTGTTCGCGGTTCATGGGACGTTTTTCCTGTGAAACATATATATTGTTTAAGCATACCCACTGATAATGATAAAATTCCACTAATAAAAATAAAACAGTGGTTGGGATTACATGCACGCTACTTCCAAGTTTGCTTGATCATATCCGCACCGCGCTCTGCAACCACATAGGTCGCCGCCTGGGTGTGCCCCGCCGGCACGATCGGCTGGGATTCAATTCGTCAATTCTTGAAACCTACATTAAGATAGAAAAACTCTCACCAGAACAGACGCGTCGATAACACGGAGCCCTGCAATGCCCTTCACCCTCAGGTCCGGGTCCACGACACCGTACTGCGCCCCCTTTGGGGACATGCCCGCCGTCCCGACGATGTGATACCCGGGCCCCGCATGGCTACGGACGAAGTCCACGCGCTCGGCGGGGGTCATTGCGGTGAGGTCAACCGCCGGCGCGCCGAGGTAGCCATCGTGGTTCCACGCGGGCGCGCTGAGGAACTTGAACAGGAGGGCGGTGCCCTCGGCGAGCGCGAGGGCGTCGAATTCGTTGGCGAACAGCCCGGGATCGATGAGCGGCGGGGCGAAGGGGTCGTTACTGCTGAGGGATACCGAGCCGCCTGAACGAGCGAAGGTTAGCCAAGTGTCGATCAAGCCAACAGGCAAGATTCAAAATGGGGACGCACGGCTGACGGGGCTGATCATGGCCATTGCGAGGCTGATGGAATTGCCGGGGGCACCCAGCCCCGATGGCTGGAACAAAACCTCGAAATGGGGTGCGTCTGCGCTGGGAGACGGATCCCCATGTACAGCAAACGCAGGTGAGTCGGGGCTCAGCCGGAGCCACGCCGCGTGCGTTCCGGGGGTGGAGTCCACCAACGGCCCTGTGCGCGACTGGTTCCACTGCGCGAGCGCCTCGTTGAAGACCGTGGCATTCTGGAAGAGCGAGTCGGCCGTCTGGTTTGAGTTTACTGCCCATTTCAGACCAGTATAAGGGTGGTCCGACGCGTTCTTCCCGACGCTCGGAAGGTCCACCATTGTCTGAATTCCCAGCGCTTGCAAGGCTTTGCGATCCCCGACTCCAGAGTTCAGCAGGATGCGCGGGGTGCCGATCGTTCCTGCGGAAAGAATAAGTTCCTTCGACGCTCTTGCGACGAAGAGCGAGGATCCTGGGGAGCCAATGAGACACCGAACGGCACAGATGCAGCGAAAAGCAAGGGACGCACCATGCCGGAATTCCACTCCCCCAAAGGCGGGTGTGCCAGGTGAGGCAGGTGAGCCTGTGTGCGCGAAATCGACGAGCTTCGACACTTGTGCATGCAGCAACACATCAAGATTCGGTCGCTGGATAACTTGCGGCTTCAAGTATCCCGTCGCAGAGGAGCTGCGCTCCCCATTACCAATCGTATACTGCAGCCAGCCTTACTTAGCTTTCAGTAACTAATTCGGGAGAGTGATAGCTGTTGAGCGCACCGATTCCCAATGGTTTCCCAGAATTCATGTCCAAATTGAACGGAAAATCGTCGGGAAGCTCTTTCGTCGTTTGTATCACCCGCTGCTCGAAATCAGAGTAGGAGTAGCCACTGATGCTGACCGAGATAGGTCCTTTCGTGCCGTGAACAGCGGGGTTGAATTGGCCCGTCGTGTCGTGGTTATCGGCTGGTGCACTCCATTTCTCGTTCTAGAGTCAATGGGGGTCAACATTTGCGCGAAATGCCGCATTGAGTACATACCTTTAGGAAATAAGGGAGTATTTTGTTCCAAGACCACCCATCATCTCCCGTCAGCTGTGCATATCGGTCGAAATCGGCTGCTGCGCCACGGGTGTACGCCATGCCGTCTTTTATTCATTCATTAATTGATATGTCGGCACATTAGGTGAAGGAAACCCTTACTGTGCGAGCTGCTCCCCCCCAATAGGTGCCCTGGTACATTGTTCAGACCCTGATACATTGCCTTACAGTGCTTTCTACCCACCTTCTAGGTAGTTGAAAACGTGGCCCGCTGCTCCCGCCTGCGGTGTCGTGGTGTAATCTGCGTACTGTTAAGTAGTGTCTCCGGTACCAGGGATTTCGGCATACTCCAGCTGTACGGGCCAGCAGCGTTCGCAAAATCATTCGACTTGAATGGGATTTGCGCGTCGAGGACACCCGCGTTTCTGTTCTCAATCAGGGGTAGCCCATCGGATGGGTCGAATCTTGAAGATACTTACGACGGTCCGGCTTCCAGCACTAGAACAGATACTTTGGGGTCTTCCGTCAAGCGGTTTGCAACGGTATTGCCCCCCGCACCCCCTAAAATAAGTTTGGTTTCGAAAATCAACGTTAAGCTGCACGGAACGGACATACCTCCAACGATGACGAAATCATAGTGCAGATTGGGCAGGTCAGCGACGTTCTCGTACAGTTTACACAGGCCGACACCGCTGAAGAGAGATATAGTCGCCAATGCTGGGGCAAACATCGTGGACCTGGTTTGACCTTGGATTCGTGGGGCCATCTTATAGGTTTTTCAAGCAAGTCAGATGTTACGCTCTTCTCCGAGTCGAAGCCGAAGCCGTGGAATTAGCAGCGTACGAAATCTGTGCCTGGGTGTCATCACAACTCCTAAACGAGCAAGGGCTTGCCGGGAGACCCTCGACCCTGAAGTTCTTTGAGGGTCTACCGTATGCGCTTCTCCAAGGAACTCCTGTCGACGCAGGTAGCACTAAAGCAAGGTACCCACCATCCAGAATTGAGGGGTACAGGGTCGGTAAAGGAAATTAAGGCCCTGTCGGAGAAATGGTCCGAAGCCAATAAGGCCAAATAAGGACTGATAATGCGATACGGCACGGGGCCGATGATCTTGTCAAGATAAGATGAAAGGACAATTATCAGTACCCCCCAAAACTCAGTAAAATATGTTTTCAGCCGCTTAAACACATAGTTTGGGATTTAAATAACCACCCTCCGCTGTCTCTGTGATGCTCTGACATCAACTGAGGGCGGGAGAGGCTTCGGAGTCTGTCGGGAAGGCTGAGCCGGCTGCCGTACAAGGCATACTAATGTTGCCGGACAGTTTCGGCAGTCTTTCAAGCCGGATCAGGTCGAGACCTTTTATGGCTAATTTGATTTCTCCGACAACCAAAGCAACTCCAGACGGAAGAGTTGTTCCCATGCCATCTCTTGATTCACGACATGCCGTAGTTGAAGTTGAGAGCCGCAAAAGCCGCGGCGTGGAAACTTGCACTACATACACAATAGAGGCTTTGCGCAGAGCCACCCGGAGCCACCCGGTGGCTATTTCGGCATGCGCTGCCAGGTGGCTACGTCATCTGGTGGCTCATCCGGTGGCAGCAATATAACATGTCTATTACATTGTTTGTCAACTGATCTACTGCCACTTCACCATACCGTGCTATTCCATACACTATGCCAGTCCAGATGCGCATGCAGACACAGAAATCACCGATATTTATATCTTTAACAGTGTGGCAAAGCGAAGCCTGGACTCAAGGATGGCTTTTTGCATCACAGAGGAAGAGAGATATTGATATAAGTGAGGCTACACTACTAACATGAGGCAGCCACTGGAATGAGCCACCAGATGACGTAGCCACCCGGCAGTGCATGCCGAAATAGCCACCGGGTGGCTCCGGGTGGCTCTGCACAAAGCCTCTAATTTCAACTGTAGGTTCAGTCACAGGTCATAACACTGGCTGAATTGAACCTATTTAATTTTGGTCACAAGTTACTCCCAGGGGCACGGTTTAGACCAAAAAATGTCGGTAAATTCCGGAAATCGCCCAAAAAGGCAATTGAACCAATCAAAAGTTGAACCTAAAGGGTCAGAGGTCACACCCGCTACTGTAGGCAGTCTGCAGAACCATTCCAAGTTCATCCGCTTGGGTTGCTGTAAGTCAACCAGTCGCTTCCGCATTGACTTCGCCATCATGAAACTTGACCTCTTTCTAATTACCTTCACTTCGAGCTCAACAAGGCGATGGGATATGTTTGAATGACGTCTTTACGGTACACCTGACCGAATCCCATGCACGGACACTGTATATTCAAGTGATCAACAGCCACGAACAGGAGTTCACCTACCCCACTGAAGGCATAGACAACCCTGCCTGAAATCCAAGGTCTCGTGCTCATTTCACCAGGTCGTTCACGTCGCTTTCATTTCACCCCCACGCTAGGGCCTGCACCCGCCCGTGTTACGACCATGGCCGTAAAAATTACGCATAATTTTGTTACGGTACGGTTTCGCCGTCTGTAAAATAATTTTGTAAAGCCTTGAATGGTACAGGTACCGCCCGTGCCGCCCGTTTACGGCGTATTTACGGGTTTCTGGATCATGTTTTTCATCCAGCTCAATGTTGCACATGAGGAACCAAGTACAGAGTTGAAACCCAGATGTGAAAAAAATAAACTTCTTCCGTATTTCTCAGTGGCAATGCGAGCACTTGTAAAACGAAATGGAGGGATACAGTACAATCAATCAGTTCTAGTGTATACACAAATATTTCCAGATTTTTATGACGGGTAGTTGCGGAACATGAGCCCTTTATTTTTGTCACTCATTTTGGTGGAGGGCCCCGATCCAAAAAATGGGGTCATGCACAGGGGTTGATTGTACTCCCATGACAATCTGTGACTATAAGGAGGGAGAGGAGCTGTTAATGGCCCCCCCACATACAATTTCGGGTCTGTAGAATGTAGGGGGTGCTCACAGTGATAATTATCTTCTCAGGACTTCTGGCACAGCCACACATTTATGTTTTTGGCATGTTTGCAATTTTCTGTGCTAGCTAATGATTGGTGTGGGCTTTTTTGCTTAGGTAGGATTGTTCATAATCTCTATAAAGCTCCCACGAAAAAGAATGGGGCTACCCACCTCAAAATCGAGCCTATAATCCCATATTTTTCGCTTCTGGGTCTTTTGCGCATCTGGGTTTCAACTCTGTATTTACGTGTAAACTCGATCCTCACCATCGCCGACTAGGTCAATGATGGCCTTTCGTGCTAACCGCAACCTTGCCTTCACAAACATCAGAGTCTTGATGGTTTCCGCTTTCAGGCTTGCGCGGCGCAGTCCAATTGTGTTGTGCCCACCTGAGAATATATGTTCCACGGTGACAGCTGACCGTGTGGATGAGGAAATATGGAATTCAGCACTAAGATATTTGGATTATGCGAAAGAGATTGACGTACCAGGAATGCAAAGAACATTGTGTACCAGCCGGTACAAAATGAGGGAACTGGCGGCGACGGCTGTACCACCACTGAAGTGGGTCCACCTCCCAGCCTTCGGGCACACTGGTGAGTCTGGAATACTCGGCCAGTTCATCGGATGCAGAAGAATCCTCGCATCTCCTGTAACGGTTGGTGAAATCGATTTTCTGGGGAGAGCCTTGGACTCCCTTCAGAGCCGCCGAGAAACGATTCAAGGTGGGCCGGCCCAGACGATCGTGGACTATGTACCCATGCGTGCGCAGGCCCGATTCTCACCTCCTGACCTCTCTGGTGTTCTGGATCTCGCGCTCTTGGATGATACACGGACGCCCGAGATCCAGGCCGGCATTTGGAAAGGAAGCAGCGATCTAGATTTGCGGGAACTTAGACTCGAGACTTTGTCGAATATAGAAGCTTACACTACGCCCCGCATCCCAGGTGCCCAGTTTCGCTGTGCGATTGAAACCCCCATTTATGCCTATCTGCTGGATTCAAAAGCGCACTGGCGGGCTCAGAGGGATCAGTAGTGGTGTCAGCATAGTTAGCATCGAAATGTGTTTCCAGTGTTGCCTTGGAAATCTCTAGATCACCCAGTAGATCAGTGTCATCAGCATAGTTTTTGTGCAGGGCTTCATACGAGATCCGAGGATCCAAAACTGTGTTGCGGGAAGTGAGTGCGTCAGGAAATACGAGAGATGTACTTACGTGCTGCCCATGTGCAGTATTGCGACTCATCAAATTTAGTAAAATAATCACTCAGTCTCCGGTTCGCATTGACGAGCCCTTCCTTGAGAGCCGGATCAGCCGATGAAAGCAGTGTCGAAATGAGAGTCTTCAGGTGGTGTTGAAGCCCTTGAAAAATCGCGTGAGTAGTGGACAGCATCGGTAGTTTCGTAGTTGACATCTCTGTGGTTGCAGAGCGGAAAGCCTTGAGCCATTTCAAGACTGTGAGCAAGGCTTCCCACTCCGCAGAGGTGAGTTCATGTTCCTATCAGCAGTGGCAGCGGGTACCTTGCGATACCCCAAGGATATACACAAACCTTACAGGCACAAGAGGAGAGAGTTTGCAATAGTTGGGAGAGAGAGAGCAACTATCTGGTGAGAGCACCTAGTCTCTCGCAGCCAGAGACTTCAATATTTTACTGAACTCGTACCTCGTTATAGAGAGCACCGGGTACGGGGAATGGCATTGAATAGGGAATAATTCTTCTCAAACTAGGCAGAAAAAAGCACAGAGGATGCCAGGGAGAGCCCAGCGAACAAGAGTGTCCTCCGAGCGTCGGACAAAATGTTGAGATGTGCAGAAGGTGCCCCCGCCTTGGCCGACTGTGGCGCGGAAGCGGCCGCCACCGAACGACAGAATGTTCCTGCCTGGCAGCCTTGACCGACTGTGGCGCGGACATGACAGCGGTAGGGACAGAAAGTTCTTACTTCAAGTCGAAACTGCAGACCCGTAAAGCCGTAAACGGACGGTTACAGGAGGCCGTATATTGGTGGACCCGTACCGTCAGAGAAAGCTCAAAATTCTCCACGGCACGGGTTCGTAACCGTATTTACCCCCCGTGTCTCCGTAAATACACGGCATGGGTGCAAGCCCTACCCCACGCTCTGAGACTCGGTGCCTCACAGGTGAGCTTTACTCCCTCGTCTTGCAGCCCTGTTAGTCGACGTCCATCTGCCAGTCCTAGGGCTCCTCTTGACGTTACTGCGCGCGACAGGTACGGATACGACGCGGAGTGCGTCGACTCTCGAGTATGATTCACACCCGATACATCTTGGGCCGCACTCGGCTGCTGCGCGTTCTTGACCCACGTACCGCACTTGCGCACGTGCCGCGCGTAGATTCGAGCCTTCGGTTGTCGTTAGGACAAAGGGTGCGTTTCCGGATTTCCTCAAGAACCACTCGCTTCACTCCTCCTATGGTCTTCAAGTTCTTGTTCCCGCTCTGCTTTCGAGATAAACAGAAGGAAGGCCGGACGCGGGGATACAGCTGGGCAAGGACCTGAATCGACACGCGCGAATCGAGTCTGCTTGTGTCAACGAGAGCGGCGCTCTCGATGGTATCGGGAGCTTCTGCCTACGGGCTTTCGTCAAGACTCCGAACATCGAAACGGACCGCACGCACAGTTTAGGATCGGTTTAGCTTCGGTTCAGAGCCTCACCGCGACAACACCAGCTCGTTGTACTATCCGAGGCCTTTTAAACTCCGCAAGGCCCATGCTGGAACTTCATATCTCACCTGCCTATTGCAGGGCGTGCCGGGTTGGTTTCCATCACTTTCGACCATTTCCGCACTCTGCCGTGTTCGCTTCTCTTTGAAATTAACTTCATGCTTCTGTCCAGTGGTTTGTGTCCAGCGATCAATTTAATCTGGGCGCGAATTTCCCGTGGACGCGCGCTTCAGGCCTCGGTTCTCCGTCTGGATATGGAGATCTCTAAGGGGAATATTGAATATCATTGAGCGTAGTAACAGCTGCGCCGCTAAGCACATGCACAATCGTAGTGCGGAAGAGTCCGTGAAATATGAAATTCTGTCTAATAATCATCCCATGGAGGACTTCGCCCTCTACATCTACACTCTATCCCTCATATTCCTTCATATCCCCTGCTCCTTCCACTCGTCAGCTCCATCGATTCGACCCCCTTGGGCATATTTCCGAGGAACCGGGGCGGCCACACTACGAAGTAGAGCGTCATACCGGTCCACAACGGCAGCGAGTCAAAGCAATAGAAGAAGACCTCGTGCGTGGAGATGTACCCCGTATGGCTGCGACGGGACGTTCAGAATAAAATACCACGAGGAGGAAGGGTCACTACCCCTGGATGAACTCCGCCATGCGGAAGATGGAACGGATCTGCGGACTCGAATCAGGCGTGGTCTTCATTTGATACGTACCAGGCGACTCACCAGGATGGCGACACAGGTGAAGGCGAGTGTGTAGTACAGGATGTGCCAGTCGTCGACGTGTTCCGCCCCGAGCGCTCTGAACGATCCTGTACCCTTCGGATGCCATACATGGGGGAAGTGCTTCTTCCTGTGGGAGAAAAATAAGGCACAAACATGCAGGACAAGATGTCGTCGACGAACACACGGAATCCGAACACCACAACGAGCGACATGAACAACGCGAATGATGCCAGCTGCAGGGCGAGACCGACCAAGATGATCTGCATCATACTTCATCAGTTTTTGGACTGGAGAGAGAATGAAGCTTACCTTGTTCCCGAGATTCTGTTTGTCTGCGTCGTGGCTCGTTAGCATAGACCCACCAAGGGCCTGGATGACGAAGGTGGCCACGTCACTCCAGACGAAGATCTTCGCAACCCGCGTCGGTGCAATGAACATGGCTTTGCTTGCAACTTCGGACCCGAGCATCCCCGCCAGACGGCCGAGAATCATATAGTCTAATGCGAGGAATAGGCACGGCTGAGTGCAGGGTCAGATACTGAAAGGGCGGGACAGTGTGGAAACATTCAACGTACAGAGAGTAGGATCAACTGTGAGTAAGACGATGATTAAAATCGGATTCCGTCAGCTACGATACACGCACTAAGGTCGTGGTTATGTTGATAGGGAGCGAGATGGGCGAGTTGTGGACCAGTATCCGCACTGCAAAGCCCCCCGCCATCGCTTTACACATTGCGTCAAAATCCGCGGGGAAGAAGATAATTGCGACACATACCAGTCATCCCGATCGTTAACGGGAGCATGTAGGCATTCCGCCCGATCCTAAAGAACTCTATTTGGCCAAATATCATAAGACTGGATTGGAATGGGGTGCAGAACTAGCACGTACGGATCCAGAGCGCAATTCCAGACAGTCCGAACAGGGCGAGTGCAACCACGGCTGGCAAGACGGCCGGTATTAGAATGGTCGCACTAATTGCGGCGCATGAGAGAGTATTCGAGGGCGTAGAACACACTCACTGATTCTTGTCTGCCGCCACCACCGAAGAAAGGAGAGTCAGAAAAGTAAGCACAGGAAAAAGGCGAGCTGTCATTACTGGGAAGCACTGCGCCAGGATGTCTGAATTTATTGGAACTGCCAGCCTGTCGCGTTGCGGTAGGCGATCCGGACGATGCTAAAACGTGTTACCTAAAACTGCGGAGTGGATGGGGTTGCGATCGACATATATATGTACTTATGGCAGGCGTGTACATTCTCCCAGGACGGCAACTTGAAGCAAATCCCAAGTTTTGCAGTGCTGCAGCCAGTTGGACATGGGCATATACGGATTCAGCCAGCCGACGCCAAGTTGAATTTGGATGGCGAGCTCGAGGAACGCCGCAGGCTATTGTCATCTTTGGCTGATAGTCATCCAGGCCCAATGCAGGCCTGTTTCCGGCCCGAACGTAAGCAGTTTCGTGTAATCGGCCCATCCATCATCAGACTTTAAGTACTCCTAGGAATCGCATCTATGAAATCCCTGAGGTAAAAGGAAGCTCGCCACTGCACGAATTAACTGTATTTCGCCCAAAAAATCCGAACAAATCAGAGGAAAACCAAACAAGTACGGAATACCAAACCGCAATAAAATTCCCGCTACCTTCAGGTACGGATTTCTACAGTTGTCGCAATCAAAGGATTTTTTTCTTGACGGAGAATCAGAAGTATTCTTTGCGTAAGCATATTAACCGTTCTTTAAGATTTTGCTCGTTCGGCGGTGCAGTTACCCCATCAGCTCTCCATTGTTTTTTGCTCTGCAGCCGTGCACTTTCCCCATCTATGTATTCCCATGGAAGTCAATTGCAATTCCTCGGCTGATCACCTCACTTGCAGCACATTTCTCACTGCGCCGCGGCTATCTCTCTTACTGCGCCGCAAAATTGTTCTCACTCCGGCCGCATCACCGTGGCCTGGATAAAAAACAACCCTCCTCGCCCCTTCCCCATTGATGTTCTTGTGAACCGGGGAGACCTGTTCAACAACTGTGAGTACAGGCTGATAGGATTATAAGTTATGTGTAGAGTAACTGTGTAAGTAAACGAGACATACCTCTCACGTAGTTCGTAGCAAAGAACCAGTGTGAGGAAAATACGTAACCGGGAAATGATTCAGCTTGCGCGGCCCCGTGGGGCCGCGTTGTTGACTGGACGCGTCGCCCGACTCGGATGCTCAGATGTTAACAGTTCTCACCTGCTCTCACTTCGAACTTTTGCCTCACTCGCAAGGTTCGAGCCTTCTTGACTGATGTTAATCCATTATCTTGCTCCTTCCTACCTAGCTTCAACCGTTCTTGCATTGGCTTGGTACACTGTTCACCACCAAAACCCGCTTCAAATTTCTCCACACCTCAAGTGCTGTGAAAATCCTACAAGATTTGTTTTCACAGCAATTTCCATCGCCACTGGACAGCTCTACTCGGGATTGATCAAATCCGGCCCCGAACCCTCTGCTCTGCTCTTCTTTGTTTTCATTGCCACATTCTGTGGATCCTTGAATCGTTTCTGGTTACTCAAATGCCCACTTCTCGGGTGTCGACGTCTAATTCGTCTGCACGTGCATTAGGAGCGGTTTCCGTTTTACAGCTCGGGTTCCACCCCTCCTCATTCTTCGTCGAACCATGCATGGTCACTGTTTCTTCGCCCCGCACTTACGCTCCTGATGGCTGCTTCTCTGCACGCGTCGGCTGTAACTCCCTCAATCTCTTCCTCAATCAACTGTTCAAAAACATTATCGTTCATAATCTGTAGCGGCAAACCGATTGTTTTCAATCTCCTCCGATTGCGCGGGTTGCCGGAGCGAAGCGGCGGCGCGTCTTGTTTCCTCCTAGCCAAAATGAAGCTTCGGCTCGCTTGAAGCCGTTACTGTTACCGTTGCTCACCTCGTAATCAGGCTTATTGTCTATTCAAACCCGGTTTGAACCACGATGAACTCACAGCCCCATTCTGCGCTCATACACCCGCTCGATTTCGAAGCTGCACCTTCGTTACAAAGTGGACAACATGGTCAGTATAGCAAGACTGTCTGGCTATTAAATTAATCGCCCGTACCAGGCCAACTATCATCTCATTAGCAGCTGCGGAGATCATACTCATATTGCGGGTGCTGTCTGTGAGTTTATTCAATGTCTTTTTCCTCCTCGATCGCGGTCCATTGACCTTCCCGCCTTCAGGTGAACATCGCCAGGTGAGATATCAACAACCTCTTTCCGGACAAACTGATTTTTCTAGGTTCTCTGTGAGTGAGGCTCCTGGATGATCACTAATTCACAAAAACAGGGAACTCAGAGACGGAACAGGCGGAATCTGAGAAGACGACTCACCCAAAGAACTCAAATTCCATAGTAGGGCAGTTATAAAACATGCCACAACGCGTGTGTAATTTGACAACCCAGAGTTAGTCAGTCTTCTGTAAGGGTTGGCATATGGATGTTTGACTGTGGAGAAAATTGTCCAGAGCTTGGGCGTCATGCCCTTGCCGAACCGGTACGCGACGTGGTCGGAGCAGAGGAGAGCCGCGAAGATTATGGCTGTGGGAGCGAAATAATATCGAGCGAAGGCGAGCGGGGGAGACGGAAGAGAAGGAGGGGTGAGGTAGCGAGGAATCAGAATAAAAGAGTAGGAAGGATGAGTGAGCGGAGTGAAACAGCGGAAAGAGAGGATGAGTTGATGGAGGACTTGAGGACAGATGCGCGGAGTAGTGTGCGAGTGAGGTGACGGCGAGCGAATGAGAAGAGTGGAGGAAGAGTAGGAAAGGAGTGGGGAGGGGGGACAAGGACCCAGACCCAGAGCGTCGCGAAGGAACGAGAGACCAACAAGAACGAGCATGTCGCGGCACGAGTATCGCTGAATTGTCAAGTGTTGTGCAGGAGAGAGCGGGCACGGGTAGGAGAACGACAGTAGCGGGGATACGCAGATACGCGTCGTCGACTGATCGAAAACAAAGGGGAAAGGGCAGAACATCCGTTAGCTCAAGATTCATTCATCCATCGATACGGAGACGGACGCACGATATGAACCGGGACCAGCCCAAAGCTAACCGTATACCACCTTGTGAACGCCTTCTTCTCAAAGTGGAGTAAGGCTTCTTTGCACCCCGAGAGGGTGGAGCGGGCGTAGCATGTTGTGGAGACTTATGTTAGTGAAGTGAGTGAGTATTAGAAAGGAGGGAAAGATGTGAAGGGGGAAGATAAGTGTAAAGAGAGAAAGAGAGAGAACGAGGAGGACTAAGAAAGAATGGGAGATGGAAGGAAATGGAAGGAAGGGATAGGATTCTGGAAAAAACAAAAAGGAGAGAGACGGAAGGACGCGAAACGCACCGTCGTCTCGAGAAGCAGACCAAAACACCGCAACATCCCCACAGATTTTGCATCGTAAAACCATCCTGCGCGCCAAGTTCTTGAGCCCCTTGTTGGTTGGCCTGTCCATCCCACTTCAATGGATAACCACTGCTCGCTACGCTCGACATGCACCTTCCCATCCAAATTCAACGTCCTCTTATACGTCAAATACCCCTGTACCTCAGCGATTACGGGCGATTATTCAACAGAATCCCGGGGAATACAAGCGGCGCCGTAAAGAGCACGAAGCCCGTCGCTAACGTACTCAGCGCGAGCTCAGTCTAGTTCACAATGAGAAAGACGGGGACGTATTTGAGTGTGCGGAAGTACGTGAGGAGCGTAAAAACGACCTCTCAGAGAGAGGAGAGGAAGGGGTGGTGTTGGCGAGGAATAGGATAGTTTTGAAGCAGAAGAGTTGACCCGGACGCAGGTCGACGCCGTCGTTGTCCTCGTCCTGCTCACCCGGCATGCACGAGGCGTCCCGCCGCGAGGGACCATCTCCACCTGTCTGCCGTCGGGGTCTTTGGACTCGTAACTAAGGATGTGCACGGGTCACCCGCGGGCTACCTTGAGTGGAACCGTACCCGTACCCCTCCATACCCCACCCCTTTAGGGGTACGGGTCTATACCGCGCCCTAAAACCCGCGGGTATACGCAACCACAGCTTAAATACTTAATTTATTGTCTCCAGGTGTTCTAACTTTTGTTTGGCGGCTCACTTTGATCAGTTTCGCGTTCCTTGAGTGCGAACGAAGCTCCAGTGCTCGATGAAATCCACAACAAAGTGAGCAGTTGATGTGTTTGAATCTCGGCTACAGTAGAATTTTGACATCAATATCCATGTCGAGGGTGTCAGAAAAACCTGAAATACCTCAAGGCTCAAATCATCCATGCAATGACTCAATTCTACCTACCAGAAAGATTCTGAGCAAAAACAAGTCTATTTTTTATACCAATCCATTATTGTGTATTGGGTTTCTGATCTGGCGGGTGTTACCTTCAAGACGGTGAGGGCTTTCGATCACACCAGTCCGGGTCCGGGGATTCTGGGCAAGCAGCTCTTTGCCAGAGGCACACTAGTTTGACCACCGGCATAATTTTGACTTGACCCTTGAATAAGACGACAGCATTCCAAATATCTGATATTGACAACGACGCTGGGAGCAAAGTCTGACGCTGATCAACTCGCTTGTAATTATCAAGGTTGCATTCGGCTCCGAGGCAGCACAGTGCATACACGGATCCTGGAACCTGTCCGCCAAGAAGAAAAAGTGCGGTCACCGCAGTGATTTCGCCCCTTTCAAGCCGCTTTTGACAGATCCATTTTCACCGTTTTCTGACAGATCCACCTGAGGTTTCTGGCAGTTTTGTGTCGGGCTGCTCTTGTACATGGTACACGGTACTCATAAACATTGATAGAACTGCCCAAGTGGCCGTGGCCCTCGTCGCTAAACACTTGTCCATACTTTTCGCAGACGGATTTCACTTAGAATTTAGAAAAGCCCGTTTTTGACCCAGAGGTTGCAATAATATATCCATTGCGCGCTACCTTACTGCGACAATACACAATAAACCGTATAATAAGTTTTAGAACCTCCGATGAATAAATGAGTGAATCAAGCTGTGGCTTTAAGGCAAGACGTTTGCTTTTTAGGGAAGGGAGGTTTGAATGTGCATTTCGGATGACACGGCGCGCCATGGCGATTCAAAAGGTATCGGTGACAATCCAGTTTTGATTGATGTTGTTCGTCGTGCCGTTGAAAATCGGGCCGGTCCAGATTTGGAGCTAAAGTTGGTTGAAGGGACGTCAGAAAAGGAACAAATAAATAGTAAAGATGTGAGTGGTATATGGACTGCTCCTACTAACCTGGCTGCCCGGAGTCTCATTTCCATCGGTGAGGTCGAGAACCTGCCATTAACAATGCAATCAGTATCATATCTCGCCGACCTAGCTGACGGAAAGGAAGGAGGGACTTTACTCACGAATGCGAAATCCGACACGGCGCGGTTATCGATCACACCCGTCTCATGGTCCCACTGCTGCGCTGCGTTACTGGCCACGCAGGGCGCGAGAACGAGCTTGGTGCCGGCGGTAATAGAACCCGCGGGGCTCATGCAGAGGTTGTCTCCAAGCATGACGTTGCCGCGGCCGGTAGGGTCGGACCAGGTCTGTAGAGCGGAGCCGGGGCTGCATGGCTCAATTACCACTGTGGCGTTGGCGGCGCTCGCAGACGCTGCCACACAGAGCGCGGGGTTCTTCTTGGGCGAGATGGCAAACCTGGGGGATTTTAGTTATATTGTGTTACAATAAACCATCGACGACGAGAAGCAGGAAGGGAAGGGTGAGACACCGGACATACGATTTCGGGGTTGTGACAGCAATGCTGTTCCATATCTGGTTTCCGTTTGATGGGTCGCAATCCCAAATTTGGATCTAATATTATTGATTTTCTTTTTCAGCCGCGGGTTCAAATTCTGGAGATGAGTGATGAACGCACCTGGTTGCCGTCCGTGATGTTTCCATTCATCACGTCGAGGCACTTAATATTTCATCATCCATACAAACCCCCGCAAAAGAAATGGTCTTTAGCACGAACTTTATTTTTTCCAGACCAGGCAAGGGATCCCAGGGCCGGAACCCACATCTGATCTTTGGAGATAATCAGCCACTCTGCAAAAAATGTAAGTAATTAAAGCCGTCGGCTACGTACTGGTGTTTCCAGCGGCGCACGTCCAAATTTGGAGTTTGGTGCCGTCGGTGTTAGTGCCACCAGTTACGTCCAAGCACTTGAAGGGCGGGGCGCCAAGATGAATATTTGTAGAAAGTCAACTTCAACTTGAAGCAAACGTACCTTGTCCCCAAAGATTTGGAGCGTGCCGATCGCGCCCGCGCCTTTCGGAACAACCCACGAGTTGAGGGATGTCGCGTTTGTCCCGCAGTTCTTAATTACCACCGGTGCACCGTCCGCGTTGCTCGTCGCGGTTAGGCAGCTACCTGTGATGAGCGGCAGCACGTCAGGGATCAACCTTTCATTCAATGTGGCACCTCCTTCCTCACCCGCTGAGAGGATTGTTTGGAACTTGACCGTTTGGCCGGCTCTAGAAATGAATAAAAGTGACATCGGAGGGTGGAGTTCAACTTGAAATAAACCTACAGCTGAGCGTTGGCATACAGAGAAACAGAACACACTGAAAAAAGAGAAGCGAGGTTGCGAAGAAACATACTGAAAGGGAGATGAAGATATATCATCCTTCATTGAGGCCGGTATTTAAGCAGCGCCGCGCGGGAACCTCTTGGCGCGACGATTGAATGCCATTTAAGTGGCCCATTGAGCTTGCTCTCCTAGGAATCAAGGAAAACAGACGAGAATTGAAGTCATTTTGGCGACGTGTTTCAGGCACAGTTGGGAACTCTGTTGGGCAAACTCTGTGTACAGCCGACGCCGTTCATCAGACCAATAACTTACAAATCTGCCAGAAACTGAAGTGGATCTGTCAAAAATGGCGCGCACTTTCGGCTTGGCATCTTAGTAAATCCGACCCTCGAGGTTTCACGAATCTTCGTCATCACGCGAGCCATCGAAGGAGAACTTCAGGCTCGCAGGGAATGTCATACAGTACTCGGCTCTGTCAATGGACACCGATCTTTCGGCCATATGCACTTCCCGCAACTCATATGATCATCGGTGCAGCCCGCTTTCGATACAAACGATGCCAGCGCCTCGACGGGATCGCGCTTCAGGAATGATTCCGAGATCCAGAGACTGCGGAGCTCTGGGATGATGAAGACATCGCGGAATCTTCGGGGCCCATTTGCTATTCCCGTCCTCCAACGTCAACGACTCCAGCGACGGAAGTGCGCAATATCGCACGGATCGCCTTCTTAATAACTTTCAAAGATAATGCTCAACGAGCAGTGCAGCAGGTTAGATGATATCTTCATCAGAATTTTGAGATATTCGGACCCGTATACGTCGCTCAGTGATATCGCCGTCAGCTGCACCGACGGCAATTCTAAGTTTGAGGGGGCGAATTTCTCGAGGACGACCGAGCGGAGCTGGGGCGCCTCGTGAAATTGGTGCGCGACGACAGGAGAAACCGGGTAGTCTCCGAGTGACAAATGTAGGTACCAAAGCTAGGGCATCGGGCTTTCGATCCAGGGGAGATGGAATGAAGAAATATAGTGCAGCACTATATACTCCCAGCGCGCGCAATGAGGTACGACCGGTAGAAGGCCTTGAGGTGCAGGGCACCCACTCAGAGCAATCTGGATAGACAGAGCACAACCTGCAGACCTGCCCAGCCAGGTATCAGGTATATAGAGTGATCGCTCGAAGGAAATGTCATTGTGGATTGAGGATATGACCCTCCAGGGCATGGGGTTACTTTCCGCCACTGGCGGCAAACGCGGGTCAAAAGCTTCGGTGAGAGAATCCCAGTAAGCGGTGCCACCACGTTCAGTCGACATGCAGAAATGAGATAGTTGCGAGCAGCCTGTGCCAGATTGATGAACATGGAAATTGCTGCTAAATTCACTCACATTAAATTCCAAGCTCTTCAGACAGTCAGACTGGTGAAATTAGCAGGGAACTATGCACGTAAACAGTAGCCATGGATCAAAACTTGGATGCAGGGAGAATGTTTACAGAGGTCGAGAAATTGTCTGAGCGGTATGAGATCTGTTTGTAATGACAATCTCAATAATGACAGTCTAGGGGCCCCTTGTTCCGGACCACCACAATGGCCGGTTTTCCCACGCCGCTGGGAAGGGTGTACGCTCCCGCCAGACGATGACGGAGACGCCTGCTGGTCTCCTGAGCCTGGCGGGACGTACAGACGTCGATCACCCCCCGCGACGTTAGTACAACGTCGGGCGCTGTGGCGCCCAAACCCGGTGACTACTCCCCTAGTTCCGCGACTCCACGTAATATCGTGTACGTAGCAGTACGTATCCCAACACGTCCATCAACTTTCCGACGACCTGTTCGTGAACCCCCGCGATACATATCGCCCTAGAGGGCGGACCAGCCTCAACTCTCGAGCCGCCACTCGCCCATACCGCAGCGGCAAGCCCTGTCTTTGTGCCACTCCAGCCCATCTCGGCCCAGCCCCGGCGGGACAACAATCAAGAACTTTTTGACGCCTCGTGGGTACCGCGGACTCACACGAGAAGGAACGGGACCCAACACGTTCCCTTCTTTTCTCCCACACCACCTTCATCTCTCTCCCCGTCGTCGTCGCCGTACGCTCCTTGGGACGACGCCAGTATCTTTTGCACAAAGGCGTCCCCCCCCGATGCAGGCCATCGGGCGTGGTGTCTTTGTGTGCGAACCCCCAGCGGGACTCCTTCCGCTGGTACGCCCCGTTTCCAAATATTCCAAGATCGTTTTATCGATCTAGCCCTGTCAGGAACCACAAACTAGCGCTTTCCGCTCTTTCATGCACCCCACCCGCCGGCGGCATGCGTAGAAACGCAACATCCGGCTCGGAAATTTCTGGGGAGCCAATCGCATTCCGCTCTTTGTTCTCGAGCAGTTTTAAACAACGACGAGTAAGTACGCTTTCCTCACCCCGAACGACCAACAACAATTTATCCTGCTCTTTACACCGAATCTTCAGTGCTCCCAATGGCCATTACTCGTAACACCAGTGCGCGCGCATCCTCCCCGACCCCCTCGGAGAACAGCGACATGTACTACGAAAGCTACGACGACGCCTCTTCGCCCGCGCCCAGCCAAACGGCCGACCTCTTCGGCTGGGAGAGCGACCTGAGCCCCGCGCCCATGGACGCGGAAACGACACCGACCCCTCAGGCGGCGCGCCCCTCCTCCCCGGCCTCGGTGGTGGAGGTCTCGAGGGATGACTTCCCCCCCCTCGCAACTCCCGCCCCTGCGATAACCAAGCCCCGCACCAAGGCCACGAAGGCAACCAAAGGCAAAGGGAAGGCGAAAGCTGGTACGCCTCCCACCCAAATCCCGAATCCCAAACCCTGACTCTCTTTCATAGCTGCTGTCATTGCCGCCGCCTCCACCAATGACGCTGACGACCCCTTCCTCGCAGCGGACATCGCGGCCGCCACCGCCGCCTCCCTTGGCCTCCCGACCTCGCTCGACCATGCGACGGAGGGGGCTTCGTCGTCGCGTCGCCCGGCGACTGACCCGGGCTCCCCCTCCAAACGTCGCCGCGCCAACACTGTCGGCGATGCCTCCCCCGTTCACGTCCCCCCCACTGCTAGCGCCGCCGCCGTTACCGCCCCCGTCGCTGCCCCCGTCGCTGCCCCCGTCGCTGCCCCCGTCGCCGCCCCCGTCGCTGCCCCCGTCGCTGCCCCCGCCGCTGCCCCCGTCGCTGCACCTGTCGCTGCCCCCGTCGCTCCCCCCATCGCTGCCCCCGTTGCTGCCCCTGCCACCGCCCCCGCCGCTGCCCCCGCCGCTGCCCCCGCAGCTGTGCCCGTCGCTGCCCCCGCCGCTGCGCATGTTGCTGCCCCTGCTGCCGCTCCCGCTGCGGCGCCCGCTGCCGCCCCTGCTGCTGCACTCTTCGCTGCCCCCGCTGCCGCCCCCGTCGCTGCCCTCGCTGCCGCTCCCGCCGCTGCCCCCGCTGCCGCCCCTGCTGCTGCCCCTGCGGTCGCCCACGCCGCTGCTCCCGCCCTCCCCCCTCTCTGGCTGACGGCAGACAACCTCCCCCCGCGCGGATCATACACCCCGACCCCAGCCGGCGGCTTCCCCTCTATTATGTATTCGCCGGAGCAGCTGCTTCAAGGTGTACCGGCCGACCTCATACGGATGTACGAGGACGTCGCCTTCCCCAAATTTTTCCTGGTCGTAAGCGGCGGCAACGGAGCGGTTATGAGAACGCACGGCCTCATCCGCGATGCGATCGCAAACTACATCAACATCGACCCCACCACCTTCACCCTCGGAACCCCACCCACGGCCGCAAATGGGTCCAGCCCGACCCTCTGGCTCGCCGCGGACATCCCAGACCCCCTAGCGCAAGGCATCGTCGACGCCCGCATTTTATCCTCCACGAACATCACCCTATACACCCTCCCATACAACATGCCTATCATTGGCTTTGTGGGTGTCTTCGCCGGCTTCACGCTCCCCAACACCGTCATGGGCGCGAACACCGCGCGGGATCTCATCGGCACTGCAGTCCAGGGCAACAGCGAGATTTCACAGTTCGTGCAGACCCATCGCGACGCCTTCGGACCGCAGGTCTCCTCTGGGGAGGCATGGGGAACCTTCCTCGCCTCCATCACCGTCCACGGCATCGTTCTGATCGTTAACGACACCAACACCGTCGCCTGGCGTCTCCACGTCACCCCCCCTACCAACGACCGTGAATCTTGGAGCCAGCTCCGCCGCCTCTTCGGAAAGCTGCGGATCATGACGGCCTTACACGGTACGGCGCAACTCCAGCGCGCCTTCAAATGCCGCATCTGCCCCGCCATTGACCATCCCACTCCCCTGTGCCCGCTCCCCGATCTCCCCGGCTGGCTCGGCCCGACCCCCGCCACCATCGCTGCACTCGAGGACGCTAGCCGCGCAGCCGCCGCCAAAGCCCAGGAACAGATGCGCCTCAACACGTCCGCTGGCGAGGGAGGCTCAAATGGACGCTCGGGCACGGGGCACGGGCAAGGCCCCCCCGATGCGAAGGCCCGCAGGGGTGGGAAAGGGAAGCGAGGAGGAGACTTCAAGGGGAGAGGGAAGCGTCGTGAACGCGACGACTTCTTCTGATTTCTCCTCGCATACATACTTGTGCCTTGAAACTTTTTAGACTTACTGCTACGGCCTGTACTGCAAACAATACACGATTTTTGCCCCTCAAAATTTGATACCAATCATAAACAATAAGTTGTCCGGCCTCTGGAGCTTAAGTCGGACCACTGCGGGAACCGCATGCGCCCGCTGTTGCGCTGCTACAGCGCAACGCACCTACAAGCTCTGTCCCTCATCAAAACTATGCCATTACAACCACAAGAAACAAGAACTAGCGCCATGGACCCTCCTGGAACGCGGGAGGGTTTCGGGGAGCAGGCGCATCCTCCTCGTCAGTGCCCGCCGGCTACGAGATACAACAGTGAATCCAGCGGGAGCCGGGGCGACCGGGGGCCTAGCCCCGGCTATTCTCAGCGAGACCCCCCCTGCGGCAGCTCTGACGTTGCTTTGGCTACCGCAGCGACTGGCGAAGAGCGACAACAACACCCTAATACGCGCGCGCGCCGTAACGGAAACGGTGATGCTACGGAAAATCCGGGCACACCGCCCGGGGGCTCAGGTATGCCATCCCGTCCGAGCGAGACCAACAGCGCAAGGGGCAACCCGAGAGCTGCGAGGGCTCGAACGAACAGGACCGCAACTGGCCCCAACACTCCGAATACAGATGCGACAACCGCCCCGCGGGGTGGAACTTTAGACTCCAGACGGCAACGCCCGCCGAGGGGATGCCCCCAGGATGAAGACCATGCACCCGCCTTCTTCAATAGGAAGAGAGAGCGGCAGCAGATGGGGAACCCGCGTATAGCCCGTAACACAAGGGCCACCACAACCCTGAGCGCCATAAACATAAACGGCGTCAAGGCGACCTCTCTGGCTCAAGAAAGCCACAAATGGCACACAATTCACCGCATGATGCGTGAACAGAACCTTGGTATCATGATTGTCACTGAAACACATATGTCAGCAGCCCAAGCTCTTGAAATTGAAGAGAGCTTCATGAATAAACGTCTAAAACTCTTCAACTACGAATACCCGGAAAACCCCGCTGCGAAAGGAGTAGCGATAGTCCTGAATCGAGAAATCACCAACATTGAAGGAGTTAAGATCCACTACCTCATACCCGGTAAAGCAATCCTCGCAGTTGTCCCTTGGCATGGCACACGGACCATGACAGTCTTGGGCCTGTACGCACCCACAGAATCTGACGAAGAGAAAATAAATTTCTGGAACACCCTCTGTGAACTGTGGCTCACCACCGACTTGCCAGTGCCCGACGCGATAGGCGGGGACTTCAACGTCGTCCCAGACGCAATCGACAGGTTACCACACCGAACGGACCCAGACAAGGTAGTGGCCGCATACTTGCGATTCACGCGTCTATTAGAGGTAAAAGACGGTTGGCGACAACTGAACCCTGACACCAAGGCATATACCCATGTTAGTACCCGCGGAACCCTGTCCCGTATCGATAAAATTCTAGTCTCGCCCGCCCTCATGAAGAACTCCCGACAATGGAAGATCGACGATGTGGCAGGGGGCCTCACAGACCATCGAATGGTCTCGGTGACTGTGTCCGCACCAGGAGCCCCATACATTGGAAAAGGTCGATGGGCAATGCCCAACTTCCTTCTATATAACAAGGATGCCATGGCACTAATCATGGAGGAAGCATGTAAGCTAGAAGACTCCATGACAGTACCACGCACCGAGGCCTCGAATGCCCAGACCAGATTCAAAGAATTCAAAGACTCCGCCCTGGAACACGCCCAGAAGATAGCAAAGACTGCAGTGGGCGCATCCGAGAAAAAGAGGAGGGCACTAGTGAACCAACGTGAGATACTACTTAAAAATAAAGAGTCCGAGCTCCCTACTGCAGAGACAACTGAAAACTCCGCAACTGCAAACGAAGACGAGGACGTACCCATGCAAAACGCGCCCCCCCAGGTGGGAGAAGAGAAATCACCTGAAGAAGTGGCTGAGCTGATTGCAAAAATCGAGAAAACGATTGACGAGATCGTAGACCGCCAACGGGAGCGAAAACGGCTTGAGACAAGAGTCAGAGGTTTCACAGAACTGAACCACATCACTGAATATGCCGTGAACCTTAGCAAGGATACTAAGCCGAGAGACACTCTGACGTACCTGCGTAGGACGGACATTACCCCCGAAGTGGGCAGCAAACGATCCTCAGAAATGGCAGAAATTGCCCGTGGATACCATAATGACATCCAATTGGATGGATTGCAGGTTGACCAGCAGACACGCGAAGCGGCCCGCGCAGAGGCCCTGGCTGCAGTGCCCCCAGCTAGGACAGGGGTCGACATGAAGCCATTGACTGAGAAACTTACCGAGACCGATGTTCTGGACGCCCTCCTGGAGTCGGCGGCCGATAGAGCAGCCGGGATGAACGGCTTCCAGACCGAATTCTGGAGGAGACTGGAATCAATCCACAAGGAAAACATGAAAGGAGGGGATGACACACCCCGTAAAAGAACCTGTGACATAATAAAAGTGCTTACCTGGGTATATAACGACATTGAGGAACACGGGATGGTTGAGGGCACCGGCTTCTCGCTGGGATGGATGTGTCCCCTGTTTAAAAAGAAAGATAGAACGGACATCGCAAATTACCGTCCCATCACAGTACTGAACTCAGAGTATAAAATTTTCACCAAAGCACTGACCAACAAGCTGAGTAGAGTGGCGCCTTACCTTATCCACAAAGACCAATCTGGCTTCATGAAAGGACGTAAAATTACCGACGCCATCTACCTCGCTATGGAGGTTGTTGAATACAGTGAAGAAGACCTGCAAAACGGCGTCATCGTCGCCCTCGACCAGGAGAAAGCATATGACAAAACCCTCCACCCATACCTCTGGGACGCCCTCCGAACACAAGGTATCCCGGAGCCCTTTATCAATACCGTGCAGTCTCTGTATAAATTTGCTGATACCCACGTCATTATAAATGGCGAAATCAGCTCGTTCTTCCGGGTGACACGGGGTGTCCGCCAAGGAGACCCACTGTCATGCCTTCTTTTTAACCTAGCAATAGAGCCGTTAGCCTCGATGCTGAGGGGCTCAGGCCTTCAGGGATACACTATACCTGGTGTGGCAGAGAACGCTGTGGTCCAATTGTTCGCAGACGATACCACCGCCTACCTGAGCGAACACGATAGTTTTGATGATCTGAACAAAGTTCTAGAGAAGTGGTGTCTGGCATCGGGCGCCCGTTTCAACGTTACTAAGACGGAGATCATACCTTTTGGTACCCCTGATTTCCGAGCGCAACTTGTCCAAACTAGAAAGCTCCACCCAGAGGATAGCCAAATCCCACCCGATATCCACATCGCTGGGGAAGGGGAGGCAGTTCGCATACTAGGGGGTTTTGTGGGGAATGGGGTGAACACTTTTGGGGTATGGACCCCGGTGCTGGAGAAAATTGACTCCGACTACGAGAGGTGGGCAAGGCTAAATCCGACACTCACCATGAAGAAAAACATCGATCAGATAATAGCAGGATCCCGCTCGCAGTACCTAGCCCAGGTTAACGAAATGCCGTTGGCGGTAACGAAACACATCCTGAAAGCACAGAAGGATTTCATCAACGACTCCAAGTCATCTATGATCGCGCGAGACTCACTCAGGGCCCCACGTGAACAAGGAGGTATAGGGCTATTTGATTTAGAAGCCAGGAACGAAGCCCTCCTGCTAATCAAGGCGGCGTCCCTGGCTGAGACAGATCCCGAGAAACGCCCCCACTGGGCCGCCTTGGCGATGCATCGACTATCAAAACACCTGGTTAAATCGCCGCAAGTAGCTGAGGAAGCAAGAACTAACCTGATGGTCCAAAATGTGAAAGTAAACCAGCGGGAACCACCGGCGATACACAAAGCAATGGTGAAATGCCTAAACAAATACGGACTTAGCTTCGAAACCTTTCAACCCTTAACCGCACTGCAAAGGGACATGCCTCTATGGCACCACCCCGGGGAAAACCCCCAGAAAAGACAAATAAATAACGGCCAGAAGGCAAAGTGTTTGAAGAAAAATCACGCCGCACTAACAATCGGCAATGGCGTGGACATAGCCCGACGGCTAAATGACCCACTACACTACGGATACGCTTCGTGCGTATGTGACGCATGCGAGGACGACCGGGAGAGCCGGGGATGCGAGAACCCCCACGCATGCGCAGTCGCGGCAGCCTCCCGTCTAGGACAGATCCTCCCGAAGTGGATCCCAAAAACGGGAGAAGAAGAAGACCCGAGCCCCACAGGCACGCCACCAGATGAGGAGGCTGATGATGAGCTTTTCAAACCTCCAGAAGGTATTACAAAAATCGCCCAAGGCATTCGTGCCATGACACGTCGCAAAGACGAGCCGGTAGAGCGGCCAGACCCACCTGTAAGGAGGCGGGCCGCGGTGGTACCAACCCCTGTAACCACAACCGTCTACATTGCCGGGGCAGTACATGCCCCCCCACGAAAGAAACCAAGTGCAGCCGCTGGCCTGTTTGTTAGCCCAGGAGATAGCAGGAACAAAGGGCGGTGCATACCCACCACTGAGGAACAATCCCAGTATGTTGCAGAGCTCTATGCGACGTTAGATGCAGTCAGAAATGCGGACACGAACTCTACCCTCACCATATTTAGTACACAGAAGCATATCCGCGAGGCAATGAATAAAAAATTTTCGAAATGGGAACACGAAGGCTGGGCTGGAACCCCGCATCGCGAAGTGCTCAAGTGCCTGGCTGCCGAATTGAAGGCCAGGAAAGCGCCGACAATTTTCAAACTGGCAGAACCCGGAACGCCGGAAAGGATGATGTGCCGTCAAGCTACTACACTGGCAAAGGGTGTCGCGAGAACCCCCGAAAGTAGAGAATGGGACCTCACAATCCCGAGAGGCACTGCGCTGCCCGGGCTGAGCCTACAAGGAAACCGTCAGAAAATTTTCTACCGTAGCATAAGAGAAGAAAAAACGAGAAATATGGCCCCAAGGCCATCGACAATGAAGTCACTTGAGCTAGTACGGAAGGCAGTAGAAGATACCTTCGGCCGGTACGTGTCGGACGCCGACATTTGGAGAGCCGTGTACGTGAAGGACATCCTCCCACATACGGCACAATTCCTCTGGAAGGGGCTCCACAACGCGCATAGGATCGGTAAATACTGGACCCATATTCCCGAGTGCGAAGATCGTGCCATTTGTAAGGCATGCGACACAACAGAAGACCTCGCACACATTCTAGTCGGATGCCGAAGTCCAGGACAAGAAATCATTTGGAAAGCCGCCGAATCCCTATGGCTGGAGAAAGAGACCCAGTGGCCGGCGGTGTCGCTAGGAACGATATTGGGCTGCGGCCTCGCAGAATTCCGTGACGAGAAGAACAAGCTGAAGCATGGAACGCAACGGCTATACCGGATACTGATATCCGAATCCGCTTACCTGATCTGGAGACTACGGAATGACCGGGTTATATCCCGAGACGGAGAACCGACAACAGAAGACGAGATCGTGAACAAATGGAAGTACGCGATTAATCAACGGTTACAGGTGGATAAGATCTTGGCCAACAGACCTACGAAAGGGAAGCGACCTACGTTGGCGCCCCAGTTGGTCCTTGCGACCTGGTCCGATACCCTGGACAACGAACAGAGCTTACCGGCCGATTGGTTACGGGAGCCCAGAGTTTTAGTGGGTAGCCGCGCATTCCCCAAAACCCCGACCCGGCGACGCAACAGCCAAGGCGTCGGGTAGCGCCGTAGTCCCACACTGCCCTCGGGCGTGCGTAAAGCATCTCTCTGGGTGGTGGAAACCACTCCCTCGGAACTAAACTTCTAACCTTTACGGACCAGACGGGCTAACCGATTGTTAGCTGCTACTGGCCTACGTACCACCAAAAAAAAAAAAAAATAATAATAATAATGACAGTCTAGGCGTTCGGCCTCCAACTGTAGCAGAATACACTCGCCGGACACATCCCTGTTTGCGTTGAAGATCCACAATGCCTTTGTCGTAGTTTACACAAATTTCAACTTGAAGGTCTATATGGGATCATCCGGAAGTCTGGCCTTCATTCAGCAACATCCCTCCACACACAGTTCTCAAGAAAACCCATTGGACGGGACAGGCGGACCAGTCGTGAGTGAAGTCGTATACGTGACATTAGTAGTGCATCTAGATATATTGATGTCGCGAGCGCTGATTAGCCCGAGAGCTCACTAGGTGGCCCCGCCGGTGCCCAGATTCGATTTTGCATGTGACACGGGAGGCGCAGCGTAGATGTCGTTGCCCGTGGATCGTAGAAGATGAAGGGAAGAGAAGAGAGACGTTAGGCGCCGGCTTGACCGCCTTTGCGCTTTTTAAGGACCAAAGATAAACATGACATCTGCGAATGTTCCCAGCGGCAGTGTTGACACGGCATGGTAGAGCCAAGGATCTCAGTCCAGCGCGCACAGCTGTCGAGATCTCGAAAAGACTTTTGGCCACCTGTGATTTTTTTCGGATTTGCTTCGTTTGGCCAGACCAATGACCATCGCAGCAACCGGACAGCATCGACGAGAGGCGTTAAGGCCGGACGACGGGCGTGCGGAATAGACGCAGCGGTGGGGTGGAAAGGAGTGGGCGTGGCAGCGGAAGAGCGGAAGGCGCGGCCACGGTGTGGGGGCGGGACGGGCGCGCGGAGTGGACGCAGCGGCAAGGCGGGATAGATAGAGCAGGCATGGCAGCGCGGGGGATGGGTGGTGTGGAGGTTCGGGGAGGGCACCGTGGAGCTTACGGTCAGGATATGAAAACTTCGAGTTCAATTCCACATCGTGCGAGATGAAGAAGGGTGTAGCACGTGATTGGAACGCGTGAACGCGAGGGCATAAATAATCTAAAACACTGATCGCCCAAGCAGAAAAATGTTCGAGCCCGGAGTCGATAAAGCTGTAGTCGCGTTACGCATGGATTTTTTTCTGCCGTCCTAATCGCAAAAATAGCGTGCGAGCGAACATGTCGTGAGGATCGAGTGAGAGTTATTTGGAATATAATAGATTTCGGGTTTTCGTTAGCGCCGTCTAACAAAATGAAATGCAGAGCACGCACCAATATGAACCGGCACCAGCCTAAAATCGACCGTGTACCACCTCGTGAGCGCCTTCTCACAGTCGAAGGTGGCTTTGCAGTCCGGGAGGGTGGAGCGCCCGCAGCATGTTTTGAGACCTGCGAGGCGTTAGCCGAGCCCATAGATCATTGAAGGAATGAGTCAAATTGGGGAGAAAGAGGGAGAGGAGGGGGATGAGGGAAAGGTGGAGGAGCGAAGAGAGGCGGGCGAACTTAACGTACGGGAGGACGAGGAAAGACGGGTAGATGGGAGGGAGAGTGGAAACGAGACGAATCGAGATAGAGTAGGGAAAGAGTAGCAGGTAGGAAGGAGTAAGGAGAGAAGGAGGAAGGGCGAAGCGGATGCGAGACAAATGGGGGGAGGAAGGAGAAGGTGGACGTTAACGATGGGCGGCAAGGGCAAGAGCCAGGACGCAATGCGGGGAGTTGAAGGGAGAGAAATATGGGATTATGAGGGAGGGAAGCAGGTTTGGGCGAAGGAGGACGAAAGGAAGGGAACGTGGAGCACTTCGAATGGGAGGAAAGGGGACGGGAGCAGAAGAGATGGGAGCGGAGAGCGAAGGACGAGCAAGACAAGACACTCACCGTCGCTTCCGAACGGGCTAAAGTACTCGCAGCTATGGATTCTTGCGGCCACCCCGCCACCGCGCGAGACCATCCTCACCCTCCCACCGCCGGTGTCTTTGGACTCGTAGCCCCGTCGCCGGGAGACCATCATATCGGACAACTTGTTCTGAAAGTAGTTGACCGTGAAGGAGCGTGCTGCCCATGGGGAAGCCCTGGCGGTCGCTAAAGGCGCCGATGGTGGTGCGAGGCCCAAAGTGAATGCGCTGGTATTGGGTGAGGCGCGCGCGAGGACGGGCCGCGTGGAGTGCGTTGGGGAAATCGTGCTGATGGTGTGCGAGGCGGCAGAGTTGCGGAGCGAGTGAGCGAAGGCGGGCTGCGTGCGTCAGGGTAAATTCAAACGAAAACGAAGGGAAAGGAAACAGCCTGGGAAACGGGAACTTGAAGGAAAGGAGGCACGAATCAGTCGATCGGAACATTCTTTCAGCGAACGGACGGCCAGCTCAGAAAGACACGAGCCACGGCTGAATCCCAACCAGTCTGACGTCACAGAGGATTGTGCAAACGGTTGAGCCAGAATTGCGCAAAGTCGGCGTCCTGGTGGCATGGTTCCGGACAAAAGACTTCCGGCTCTTTCCGGGCGCCACCTGTCTTCTTCGGACGTTCCGCCGGATCAACAACGCCGGGCCGACCTGTTGAGGCGTTGAATCCGTTGAATCCTCGAAAATCTCGTTTGTTCTGCTCATGATTGGGTCCAAACGAGCCAAACCACCCTACCTGACTTGTATCTTTCTGGGTAGATCAAAACCCCCGCGAAGGGAGGACCCTTCTCTGATTCCGTGCCCACAAAGCAATACGTTGGAGAATTCTTCCTTTCTTTCCTTGAACAATCTCCCCATGTTCCGCCTGTTCACGCTCAAAAAAGAGATGATCGTTAAGCCTTGACCAAGATGAAACCGGGAAGTTCAAGCATGTCGTGTTAGTACATGAAAGTCGATAAAAAGGACCAGTAGACCATTTCTTAGCTATGGATTGAGGTGATGTCCAACCTTTCCGATTGTGTTCGACCCCTAATGAAAAATCAACTCAAACTGCAGCATGGAGCGCTCGAAGTCACCCAACCCCAGTTTGGAAACCCAACAAAATTATCTATCCACACCACTCCTAGCTGCACAGCCGGGATAATCCAACGAATAAAATTAAAAAGGACTAATGATCCACTTCCCAACTGTGTGCACCCGTGGATTGAGGTGATGCTTGATTGTGCATTTTGGTGTAAATCAACAGAAATGATGTTATGCAGTGAGATAACCCAGTACAGGTTGCTTTCGGAAACCTAACTATCCAGCCAACTCCTAGTGGCACAGCGACTAAGCACATCGACTGCGGTCGCGAACACACACGCGCAGCGCTGGAGGCGGTGATATTTCTAGTCGCCTGGGTACCACAAGCTGTCTTCTGTGCTTCGGGTGGGTTGGGTGTGCCATGTGCATTCATGCAGCCGCAGGACGCACCTGGGATGATGTATAGTCATCCATCAGGGTTTGCCGGTAGCCCGGCACATTCCGCAGTCAAGGGTGACCTGGGTTTCGCTGCCAACAAAGCCGCCGAAAAGCTCCTGTAAACAACCAGGTTAGCAAGACGGGACGCTGCATTCCCATAAATGTCGGCTTCGGGGCTTTCCCGCGTATGCCGACCCCATCAACGCCATCAACATGATATTGAACCGTGCAGTAGAAGCACGGTAGCTTGCGGTAAGTGCCCGGTCGGAGGGGTCAGATCCGACAGCGATCGAATTCCCTGGAGACACCGGAGGGCTACACAGAAATTCGACGTCATCACCGCCCGCAAGCATAACAACCAGAAGGGAATTGCACTCTTTCTTATCAGAGAACATCAGGCTGTGTTCCTCTCCATCCATCGTAGCATGACAGGACGTGTGTTTTTCCGCTGAGTCGTTTGTATAAAATTCGGCGTCCATTTGCAACGAAAGACCAAGGTTGATTCCTCACTTTACTTCCAACAAACTCCCCTTCTTCTGAGCTTGACGCTACCCAGTTTTTACTTCATTTCAATTACACCAACACACTTCACTTTTGAAAAAACATGGTCAACACGTTCGTTCTCTTTGTCGCTGCCCTCGTGGCCTCCACTACCGCCCACCCCGTCGCGAAGCGGAATTTCGACTTCACTAACGGTACCGGGGACCTCACGCTCGGTGACATTTTCGTACGTACCCCTGTCGCTGAGACACGACGATTGATACTCAATGAGAATCCGTATCAGTCACTCGAGGCCGACATCGCTTCTGGCGCTACAACATTGTCGGGGGCATCTCCTGCAGAGGCGACTCAGGCCCAGATCGATGCGCAAAAGAATGTCGCTGCAAAGCAAGCCGCAGACGCTGCGCGGTCATCCATTGTTGCATCCATTGCTGCTGCGGAGAGTGCCGCTGGAATCAATTCCGATGTTATCGCGGCCACCGTTTCCGCCGCGTCCGCCGCGGCCGCTGCCACGGGCGGGTCATTCGCGGGCATCATCGCGGGTTTCCGAGCGAAGGAAGTGATCGACAATCAGTTTGGGGATAAGGAGGGTGTGGAAGACGACGAGGATGGTATTGAAGATGTTATTGCCGACAGTGGAGCTGCTGCGTTTGCTGGTGTTCCTATATAAACGAGGTTCGCTTGTTGCGTATGGAGTAGATATTGAATTGGAGAAGCGGGATTTTTGGAGAACATTGTACCACCGCAACAGAATGGGAGATGTAAGTATGATTAGTCTGACCCACTGGAGACACTAAGTATTGGGTTTTTTGTCGGTAGAATCGGACAAGGTTTCGGGGAATAAATTCCTGCTACCATAAGGTACAGGTTCTTAGGGCGCCCTAGCTTCAGCAACTTGCAGAGCATCACATTTTCGTCGGCATTTTTTGTGTAAGACTTGATTTCTCCAGCCAGATTTTTTCGGCTCGCATAGTGCAATCAGCCAGCACCCAAGCATCCCGAGCACTGAGCAGAGCAGAAACCGATATAGCGGAAACCATCTCCTCCCGATCCCGCTGCTCTCCGCTCGTAAAGCGTCAAACACCAGTACCTAACCCATCGGCCATTTGCTCGTGGCTCGCTCAACTCGCCACCAATTCAAACTGTCTGCTACTGGAAATTTTCTTGGGTGATGTAATCACTGCATTCAGACCCCCCCATAGGCACAGATGTGCCTACGTACGCCGATCCCTGTCTAGGGGTGCCTACCCTAGCCGACGTTGGTCTACGTTGGTCTATCACCCCAGCGGAGGCAAAGTCTGCCCACCTTGGCAGATCTTCGCCGACGGTGGCGTGCCTATCATGGCCTACCTTGGCCGACCTGGGTCCAGGTTGGTGGCGGTTGAATGAGGCCACCCATTTTTCCAGGGTACAGGTCACGAATAGGCCCAGCTAGGCTCAGCTAGGCTCATCGGCCCACATCAGTCTATGTGTGCCTATTTACCTAGACCAACTGCGGCAGGGATGGGCAGACAGATCGGCAGGGGTCGGCACACTGGTCTGCCCACACATCTGCCTATTGGGATCCGGCAGACCTGTGCCTACGGGGGGGTCTGAATGCAGTGATTGGGCCCAAGGAAAGGCGAATGAGGACAATTTTCCCTCTTGACTATAAGGCTCAAGCTAGCTCTATGGCGTACTTACAAGGTAAGTCACGCCAGCCAGTGGGCGAGTCGAACTCAGTCGATATTCACTGCATTCAGACCCCCCCGTAGGCACAGGTCTGCCGGATCCCAGTAGGCATATGTGTAGGCAGACCACGCCGACCTTCGCCGATCCATCTGCCGATCCCTGCCGAGGTTGGTCTACCCGTTCCAGCCGGAACAGGCGGACTCAGGTCGGCCAGGGTCGGCCACAATAGGCACACCAGCATCGGCCAGGATCTGCCAACGTGAGCTGGCCTCGTGTAGGCAGACATGCTAGACCAACGTAAACCAACCTTGGCATGGATAGACGCACCTCGGCAGGGATCTGTGAACGTAGGCACATCTGTGCCTACAGGGGGGTCTGAATGCAGTGTTTGCGCTAATTTCCTTTCCAGGGTTCAACATACTTGCGAACGAGCATCCTCAGCCGACTCTCAATCGTCGCCATTCGGATCGGCGGCGCTCGCGCGGCAACTGCTTCGAGAGTCGAAGAGGAGTCCTGGTGTCACTAGCGCGTCACCTCTTCAAGATCTTTTGGGGCTTATTCCACGGCACCCTCAGCCTGGAATCTCGTCCTAAATCAACCTCTAGCGCCGCTCCCACAGGAGTCCCACCTCTCATCGGTACCTGGTGGTCGATGTACAACGTACACTGGGTTGGTGACGATGCTATACTCTTCCGTCTTTGGTTATTCGTTCTGAGTCCATGCTCGCCTGTCCCTGGAGACTTGCCTGGAGCCGACCTGGACTTCGCGGATTTCTGGCTTGTTATGTTCTGTTCAGTGGGAACACTGGGGAATCATCATGATTATGCCGTACTGCACTCTACCTCTCCACCCTCTGATTGGTGAGGTCCTGGGACTTGTCTCGCAATAATGTCCGACCCTGGGCCTCTCTTTGATGATTGTGGGTGTTCCCACATTTTCTGTGGGATCCAAACCCACTCATCGCAACTTGCATTGAATATATTTGAAAAAGCTCCGACCAGAGCGGTAGATGGCTTCCCCCTTGGCTATCATGACTGCCAATTCCATGGCGAGCGGCAGCAACAGCAGCAGTAGCAGCCACAGCTCGAGCAGCAACGGCAGGGTGTCGTCGCAGCAGAGCGCCGGCGGCACGGGCAGGGCCCCGCGCTCCCTCGCAGATAATCGTGTTGGAATTAGCTGTTACTTTGCCATTGACTTCAGTCAGCATGGGTGTGGAGCATCGACTGCGGAAATTCGATATGGCATAATTCATCTCCCCGGTTGAATTCATTCCGCCACAAACCACTGGATTTACGGCTGGGTGATCCCCTGGGAGCCACCTGGAACTATTTCAAGCTGAACAGTATATTTGAATATCCGCATTGCACAATTGAACATCCACGCGTTCCGGCGATCTGAATATCGAATCAGGTCAACTTTTCATTCATTCAATGTGCACAAGAGCGTCGTCATGAATGAGAACAGGCCAAGATGGCGCTTCGCCGCCGCGTTTCAGCGCCAATTTGCCCCAGGGTATAAATATTCGTTGCACTAGTTGCTTTTCTCTATCAGTTCTACACACATTCTGTTGTATGTTTCTGCCCACTCTCCATTCATCTCCCACTCTCTCAGCTCTGCACTCCACAGATCACCCATGAAGATCGCCATCTTCCCTGCCACGCTCTCCACCCTCCTCCTCCGCGTGCGCGCGCAGAACAGCTGCACCGCCGTCGCCTACCTCGGACAAGCGCATATACGGGTTTTGATGCTGTGGTGCTCATTCGTTTTTGCTGACATTTGTTTGTGACTGTATCTCCGGCCACTCCTCGAAAACAACCAATAGGCTCTCGAAACTTTGGCTTGCACTTCCTTGAGTCTGGCTCTCTAGATCTACTGGACAATTTCCTTCAAATTGACAGGGGGTGTGACACGTGACCCATCTTACCTATTCAATATTTCGGCAGCCGCCCAATTTTCGTGTGACACCTCGAAAATTTCTGGTGTTTGAACCGAAATTTTTATGTTTTTTATTTATTTTGGGCAATTTGGGGCCTGTGTGACGACTTGGAGGTTCGACAGAGGCCTGAGTGACGCGTGACCTCAACCAAAGTTCGTGATCGACAGGGGGGTATGTGACACGTGACTGCCGATTTGAACGAAATAGTACAGTATTCAAAGTAACCGTCGAAAACAAGCCAACAGTCAATGAGAGAGGCACAACACAATTTTACAGATGTGGAGCTGGGGCTTAACCGAGCTTAGCCGATGACGATCGCAAACAGCGGTAAGCACAAATGAAGGGGCAACACTCCATTAGGTTCGGAGCAAGCCTGTCGCCGCTCTGGCCTGGCGAGCCGGCCCTTCGCTTGAAGGTTGCTTCAGACTGCGCCAAACAGAGGGGTTGGCAAATCATTTCCTGTTGCCTCAGAACACGCTATTTCGCCTAGGTTTTTTTTCGTACTTGTATTTAATATGTATTGGCTACTCACGTAAATTTCTTTGGCATGAAACTCGACGATATGTATGTGTCCTCTGCGCGTCAATCGGCCTGTCTTCACTTTTCAGATATCAGCCTCTGGAGGTCTACCCTGAACTTCAATTAAATCATTCCTGCAGGCGAATTGCTTCGTAGTCATACTGACAGTCCTACCACCACTGTTTTGGTCAACAGGAGGGTCCTCGGATGAATAGCAGCAGAATCGTCACATCCTGTGACATGGCGTGACTTCGCATCGCGCTAATTAGCCATGACCACCCCAACGGTGCTGGGCGGCCTCAACGTGATGCCGGACTGGGGGACCCTTGTCTCTCAAATATCACCCCCACCCAACCTCCAGAGCCCTCAAATACGATGCCAATTGGTCTTTTCACTCCTCTTCCTGGCCTGTCCATCAGGAAAATCTGAAATGCTATGAAGTGTCAGTGGAGTTTATGATGGTCTATCGTGTGCTATCGTGGTCTTTCCCAGTCTTCCAGTTGAGCCCTTCCATATGATTGTCTATGGAGGTCTATGATGGGCTATAAAACAACCTGTGGTACTTCCACAGTCTGTGGTTGTCCTTCAGTTGGAGGCTTGTTACATACCTGATGAGGTAAATCAATTAAACGACTTGACCGGTTTTATTGTCCCTAATTCAAGTGTGTATGTTCCCGAGCTTGAGATCCGAGTCGTGACATAATAGTAAACCAGTTCCGCAGAAATGACAAGTCCGTGACGAGTCGGGATTTGAGGGACAATGCTTCAAAACTTACAAGATATTGATGCTTGCTTTACAGACCACCCTGCAAATGTGAGTGTTGTTGTCATATACGTAGCAATGTCGGAATTAATGACACACTGATGAAGTCCGAGATGAAGTGTGTCATGGTGGTCTGTGCGCATCAGACAAAAATACGTCAATGCTGATTTCTCCGCTGTGTTTCTTGTCCTTTCCCCCCATCGCCACCGCCGCAAAGTCGCCTCCCTTCTCGCTCTCCGCTCCGCACCAGTACCTCTGCAGGTTCCTCGACCACACTCCACTCATATCCTGCCGTTTTCAGACCTCAAGACATTCCATCATCCTGCCTTTGCAAATGGCAAGCCTCCATGCCTAAGATCGGTCGGACTACGAGACGGTTGAACCGCTCTTAACTACCACCCCAAGCTGAACACTTCTGTGTTGAAGTCGCCCGCCCCGGACGGCAGCCTCTATAATCTTAGCTCAGAATCTGCATGTCTGTCCCTTCAAACGCGAATGCAAGTGTAAATTTAACTCAAGAGTCTGGATTCAAGCTGTCAATTTTCGCTACGCCACCTGGTTTCGGACGCGGCTCCCTTCAAGTTTCAGTCTCTTCTGTGTCCAATGGGAATGCAGGTATCAAGTCAAACTCAAGAGTGTGGACTCAAGCTATCAACCTTCTCCACATCACCTGGTTTTGGGCGCGGCTCTCTTCCTTCAAGTTTCAATCCATCCTTTCAAGTTGTTCTACTATCCAAGCTTCCAATACCAAATGTAAGTCGACCGCTTGTGTTTTCTATTATTATTTCTGGTATCTTTGTACAAATTGTATTTGTAGTGTTTTGTGAATACATTTTCGATTTCTTTTTCATCCTCTGCTTCGATGACTATAAGTACTTTGAGACCTATTCGGTCTATAGCGATTATGATGTCTATGCGACTATGATAGACTTGGTGGTGTCTATGGTGGTCTATGAGATTCAAACCGCCCCTCCCACCTTTCTATATAGACGAGGGTTTGCTATGAGATCTATGATGTCTTTCTTGGGCTATCATGGTCTCTGATGCAATTTCAGATTTTCCTGATGTCTATTGGGGAATTTTTGCTCTTTCTCTTCGAATCCACCATAACAGTGGTCAAAAACTGAGTTAGCATGTATATGGGAAACCACACGCAAGATGGATTTGTGCCTGGCCGCATATTCCGGGCCTGGCACGACCATTTCCCCAAAAGCATCCCCCATCTGCACTCAAGCCGTGCATGGAGGAGATTGCACTCCAGGAGAGCGATCGGGTTATCAATGACCCCCGATTGAAGGTCCAGCTGCTCAACTGGACCCTCAATTACATCTGGAACGTACTCAATCCGGGAATTCTGCCCGGAATATACCTCGAAGACGCACCATTCACCTGGGACTACCTTTCAGTATTAACAACTTCTCCAAAAAAATGGCACAAGGAGCGGGCACGAATGGGGAAAGATGGGAAGCCTAATACGCCCTGGGAAGCTGACAAGTGGGAGGAGACACTGGAGGGCAGCACAGGGGACAGTGCAGAGTTTGGGGGGGAGACTGAGGGATTCTGGAAGGGTATAGGCTTCACCCGTAACCCTACATTTGTGAGTAGCGAATTGATTCTTGAAAGATGCTCGTCTAACTTCTCTAGGCTCTTGTCCTCATGTTTAGTTTAATGGCATTCACTCGCAATACCAGCACAAACCTTTTCCCACTCATTCTCGGACTTTTTCTTGAAATTGGAGGCCCGGGTTCCTGCATCCTGAACACCCTGAGCAACACAGGTGCCTGTGTTTTGGTTACGAAGATTGAATGTCTCAAGAAGGTCCTTTCAAAGGACGCTGTTGCGTACACCGTCAGTCTCATGCAGTCCCCCGGCATGTTTTACCTTATATTTGACAATATCAATATATTCCTTTGCAAGTCCCAGCAAAGATTATTCAATAAAAACTCGATGATCCATGCTACCAACACCGCCGTTATCGCATTACCAGATGCAGCCGCGTTCACCATCCTCACTTTGAGGCCTTTTTTCTTTGCCTCGTTGACCTGTAAAATATTAAAGATGATGTTAAAAGACATAGGGAGTGAACAGACTTGGTCCCTTTCAAGAGCCTTGAGTGGGCATATGACAATGACAATTTTTGCCTTGTTAAGTGCAGCAAGTCCTTCTAATATTATGCTCTTCCCATAACTCAATCTGGCGACCATTATAGAGTCGTACCCCTGTCTCAAACGGTGTATAAGCTCCCCCTGCCAGTCATTGAGCTCGAAGTCCAGCCCGAGACGCTGATGCATCTTCGTCTTGATGTCTCGAAAATTTTCCACCAGCTTCTTGACTCCCAGTAAACGGTCTGGTGCAGGGGTTTTTCGCTTACGGAGGGTAGCAGGGATCTGGTTACGAGTTCCATTGGATACTATGGGGAGGCTGCTGAGCACCGGGTGTGTCAGTGAGCTCATTGTATAGTTAGGAGTAATTTTCTGTGAAATTGATGGGCCGCGACGCGCTTGTCACACAGTATTACATCGCATCACACGCGACGCGTTCAGGGTCGCTCACCCCATACCAGGAGTTCCCACCATAGTAGCGCGGCGTTTTTGAGGCGTCATTCAAAGATTACACCTATTAGTATCTTCGAATTAAAATTCCCAGGAATTCAAGCCGAAATAAATATCCTTGAAGCCTCGCAAAAAAAGTGTGTTTTGGCTCCCCTCCCGTAACTTCACTGCGTTCCGGCCTCGGCTAGAGCGTGGGATGTCTAGGCCCATGGAACCGTTGCCAAGGTGCCGCGAGCTTTGTGTAGCCGTCATCAAAGATCTCGAACAGCACTTTCTCGCTTAGGTACACACAGCCTTGGCGAGGCCCACCGATTCAGAACGAGGTTGCGAGTGGGAAGTCAGTGCAAGAGACTAGCCCACCGATGGCTGCAACGGCTTCGTAGATGTCAGTCGGCGAGGCGGCTGCACATACCTCAACATGTCTCCAGCAAGTTTTCTTCGCATTGAGCTCTGCCTGTATCCTGTTCCACACCCTACCGTGTAGCAGTTCCCTATCAGCCGGTTGAACCACACTGCCAGGACCGCTCAGTCCCCGCCTTAACCCTGCTCGCTTACCAAGTTTAGGCGGCAGGAGGTGTGTCTAGGCGCCTCGTCACACCTTGTTATTGTTGTGACTAGCCGGCTAGACACCGCCTCCGGCTAGGCGGTGGCTAGGTTTCTCGAAACGGTGTCGTGTATCAGGGGCCGGAACGCAGTGCTTGTTCAATTCTACATGCTTTCGTCTAAACTATGAGACAATATTGGAGCTATATCGAAAATCTAAAACTTTTCAACTTTGACCCCAATGGAAAGCATCCATTTTAAATTGCTAAAAGATGATTTCCAACCCCCACGATTTCGGTGAAGCAAGCCCCTTCTGACGAAAGCCGTGTTTGGTTTGTTTGGTGTGATGTTTGGCGTGTTTGGTTGGTCCGGCATCGCGGCGTCATCAGAACGGGGCTTGACCGAACCTGACACTCCATCAAATCCCGTATACTATTTTTGAAACGGCTGTATCATCTTCTCCCTCGTTCCGCCATCTCGTTTCTGCTCTGCTCCGAGTCGGGTTGCTTCAAGCAACCCCCTCCACGTGCTCCAGGCTTCAATCCTGTCAACGAATGTTGTGTTACAATGGTCTCCCGGGTAATAACCCGTCTCGTATCCGTAATGTCTAGGGCAAACCCGAACGGGCGTCGATACGGGGGTCGTACACGCAAGCGTATTACGGACGCGTGTCCGTACCTTTACGTTTACGGCTTGATGCCCTAATTAGGTTTGCAAGACTGTCAAATGCCCCAGGTCTGTGGTCATCTATGGCAGGCCATACAGACCGACGGAATCCCCCCCTATCTTCACCAGACCTACTCACCGATAGACATATAAAATCACAGGCCAACAGGCATCCACATTACAGACCGACCACATCACGGTCCACATCTTGGCATCAAATGGTAACAAGTGGTAACCGTTTCTCGAAATTCTTCCTAATTTGCTTTGTCCGGAATCCCGTTCCGAAATTCCCGAACATGCGAGGATAGCAAAGAAGCAGAAGAGCAAAATTGAAGGTAATATATTAGAGCGTATTCGAAACGGCTTTTTAACGGTTTTTTTTAGAAAAGTGGAGCCTTGATCTTGAATAACTAACCGAGTGGAGTTCGGAACTCTGTCCGGGTGTAAACATACACTTCACGCAAAAGTCTCAGCTCAAGGCCTCTGTGCATGCTGAAAACTCTCGACGACCCCATGGTGATAAGGGTGCCCTAGCGCGTCCAAAAAACGCGTCTAGGGAGTTCTTGAATACAATTTAAACAAGTTCATGTTCGCGAAATGACGGCGTGAGATTGGGTAGAGCGCCGGCAAAGCACCTTGAAATTTGCCGCTTGAAATTTGAAATTTTGAAGGCGCTTCGAATATGCTCTATTCCGTTGAAATTCACACGTGCGGATTCTTAACGAGCGCACGGCCGTCGGGAATGGAACCGCCGGGAACAACTCCCGCAAGTACGACACCCGCATCATCTCAGGACCATTTGGGCGCTGATCTTGTACCTCATCTTGCCAGCGACTCAATATGTGAGAAGTTCAATTTCCCGCAGATTTCCGTTGGATTTCGGGACAAGCTGCCGATGTCCGATAAGAATTGAATGAATGAATCCTTATAAATCCTTGCCACAGTTCCCCACGAGTCCGCGTACACTGGTCGAGTGGCCGTCATGTCCTCCACTCTGAGCCCCGAAACCATCCCTAACCTCGTCGCACGGAACTTGGAGAACATTCCCTCGGATCCATTCTACATCTATGCGAAGCTGGAATCCAACGAAATCGTCACCATCACGCATCTGGAGTTCGGTCGCGCCACTCACCGCGCTGCCCATGTCCTACGTCCAAACCGTGAAGGTCAAGACGGGAAAGTGGTCGCCATTCTTGCCGAGTCGGATACTATGTTGTACCATGCCATTCTGGTCGGCCTCATGACCGCCAATTTCATCGTGTGTGCGCTTACTCTTCCTTGCCGTCATTTTATTTTATTTTGGACGATCAGCCATTTCCCATTTCTCCTAGGAATTCACCATCCGCGATCTTCCAGCTCCTGCGTAACTCTTCTTGCCACCACATAATAGCGACCCGTGTCACCTTATCACCTCTTTTGGCTCGACTTCAGAAGCATCTTGCGGAGGTCGATTTCGCATTGGACATCCAAGAGGTTCCGTCGTTCCAGGAAATTTATCCCAATATCGGCGCGGAAACCCCGGACCATGCATTCCAACCTTATCCCAAGCCACAAATTAGCGCAAATTTTAATGATGTCTTCATGTATATTCATTCCTCAGGGAGCACTGGGTTTCCCAAGGCCGTTGCCCAGACTTATAGAGCATTCACCCACTGGATGTCCGGTCGGTCGCCATTTGGCACTGATTCGCGTTCGCTCATCAATAGCTTCTTCATCTAGGTATAGTCCCCGAGGTGCGCACCCACGTCCAAGCGCCGATAGGGAACATGGGGCTTCCGGCGTTCCACCTCCTGGGTATCAACTCCCAGCTGCTGCAGCCGCTCTCTGGGATCTGCGTCGCGGTGTATCCGCCGACTGCTACTTCTCCAGATGCCTTTCCCATGATCCCGTCACCCGATAACATTTTACAACACGCGCGGAAGACAAAGTGCAGGTCGCTCACGACCGTCCCGACCCTCCTCGTTACCTGGTTCGACTCCCCCGATGCGCTCACATCTCTGACAACGCTCCATACGATCGTGCGTATACTATTCCTCGACATATACCATCGAATATTGGATTCAATGCAACTAATTAGATATGGGGAGGCGGCCCGCTCCCGCAGCGAGTCGGAGATGTTCTAGTGAATGCAGGTGTGCATCTTCTCACTGGGTACGGAGCCACTGAAACTGGAGATATTGCCGCCTTGTGGCCCCATGATGGAGACGCAACGGACTGGGGGTGGTTCCGGATCTTACACCGGTTGAACGTGAGATGGGTGCCGCAGGGCGACGGGACATTTGAATGTCAAATTCTCGTTCGTTACATTCGCGTCCCCTCGTGTACCTATTAAATGTTAAATTTCCGCAGACATCGGAGACTTGGGTTCCAATGGTGCAAAATCTGGAGAACCCCGCAGGTTACGCGACGTCGGATCTTTGCGTTAATCACCCAAGGAAAAAGCATTTGTGGCGGCTGTACGTAAAACGAACGAGAATACGCAGTCGAATTAATCGGATTGATTCAGTGTTGGGCGCCTCGATGACACAATTGTTCACACTTCGGGGGAGAAGACCGTCCCCGCCCCGATGGAGAACATCATCACGTGTAGCCCACTGTGCGTTTTGTTTCCGCTGATTGCACCCGAGCTCAATGCACACGGAAATTCATACCAGTGTTACTGCAGCTATAGCATTTGGACACGAGCGCGCACAGACAGGAATACTCATTGAAACGCCCCCAGAGCTGCAAATCGACGTCAAGAATCCAATTCAACTCGCCGATCTCAGAAACACCGTTTGGTACTTATCAACTTCCATCGCACTAGTTTGTGCCACTGAATTGATTCTAAACTGCTATGCATTGAATCTAGGCCCGTCATTGAAGAAGCCAACGCGATTGCACCAGGATTCAGCCGTATTTTCAAGGAGATGATATTGTTTACTTCCCCGGACAAACCCCTTCCCCGCGCAGGCAAAGGCACGGTTCTGCGCAAGGCCGCGATCAGTCTATATGCGACGGAAATCGATGCTATGTGAGTGTCACAATTCCCGCGCGGTATTCATAACCGATGAATTGCAGTTATAACACGGTTGAGGAACAACTCAACGCCATTGATTCGATTGAGGCGCCTACCGTGTGGGTGAACGCAAGTATTCAAGCGTGGCTGCTCAAGGTCGCCACAAGCGTCTGCAATTTCACCAAAATATCGCCAACGGTGGACCTTCGCCAGCAAGGATTTGACAGGTTTGAGCATCAACCATTTGTTGTTGCGTATGCTGAATTTATGTGCAGTTTGACGGCGACCGTCTTTCGTCTTCACATCGTGAAGGCTTTGCGATCTCGAGACCTCGCGAACGCCGCCGCCGCGATCCCACAGAACCTTGTTTATTCCCGACCAGTCATCTCCCAGATATCCTCTTTCCTGGAAGCTTTGGTAGGTGGAACTTTGACGGACATTGAAATTCAGAGGGGGCCTGGGACAGACTACAGCGTTCCGTTCCCGCCGGAGACAGTCGTGGAACTGCGTTCAGACGGAGGAATACCCCTGATTATGTTTCCCGGTATCAGGGGGACCATTGATGCGGCCATGGCCCTTCGAGCCAACTTTTCTGGCACGCTTTGGGGCATTCAAATCACGGATTCCACACCGATTTCTCCATTATCGGCCCAGGCCGCATTCTTTGCGGACAAAATCCGCGAGAAGCGCCCGCACGGTCCCTACCGCCTGACGGGCTATTCTGGAACGAGTGTAGTCGCCGTCGCTGTCGCCAAACTGCTGGAAGAGAGCGACGAACAAGTCCTGCAGCTCTCCTTCATTGATCACTTCCCCCTTATGTGGACCATGGAGTCGATGCAGGCCTCGTTGCGAAAAGCAGGGCTTTCCCCCGACTCTACCTTTGCGAACACCATCCAGCTGCTCCGCCTCGATCCCTTGTACGGCCCAGAGAGCGACCGACTGAAGGAGTTCGAGGCAGCATCGGCAGGCTCATCTGCAGCAAAGAAGGCCGACGTGGAATCTCTACATATTGGTAAACAAATGATCCTTTCCCTTTCCAACTTCCTCCGCGACTTCTTTGAGCCCGACGTCTCTATGTCCGCCAGCGAGTACGCAGATTCAATCAACCACTGGCTTTCCTCCGTCAAAGCCCCTCTCAGCGCGCTGACGGCTGAACTGGGTGTGATAGCTACAATGTCTGATGCTGTGCGGCGCGACTGGGGAGATCTTGGCGCTAATGGGTGTCGGAAGCCTGTTAAACATTATTTCGTGACCGGCGTTGGCCATTATGGAATTCTGGGAGATAAGCGAACGGCGGGCTTTCTCCAGCAGTATTGATTTTCACGTGGCTCGATAGATGTGTTTGGAGCACGTTATGCATTTCGCAGTAGATTGTTATACCTGTCTGGTCGTGATATGATTCATTTCAAATCTGATCCCGCCCTAACCAAGAAATTCACAAGCACAGTTGCTCAGGTTGGATTGAGAGTTGGCCTACATTACTTTGGTCATTTATTTTGAACATTACTATAAAAGTTAAAGACATAATTCGGCCAGACTATCCCACTGGTTGGAAGAGTCAACTCATAGCCATTCCCAAAAAAGGCTGTACGGGTTTTGATCAAGTGAGGCTGTTCGATCTGTAATATTCGGCTCCGGAGGATCGTCATCCTGAGCAATTAAGTACAATCCATCGTTCAACTCAACGCCTGAGGGGAAGAGACATTTCACCTGAATCGAAGTTTGCCGAAGGCCATCCCACGGTTGATCGGCGGCCACAAAATTCAAACATCGTAAACGGAAAGAGGGTGGCGTGCCTGTGTCGACAAGTTTGGTATGGTGCTACCACGGGCGCCGAACTACCTATTTTAACGAACTAACATTACGCTTCAAACTAGGGACATTGACTCGCGACTTGGACTTGAGCCAGGGTTTTCCCAAGTGTATAAAAGTTGTTTAGAGATCTGGGTGTATCGGTTGACAGAGAAAACTGTGGATGTGTTACATACCAGAAATACAAGAAACTCACAATTGTGTCGGAACGCATGCACTGCCCGTGTTTGATGTTTAAGTTCTTGTGAATCAGAACATCCTTGAAGAGATCCTTATTCTGAGAATGAGATCACCAAGAAACCATTGAAAAGGTATGGTACTGGCCTTGCTACTCCTGCATGTAACTATCCGGGTGAGAGGACACCCGGTTGCATAAGTATCAGGAGGTGTTTCTACGATGTACACGGCATCTTCCCCCAAACTAGTAGGCTATACGCTTGTGCATTGGGTTGATCTGGGATCCTTGGCAAACACACTCTTATAGAGTAGCATTATTAGTCAAAACCTTATTTGTTTCTGAACTATATATTATTCTGGAAATGCACTTGGACTTTAGTCTGGAAAGCTTGTCACTCTGTTGGATTCTGTTAAGGGACTTTGTTGAAAAAAACATTATTGTTGCGGAGCGGGTTTCAGAAAGTAACACCTTGGGAAAACTCTGGAAACATGACTACTGTACGGGGCTCAGACAGTACCTTTTAGGGAACACTCTGTGAACATACTTGGCCTATAAACTAGATGCCTTACTTGAGTCTACGGGACTACTTTAAACTTGTTTCTCTGTCACTTGGACACACACACACACATTGCAAAGCTATAAACCTACCTCTCGCTTGGAAACTACATTTTCACTGTGTCTAGAAACACATTACTTGCATCTTGCTCTTTATCTCTTTGAGATACGAAACCTCTCCCTACAACCTTTACAAGGCCCTGTACTAGGGACTGTAACTCGCCAGGATCTCAGAAACGTGCAGATATTGCCATTTGATTTATTTGTTTGTTGTTTCTAACAGTCTCGGGATTGTTTCTACACTGATGGTGAGTCAAGTGGGGTTATTTGTATGTTTCTTATACACATGGAGGCCATCCTATCAAGTGTGGGCTGAGAATATATACAATACACCTAGTTTAACCAAATACCGAGTCATACCGAGTCAGGTTGATTAAGGGCAGATTCCACCCAAATGTATATTCCAAAAGGTTTAACCCAGGGCTCAACTTATTGTCCCTAGGTTAAATCATTGCAGCTGCACTCCGGCTCTGACCTCTTATTCCATCCTCTGCTCAAACTTAGACTTCATTAATTTGTTGATATAAATTGATTGACCCAAGGATATGAATACACACTTTGGGTTGAGTAGTGTCAGCAACGGCCTCTGGGTCGGCTAAACAGTGAGTAACCCGGCGGGAACCTCAACCAGGATAAACCTGATAGACACTAATAGCTCATGTGCTCCCTGAGCAGTAGGACCAACCGTATGGTGTCCTCCCTACTCCCTAGGAGACTGTATATCATAGGTCGGGATGCGAGGCGGAACCTGGTGAATGATGTGCTCTGAACTAAACTCAAACAACCCACTTATCACCCAAATACAACCCAAGTCTTTCCGAAATAAGCAGTGATGCCTACGGAAATAAGACAGGGATCGGAAATAGGCTGATCAGCGAGTGCAAGAGCCAAGATTCAGACAAGTGATAGTCCCTTTACAGGTCCTAACAAGGTTGAAGGGAAGGTATGTGCTTCCCTTAGGGAGATGAACCTTCACTACAGGATATCACCAGGAATTGGCCTGAGCGATAATTGAGTAGTGGAAATAAATGTTTAAATGCTTCGCAGTTTATGAGACAGCAAGTATTGAGAGTGGTGGTGGTGGTGATGTCCAACAATTTATAAGAGACCTCGGATAGGTCGACGATAAAACAATTCCAAACGATAGAAGCCCCAATAGCTTATTTCCCAGATGCCGACGATAGCTGATGACAATACACAATTCAATTCCCAGATGCTAGATAGCCTCAATCACGTCCAAGACATTTCCGATACCCTATTCCTTATTCCAACTGAGGTTTCCCAATGTTAAAGTCCAACGCCAATACACACTGTGCCAACCCCAGAAATAGCCCAATCACAAGTGTTCAGCCTACTGATACACGGGTGATTCTGTACCCTACTTGAGATAATGTCCTGACTACTTATACAAACCCCAAAATCATATGCAAGTCCAAGAACGAAATAGAAATTAGTAAAACTGCCCAAGTTCCCCTTCCACAGCCGTTTATCCGTCGGAAAGGCTCTCACGAGCGTATTGCCATTGGCCAGTGTACAGGACGATCATGATGTCTGTTTGTGCGGTGTTGGTCAGCCTAGGGGTTTGAAACCCCTCAGTCTCTTGGCTGACTGATACCGAGTTGTTCGTCCTATTTCCTGTTGTCCCTGGTCCTCTCCCACCATCGCTGACCATCGGGTAATGTTCCCCTGGCCTCCAGCTCCTCGTAGATACCCATAGTGAGACTTGTCCCAGAAAGGGTTCTTATTTCCCCCAACTCCGCTCGCTCGGAATAAGAACAATCCCATCAGATCACCTTAGCTGGCCCTCGCTTATCCCGGAGCCTCATCGGAATGTACATCCCCGGGCCTTGACATATATCACATGGAAGGTGCACGACCTATTGGTGCAGAAATAAGACTATTCCTGCATGCCCTTGTCATCAGTACTTCCAGCTTACTCTGTCATGCGGGAATAAGACTAGAAATAGTCCCTTGAGAGGTTTGTGGGCTACACATTCCTCTACAGTTTTGAAGCAAGTACTGCTGGTCTGCAGGGTAGTTCCCTACCCTTTGTACCTGTTACTCTGTGATCACAACCCAACTGGCTATACCGAGACCGTATACCAGTCCTTAGAAATAAGCCTATACTGTAATCAGACTATTCCTGAAACGCGCAAAATGTGCGGTGTTTATGTATAGTCGGATTCCAGACAGTTCAACACAGTGCACCTCCCTCCCTCCGGTGCGATAGTGTCGTCCCAGTCACTGTGCCTGTGCCGGTATTGGAGACATAGCTATATGCATAATGTTGTCAGCTCCCATTCATGTATTTTGAAGAAAGACAACATACCTCCCCCCAATAGTTCTTGGATCCCCAGGATACACATAAGTACTCTCTGGCCGAAATCCCCACCCCAGCGTGAGCCATGAGAGCAAGAGCAGGTGCTGGTATAGCAGTGCTTGGCAGTGCTGCCACTGGAACAGCGGTGGTGTGTGCACATTGAGAAACCAGGAGGAGGCTAATGTGCAGTGGCACTGTGCAGGTGTCAAAATAAATAATCGGTATCGTCTCAAGAAAACAAAGAAAGACGGAGGATGCACTGATGTCGCAGATGGAGGCGAGGGGTAAGTGTGGGGAGCCCTGCACATGGCAGCAGAGGGACATGGGGGGGGGGGTGTGTGCCAGCCGCAGTGGGTACGTGTCAGTGTTGGAGTACGTGTCGGTGTTGGTCGGTGTGAAGGTCCTTGTGTGCGTGAAGGTCCTGGTGTACGTGTTGCTCAGTGTGTGCATCATGGTAATTCCAGTCTGCAAGTAGGTGTTGCTAGGGGTGAAGGTGTCGATGCAGGTGTTGGTGTTGTTTGGGGTGACACAGTGCACGTGAACATCTTGCTCCTCATGAATGGGTGGAAATGACAACAAAAACAAGCCTGTAGATAGGTTAGTGAGTGGTATGTGTACTCTATGGCAGGCGCAGCCCACGCATGGACAGTCCAAGGATCATCAAGATCCTTCCAATACCGTTCGCAGTAAGGGCCCAAAGAAATAATACAAGATAGACCCACCTTTATACCCAGAGTCTGAGCATGTGAACCCAACCCAACAATGTGTTGACGTGTGTGCGCATTGAGGCAGTTGTCGGCATATGTTTGATGGTGCACAAACATGTGCTTTGAGTGCCCTGGCACGACACAAATCACGACACAAATCATGACAAGAGTCGCTTCATCACGAGTGTATGTCCACCTGACCCTGTGCAGAGGTGAAGAGCAGTAGGTGCTTTGTCAAAATGTCTGTGCCATCAATCAAGGGAACGTAAGTGGAACATCTTTTTTTCTGGGGGTCTGAGTTTCAAGGATGGTTTTAGCAGGGAAAAAACATCATTGGATGTCAAAACTGGGGATCAGGAGACAGTCCGAAGGGACGTAAAAAGACAGTTCAGCGACCGCATCATCCACGGAAAGGTAAGCGACAATTGATATTAATTACTTACTGCTGCCTTGAGGCTGAGATCTTGTTGCAGGCTGGAGACTCGCCCAGGTGCATAATAAATACCTCGTGCACTCTCTGTCTATTGTCTGTTGACGTCTCCCTCTCCCATTCATTCTTCACCCTCACTCAACATCCAACACCCGCCCTGTCTGCTCAAAAGTCATGCTGTCGCCTCCCTTGTTTCCACCTTACTATGTCCAAACCTCCAGCACTTGAGAAGATTATGCATGGTACGCAGTTTCTTCATGTCCCCCAAAAGTCGTCTTTTTTTTTATCCCCCCACGCTTCGCCCGGTGAATTTACTTTGATTCATTTGTGTGCGCCCATTTGAGCTACTTTTTTTATCTCTCTCTTCTCTGCCTCAATCCCCTCTTCCTTCACTTTTCTCCTTCTCCTCCCTCCCGCCCCACCACATCCTTCCTTCTTTCCCCTCCCCCCTCCTTCGCTTTTTTCTTCCGTGTTTGCTTCCATTGGTCAATCAATGGCCCGGATGAGTCACCTGTTTGGGTCCACTTGGGTTTCGGGCCATCCACTCGGTTGATCACCGTCACATCAGCGTAACGTCTCTTGAAATGTCTTGTTTTTTTGTTGAAGATTCACTTCCCACAATGTGCCTGGGTCGCCATCTGAAAGACTATAAGCGACCTTGAACTCCCAACTGAAAGAAATAGACACCTACCGGTACACTCTCACCACCATCATCTTCATCCGCGACCTCAACTGCCGCCTCACGGTCCATCTGCTCGCACTCAGCAGCTTGAACTTCCGGGACATCATCGGGTTCCCCTGCATCGCTTTCCGCATTGCTTCCCTCCCCCTCGGCTTCGAGGTTTGCGAGATGCTGCGGGTGACAGATAAAATCACTTCACCCCTGTCACTCATCATGCGAACACATCTCCCAGCCCTCTGTCCTGGGTTCACGCCAAAGGACAACACATTTGATATGGGGAAAGTTGATGCCCTGTAATAGGTATGTCAATGGATTGTGGATAACTGGCTGTGAAGCCTCCGTGCTTCGGCGCAGTGCTCCTCACAAGACGGGACGGATTGGGAGCTCCTGGGAGCATCACCACGATCGCGAGCCCGGTCGTGGTCTTCTTGCAGATACGCAAGGCGAGTCCGCGCGATAGCGGGACTCTAGCCTGTACCCAGGATTGGGGCCGTGTTACCCTCGGCAGGACCTCTGTTACCTGTGGAGGTGGGCAGATATGGGTGCCCAGCCGGAGCGAGTAGTCTTGAGGGCGTCTCACTCGCGTTCGTCTTCAATCGAACGTGGTGGTCATGGTGCAAGAATCAATGTATTACCTAATCAAGTACACAAACGTAAACTAAAGCTGATCGCACTACAGTAATTATCTACATTATATACAACGATATCGTGAGGTGTCACAGAGCCCCCCAGTGCAGAAGCGTTAGTAGCGGGAGCGTCAATCCTCGTTCATACGGAAGTCGTCTTCATCGTCGTGGACAGGGAGGGATTCTTCCTGGTCGATGAACCAGTCGATCTCAGCGTCCGTCCTTCGAAATTCTTCCCACTCCCGCCGGATTTCTTCCTCCATCCTGAGCAATCTCTCCACGCGTTTCTGTGGTCGATTGTGTGCGCGTCTTCGTTTTGTCGAAACAGAGGTAGAAACTCGATCCTTCAACCCGATCTCCATTCTATCCATGAGGGCCCGAGTCCCGTCGCTAGCGGCTGGCCGCAAACGTTCTATCAACGGTTTCTTCGGGTCCGTCATCCGAAGGAGCAGAGACCTCGTTCGGACTTCTGAGGCAGCGGGCTCTTGGTCTGTTCGAGGGCGAACTGCAAAACGTTCAGCTCGAGGCGCCGTTGGAGGTGCTCTCGAGGGAACATCCCAAACTGCTCGAGCCGCCATTCTCCCGGCAACGTCCGGGTCGGTGAACCGCATCGCGAGGGCCGGTTCTCGATTCGAGCCTCTCAGTGGGTACGTCCTTCCTCGCGGGGAGGGACTTCGTCTCGGGTTGAAAGGACGATTCAACCTTTGAGGACGATTCCGTTCAGCAGCGCGAGAGTGTCGTGGCGAAGGACTCCGTTTGCGATACGTCGAGCCGTAAGATCGTTCTCGCGATCGTCGAGAGTCGCGGTACCGAGGAGAAGATGGACTCTGGTCGCGTCGATCCCGAGACCAAGAGGGGGAGGGACTGTGCCGACGCATCCGTTGTCTCGGCCGGGGAGAAGGAGAGCGAGAATGTCGTCACTCAGGGCTTCGTCGAGTCGTTACATCCGGGTAGCGAACGGCACCTATCCTTGGCGACGGGGGCCTCCAACGACCTTGAGGAGCGGGAGCTCGACGTTCGTTCGACGGAGCTCTCAGCGGCACAGTCTTCTTGAAGGAAGGAAGTTTGACTCTTCCCTTTGCTTCGCTCGCTGACGCGGGCGCAGCGTCCACTTCTTCCCTTCGAAGACCAGTCGTGGCTTGCTCAAAACTCTCCCGAGGCAAGTACCTTGCCCCCGACGATCGCGTGCTCCTTTCCCCTGCACGTAGCAATACCTCAGCGTTCCTCGCGTCCCGCACTTCAAAGAAGTAGTCGACCCGATAGTCCGATTGAAGAAGGCGGTAGATTCCCGCGATGCTATCCAACGCTACGCCAGTCGATGCGTGTCGCAACCAGAGCCTCAGGTCGCCGAGACCAAAAGAGAAGCTGTGACCGTGTATGAGGACGAAAGTTGTTCCCGTCTCGGAGGGGATTTCCCCAGCTTCTACCCTTTCCGGGGATTCTCGGGTACCGACGTCCTCCATCAACACGTCTTCCTCTGGCCCAAGAGAGACGACCGATCCTTCGCTCGGAGAATTGTCACGGATAACTGGTTCCGTAGGCGTTGTCCCAGTAGGCGGGCCCTCGAGCGTAGGGCTCACCATCTGAGGAGTAGGGGGAGAGTATCTCTCTCCGACTCGAGGTCGGGAGGCCTTCTCTCGTCGGTACATCCATATGGACGGCGCATCGCTGACCCATGCTTGGTGTCGCCGCCCTCCGAAAACCCATCCCGGTACCGGGCGACCGAACTCGTCATCGACATGTTCCAAAGCGTGAGGAAGAGGGGGTAGATCCGAAAAGATGAGCTTGCGTTTCATCGCTCGGTCGTACCAAATCTCGTCGTCTTCTTCCGCGTCCCCTTTTCCTCGAGTCGAGGCCCCACGCGAGCGCATCATGGGTCCAACGTCCGGTTCATCTTCTTCAGGATCGCATTGTGCGTAGACGGTCCATTTCCCCTTGCTCACGGTGTCGCCGGAGATCGGGGGAATTTCCATACGGTGGAATGCGTCGTTCACATTGTCGGTTTCGTGAAGGGGGTACGCCCAAGGTACGTCCAGCTGCCAATGAAGACTTGAGGCCGCTCTATCCAGATCTCGGTCAGGCCGTATATTCGCGTTGAAGGGAGAATACAATTCCGTCTCGGTGAACGTCATCTTCTGCGAGCTAGCGAGACGATGGAACTCATTGTTGAGCAGCGAGTCCAGATTCGTTCCTTCCATGAACGAGGATCGGGTCCGTGATCCTTGTAGGCTCCGGGGTAACTCGCAGATAAAGAAACACGGCACGTAGGCTTCGACGAGGTACCAGTTAACGAGGTCGTGGTTCTTTCCGTTGACCCAAACACCAACCAGGGTATCATCGGCCGGGTTGACTCCTCCCGGGTAGCGGCGCTCACTCTGATGAGGAGACTCCGTCCACCTTTCCATGAAGGAGAGCCACGCCTGTTTTTCCTTGACCCTGCGTTGGCACTCCCTCAAAGCATCCACGGCGCGGTCAAACGTGCGGAGGTTTCGTAGTCGCTCTATATCCGGGCGTTGAGGAAAGTTAGGACACTTGTCAAGGTAACGTCGCTCGCGAATCCTAGGGAGCATCTGCACCGCAGCTTGTTGTAGGGCCTCGTTCCGATCGGCAAGAGAGAGGAGGTATTCAGGCTGGAGGTTACCCTCCTTATCGCTGGTCGAAACCCACACCGTAGCTCCGGAGACGAATTCCACGCTGGACGTTTCCTGCGTCCCTTCTCGGGTAATCATCCCAAGCCAAGGCTGATCAGGAGCGTACGGTTGGGGTACGCGGGTATAATCCCACTTCCCGCCATGACCGTCGCATCTTCTCTGATCCGTCGTAGATGCTACCGGGACACCGAGGAATGGAGGCGCAGACCCAGGGTAGTACGGGTCCTGACCAGAATTGGGGCTCCAAATGAGCCAGAGCTTCTTCCGAGTTTCCACAACCCGGGCTCAATAGGCCCCGAACCTGGGTATCCGACCGCCAAGGAAAGTGTCGTCGATGACCGTGTCGACTTTGTAACCGTGCCAGTTGAGCAATCGGGGCGAGGAGAATAGGCGGGAGTCGAAGGCGGACATTTATTGATCCCAAGGGCGGAGTCTTCACGACGTCACGCTTCGCTTGGGCTGTACGGATTGTCCAGAGGGGTTTTGTACTTCCGAAGGTTTTGTTGGACGAGAGATGCGAGAGTCGGGAAGATGGTATAGAAGAAAGGAGAGCGACTGCGAGATAAACAGGAGCAAATGTCCAGTTTGTATGATCCGATCAATTCGGGAATGCCAGACTATTTCTTCAAGTTCTCCAAGTAGTCCCGTCGGATCTCAGGAGCGTTGCGAAGGCTATAGTCTGAAACCCACGAATCTTCGGAGGGCTCGTAGCCTCGCCATCGGACTAGATACATTCGGCGGTTGCCGTCCTTGCGCTTGGTAAGTCGGTGTCCTAGGATCGCTTCCACTTCGTATTCTTCGCTGGCATTGAGGAAATCACGAGTAGGGGGCAACGTCGACCGCTCTCCGAATCGAGGGTCTGATACGTGGTATTTTCGAAGGTGGGCCAAGTTGAATATCGAATGCATAGGGTAGTTATCGGGCAGACGTAGTCGGTAAACCAATGGATTAATCCTTTCCATAACTTCAAAGGGTCCTATAGTTTTCTGGACCAATTTCTTGCCGGTGCCCTTAACATCGACGAGCTTGAGAGTGTGAGGATTGATGAGGGCTAGGTCTCCAGGTTTAAGCTCCTCTACGGGGCACCGTCCCTTGTTATACGCTCGAGCTTGGCGTTCCTGTGCGAGCGCTAACGCGTTGCGCGCGGATTGCCTATGCCTTTCCATGACTGCGATATATTCTTCAGCCTTCTGACTCGGCAGGAACGGTCTTTTGGCCGGGTCGGTCTCCGGCACCAAGAACGTTGTGGCGCCTCTAGGTTGGTATCCCATCAACAGGAAGTCGGGAGAATATCCGGTGGAGCCATGGACTGAAGAATTGTAAGCTCGTGAAGCCTCGCTAAGCCACCTGGCCCATGAAGCACGATCAGACGCGACATAAGCGCGGAGCATTTGCTCGATCAGCGAATTCAGGACCTCCGTCTGACCGTCTGTTTGAGGATGATGCGATGAGGATAAAGCCATAACGCTTCCATAGTATTCCACCACTGACCGCCAAAACACGGTCGACCATCTCTTGTCCCGGTCGGCTATGATCCTTTCCAGTAACCCGTAGACGTTTGCTACTCTTTCAACGAAGATTCGAGCGAAGCCCTCTTGAGTTAGGCCATCATGAGTGGGAACGATGATCGCATACTTGGTCAATTTGTCGACGATGACCAAAATAGCGGTGTACTTGGCTTCGCCCGAAGGAGGCAAACCCGTGATGAGGTCGAGGGAGACAGTGGCGAACGGTCGGCTGGGGATATGAGAAGGTCGGAGGCCTCCCATGGGCGCTCTACGATCAACCTTGATTTTCTGACAAACATCGCACGCCAGAGTGAATTCATCGACGTCTCGAGCCATTCTAGGCCAGTAGAACAATTCCCTAATCCTGGCGAGTAGCCTTTCCGGTCCCGCATGAGCGCTTTCTATAGCGGAATCGTGCATCCATTTGAGTATGAATGGTACTTGCACTTTGGGGACACACAGGCGGGAATTCCAGTCGGCGTCGAGGAAGTATAACAACCCGTTATTCCCTTTCTGGAATCGCGATGGTGTTAACAAGGTGTCCGGACTAGGAGCGGCGTCGACATAATGTCGGCGGAAGGCGGGATCCTTTCGATAGCCTTTTGCAAACTCTCGAAGGAACTCAGGTTTCGCTCCCAAGAGTACGTGGGAGCGTCGCTCCCAGGCCTCCTCCACCGGATCCTCAGTCGGCACGACCCCTGTGGGATATGTCCAATGATCCCCCGTCGGAAAAGGCAAGTTGTCGATGGCGGGGTGTTCATCATCCACCGGAGCTTCCGGAGACTCGTCAAGCTTAGCTTGCAGGCGAGTCTTTACGGGATAAGCTTCGAACTTGTAGATAACGTCCTCCCACCATAAAGCCATGAACGCTGCTTTCTTGGCGCGCGTGAATGTGTCCTTGTCCTCCGCTGTCTGAGCGTGTTCCACTTTATCTTGGTCCGGTGATATCGCTGGAATGTCATCGCGAGTAGGGGAGCTATGCGGCGGAATACGAGGCAGCCTAGACAGGGGATCAACATTTGAATGGATCCGTCCTGCACGATGCACTATCTTGAGTCCGGGGTAGGCTGCGAATACCGCCCCCCACGCCGCTAGTCTCCGATTCGCATTCTCGTACACTCGAGCCCATTGCAGGGCGGCGTGGTCGGTCACCAAAATGATTTTCTCTCCCTCGATGAAAGGCTGAAACTTCACGAGGGCTTCCTTCGCACCCAGAGCCTCCCGTTCAGTGGCGCTGTAGTTCCTCTCCGCCGGCTTCATGGATCGGCTCCAGTAGGCAATCACCCGTTCGACATGGACAATCGTGTCCTCGAACTCGTCCGCCCACGCGTCCGGAATCTCTTGCTCCTCCACGTCTTTGCTTAGCTTGACGTATAGCTTAGGAACCGGCAGATTAGCCTTCCAAGCCCCCCACAGTCGATCGTATACCGGAGTTCCTTTCAAGTCGCGGATAGCTATAGGCTGCACTTGCTGCAGACTCGCTCCCATCGCGAAGTCTGAAGCGTCGGAGTACAGACAATAAGGTCGACCTTGAATAGCGTGGCCGAGGACTGGAGACGCTGCCAGTGCTTCCTTAGCTTGTCGGAAGGCGATCTCGTGCTCCGCCTCCCATTCAAACTTCACTCCTTTTTTGAGGAGTTTGAACAAGGGGGCGGCGATGAACGCGTAGAACGGTATGTAGGCGGCGAAGTAGACACACATGCCCAAGAATTTCTGCAGATCCGATACGTGTCTGGGGGTCGCCAGATCCATTATCGCAGACACCTTCTCCTTGTGCGTAGAGAGGCCGAGGCGAGACACCTTCTGTCCCAGAAGCAGGATCGACGAGTACCCCACGAAGCATTTAGGAGGGGACAACGTGATTCCCGCATTTGCTATCGCGCCCAGGACTTGGTCAAGGTGAATGAGATGTTCCTCCCAACTCTTGGAGAAGACCACAATGTCGTCGATGTAAACGAGAGTGAACAACCAAAGAAATGGAGCTAAGATGCCTTGCATAACTCTCTGAAAAACGGAAGGTCCGTTCCTCAAACCGAAGGGCATTCGCTTGAACTGCCACAAGCCTCGGTGTGATCGGAAGGCAGTCTTTTCCTTCGCATCCTCGGCCATCTCCAACTGGGTGAATCCAGCGAGAGCGTCGAAAGAGGAAAGAACCTGAGCACCGCTCAACGCTTGCAGAATTTCAGTCTGCCGCGGAATCGGAAACTCGTCCGGTACGGTTCTCTCATTTAGCTTTCGGTAATCCACCACCAGTCGCGGCTTCCCGTTCCTGTAAACCACTACACACAGAAATCCCCAGGGACTAACGGAAGGTTCGATGACTTCGGCTTCGAACCAAGCATCGATTTGCTTGTCGATCACTTCTCTTTTGGCAGGCGACGCTCCGTACATCGGAAGGGAGATTGGTTGGGTATCTGGCTTCAAAGGCACGGGCACTTTGGTATCGACGTGGCCAAGCCGACCGCCGACCCCAAAGGCTCTCGCATTCCTGGTAAGCACTTCCTTCAGCGCGGTCCTGTGTTGCTCAGGGATGTCCGGTCCCCAATTTACGAGAGTCGCCACGTCGTCACCAGCAAGTACGTCTTCAGGAACTGCAGTCGTCTTGGGTCCCCAGCTTTCATCCCCTTCCAGCTTGTCATCGTCCTTTTCCTCTTCCTTGGTCGAGGCTGAGGCCAGGTCGCGCTGTCTCAACGTCCCCACCGTGATCCGTATAGCGTCAGCCGCATTCGTCATTTTCAATCTCTGCTCAGCGTCTTTGGGCTTGTCCGCAAATGTGGAGGGGTCAATCAGATGACCTACGACCTCCCCCCGCCTGATGTACCAGGGGCGCGAACTCGGATTGACGATGGGGAGGAAGGGGTTGACGCTGTTGATCCATGTGGTCGGGGCGGCAAGCACCGAGCAATCGTCGGTGGAAATAACCACTTTTTCGACAATCCATTGCTCGCGACCAGTGAATGGACCAATGACTCGCACATTCCGGACCGAACCCGCGTGAACTAGGGCGTCCTCTGCAGCCAGGACCTGAGGAAGCGATTCTTTGCCAGCTTTCTCTACTCGGGTCCTTTCCCTTCTTTCAGCCGTTCTCCGCAAGAATCCTTTGGCTCGGACCACATGCACCTGACGAACCTCGAAGCCCAAATCGACAGCTTCGGCAGAAGAGGCTGGGATAATGCGATCCGTTTGGCCTACTCTGATCTCACAGTGTCCACTGGAGTATCTGGTAGTGCCTAACTCGTAAGCCATCTGGAAATCTTCGCCCAAGAGCAGCGGAACGCGCATGTTCCGGACAACATAGGCCTCGACCTCGAAGCTGATGAGAGCACCGTCGATCGCCCTGGCGTACATAGTGAACTTTGTGAAGCCAAGGACTTTAGCTTCCCCGGTCAGCACGTAGAGTCTCATCCGCAGACCCTCCCGAGGTTTCGGGAGATATCCCAAACTCAGGTAATATTCCTCCGAAATAAGAGTTATATCCGCTCCTGAATCGAGGCGTCCTTTGATAGCGACCGCGTCTGGCGAGCCAACGGACACCTTCATGTGCAGGGCCCGTACACCTAAAGATCCGAAGCCTGGCGGGTGCGACTTAGCTCTAGAGGCTTTGACTATTTGCTCGCCCGAAGGATCGAGGGACGACGCTCCGGCGTCGGTCGTGGCCAATTCCTCCCTTTCCTCGGAAGGTAGGTTCTCGCCAGTCGGCGGTCCTTTCCCTTCGATTCGGATGTCAGGCTTCTGTCGGAATTGTTGCCATCGACGGAAGTGGCGAGTCGTTAAGAACCCGGAGTACTCTTCGTTCCCCTTTCCCTTGCCTTTCCCTTCCTTGACTTTGGCTTGGGCAGCAGCTTCGAATCTCAGCCGTCTCCTGCCGTTCCGGTGATTCTCTTGAACCAAATGAGCCGCGGCAGCGTCGGTCTTGGACTTGGAGACGAGGAGAACTTCTTGTCGGACGTTGGTCTCAGAGGTCTCACTCGAATAAACAGACTCAGTCGTGTTAAGGCGGTCGGCAATCATAGCTAAGTATTCGACTCGGTCTGCTTCATCATCTTCGTAGGAAACCGAAACATCCAACATATTCGCGTCTCTCATGGCTTCCCAGGCCCCATAGTGCGGGCAGTCCCTAGCGAAATGGTTACCGCTCGTGCACACGAAGCAGTTTCCGGGCGGTTTCCGATCGCTGTGCACCTCATCCCTTTTGGAGAAGGCGTATCCCTTCACGGTCTTCCCTTCCGGCCAGCGCATCCTCGTAGAGGGAGGGTTGGCTCAGCCGTTGCCCTCCGACTTGGGCCTCCGCGAACCGCGGAAACCGACATGGGCGTCTCGTTCCTCAACTTCGCTCGCTGGATCCGCCTCCTCAGCGGTTTTATCCGCGGAATCGTGATCTACAGCATGAGCGTGTCGAGATTTGGATCGACGAGTATAATAATTGCCCAAGGTGCGCAGCTGCACGGCAGTATTCCAGCTCGCCATAAGTGTAGCGCAGTGTCGGCGGGTCGCTGCAAAGAGGGAGAACAGATTGGGGTAGCGCTCCGAGTTGATGTCCCCGAGCCACACGGTCGGCGCAGTCCGGAGAATACGATCCACTACAGCCGCCCCGTCTTCTTGATCGGGATATAGGAAAGCGTTGTAGCGGGTACGCCGTTGAAGGAAGTCCATGGGCATTTCCTCTTCGTGACCGTGCTGCCGGAACTTCATCTCCTCGAATTCGCTCATTCGGTCCTGAAGCCATTGATCGTTGAGAAAATGCGTCTCGATGGCTTTGAAGAGCAGGTCCCAGCTCTGGCTGACGTAGTTGCGTACGGTAACCGACTGGGTCGACCACCACATTTCCGCTCGGTCGGTGAATTTGAGAGGGGCGATGGCTCCTAAATCTGTCACCATCTGCGGCGACAAGCGCACGAGCTCCGAGATTTTGCAGAGGTAGGCTATTACGGTCTTGCCATGTCCATCCCACTCCGGAACGAGGTTGAAGTGAAGTTTACGATTGAGCTGCCACTCGTTGTACCAGGAGTTTCCATGGGGACCGAGGGAGGGAGGTCCTCCGCCGCCAGGCGGGCCTCCACCTCCTCCTCCTCCTCCATTTCCGGACGGGGGTCCTTCGCCGCCAGGGATACTGGGCGATCCACCAGAGGGAGATCCTCCACCGTCAGGTGGGCCTCCACCTCCAGCAAGATCGTTCCTGGATCCGCGTCCAGATCCTCCATTTGACCCTCCTCCGCCGTAGTTCTGCGGCAGAAGATTCTGAAACTGATGCGTCGTATATCCAGTGAGAGGGGGGAGAGTGGTGGAAGCGTTAGCAGTGGGAGGAGCGAGTTGAGCGATGTCCGTGGTACGAGCTCGGGTTGCATTGACTTCAGCGAGAGAGGATCCCGGGTCGAAGCGACTCGGTCTGGAGGCGGGAATTCCTACAGGAGCAGGGATGGAACCCGGAATATCCCAAGTCGCGGGCACTCGTCCAAGCCCCGGAACGGCGCTGACGGATCCCAACTTGATTGCGGATAGAGAAGAAGGGACATTGGCGAATCTTAACACCGGTTTAGTGACCGGAGCGGTCCCGGGTCCCTTCGTCTCCTTCTCAACTCGGGAACGAGGAGAAGGAGTGGGGGAAGCCGGCAACGGAATTTGAGAGGCGGTCTGGGAACGAGATCTCTTATAATACTCGTCCCGGACGTCCTTCTGAGCCACTGGAACAGCCGATTGGAAGATTCGCAGAGTGTCGCGACGATGAACGTGTTGGTGGTAATCGGGGCGCGCCACCAGCTTGGCCAGCTCGTAGCTAGGGATGTCTCGGCCAAATTCGGCGCGGACTGAGCTGCGAGTGGAATCTACGGAGCTCATAGAGTCCAGAGATTCCATCCCGAGCACGCGCTTAGCGGAATTCAAGAAAAGGTCGACCCGCTGAGCAGCGCGTTCCAAACGAAGTTGAAGAGTGGAACAAGCGGTGAGTATGGTGGGTTGGCTGATGTTATCTTCCAATAACCTCAGAAGCTTCCATTCCGGGTCGAGAGGGAAACGAGAGCTGCTAGTTTTCCCCAAGAAGTCGTATAATCCTTCCAAGACTTGATGAACAGCGAGAGCAATTTGAGCGAGTTGCTCCAGGTGCAACATGTTGAGGGCGTACTCGGTACCGTCCGCCCTGTCTTCCCCGCGTATGACGATTAAGTCCTCGTAGGAGAATTTGATTTTCATCAACTGCGAGATGGCCTCGGGAAGACTGTCCCAGAACCATTTACGGTGCGCGGTCGACCACCGGATCACGACGTCGCGAAAAGCGATAGACTGCTCTGCTGTTCTCCCGGGCAACACGCCATCCACCGCGCCAAAGGCCAAGAGCGGGTCTTCGTCGCGAACGGGATCGAAGGCGGCATGGTGTCGGGCCACGGAAGCCGAAATGCCTTCATCGTAGACTTCAATAGCCCGGCCAAAGGCGAGGAAGATTCGTCCTGGGTAGCGGTTCTGCAGAAGAGCCTGCGAGATGCTGTCGTTATCCAGGATGCCGCGCGTGGGCTTTGCTTTCTTGGCTTTAGGCGTAGGTCCAACTGGGATGTTGCGGGGCTCAGTCGACGAGCTGGTCGACGAGTCAACCGTTCGGACGGTGACCGCGGTGGAAGGGGCGGGATTGACAACCGAGGAGAAAGACGGAGTCACTGAAGACTCAACGTTCAATCTCGCATTCATGACGTCGTACACTCCCCCATCGCGGAGATCGGCTCCGAGCGCAGAGGCTTGTCGAGCGGCGTTGGCAAGCAAGTGAGTTCGACTGACGAGTTCCTGAGGACTGATATACTCCGTTTCAGATGTCTCGGACTCCACTCCTGACAAGGAGGAGTTCGAGACGGTCTGCAAAGCAGGAAGTCCGCTTCCGCTCTCGCTGACGTTGTGGGAGAAAGGTATCGGCAAAGGGCCGCCGTCGGCAGTAGTAGCGCGAGTATCACCCAGTTCGGGGATCTCAGCGTCGCGAATGGATTCATTCATTCCGGCGGGAGCGGATGCTGTAGACTTTGGAAGATTGACCAGAATCCGGGTAGCGGCCCTGGTTCTCCCCGCGCTGTCGATCTCCGGAGGGAGGCTGGCAGAACTCTCCGTAGGCTTCTTCCTCGAGCGAGGCCTCGACTTGGCAGGAGCAATGTCCGCTTCGGCCATGGGATAAAAGGGTGTAGTGGTAGTAGGCGATAGAAATAGTAAGAAATAAAGGGTATAATCTCTCCCTTTTATAGAGGGAGAGGGAATTGGAAATGGGTGCGTGTTTCGCGACCCCGTCTCAACACAGGGGGTGGAGACGAGATCGGTCCGCGCAGAACCCATCATGCGGAATGATTCACCGTGCGGCCGCGCGATCGGGATGGAGTCGTAACATTTTTCACATCGCTAGACTCCGGCGAGGCAAGGTCGAAGTCGATGGTCGTCTTCGGCCTTTGCACAGGTTTTTAGTAGCGTACCTTTCCGCCATCCTTAGCAGTATCGTGGGAAAAGACTCAAAAGAAAGTCTTGAGGAGAATAAGATCGATCCGCAAGATCTTGGAGGTCGAATTTCATCGATCGCTAGGATGTCACGTTGCTGACGCGTCGACTCCGGAGGGAGGGGTGGATCCCTTCACCTCGGAAAGGCGGTAGGCGTCCGTTATCCGTCTTGTTTGAGTGAAGCACCCCATTGTGTCCACCACTGTGAAGCCTCCGTGCTTCGGCGCAGTGCTCCTCACAAGACGGGACGGATTGGGAGCTCCTGGGAGCATCACCACGATCGTGAGCCCGGTCGTGGTCTTCTTGCAGATAAGCAAGGCGAGTCTGCGCGATAGCGGGACTCTAGCCTGTACCCAGGATTGGGGCCGTGTTACCCTCGGCAGGACCTCTGTTACCTGTGGAGGTGGGCAGATGTGGGTGCCCAGCCGGAGCGAGTAGTCTTGAGGGCGTCTCACCCGCGTTCGTCTTCAATCGAACGTGGTGGTCATGGTGCAAGAATCAATGTATTACCTAATCAAGTACACAAACGTAAACTAAAGCTGATCGCACTACAGTAATTATCTACATTATATACAACGATATCGTGAGGTGTCACACTGGCATACAGAGATCACCTACCACCCCGAGAGCATCAGTTGTAGGAACCCCCTGAAGAGTGCCATCTCGGATGTTCTCTTGGATGTGGACCTTCTGTGACTCTGCAATATACCGATGGTAGAACTCGAAGGCCACAACAGGGATGGCTTCTGGGCAGTGGTGCCACAGAAAATCCTGAATTTCCTCTGCTTCTTTGCAAGAGTTGACATAGATTAAGGTCTGGGAAAAGTCGGCAGCCCCGGCGGCATTTTCGAGGAAAAGAGGCAAAAGATCAGCATAAGAGCCAAGTTTATGCTGGAGGATTCGGACGGAAAGTCTGATATCCGGTTTCGCGTTCGAAAATGCAAGGTGGTCGTAGTTGGTGGAGACACCAAGCTTGTAGACAACACTGTTTTGAAGGATGGGGGGCAAAGTGGCCGAGGCCCTCATGATCGGGACACCGGTGAGCAAGTGTTTGATAAGGGTTGCTAACTCACTGTATGAGACTCGGAAATCTTCAGTGACCAACTTGTCTACAGCATGGAGCTCGTCAATGACAAGGCCGATGTTATTGGCCTGAAAGACCTCGGACTTCAGGACATGTTGGTGGAAGGAATTTCCAATAGCCATTTCCGGCCTAACAAAGGCAACACGGAATTCATTGAGACCGAAATCCTAAGTAGGTAAGCAATTTGGATTCAAGAAAGAGGAAAGGAACACACTTTGAGAGCCTCCTCCAAGTTTGGTGTCTCCGAAGTCAGCGCGATGGCCGGGATTCCGCACTGGATCAGGTCATTGGCCTGTTCTCCCATCAAGGCCACCAGCGGGCTAATAATGAGGATAATTTTGGGAGTTTGCTCTGTATCATCATCGGGCGCCCAGTGGTACAACAAAGGCCACCAAAACGCAAGTGTCTTGCCGCCGCCGGTGGGAACATCAAGCAGCATCGAGACTCCTTTGACCATGTTAATGCTGGCTTGTTCTTGGTGTAGGCGGAGATTTGGAACGTTTCAGATGTGGCACAGACGTTCAGTTGCCATTTTGACGCGTGCTGGATCCGGGTTGGTGGCTGCACGGACGACATTGTCGAGTGTCGAAGGAAAGCACAGACTTCTCAAGTGGAAATAGGAGCCTTGATCATCAGTAGTGATCCCCACCGTAACCGTATAAAACTGTAATACGGTTACGGTTATACAGTTACGGTACCATACTGTACAGGCTCTCAGAGACCTTTTACGGTACGGTGGTAACCATACCGTATACCGTAATGAGCCGTAAAAATACAGCCGTATATGGGTTTTTACGACCGTAAATTCACTTGATATTGTTCAATTTTGGGGCCAATTCGGCCTGCCACGGCCGAATTGCGTGATGATGCGTACACCACCCCGGTGACGTGTACATCAAGCCGGACTACCATGTGCTTTCCTCACCGCATCTGACGTGTCCCTGATTGAGACTCACGCATCCCCGACCGTGACGACTCAAAATCAGTCCTGCTGCAGCTTACAGCTTATTAGAGGAGCTTCTAATTGACTTTCAAGAGCTTATTGGTGAACATTCAGGTGACAATATGGCGGAGGTTGTCTGGAAGACATTGGACGATTACAAATTGACTGGCCGGATGTTTGATTCAGTCCGATGCTACGCTCTGTTAATTTTTTTGAAAGCGATTGCCGTGGATGATGACGATGACGACACGGCTACACCCATGCCCTTAGGAATTAAGGTGTCTGTTCGGAAGGTGTGCGCTCACTAAACTGTATCTGTCCCGAAATGCTCAAGTAGTTTAAGCTTCGGTCCGTGATCGAGCTGTTCGCTCTAGTCCCCAACGGCGTCAGCGCTGGTACCAAATAATCTCGCCTGCAAATACTGTGCAATTTCATTCAATTCGGCGGTCACGCGTCACGCACCCCCTGTGCCGCGATGAATTTTGGTCTCGGTCACGGGTCACGGCGCCCAGTGCCGAATGTAAAATGCGTGACATCAGGGCCGAATCTCCCTCGGAGGTGCAAAAAAGGGAGAATTTTCGAAAATTTTCGTCTTGTATGCCGAATTTTTGGAAGTGTCACGCTGAACTTCGTTGATTGCCGAAGTGCCGAATCGGTATTTTGGGTCACGGGTCACAACCCGTGCCGAATTGAACGAAATTGCGCAGTATCAAGGCCGGGGTTCATTATGCTCGATGTCAAAACGCGGTGGTCATCAACGCACCAAATGATGAGTACGGATTTGACGACCGTATACGGCCGTAATAACCGTACCGTAACCGCAACCGTACCGTACAAGGCCATGAGAGAGTGAATACGGTTACGGTTACGGCCGGTTAGGACCCGTAAATATCCGTAATTCTTACGGTCGTAACCGTATACGGTACGGTGGGGAGCCCTACCTTGATGGTGATTTGATGGGCTGTACTGTGGTCGAACGCGGCCACTTTTCGGAAATCTAAAACATAGAAATTGTCGAGAAAGGTTCTGTGATAACGTCGGTGGTACAAGTTCTGTGCTACGGCAAGTTTGAATTTCGACCCTCTCGAAATTTTGCCCAAGTCAAAACAACCTCGGCATCTTCCGCGCTTCGCCTAAACCGGCTGATTATATTTCAGTCGCTTCGCCATCAGGTCTGATCGACTCATCATCAAACCATCCCCCGGCGAATCCGACTGGTTTACGAGTCCACATTTGAACGCGATGTGCCGCACTTAATCTTCGAGTGCCGCATTTGCGGTGCGTTGTGTGGGCCGAATCTGAACCATTCCGTATTCCACGTTCCGCGCATTAAGTAATACCCTGTCCGCCATATTTTGAGCTGAGCGTTCCGTCGAAGCTGCATCTTCAGCACTTGCACAAAACGACAGGTCAAGTTCGGCGGAGCTAAACAATGTCCCCAGAGATCCCAGAAAGCCGTCGTTATGATCCGGAAAACAAGGGAAACGAGAAGCGAGAGCACGAATCATTAGTTGCCACCGTGCGAGGACGTTCAAGACGGTGGGGAAGGTTTCAGACCATTGTAACGCAACGCTCGTTGACCGTATTGAAACCTGGAGAACATGGAGGCTAGCACCCAAGCAACCCGAGCACTGAGCAGGGCAGAAACCGACATGGCGGAACAGAGGAGAAGATGGCGTGACGGTGTTGATCCGGGCGAATGCTGATGCAGTGATGCGCCTCTTGCTCCCGCCCACCACTATCTCCTCCAGATCCCGCTCGTAAAGCGTCAAACACCAGTACCTAACCCATCGGCCATTCGCTCGTGGCTCGCTCAACTCGCCACCAATTCAAACTGTCTGCTACTGGAAATTTTCTTGGATGACGCAATATCGACTGAGTTCGACTCGCCCACTGGCTGGCGTGACTTACCTTGTAAGTCCGCCATAGAGCTAGCTTGAGCCTTATAGCCAAGAGGGAAATTTTTCCTCTTTCCTTGGGCGCAATCCCCTCGTTTCGTACTTGCTGCTCTGCCGATTCTGACGATCGCTCGACCCTCGCTTGTGTCCTCAATTTCGCGCTCCTCTCACGACACTGCTCGTAAATAAGTAAATATCCAAGTCATCCGATGACCGTCAACCGTTCGCGAATGAACGGTCGAACAATTCGTGTGCTCCGCAAGTAATCGTGCAGCCTCGAATACTCCGGTGCGTACACCCCAGGAGCAGCAGTCTCAACTGTCTATCTGAACCACCGCTAATAGAATTCGTGAATTTTGCTTTGCACTACCCGCATCGATCTGCAGCGGGGCCACATCTAATCAACGATTCCACCTGGAAAATGGCTCTCGTGCGACGCTTGGGCCGTTCAGCTTCTTTAGCTCGTGATCACAATCTTTTTCTTCTCTTTGCGCTACTTTTCCTTTCCAGAGCTCAACGTACTTACGAACAAACATCTTCAGCCGACTCTAAATCGTCACCATCCGGATCGGCGGCACTCGCGCGGTAACTGTTTCGAGAGTCGAAGCGGAGTCCTGGTGGCACTAGCGCGTCACGTCTTCAAGATATTTTGGGGCTTATTCCACAGCACCCTTAGCCTGGAATCTCCTCCTAAATCAACCTCCTGCGTTGCTCCCACAGAATTCCCACTTCCCGTCGGTATGTACCTGGTGGTCGATGTACAACGTACACTGAGGTTGGTGACGGTGCTATACTCTTCCGTCTTTGGTTATTTGTTCTGAGTCCATGCTCGTCCCTGGAGCCGATCTGGACTTCGCGGATTTCTGGTTATGTCCTATTCAGTGGGAACACTGGGGAATCACCATGATTATGTCGTACTGCACTCTACCTCTCCAGCCGTCTGATTCGTGAGGTCCCGGGACTTGTCTCGCAATAATTTCCGAACTTGGGCCTCTCTTTGATGATTATGGGTGTTCCCATATCTTCCGTGGGATCCAACCCCACTCATCGCAACTTGTATTAAATATATTTGAAAAGGTTCCGGCCAGAGCGGCAGATGGCTTCCCCCTTGGCTATCATGACGGCGAAGTCCATGGCCGGCGGCAGCAACAGCAGCAGTAGCAGCCACAGCTCGAGCAGCAACGGCAAGGTGTCGTCGCAGCAGGGCGCAGGCGGCACGGGCAGAGCCTCGCGCTCCCTCACGGGTCCCAATCGCGTTGGAATTAGCTGTTACTTTACCATTAACTTCCGTCAGCATGGGTGTGGAGCATCGACTGCGGAAATTTGGTATGGCATAATTCATCTCCCCGGTTGAACTCATCCGCCACAAACCAGTGGCTTTACGGCTGGGTGATCCGTCGGGAGGCACATCCGTGTTCCACGGGTGCGGTCTCGCCATGTTAACATTGAATGGGTGCTCGTCATATCGTCATGAATGAGAGCAGAGGTGGTTTGCTAATATGGTCTGTTGCCGCCGCGCATTCATTAGCGCCAATTTGCCCCAGGGTATAAATACTCGTTGCACTCGTTGCTTTTCTCTATCAGTTCTACACAAATTCCGTTGTATGTTTCTGCCCACTCTCCATTCATCTCCCACTCTCTCACCTCTGCACTCCACAGATCACCCATGAAGACCGCCATCTTCCTCACCACGCTCTCCGCCCTCCTCCTCAGCGCGCGCGCGCAGAACAGCTGCACCGCCGTCGCCTACCTCGGACAAGCGCCCGCCGGGGGCGGGAGCTGCACTGGGCAGGAGCTCGGCGACGCCAGCATGAACGGCGCCGGCTTCGGTGCCTGCGACGAAGTCACTAACGGCGCCTGTGTCCTCACAGAGTCGTCCGAGGGCGACTGCGTGATCCATCTGTACTCCGACTCGAGCTGTGCGACGCCTATTACAGGCGGAAACACGATTACGTGTGGCGATCCGTTCATGAATGTGAATTTTAATTCGTTCCAGGTCGAGTGCGCGTAGGTAGGTGTCTATTTTCATTTGCGATGTGTCCAAAAAGAAATTGAGACACAATCTAGGCGATAAACAGTAGCGAGAAGTTGAAGAAGTGCTAGAAACATGTATAGTACACGTTTTTCTGGGTCACCGAATTGATATACGCATTGTTGATCCGTCAAGTCCTCGGGGAGCCTAAGAACTGATGCAGTGACATAGATCACCAGAGTCAGCATTTAGTAGAAGCATGGATGGAGGAGTTAGATTCCCAGATCGCCGAGAAACCGAAGACGGTCCGGGGGAAACACACGGAGTTGGAGAGAAGCTCCACTTCTGCTGTTTCATACACCGCGTTGGACCGAGAGGGACGATGGAGAGCACCTATCTGTATCTTTTGCGAGCGGGAGGCTAGACGTGAGCGGATATGGCGGCGCGAGGTGACATGGGGGCAGCCGGGATACGAGCTTAGCGAAAATAATCCTCCACACAGAGGATCCATGTTGGCCGGCTTCGGCGCTTGGCACCCCGGGATAGGCATGGCGGCAGATCTGTGAGTGCGGGAAGCGAGCGAGCTCGGAAAGCCGGGAACGAGGGAAAGCTTTGAAAAAAATGAGACAGTGGACATTGTGAGCCGCAAATTCAGGAATCAGATCGTCGCTAGTTGCGTTGGGGAAAATAGCGGTACCAATGGGAAGTGGGAGTGCAGGAAGTTGAATAAGTTGATTCAAGACAGAATTCCAGGTTGAGGTCGACGTGGGAGATGTGACAGGCTAGGACTCTTCTTTGAAACAATTGCTGCGCGAATGCTGCCAACGATCTTGACGATTGAGAGTCGGTTGAGGATGCTTCTTAGCAAGTACGTCGAACGCTGGAAAGGAAAAGTAGCCCAAAGAGCGCGAAGAAAAGATCCTGACAATGAGGACGCTTAACGGTTCAAGCCCCGCACGAAAGTCATTTCTCAGGTGCAATCGTTGACCAAATGCGGTCCCGCGGCAGATCGATGCAGGTATTGCAACGCAAAATTCACGAATTCTATTGGCGGTGGTTCAGATAGACAGCCGAAACTGTTACGCACCGGAAGGTATTCGAAAATATTGAAGGATGCACGGAGCACACGAGCTGTTCGACTGTTCATTAGCGAACAGTTGACGGTAATCGGATGATTGGATATTTGCTTACTCTCGAACAGCGTAGTGAGTGGAGCGTGGAATTGAGGACGAGACAAGCAAGGGCCGCGATGGACAGAATCCGGCAGAGTAGCAAGTACGAAACGAGGGGATTGCGCCTAAGGAAGTACGAGTGAAAAAAATTTCCCCTATTGACGATAAGGCCCAAACTAGCGCCATGGCGTACTTACAAGGTCGGTTTGCGCTAGCAAGTGGGCGAGTCGATATTGATGCCTCATCCTAGATTTCCAGTCGCAGATAGTTTGAATTAGCGACAAGTGGAGCGAGCCACGAAGAGCATGTCGATAAACCGAAGATTTGAGGCTTTCAGAGCGGATAGCGGCGGGATCTGGAGGTGATGGTCGTAGGCGAGCAGGGGGCGCATCACTGCATCAACACCGTGACGTCATCATCTTCTCTCGTTTCTACTCTGCTCGGGTTGCTCTAATGCACCGCGATCCAAACGATTGGTACTTACTTGTGTTATCTCGTGTCTATACAATCCAGTTTTTCACATCTAAACCGCATACCCCAAGGCTCCAACGGTCAACTTGCCTCTCCTCCCCGATACTTTCGCGTCCTGCAATTTCGGCTTGGGCGCAGGATCCCCGTGACTCCTTGAGCACAAGCCCCCGTCTAGCACATAGCCGTTGTGAGCAAAGCGCACGCGCACGAGCACCGGCGGTCTTCACCTCTACCGGTTCGCCACCCGTCTCAGGGACGCCTGCACCGTGCCATTCTCCGCAGCATGTCATCCCCCCTACGCATTCGGCTTCGATTCCTCGAGCGCCACCGCAAGCCCCGCCCACCCGCCGCGAGGAATCGCACATCCACCCGTCGCGTGGGGACCTTCTCCTATCTACTCGTCGCTCGCCCCGTCACAGGCACGCGCGCCTCCACCTTCTCGCGGACAGGCAAGTGTCCCCAAGCTGCTCGAAGCATGACTCGACTCGGCCCAAGGCCTCAGCGTGCCGCTTGCTCGCATCCTGCAGTCATCCGCACAGGGTCCATAGTACCACCGCGCGTGCTCGGCTTCTCCAGTTTCTCCTCAGAGCCGCTGGCACTCGCGATGACGATCTCATCGTTGCGCCGTCCGCGCCTCTCACGAGCAGCAGAGTCCGTCCTCTGAGTATTGCGGTAGCGGGAGAAGAGGTGGAGAGAGGACAGGAGGCTGTTTGTTGGTGGTTGGCTGGGCCATGGGACGGCATTCAGGCAGAGTTGTGGCAGCAGATAGAACATCATTCTTTGGCCACCACGTTCACGGCCGATCGCCTTGCGGTGTGCGCCAGCTGATTCGGTCATTCCTACCACATCTGGTGATTGGAGCGGCATTCGAACCCACAATTCCCAACGTGTTTGAATAACGGTTCTCACTGCACACTGGCACGACACCGACAGCACCGAGACGCAAACGGCAGATTTCGTAGCAGAACGCTCAGCGAAGCGCGCGAGAACTTCCATAGAGTATTTGACGTGCAAACACCGACCACTTCCGCGTTAAACACCCCGCCGTCACCGAGCACAGAATCCACATTAACGCGATCATCATCTGAAGAATTACCGATATTCGGACCATCGCAGGGACCATCCGCGCGAACACAGACGAGACAGGCGAGCCCAGAACAACCGAGCACACAAAACATAGATTATATCGACGACATGCCTTCGATGGACGCGTGGGACGGGGACACGGACAAGCTGTCAGCGCAGGACTTCTTGCGCGCATTCCACCGAGAGCAGCGCACGACGGCAAGCGCAGACAAGGCGAAAACATTCAAGAATTACCTCGTGTCGGGGAGCGAGGTCGACATATGGTACAAAGGACTGACGGCGGGAGTCAAAGCCGACATGGACCAAGTAGAGGCGGCGCTGGAGGCGAAGTACCCAGAACAGGAGAGTGTTCAGCCAACGAAGGCGGAATACGAGGTGATGTTGACGAGGGAGAAGCTCAAGGAGGAGGAGTTGGGGAAGAGGGTGAAGGTGGCAGACAAGGAAGTGTGGGTGCATCACGCATGGGCGACGAAGATGGCGCGATTAGCGAACAATGCGGGGGTAGCGGCAGGAAACACGTACATGGAACAGGTGCGACTCGACCTGCCGAGCCAAATACGCAGCAAGATTGGGAAGGGGCACGCCACCTGGGCGGCGTTCTTGAAGGCGGTGCGGGACGTGGATCCGTCGGACTTGGAGGTCGAGATGAAGGAATGGCGCGCAAAGAAGGACGAGATCGACGCGCTCAAGAAACACCAAGCAGCGTTGCAAGCGTCGCCGACTGCGGGAATCCGCGCGCAACTTGCTGGTGCGACAATCGCAGGGAGAGCGTGGCAGGCGCCGCCCCAAGCACCCGTACAGGCTCCAGGCCCCGCCAATCCATTCCAAGGGCGAGGAGACGGACGTGGCAACTTGTTTGGACCCCCGCGACAGCAACCACGACCGCCACCGCAGCAGCGAGAGGTGCAGCAACCGCTGGTGGGAGCGGATAGAGCGACGCTAGTGGCGGCGATGGCCCGGATCGTACACCATCCCGACACGCCAGCAGGCCATCAGGCCCACGCGGACCAACAGCAGGCGTGGTACGCCACACACGGGAACGTCCCGGTCTCGGTCAACACACCGTACCCGCTGAAGCCAGGGAGAGCGCCTGCCAATTCGGGAGAGTGCTTCCGATGCGGGTACGGGGGTCATACCAATTTCCAGCGAGGCTGCACGACGCCAGAAGATCGATGCTTGAGCTGGAGGGAGCAAGCGTGGCGTAGAATCGCGGCGCAGGCGCTGAGAGAACCGGTGCCGGTGCGGGTGGTAGAGTATGGAGGATGGGCCGATGTGGACAACGCGGGGCGGCCGTTCGGGGGTGACGGAGGCCGCTTCGAAGAGGTAGACGGGCAGGGAAATGCCTAGGGGCTGTCCAAAGAAAAGCTCGGACAGCCCCAGAAGAGCATAAAGGAGCATGGGTCCTCGGGCGCGTCGCGCCATCGCTCGAGGACGCGTCACCTGGCCCCGAACTCCGTAGACCTACGTTGAGCCCCATGTACGCCTCTTCGCAATTCCACATCATCGATCTGTATGCGGTGGGGGTTAGCAAGCGAAGAGAGAACGGGACGAGCGTACCATTCATCTGCGAGATCGAGGCGGAAGGACCGCGAGGGGAGATGGTGAAGATACGAGCACTGGTGGACGACGGCGCGTTGACATGTGCGATGTGCACGGAAATGTACGAGAAGGTGAAGCATCGGATAGGGGGCTTGCGACGATCGGGGAAGACGCTGCGCATGGCAAACGGCGCGCTGGTGCCATCGAGGGGATATTGGGAAGGATATGTGCGCTTCGGCGGGGCCCGAATATTCGCCACGTTCGAGGTGTTCCCCAGCGGCGGGTCGTGGTCGTTCCTGTTCGGAAAACCAATGCTGGAACGATTCGCGGCGATCCATGACTACGGAGCAGACGTCATCAAGATCAGAGGCGAAGGGGGGAAGGTGGCGGAGGTGAAGAATATGCTGGAGGCGTATCGAACTTGGGACAGAGACCGCGGGGACGTGCATGCGGTGTTTCTGGACCCCAAGACGCGCGCAACACCAACGGGGGGACATCGCGCACCCCCCGTTAGGCGAGTACACTTTGACGCTCGCGAGGGCGACGTGAAGGACGTTGACCAGCGGAAGACACAGGACGCGCAAGTGCCCGAGGAACCGCAGGAGCCAAGCGACATCAGAAAGCAAGAGGCACAGGGAAACTCGACGGGGGACTTGCCATCCCCCTCGAGGGAAGTCCAAAGCGAGGAGGAGGGAGAGAACGAGGAAGATACTGACGAACTATATTTCACAGCGCCAGAAGAGCCGACGAATGAGGAACCGAGGAACGAGGAACCAGCGAAGGAGGAGGAGAGGACGGTGCACACAGAGGTGGAGCGCAATAAAACGCGAGTGGACTTGCCCGGGGATTTCGCGCGATCCCCGCAGAGGGAAGTACCAAACGCATCCAGTCCCGACGAACTCGAGGAACGCACTGATAGAGTCTTGTGGACAGAGCCCGGGAAAAGCAGGATGCAGCGCGTTGCGCAAATATTGGGGATGGTGATAATGGGGACATTGCTGGCCATGGCTGCGCAGTACGGGGGCGTGAAGTCGGTAGCAAACACGCGAGGGACACCAAGCGGGGATCAAAGATCCCCGCCGAGGGAAGTACCCTCCCCAGAGGAGATCTTCGAAGACATCATAGCCGCTGACACGAACACGTCAGAAACGATAGAGGCGCCGCGATACTTTCTCAAGTACTACGCGAGACGGTACTATGCGCGGAAGGAGAACAAGCGCCGAATGCAGCAGAGGAGGAAGATGCAGCGCGCGAGGGCGCCGGTGATACAGGAGGAAGTGGAGGAGGACACGGAAGACGAGATGCAAGGAGGCGGATGGGGAGAAGTGCCGAGCTGGATGAAAGCGGATGTGCGAATACACGGGAAAGTGGTCCGACCGAGGAAGAGGCGAGCAGACGTAACGGGGGGTGGCGAACCCCCCGCGAGGTACCTCACTGAGGAGCAGGAGGAGCTGGCGGCACTGCGCGAAGCAACCCCGCAGGAGGTCGCGGCGTACTTGGTCAATGTCGCGGCAGACGCGAAGGCGGGGGTTCCCGCGAAAGACCCCGACGGCGAACCGGGTACCGAGCAACCGGAGTTTGAAGTGGGTGGGGACACGTCAGTGTTCACGCGGTTGACGGACCCGCATAATCCGAAGCGGGTGGAGGCGCTATTGGATGCGGTCACGATTGGACCGGATCTGACCACGGAGCAGAGACAAGAAGTGCGCGAGTTTGTCGCCGAATTCGCGGACTGCTTCGCGCTGTCGATGAAGGAAGTACTGCCAATCCCGGGAGCAGAACACACCATGAACATACCGAAAGACGCCAAATTCAGCACCAAGGTTCACCAACGGCCTACGACACCGGCGCAGAAGGCGTGGTATAACGGCGTCATCGACGAGATGCTGGAGGCCGGGATCATCGAACCCATCAGCCCGAAGGATGCCAAATGCGTATCGCCGACGACACTGGCACAAAAAGCACACCAGAATGGTAAAACCCGGACGATACTGGAATTACAGCACCAGATTAATGATCAGTGCATTGCGGCGGGCCTACCACCGAGCTTCGACTTACCGCCGAGACCACCGGAGACCGTGCAGACAGAGACGACGCAAAAGCCACCGTCATGGCGCGTCTGCCACGATTACCGCGAATTGAACAGTAAAACCAAGGTGGCAGCACTACCGCCGGGGGACATACAACGGAAGCAAGGACTGTTGTCGGGCCACCGCTGGGTTACGGTCTTCGACTTTGCCAAGGGATTTTACGCGTGCGCAACGGCAGAGGAAATCAGACCGTACCTGTGCTTCTACGTCGAAGGAAGGGGCCTGTTTACATATTGCAAAATGCCAATGGGGTTGACGGGTGCCCCGTCGACATTCGGGAAGACCACAGGAGGGGCACTAGGAGATCTGGTGGGAACCAAAATCCAGCTGTTCGTGGATGACGGGGGGATGGCAGGAGACGTGTTCGAGGACAAGATGGCTGATATGCGGGTAGTGTTCGAGCGGATTAGGGAACACAGGCTCTCCCTGTCGGCACAGAAGATGCGGTTCTTCATGACGGAAGCAACGTTCGCAGGCAACCGAGTGGGGCCGGACGGCATCAAGCCCGACCTAACGAAGTTGACGGCGATCGTCGACTGGAAGACACCGCATGACTTGCTCAACTTGAAGTCGTTCCTAGGATTGTGCGGACACTTCAGGGCGCTGATCAAGAACTACGCACGAATAGCGCAGCCGCTGACAGACTTGGAGAGACTCGCGAAGGTGGGGGGCGCAGGGTCGAAAGGGGAGTGGAGAAAGCGGATGCGGGCGGTGGAGTTGCTCAAGGCGTGGACGGATAAGCATCAGGCAGCGTTCGTGGCATTAAAAACCGCGCTGACATCCGAACCAGTGTTAAAAGGGCCGGTATTTGATGGACGACCGTTCATAGTCACAACAGATGGGTCGAAAGAAGGCTTCGGGGGCATGCTATGCCAACGATTCGAAACCACAATGCCAGACGGCAAGGTGGTGTCAAGGCTGCACCCAATCGCGTTCGCGTCCAAGCGCACCTCGTTGGCGGAGGAAAGGTACAAACCGTATCTGTTGGAATTCGCAGCCCTCAAATACTCCCTCGACAAATTCTCGGACACGACGTATGGATTCCCCATCGAGGTGGAGACAGACTGCCAAGCGCTGCGCGACACGGTAATGAGCACGAACTTATCGACGACGCACGCGCGATGGCTGGAGGCGGTAATGGGCCATGACATACGGGAGATTCGTCACCTGCCAGGTGCAGTGAACTTCGTGGGGGACGCGCTGAGCCGCAAGTATACCAACATGCCGAGAACGGACAGCGACGGGAGCAGCTGGTCAGTGGATTGCGACTGGTTCGCGGAGGGAGGACTGGCTTTCGATTTGTACAGCGTATCCGAGGCGGGGGATGTGGAAGCGCTGAAGAAGCGATTTGCGGGGGGTACCAGTGTTCTTGCAGGCGGTCGAAGCGCTGGAGACGATTTCGAAGGGGGGGGATGGACCGGCGGTGAGGAGAGCGAAGCACAGAGCGAAGGAGTACATGATAGAGGGGGGTAAACTGTGGCATGTGGGCAGCGGCAAGTCACGAAGAGCGAGGTCGAGGGTGGAATGCCTGACGCCAACGGAAATGAAGGCGGAGGCAGAGAGGGAGCACAAGGAGGGGGGCCACATGGGGCGCGATGCCATGAAGCTGAAACTCACCGATAAATTCAGGACGCCGGCGATCGACAAAATCATCATGGACGCGATTCAAAACTGCGGCGAGTGCCTCAACTTTGGCTCCGCACACATACATGCGCTGCTCCAACCGATCACGCGGCGACACCCATTCGAGCTGCTGGTGGGCGACTATCTTGCGATGCCCAAGGGCAAAGGAGGATACAAGGAGATCGGGCTGTACCTCGACACAGCATCGCAACGCGTGTTTGGGTTCAAGTACAAAACACATGGATCTGCGAAAACCACGGTAGCGGCGTTACGGTCGATGTTCCAGGGGCATGCACCGTGGGAGACATTCATGTCCGACGGCGGCAGCCACTTCGACAACGAGGAGGTACGACGGCTCTGCAAGGAGTTCGGAGTATCGACGGAGGTGGTGGCCAAATACTCGCCATGGGTAAATGGCCTAGTGGAAGGGACGAACCGTATTCTGTTGGGAATACTGAAGCGTATGTGTGCACCGGACCTAGGGGAGGAGGGATGGAAGAAGATCGAGAAGTGGGAGCACCTCCCGGCGAACTGGCCAGATCATTTCGACGCCGCTATATTTTTACTGAATAATTGCATACTCAGGGCGCTGGACCACACCCCGAATGAGCTCTTCTACGGGATGGTCATCAACACGACCGCGACGGGTGTGGAGGTAGCATCGAAGGGAATCACGGTCGAGGACGTCGAGGCGCAGCTGGCGTACACACAACAGCAACGGCTGGACGGACACGCGCGCGCGGTGGCTCACGGCGTTGCGCGCAAGGCGGCATTCGATAACAGAGTCCTAGGATCGAAGGCAGGGGAGGTCATCTATAAGCCAGGCGACCTGGTACAGGTGCTGGATCCGAAATTCAAGAAGACCTTCCTCACCGTGAAGAAGATCTTGCCGGAGTGGTCGGGCGCGTTCAGAATCAAGGAACGTATATTGAATTCCTACATCATCGAGACTATTTACGGCCAGGAGCTGGAAGGGAAATACAACGCAAGGCGATTGCGCCCCTTCAAAGCACCGGAAGGATCCTCCCTAGAGGCATACGAGGCGGCGCGCAAGGCGGGGTTGGCGGTCGGAGAGGGGGACCCGGAGAGAGAAGAGACGGCACGGGGGGCGGAGACCAGGACAGCCGAAGAAGACGAGGTTGATGAAGAGAAAGCCGATGAAGACGAAGAATCCGACGACGGCGAGGAGGTTTTGGAGGAAGAAGGAATTGGGGCACGGTTGCGCGCGAGGAGAGCGGTGACCGGGGCGACGAGGACGTCGCCGCAGGGAGGGGGGTAGATGCGGTAGCGGGAGAAGAGGTGGAGAGAGGACAGGAGGCTGTTTGTTGGTGGTTGGCTGGGCCATGGGACGGCATTCAGGCAGAGTTGTGGCAGCAGATAGAACATCATTCTTTGGCCACCACGTTCACGGCCGATCGCCTTGCGGTGTGCGCCAGCTGATTCGGTCATTCCTACCACAGTATGCACGCACCGAGGTCCACTGAGGGAACACAGGCAACGAACAACCGACCTTGCAACCGCCGCATTTGCTCGCCGACCGGGTTCTCGCTTTCTTTCTGTGGGAGAGAGGCACGAATCAGCACGCGAGAGAAAAGAAAATCACGAGGGAGAGCATGTCCTTACGTTATCCTAGAGCCGGCCCGCGGAAAATTGGACGTTCCAAGGGCTGGATTTTGGCAACCCCGCCATTTTGAAACCGATCATGCCGAGCGGCAAACCCTGGCCAATTTGAGGCTGTTTTCGGCAAAATCCAGCCCTTGGAATGACCAATTTTTCCACCAGCCTACCTACGGCAACGTGCTTACCACAATTGTTGCTCATCGTATGCAGGCTGGTAACGAGCCTAAAAACGAACATACATTTAAACTATAACCGGATGACATCCATTACATTTCAATGGTCGACCAATGAAAAACCGAGGTCGCAAAACCTTGGCAAAACCGCACTGTCTGACTCTCTATAGACGATTTCATAAGTGCTCGTCAATGCGGCAATACGGTTTTACGATAACTGATTGTTAGCGTAGGACTATGGAATAACTAGTACACTGAATTATAGGTACGCACGCCTTAATTGCGGAGCAGAAAAATAAGTTAGGCTAACCGAGCATCGGAACTGTAGAGTAGTGTACAGTAGGGGACAACCAAAGTCCGCCTATTTGGGAAGCGTGGGAAAGTGGTATGTGCCGCTCGAGACAAGGCATCTGGAGACTTGGAAACCAGTTTTTATGAGAATCAAGAGGCAAATGAAGAATTGACACGAGCAAAATTCCCGAAATCCGTGATTTTATCAAAACTTACCCCAAAATGTTGAGAATTCCAGAAAAAATCGCTAAAAATATGAAAAAATCGCCAATCGACTCCTTTTGATGAGCTGATCATGATCCTGGAAAGTCAACAAATTTTACCGAGCCGTTCGGGTGTAAAAAATGAATTGATCCAGCAGTGATGGCACTAATTCCGGCTAGAAAACAGTGGGAAAACATAAATTCGTCAGAATTCTCGTCTCAGTTGGACCGTAAATGGCTCCAGAGGCGGCACTTGAGAATTTTCATGAGATTTGAATCTAAGTGGACCTCCAGATGCCCAAAAGGGGTACACACAATTCCGTTTGAAGGGTCCAAAATATTGAGAAAACCAATGGCTCGTGGGAAAAACTTCGGAGGTGTGTTTTTGGGCTTCTTTTGAGGTGCCGGATCTGATTCCGGGCTCAGATTTATCTGAAAAAGGCTGGTTACGGCTCTATAAAAAAAGCGGCCTTTGATTGTCCCCTACTGTAGCATTAAGGATGAATAGTAGGTAAGATAAGAAAGATAAGATATACCGCTGACACTGATTTCTTGCAGGGTTACTACTGACTACCACCGTGTGTCCTGGACGAATGGCTAGCCATCATCTCGCTTTCCGCCGAGCGGCTATCATTATGAAATTTTCTAGCGCACTGAATTTCATACGTCAGCGCTATGTCAGCGAGGTCATCTGAATGCTCCTTACACTGCTGGAGAATGTCACGTACTCCTTGGGACCAATATGGACCTGGATGATCAAAAAATCAGTTGGATATACGAAGCTTGTGAAAGAAACTCGAAGAAAACCCTGACGGACGTGAAAACTGGACTCACCATCTCGTGGAAATCTATTACGAAGTCAGCCCCAGAAATGGAACTAATTGAACACAAACGACGTACGACTACGGGCTATTCGGCCATTTGAATCAACGGTGGCAAAGTCGTCGGTGAGAACGTAGGAGGGCAAGGTTAGGCTGCCGAGAGCACCAGACGACGCCCCCTCATTGTCCACGGGTGCAGACCTGCCCGACCTTCGGATGTTAAGATTCGCGAGCTAAGGGACGGTGAATCATGCCCCCGCCGATTCGGACACAGAGATACCGCACCATACTGAGCATGTACACCCGCCCAAGCGTGTACACCATACCCACGGGGACTGCCAAGCGTAGATGGGCCCCAGGCAAAACATTAAACAAACTTGAACGACAGACCATTACTCTCCTCCTTCAAGAAAAACCTAAAATTGGACCCCACATTTCGGTCTTGTAAGTCGATGAAGAACGTTGACAGTATATTTGACCTACGCAACCAGACCCCCTACCGAAAGCGCGGCCGTAGCTGTCCCGGTCTGGATTGTCAAAATCACCAGCCGGTCCAGGACACTGTTAGATGTCATAGTCACAATTGTGAGGCATCTCCGCAATCAGCGTCACGATATTCCTCACCTGCGTGTCTCCACCAAATTTGGTCGGGCTTTCCTTAACTGCCAGAGCAGCGTCGCGGCGATGTTGATGTCCACCACAGCTTCTGTCACCAGCCAGATCCTGGAAAAAAGGAAGGGAATGAAGGTATGAATGGCAGGGCTTCATAACTATAGCCGCGGTGAGCACATACAATACCGGAATCGCGACTTTCTCGCGGTCCTTGAATGCGGGGAACAACGCGGTCATGACGCCACATGCGAATGAGCCTCCGAGCTTTTCACGGCGAACGGTGAGTATGATGCAGTGGGCAAAGAGAAAAACGCCGGCGTACTGTGGCAATGATTAAGAGGGAATTTAACAGGGTAATGAGAATTTTTCTGGTGCTAGACCGATATTCTTGAGAGGCTGGTGGGAAAAGGAGTAATAACACCTACAGCCACCAGTATCGAACGACTAGAAAGCTCTGGACCAGGATAGCAACCATGGCGCTAGTGAAGAGGTGAAGAGGGACGGTCTGTAATTTTGCAGTCAGTCCACGACTGAGCTTATTGCGACTTGACATACCCAAGGCTGGCCAGTAAGGTACACGGGATCCCCTGCATGGGTAATTGTGTACTATCAAGCCGTTCAGCCTGAGCTTCTGAACCGTCGAATGCGAACTCTCACAAGATACACCCAGGCATAATCGCCCACTGTGCAAATAGTGTCGAATAAGAAAGCGATCCATACTAGTGTCTATGAAAATAATAAATAATAAAGCAAAGGTCGAGTGAAACTAGGTTCAAGGCATAAGTAAATACCTTCAACTTCCAATCATCGTGCTTGAAGTGTCTAAAGTAGTACCTGGCCTGATAGAGTTCGGCCGCATAGAGAAACTAAGCCAAACTTGAGCTCGTGTTAAAATACAATCATTAGAGTACTCACGGAGTTTGCCCAGGTCCCAATGAGAAGTGCCCTGCAAGTCGAAATGAGCTTATCGCACTGGGAAGCTACGAAAACGGAGAGAGTCGTACCCGGTAATGCTATCCAGAGCGGGGAGAGACATTGCAAGAGGGACGAAGTAACTAGTCTTCCGCTGCTAAATATCAATAAAAGGGCTTCAGTTAATCTCCGCAATCAGGTAAGTAAAGATGGCGGTGGCGTCCCACTCCGCCACTTCCGTTGAAGTCGGTGAACATTGAACCGGCGTCTCTGAAGCCGGTTTGGGGGTGATTAATTTGAACCGGACATCGAAGAAAGCCATTACACCAGGGGGAGAGATTTGCTTGTGGGAGGACTGAGGAATCAAATGCGGAATTTCAAAGGCGTATATCGAGGAGATGCTTCTTAACACCAGACAGGTCCTCAATATAGACAAGATGAGAATGAGCTTGGAATGCCTCTACAGACCAGATTGAGTTTGATTTATTCCAAACGCTGACGCCGCCAAAAAAAAAAAAGAAGAAAAGAAAAGGAGATCCTCGTGTCATACACAAATGGAAAGTTTGTATTCTATGCGCATAACTCATTTTCGACCTCGCCGATCAGCCGCTCAACAGCCATTCAAAATGGAAGCTCTCATTCGGCCCGTTCCGTCTCTTTGCTTTCGGCACCCATCATCCCTCCCCTCGTATTATATTCAATTGTCACCACGCTCCCCACTTCCCTATTCAGCCCACGAAGATCTGGCATGCCGTAGTATTCAATGTGCATCAGTGTACGAATCCATTGTCTTCTAAGGGTGTGTGAACCGTATCTACTCTCTAGCCGTCAAACTTGCCTAGTCTTTCATGCCACCTCCGCTGCGAGTTTTACAGTTTTTCTACAAGATGCCAAGAAGCTCGCGGCAAATTACTTGCTAGCCGAAATCATGACAGGATTCTCTCATCTGTTCGCTTCATGCTCGACGGCTCGGGTCCTGTTTTGACGTTTTATTCTTCGAAACCTGCACATCCACTTTTCTGACGTCCAGTTCCTTTTCCCCGTCATCGCTAGCACCTAACTATTCTATTTATTTCAAAGTTTATTTACCTCTACAGAGATCCTACCACGAATGTAAAGTTCAAGCGGATCAACGAATCTTTTTGACCCATGAAACTAGAACCAATGTGAGATTCAAATGCACTCCTCATCCTGGGACGAATCCTGAACAATCAGGCGACTTCCTTTCGCAGCTAAACTCGGGGGTCACCGAACGGAAGACTCTTACCTCAGATATCGTTTCAATGCCACCCAAGTGGCACTCCGCGGCGAGCTTCCGGATGGGCGGATCGCGCGAGATAGTGTGGTACATCAGGAAAACCGTAGCCGAGATGTACGTATGGGGCCTATGTGACAACTATGCGAGCCTATGCAGCACTAGGCAGCACTGTATAGTGCTCCATAGTGGGGCCATAGGTACATCACAGCCACATTTTGCTATGGAGTGCTATGGAGTGCTATGCCGTACTGTCAAGCCACTTCTGGTTTTCCTGATGTACGTTGCTAAATTGCAACGCCGTAATGTCAGGGGCGGGTGATGCACTCGCCAGGATCTGATTGAATTATGGCCTGGCCGTCCGCACAGACTTCAGTGCGGGCACTATCGGCGTGCTCGTTTCCTAGCCCACTGTATCGAGGAAGGGTTGCAGATCGGTCTGGAACCTCCCACGGCCCTACCCGAACAGACGTTGAACATCACTGACGACTACGACTGCAGCGGCTAGCTGTTACTTACAGTAGTTCTGTATATCCCGGGTAAATCCTGCTAGAAAATTGACCCTAATTTGAACTCTAACCTAAGACCCTTACTATATTTGGTTTTGGAGTGAAAAATCCTCTAGAAGTGAAAAATCGCGTCGCTTCGACTCAGTTTTTGTCCAATCATCCTCGGAAGTGGCGCAAATGAAACCGGAAGATGTATGGATGTAGGCTATGAAAAAAAGATGAGAGTAAACGCGTCAGTATTGGGCGAGATCCTGCCCCGAGCATCAAATTCCACTGATGCCAGTTGCAAAACTCCATGTTCTCTATTTTTCAGCCAACGAATTTTTATGAGATCTCGTGGATACGATTAAACGGCCTATTTAAGCTTAGTACATAATTCTCCGGGGTCGAAATCGCGGCGGGACGGGGTTAATAGATAATTCTAAGCCTGCGTCACAGAATGTCACAAGTGTGGCTGACTGCCGAAATTGTCACGCTCGTTTTGACGCAGACCTCCTGTGGTCGTCTCGCCTCGATTTTGACCTCGGAAAATTGTGTACTGAGCTTAATTGTATTCCCGAGCTCTCATAAAAATCTGTCAGCTACAAAGTAGAGAACATGGAATTTTGCAACTGGCATCAGTGGAATTGATGCTCGGGGAAGGATCTCGCCCAATACTCACTCGTTTACTCTCATTATTTTTTCATAGCCTATATCTATACATCTGTCGGTTTCATTTGCGCCACTTCCGAGGACGATTGGACAAAAACTGAGTCGAAGCGATGCGATTTTTCACTTCTAGAGGATTTTTCACTCCAAACCCAAATAGTAGTGAGCCTTAATATTGATTAAGCCCTTTACTTCATTAGGAACACATATTAAGACCCTGAATTACAACATTGGTTTCCATGAATATGAGTTTCGTCTGTCAAGGGCCCTCGCACATTCCAAATGCGGCAATAACGATTATACGGCCATCGAATCCTCGCAGGGGTGCCGGCGACCACCGATTGTTTCCTGGGCGACTGGGTGCCCGTGATATTTTTTTCCGCTGGATAGCCGTCATCCCGAGGGCTTTCTAGCATATTACGTAGACCTTTGTGAGCGAAGTTATATGACAGCTAACTGCAAAACCCTAGAGCACTTGCGAAAAAATCTCACAAGCTCCACCTGACGTCGCTTGTGCGTAGCCTGCAGCGGACAGCCGTAGAAAGTGGAGCAAAACTACCGCAAAAGGTAATTGATTGACAGGTGGAGGTGGGGAAGTTTTTTCGAAAGCGCTCTAGGGTTTTGCAGTTAGCTGGAATACTCCTTGCCAATGACTGTTCACCGGAAGATGCCGAGAGACAGCCTAGTGTCTGCTGTCCCGCCAGGCGGGACAATGTGACGCACAGTCGTGCAGATACCCAAACTTCTCTGTTTTTGTTTGTTTCTTCCTTTTTTGTGGTTTCTTTGGCATAACTCCGAGGAGTCGCGGCAAACAATCCCCTCATACTCACGGCACTCCCAGGAATAACAGAAATTGCTATGGGGAGGTTAAATTGATGGGTGGTTCGCAACACAGGGGGCGTGGGTTCATGGCAGTTGATGGAGCACCGACACTTGCCGTGGCATTTGCCGTGGCGGAGCTTACACGGTCTTTGTTCTCTTACGTTTGCACAACTTTGATCGCCGGCGTTGATAGTTCAACCACATCTCGAAGCAACATTATTAACCTTCCTCTCTTTCTTCAGCTGTACCAGATTGGTATACTCCCTGTTTGTCACTCCTATGGAATCAATCTCCAATGCACAAAGAACCCGAACCTTTTATAATGCCGGGTCTGCCGCCATTGCTAGGGCTCCGAACCGTCCGTAAAACAGAATGACCGTCGAAAAATTGGCTGTTTTTAGGACGAAATATTTTGGAAAATGGACAGGTCCGTTTGACCCGTTCCCGTCCATCTACCCGTTTTCGACAGGTGCATTATGCCTCGAGGTGGGTGACTAAAGTAAGAGGTGCATCAATTCATGTGCAAACCTACCTGGTTTGATGCTTTGAATCCTCAGGAACACCTGAATGAGGGTCGGTGATAACAGAGAGCAAGATATTGACCAACCCATTTCTACCTGTTTTTAAAACAGGTAAGGAAATGCCCTTGACAGACAGAACAGAAACTGTTTTGACGGTCCATTGACCCGTCTCAGACAGGAACAGGTCAGAGCCCTAGCCATTGCTCGCGTTGTGTGCAACACCATAGGCTTCGTTGGCTGTTTATAGTAGTCTAATTGTGCATAAGTGCGAATAGCATTACTCTTTTCTCCCTCCTTTTCTTTGCTCTTCCTGATGTCAATTCCCAGGGTATTGCTTGCAAAACATGGGGATCAAGCCGCATCCTGTGTCACTCCGTGATGCAGGTTCTGCAGACTTCTCCAGGCTGGAGGTAAGCGCACACAGACATTGCGTCCAGCACAGCTGTGTATGACAGGAGGCGCCGACTCGGACCCTCCCCATGTTGTAACCCTTCATCTAGGACCCATGTCACCCTTGGATGGGGACTCTGCAGCACCGAGACCATGGAGCAGTTATATGCATGCTCAGGCATCCAGCAGGTCTGGGGTGGGGTGTTCCCTCCAAGTAGATTGTCGACTCACACCATGAGAGTTGCGTGCAAGAAAAAGATGTATTAGGTAAGTACTGATCTCGGATCAACTACCCGTTCGCTCATACATACAGTAAGACTAATCATATGTACAGTATTGTCCTTGCGCGGTGGCGTCTAGCAGCATCCCATCTGTACCCTATCACAGAGCCCCCCACACTGGTGATGTTCACTGCACATGCTGCCAATTCTATGGTGCTCTGCAATCTCTTTACACTCTGTTTGGAGGCGAGAATCTAGCCCTGTTGTTTCAGCTTCCACACAGCTCTCTGTGCCTAGAGGGGCCCATGCAGATGTCCTCGTCGTCCTCAGTGGTCCATCATTGAGGGGTGTCAGTCATCTCCTCGTCATCATCCCTCACTATGTCGGGGAGCTCCGGCTCCGGAGTCTCTTCTCAGCCGACTAAGTGTAGGATCCCACTTGATGCAGCTAAGTAAAGCGCAAGCAAGGGCAAATCCTCCGCCTCAACGTCAGGCATCTCCACCTCCGAGGATTCCAACACCGGGACGTCCATCTTAGCGTGCATCGCATTCAGCTCCCACTATAAACATCCCGATCTCTTCCCCCATCACACTCTCTTGCTCCCTATCGCATTCGTCATTGTGCTAGACGAATTGTCTTCGTCCTCTTCAGTTGCAGACCAGCGACGACTGCGTTGACATCCATCTTGAGGCGGTGTCTCGCGATGGAGAAGGTTCGCGAAGCGTTGGGGTATGATGCTGGGGTCTGGTTGCGTGGTCAGGAAGTTGGCGAGGGTTTGACGCGCTCCCTTCGCCTTACGAGGCGCCCGAGGGGGAGTAATCTCAGGGAGCCTTGAGGAGGATGACGGCCCGGCAACGTTTGGGGGTGAAGGCGCCAGACAATCCAAGAGTGAGGAGGATCGAGGAGTGCTCAAGCAATCGACCAATGAGGGAGCAGGATTGGATAGCCTTGACGCTAAGGGAAGCTTGTCGGCTCTAGGACGAGTGGGAATGGGAGTGGATAACCGCTCTTCCAAAGTTAGTCTGGCTACGCCTTTCCCCTTGTTGTTGGAAATGGGATCGTCGCACGCCGCGTCGCCCGGTTAGCTTACTACCTACCCCCCTATCCGGCGCACAGCTTCATCTATATATTCGGCCTGTATCCCTGTATTTCATTAGCCTTTTGTATCCCCCGCGCTTGTGTCCCTGTGCCCCGAATACATCTTCCTGTGGCTCACCGTTGCGTGCGACTTCGACTTTCACACTTGTCACGCATGGCTCTAGGCTCTGTGGGAAGCGGTCGAGGGGGAGGGCGACTGGGACTCGTGTCTGGCTCCATCACAACGTCCAGGTTTGCAATGGGAGGCGGCGAAGCGGTCACAGCCTCAGCGTGGTGGAGCTGCTCTCCGGTAGAAGGGGAGGCAATAGGTTCTGTTTCCGCTACCGGTAACAGCAGTGATATCCCAACTTCTGCGAGTTCTGTTCCAGGCTGCACGACGGCCGTATCAACGGGTTCTCCGCCTGCTTCATTCACCGCCCCCACTGGATGAGGAACGGGGGCCGCAGAGCGAGTATTTGCATCCTAATCCAATTCCGGGAAGCCCTTCCACTCTGGAGCAGCTTAAGAAGCACTCACAGTGGTGGTCGATGTACAACGTACACTGGGGTTGGTGACGGTGCTATACTCTTTCGTCTTTGGTTATTTGTTCTGAGTCCATGCTCTCCCGTCCCTGGAGTCTTGCCTGGAGCCGACCTGGACTTTGCGGATTTCTGGTTATGTCCTGTTCAGTGGGAACACTGGGGAATCATCATGATTATGTCGGACTGCACCCTCTCCACACGTCTGATTCGTGAGGTCCCGGGACTTGTCCCGCAATAATTTCCGAACTTGGGCCTCTCTTTGATGATTATGGGTGTTCCCATATCCTCCGTGGGATCCAATCCCACTCATCGCAACTTGTATTAAATATATTTGAAAAGGTTCCGGCCAGAGCGGCAGATGGCTTCCCCTTTGGCTATCATGACTCCGAAGTCCATGGCTAGCGGCAGCAACAGCAGCAGTAGCAGCCACAGCTCGAGCAGCAACGGCAAGGTGTCGTCGCAGCAGGGCGCCGGCGGCACGGGCAGGGCCCCGCGCTCTCTCACGGCTCCCAATCGCGTTGGAATTAGCTGTTACTTTACCATTATCTTCGGTCAGCATGGGTGTGGAGCATCGACTGCGGAAGTTTGGTATGGCATAATTCATCTCCCCGGTTGAACTCGCCACAAACCAGTAGCTTTACGGCTGGGTGATCCGTCGGGAGGCACATCCGTGTTCCACGGGTGCGGTCTCGCCATGTTAACATTGAATAGGTGCTCGTCATATCGTCATGAATGAGAGCAGAGGTGGTTTGCTAATACGGTCTGTTGCCGCCGCGCATTCATCAGCGCCAATTTGCCCCAGGGTATAAATATTCGTTGCACTCGTTGCTTTTCTCTATCAGTTCTACACAAATTTCGTTGTATGTTTTTGCCCACTCTCCATTCATCTCCCACTCTCTCACCTCTGCACTCCACAGATCACCCATGAAGACCGCCATCTTCCTCGCCACGCTCGCCGCCCTCCTCCTCAGCGCGCGCGCGCAGAACAGCTGCACCGCCGTCGCCTACCTCGGACAAGCGCCCGCCGGGGGCGGGAGCTGCACTGGGCAGGAGCTCGGCGACGCCAGCATGAACGGCGCCGGCTTCGGTGCCTGCGACGAGGTCACTAACGGCGCCTGTGTCCTCACAGAGTCGTCCGAGGGCGACTGCGTGATCCATCTGTACTCCGACTCGAGCTGCGCGACGCCTATTACAGGCGGAAACACGATTACGTGTGGCGATCCGTTCGAGAATGTGAATTTTAATTCGTTCCAGGTCGAGTGCGCGTAGGTAGGTGTCTATTTTCATTTGCGATGTGTCCAAAAAGAAATTGAGACACAATCTAGGCGATAAGCAGTAGCGAGAAGTTGAAGAAGTGCTAGAAACATGTATAGTACAAGTTTTTCTGGGTCACCGAATTGATATACACCTTGTTGATCCGTCAAGTCCTCGGGGAGCCTAAGAACTGGTGCAGTGACATAGATCGCCAGAGTCAGCATTTAGTAGAAGCATGGATGGAGGAGTTAGATTCCCAGATCGCCGAGAAACCGAAGACGGTCCGGGCGAGCTGGGGAGAAGCTCCACTTCTGCTGTTTCATGCACCGCGTTGGACTGACAGGGACGGTGGAGAGCACAGATCTGTATCTTTTGCGAGCGGGAGGCTAGACGTGAGAGGATATGGCGGCGCGAGGTGACATGGGGGCGGCCGGGATACGAGCTTAGCGAAAATAATCCTCCACACAGAGGATCCATGTTGGCCGGCTTCAACGCTTGGCATCCCAAAATAGGCATGGCAGCAGATCTGAGAGCGAGAAGCGAGCAAGCTCGGAAAGCCGGGAAACGAGTGAAAGCTTTGAAAAAAATGAGACAGTGGACATTGTGAGCCGCAAATTCAGGAATCAGATCGTCGCTAGTTGCGTCGGGAAAAATAGCGGTACCAGTGGGAAGTGGGAGCGCAGGAAGTTGAATAAGTTGATTCAAGACAGAATTTCAGGCTGAGGTCGACGTGGAGGATGTGACAGGCTAGCCACCTGGTTTGCCACCAGGACTCTTCTTTGAAACAATTGCTGCGCGAATGCTGCCAGCGATCTCGACGATTGAGAGTCGGTTGAGGATGCTTCTTAGCAAGTACGTCGAACGCTGGAAAGGAAAAGTAGCCCAAAGAGCGCGAAGAAAAGATTCTGACAATGAGGACGCTTAACGGTCCAAGCCCCGCACGAGAGTCATTTCTCAGGTGCAATCTTTGACCAAATGTGGTCCCGCGGCAGATCGACGGAGGTAGTGCAACGCAAAATTCACGAATTCTATTGGCGGTGGTCCAGATAGACAGTTGAAACTGCTGCAGACTGGAAGGTACCGGTATTCAAAAATATTGAAGGCTGCACGGAGCACACGAGCTGTTGGACTGTTCATCAGCTAGCAGTTGACGATCATCGAATGACTTGTATATTGACTTATTCTCTAGCAGCGTCGTGAGAGGGGCGTGGGATTGAGGACGAGACAAGCAAAGGTCGCGATGGACAGAATCCGGCGGAGGAGCAAGTGCGAAACGAGGAGATGGCGCCCAAGGAAGGACGAATGAGCACGATTTCCCCTCTTGACGATAAGGCTCACACTAGTGCCATGGCGTACTTTACAAGGTCAGTTTGCGCCAGCAAGTGGGCGAGTCATCCTAGATTTCCAGTGGCAGATAGTTTGAATTAGCGACAAGTTAAGCCAGCCACGAAGAGCATATATTCGATAAACTGAACATTTGAGGCTTTCAGAGCGGATAGCGGCGGGATCCAGATGTGATGGTGGTGGGCGAGTAAGGGACGCATCACTGCATCAGCGATCGCCGGATCAACACGTCATCATCTCTTCAAGCAGCCCCCTCCACGTGCTCCAGGTGTCAATCCTGTCAACGAATGTTGTGTTACAATGGTCTGAAACCTTCCCCACCGTCTTGAACGTTCTCGGTGGCATAATCGATAGGCCGTGGCAGCTAATGCTTCGTGCTCTCGCCTCTTGTGTTCCTTGCTCTCTTGCGTTCACCCCTTACGATTTCTACATAATTATCGACGCCAGCTCTCGCCGGGTATCTTCGTTCAGAAAGTTTGCTGAATCGAAAGAGCCCCGCGGACGCCAAGGGGGGCAGTGCTAGAGATATGAAGTTCGTCACCTCGGCGCGTGATTGGGGCCGGGCGATGTATATAAGGTTGACATTGCTCGGTGATTCTCATCTTTCACCCCGAAATGATGAAGCCAGAAGCTGTGAGAATGGGCTAATGCGGTCCTAGAATCAGCAAATAAATGTACACAGCGCGCTGACAATATTGGTTCGGAGGACCCCCTGGGCGCCGAAACCGTGGGCGGGGGACATACGGTGAGCTGATGTCGTGAACATATGGTGATATTAACGAGAATAGGAAAGAAGTTCTGCCGATATCGTTTTTTCCCGGAGAAGCCCTGCCGTGGAGAGCGATGTGTCTGGCAATTCAGGTGCGCCAGAGGGTCAAACAATTGAGGCATCTTCGAGTCACCGGACACGGCCCACGCACGGGTATTTGCTTCCATTGGCACCTCAACTGGTTCTACCACAACCCAGACCAGGCGAATCTCCTTCCGGTCAAGATATTTTCGAAATCGGCCTGCAGCCATTGAGGACGTATCCGGATGGATTTCGGCGGGCAAGAGCTGGGACGACGGCTGTTGATTTATCTTTTCCCGGCGTGGGCAATATTTCGGGTAGACGTCGTCGGCCTCTGCCTGGGGAAGAGACGTGGGAACCCATTCAACCGTACCCTCCGACGGAGGAAGAGACCACTTCTCAACCATCCCTGTGGTTGCACAACTTCAACCTCGATGAACATGCGCCCTGGGATTCCGAACGATTGCAGAATCGCCTGGATAGCCTCCGTGGGTCTGTGGCCGCCGGCAACGCCGGGCTTTTTGCGTAACTTGTTCTCGTTTTTCGAGCACTCAACGCTACTCAAATGCGTTACAGTGCTACAGGAACACTCCTTGCCGTTCCAGGTTTATCGAACAGCTCGCCTTCACAAGCCCTGCTGATAATCGCGGGTATCTTCGGGCTATTCGGGTCCATCTTCTCGATCTACCTTGCCACACAAATCGGAGATCGCAAGGCGGAGTTCTCGGCCTGGTTTCTCGTAAATCCATTCAGTGGATCGATTCTTCTTGTCTGTTAACACCGGTTACGATTGACAGAATCACGAGAACCTCATGCGCCGGCCTCGGTCATCGTGGAGCCTGTCTACGATGGTTTGCATACCCCTGACATGGATGGCTTGGTGAGTTTTGGTACCTGTAAATCCGACCTGGGAACCGATCATTGTCTAGGTCAGTTCTCAGTCTTCTCGCCTTCTTGGGTTCCCTATGGATCGAGGTCTTCATACATGATCTGAAGAACTCTAGATCTCTGGGCGGAGCTGCCAGCGATACTGAACCAACGAGTGATAATTCTCTCTCTGCAACAGCTGCGCACGACCTCAGTTTCTCTCAATTAGCGGGATTTTTGGTGGTTACGCTGTGGAGCATGGGTTACGTTGTCATGCTTTCTCGAAATTCGGCAGTTCAGAACCAGCCATACTGCGGCGGCTCCGGAGACGCAGGATTTCTAATATCTCGGTACTTATGGTGATACCAATTGTACAAATCTCTATTTCTCGGGTGTTTCTGCAACGCACACAGGGATGAAGTACTGCGAGCGCGGATGAGCACTGGTTCACGCCTCGCTAACGCGGACATGGCGATAGTTTCTGTGGTGCAGCGTGGTCGATTCCCCCTTTTCCAACTCAAGTTGAACTGTCAGCTCTTGCCGACCCTCCTTGTCCATTCCATCCGATGGTTGCATGGTGGTTCAAAGTACTCACGTCTGCGTTGGTAATTACTTCCACTTCAGCGTCGACTAAATTTCAGAGGGCGGCATTATATTATGGTTCGAAATCTGCTGGGCACCTCCAGGTCGTTATCCAGCGTTACATCGATACAGACCACCGGTGAGATCCCTACACGACGCGTTTAATCAAAAGCCGAGCACCTTTCTCTCCGTTGGCCATGGTTGGCTGCAACAACCCAGCGTAACAAGTACGAGCCGCGCCCTCCGCTGGCAGTTCGAAGGAGAACTTACCCACCAGCTCACAAAGAAATATTTGCATCTCTAATATCCTACAGCATCGAATGGATATCAGCCAATGTTTTGCCTAAAGAAATGGAACACGACTGACGCGAAACGCCATCTGGGTCGCCAAACGTGATGAGTATTGATCCTTGTCATTTATTACAGATGATCTCACCCGAGGCACGTCCGGGGACCACCGAGGAAGCTCAACCTGTGAGGCGGATGAGCGTCAGACATCGAGAGCTAGTCCTTAGAGATGACTTGCAGATTCGCGTACGGACCAACAGCCTCTCCCTTCGATGCTCCTCCTCCATCAATCCAACGCGACGGCTTGAATTCGTGTGCATCCTCTCCCCAACGCGATTCGAGCCTACCCCCAGCAGGCAAATTCAGTCAACTCCTCAAGACAGGTCGCAGAAAAAAACAACCTTTGGTACGATGCAATCCCGAGGGTGATAATTTGGCCTTTGGGAACTGGCAGGTGCGTTATGTGTTCGCCGTTTGATGTCCTGATGCTATCCGCGAGCGGAATAACGGTGTCTTGAACGACAACACGCTCCGACATCGGCTCGCCGGGGTACATCCTGAGTGTCTCCTGTTCGACCACCATCCATTGAGCTTCCAAAGTAACTTTGGGAAGATGAACGGGCGTACCTTGATGAATGCATTCAGCAAAGGCATGTTGTCGTACGCAACGCTGCTGGCACGCGCATTCCCCACGGTTGCGTGGATCTCCGCCCTGAGATTCTCTTGCAATTCCGGATCCTTCGCAAGCTCGAGAAGTGAAAACGCTAGAGTATTGGCTGTAGTATCCTGCCCTGCGACCATGATAATCGATGTCTGCGCCACGATCTCATCCTCCTTGAGCGTGTTCCGCGCCACTCCTGCGTTATGCTGCTCCACTATATCGCCGTGCCCCATTGAGAATTTGGCTATTGACACCGGAGGGAGGGAGCAACTCACACAGTCGGCCAAACGCATCCGTATTGATCTCGAGTCCCTCCCGCGCCGCAGTCTTCTTGTCTGCAACGACCCGGTTCCCGACTTGCTCTGAGAGGTACTTTCCCCTCCGGATGGTCTTGAGCGTCTGCGTCGGAAGATAGGATGCCGCTCTGAACAAGAAGGTGGGCATTCGCGAACCGATAGCACTGCCCAGTATTTGTCCGGCGGATCGCTGTGCCGCGAGGCCGCTGGAAGGATGTATCATTGTTGAACGAACGAAAGCAGGAAGGGGTAGGGGTAGAGGATCGCGCAAATAACTTAACTTACACCACTTGGAAGTTGTTCGAGATGAACTCATCTCCGAGATCGTCAATCGAATATCCCAATACAGCTGGAAACGAGAGCATGAGATTTGTTATTGGGTGCGGAAAATTCATCGGCCCACCTTCGCTCATCGTGGTGAGGGTAGCAAGGCTGAGGAGCGGGCAAATATTGGTGGATCCCCCCGAGAAGTCTTCCAACTGTTCGCTGAGCTGCATCAGAGTTCAGATTTGACCGAACCAGGCACCAAATACCACTTTCCGTCTGCACCGCCTTCTCAAAGACAGGGATATAATTCCGCACGGTGGCGGCACTAAACCCGATATTCAGCCCTGCGCGGAGCCGTTTGTGCTCCTCCACTACGGAACAACAGCCCGTGTGAATAACGGTCCGGTTACTGGTCAGAATTGTAACACACCATCAGCGCACATAACGCTTCCTTTCCCGTACATTAAATGGCAAACATTCTCCAGCCCTGGCCCGAATTTGAAGTGCGGGCTGTTCAAAACGTACTGCAACGCCGCCGGATCGGAGATCATCAGACGGTCTTCCTGAATCCAAACTTGGTGTAAGAGAGCTCATTTTAAGTAGACGTCGCGCAAATACGGACCCCAAAACATCCCTTGTAGCGGTAGACAGGCCCGTGCGTCTTCAGCCACTGAAACTCGTGCTCGCCGTACGTCGGGATGAGCGATATCTGCCGCATGTGGCCTAAAATGCCATCATTTCATTTTCAGGGGGCTGGGGAAAAGAAAAGCTGGAACGGACCGAAAAGCCACGAGGAAGGCGCGGGACCGTCGATATGGCGGATATTGCAGTAACTGTTCCTACGGAGCCACCGATACACGACCAGGAGCGTGATGATCCCTGCGCCCGCGATTTCATATTGTATATCGCCGACGTTAGATCCGAAGAGCCTTTCAAGTAAGGGCGTCATGAGGTGGGGAATAAACGCGAGAAGCAGCGTCGTCTTTTATACCCGCCGCTTCCCGAACGTACAGTTCATCAGATCGAACGGAATGGTGGGAAATTGATGCAAAGAAACGTGACATGACGTGATGCGCACGGACCTTTTGATATCCGAGTCGAATCGGCGCCAGTGTTCCAACTTGCTTCCAGCTTTCGAATCGGTCTCGAAGATATCTCATGGGATTTTCACGCTTGAACTGTTCCTCAAAGATTAACAACAATTTTCATGGAATTCCGAGACGAACAGGACGGATTCGATAACGGCCAAGCTGTCTAGGTTCCAGACTGTCACGAGGGGGACTCTTGGAGTGTGGCCGGCTGGCACCGGGACTAGACCGGCAGCACATTTCTGCCTGACTAGTAGTACCGTACTACTGCTGATTTTGGATTTTTTAACTCCCAACATCCGTGATATGCCTCCATTCTGATCGAGAATGGTCCTCCGATTCGAATTCCTGCATCGCTCATTGTGTAGTGCGGAAGAAAATCAGACGGGACGATGTGAAAACCGATGGCCGCTCCCCGCCGTTTCAACTCCCGCCGATTTTGCCCATGTGCCGAGACAGCCCGGCAAGCCGAAGTTACGGTTGGCCTTTAGTCGGCATGCTTAATATCTGGGTGGAACGCTCACCACATGGTCTGAATCCAGAACAATCATTTCAACTCTCAAGACAGGTTGGATTTCGTGAAATGTATTCAGACAGAGTTCAAAACAATCATGAATCAGCCACTAGGGCTCGTAATAGTCTTTGGCGGTACATTATTCAAATGGGATGCGCCACTAGTCATCGAGCTCTACAGGTCTCAAAGAACCATCGTCGCTCCGATGATGGCTCCACCAAGGATCACAAGAAGGTTGAAGTTAAATCCGAGGGCCACGGCTCCCCCAGGTGCGGGAGTGTTGGAGCCTCCTGGCGCACTTCCGCTTGCACTGCTGCCCGGGGCCGTGGCACTAGCACTGGCACCTAAGAAGAGCGTTGCAACCTCGGACGGCACAAGCGGTTGTGCAGAAGCCGAGGCGCCGTTTCCGACAAGCCCGCCTTGCGATTGCTGGATGGAGTAAATTAATTACCTGTCAGATCTAACAACAGCGCTAAGTATTGGCGTCACTCACGTCAACGGAGGCTACTTTCGCAGCTGCAGCCTGGAAAGCGGCGAAGCTGTTCGCGCCGGGCTTGACGTTGATCACGCCGACCATGCCTATCCAAAGATGTCAGGTGTTGGCTCAATATGAATATGACTGATGTCGCGCACCGGACGCGCAATGCAGCTGGGGCAGCACTTGTTTGCAAAAGAACCAGATTGCTATAGATTTCCGGGGTCAACAACGCCTCAAAAGAAAGACCGCAGACGCACGAGTTTGGTCGTTTGTGATCGTGAGGTTCCATTCAGGAAGACCGGTGCCGTCGGTTGTGTTCTTGAGGAGCTCAACCCAGCCCGAGTCGAACCCACCCGGAGCTCCCGTGCACGGACTAGCAAAGGTGGACTGGGTGATACTGTGATTTCCGGGACTACAACGCAGAGTAATTAGCACAGGCGTGGAGCACAAACAACAAGAGCCGTACATCCCAGTGAATTTGAACGTTATGGTCGATCCGTTAGTTGCGGTGATTTGGTTGGGAATGAACTGGTAGACACCGCCGTTGGGGGTGTTGGCCTCCGCGCCGACATTGACAGTGACGGACTGCGAGCGGGGCGAATCAGACGCTGCCAAACACCACTCGAACGATAAAGACATGCCTGGTTTTGCGCAGAGACCACGGCCGCTGCAGCCAATGTTGCGAGGACAGATCCAAAACGCATTTTTTTTCGGTTGGTAGGGAGGGAGGAAAAGAGGTGGAGACGCGAAAGTGGCTCATGGGAATGCCAACGCCGCCTTAAAACAGGCCGAGCGTGGGCACAGGCGTTGCTCCATTTAACAAGCGTGTATTGCCCGCTACCATACTTGACACATTTGTCATGCTTGGCCAAGGTTCATCATTCATTTCACCCAGGATGGTCATGGGGTTGCCATGATCGAAGGCAGGGTCAGAGGAAGGTTCTGGTTCTTCGAGCTTGTCTGGCTACACGGCGTGCTCTTCATACGATGCAGTCTATAAGTACTCACCATCAATTTCGTCCTGCGTGCATCATCAATATCGTCCCGCATGTAAACAGTATGAAAGCACCGAGCCTGGTACCCCGAATTCCCCGCGGGTGCATTCCGAGTGGGACCATTGATGGACGTCGGCCTGGGTATAACCGAGAAGGATATAATTGAAACAGAGAAGCGCAACCATGGATTCGGCGTGGCAATGTTCGAAGAAATCTTGCGCCACATCGTGCGAATTTTGATACTGTGAGGGAGAGATGGGAGACCCTGCGCAGGCCACTCAGTTCTAAACCATCATGATGAGGAGCCCAACGGAAAGTTCGGGTCGCCGCCTGGTTTGCGCGTGGTGTTAGCGTGGAGATATTTCCCTGATCTTGACAGTGACGCGAGGCAGAAAGTCAACTGTTGAACTGCCATTTTCGAGACACAATGCCGGTGGTGCAGCGTTGCTAGGTTTCTGAAGGGCGAGTTGACTTGCTGGGATTGGTCAAATTGGCTGGGCCGGAAATGGAACATGCGTCCGGCTACTCTTTCTTCTGGAGCACTTTAAATAGAAGGCCGAGGGTTGCTCCGTTATTAGACGGAGCCCAATTTTACCCCTTCAGATACCGTCAGATTCTAGCTAGGTCCCCTAAGTACCCTTCCCATGCTTGGAAGCAACTTGGAGCGGGTAATACTTCGCGGTGCAGTATCCTCTCTCAGGTATGCATTCAGGAATAGCTTCGAATTTACTTCGAGAAGCACGGGCATACTCATGACCAAAGCTTAATCGACGGAGAAGCGATAACGGCGTTTGGCGGAATAGAAAGGAAGCGCCGAGTCTCGCTGAGTCGGAGTTTGATCCCGGCATTTGAAATTCTACGAGCCGACGACGAGTTTCAAGTCGAAATTTAACGGATGTATGGCTGCAATTTGTTCCGACTGAAGCAAGCATTCCAAAGATGAGTCGACCTTCAGGGCTCGGCCGGTGAGCCAAGAGTGGCCGCCTGCGGAGATGGCAAAGCCAATGACCGGAAAAGATCACAAGAATCATCGCGCACATAAAACCAAATTCATCGGGCCACAAATCCCGTCGTAAATCCAATGAAATCTATCTAGCTCAGAGGGGGTCCCGAATTCACGCTTCCGCAGTCGGCGCCGCCTGGGCCTGTAACGAATATATCCGCATCAGAACAAGACACAGTGATAAGAAGCTTAACGCCCACCGCACTAGCAGGCTTAGTGTCCTCCGAACTCGCGCCGTGATCGGCACCCGCCGGAGGGCTGGAGTTGGTGCCAGTGACGATGTCCTCTTGGGGAGGGAGGCGGCTGCCCGCGTACGATGCCATCGTGCTGCGGCGCTCGGGGTCCTGAACCGGACATATTGGGCTCCACGAAGACGGGTAGCAAAACGGTTAATTCGCTTACCGCAGCAACAGCCTTCGGCTTGTTGAGAGGGCTGTACTTCGGGAGGATGTCGACTCCTTTCTGCTAGAATGTCGGTCAGCCAATGAATGGAGAACAAGAGCTTCGCGGTGCCGTATTGTACCTCAACGGGGATGCCGTGCACCATGACGAGTGCAACGAGTGCAGCGAATGCTAAAGTGGGCTTCATTGAATTGGGAGATGAGATAGATGCGCGGGTCTCTGGATGGAACGTTTAGCTCGCCGACTCTCCGGTGGGTGGGAACTCGTATATATACTACAGGTCGCGGATGAGTTGTACCCAGGAAGTCACCTTTGACGTCCGAGGCACACTCGCCTCGGGTGAACTAGCGCTGGTCTAGGAGTGACTAGTGGGAAGGTGCAGAAACGATCCTCGGATCGCTCAGAAGGTGTGATGTTGAGTCTGAGGCGAAATGCGCTGCTCCTCGCTCCAGGCTTGGAAGGCTGGTTACTAATTTCAAACAGCCGGGATGGTGGCGTTGGATCCAATACGATGCAAAAATCGGTGGCGTAGCGTTGAGAACGGTGTCTTCGGTAAGCTTCAGACTCCCTCTAGGATGAGACCCAGGCGACCAAACCGTTAGAGGAACATGTGGAATTATGTCGTTCAGTTGGGTGACCGGGAATATTAACCCGAGAGGAAAAGAGAGCGGGCTCATGAAGCTCGCGTTAATCATCAGGAGAAACCAGGATTGGATGGCTCCAATCTAATCTCCGGTTCACTTACTCCACTTCGGTGGTAGGCATAGTACTCAATCCACAAGGTAAGCCGAGCAGCGAGCACCTAACCGTATATTCCCGACTCGGAAGATCTAAAATTTCCCCTCCTTGCGAGCACAATTGAAAATAGAACGAAACGATTTAGCGGGCTTCGGAGTTAGGCCCATAGCCCAAAGCCATAATTTGCATAGTCGAGAACCGGAGTTGATTTGATTTATTCTTCTCATATTATCTGAGCCCCGAAATCTGAAAGGGATATTATAGCTAGTTTCAGTCTACTCCCCGACGGTTTGACCTACCGGAACCGCGGCCTCTTAAATTCAACCATGTTTGGTTCAGCTTGGTCGCGAGCTCTGGCGCGTAGATGCCACGTGTCGTCAGATCCGATTTTTGCCGGCAACTTCCATCTGTCAAACATGTTTCTTCCTTCTTCGTTCACCTATCATTCTTAGCCTCATCCGCTGATTGATTCTCTTGTTCTCTTTACTCTGATGAAACGGGGGTCTCTCTATTGCTTTTGGACTGACCAAGGCCAACTCGAATGACCCGCTGTGCGCATTGTCTAGAACGGATGCGGGAAGCCATGACACGATGAGCAGGCGAAAAGACTATTCTAAACATATCATCTCTGTTCACTGGCAGGCGTGTCTATTTCAAAACTGGGGATCTTAGACTTCATCCTGCTGTCATTTTTCATCGATCTGCCACATAGCTTGCGACCGTCTGGTCACCAGTTCTTGCCCCAGGTCTTCTAATCCCTCCATCCACCCCCACCCCCCTCCCTCAGGCAACGCTGCCCACATCCTAGGAGGATGTATGCCCTTGGCCTCCCTCACGCTCATTGGTCCCTCATTCTCATTCCATTTTTCGGTGGTCTGGTCGGCGGCAGTGCAGTCAATCGCACCATAGACGATGTCTTCGGAGACCGTGTCACCGGAGATTTGGTGCAATATCTTCCCGAGGTCCCTGCCACCGAAGGCCCTCTCTGGTTTAACCAGACGTCCTGCAATGGTTGTGCGGGTGTACCTGATGCGAGTTTGACCTTGGATAATACGTGGAGTGCTGCCAGATATTTGGCGGATATTGGCTCGATGTCTCTGAGCATGAAATTCTCCGGTGGGTGACCCCTGTTCAAGCTCCGTCGTTGCTGATCCCTCTCAAAGGCACCGCAATTTATGTGTTTTTCGTCATCCCAAACTTCGCTGCAGGCACGGGGTTGGCGAGCGCCGTAATCTGCGACTTCTTTATTGACGGAGCAGCCGTGGGCAGCTTCTCACACGAGTCGGATGGCAGCGGAGCCTTCACATACAATACCTTGGTCTATCGAAATACCTCCATTCCCGCTGGCGATCATGTGCTGCTCATCGAGACTACTGGTGCAAGTCCCGCGGTAATCATATTCGACTATGCGCTATACACGTATGTTCCTCCAGTTTTTTTTGTCGCCAATTTTACTTAACCCCTTGCTAAAGGGATAATGTACCCGACGATCCCGACCCTTCGCCATCACAACATTCGACCGTATCGATTTCCTCTTCCTCCCCGGTGGAGCTCCCCTCGTCAACGGCTATAGCTCCTCACGAAGACACGGGCTCTCCAACCAGTCTTTCTCCATCTTCCACCCCGACCAGCGCTGCCCCAGCTTTCCCGACTTCAGCGGAGGCAACGACAATCTCCCTGTTCTCCACATCCATTGTACCATTCCTCTTGACAGTGCTGCCATCCGACTCAAGCAGCGCTCCCCTGTCAACGACTCTGCCCTCGGTCAACCCAGCTGACGCCTCGAACGAAGGTGCATCCCGCCGTTCCACCTCAGTGATTGCGATCATCGGTGCAGTCGTTGGAGCTGTCGTACTCATCATCCTTGTCTTGCTTTTCCTGATGCTGTGCCGCCGCCACCGCCGCCGACGTGCCCAGGAGGCCGCTACAGGAACCATCAGCGTTTTCGACCTCCTCAACGACAGCCCTCCGCCACTGTCGCTGCAGCCGTCGGTTCAGCCCTCGTCCCAGCCCTCCACTCCACAATCGCGCAGGCGCCCGCTCCCAGCGCCTCCCATGTCTCAAAACCCTGGCGGCCGCTCGGTTGAGGCCACGCAAACCAAAACGGAGACACCAGTGCAGACGCCGGTCGCGGGGCCCTCTGGATTCAACTTCCGCGCCGAAGACACATTCGCAAGGCCGTCCGGAGCCAGGTACCACAGCGCGCAGTCGTCCGTGTCCGTCTCCAACTACTCGTCTGACTCGTGCTCGGACCTGCGCATCGACATCCCCATGACGTCCTTCCGCCCGGCCTACTCTCCGCATTCGCCCGGGACGTACACGCCGTCTCGGTCCCACACGCCGTCGAACTCGCACTCGCACTCGCTTGCGCACTCGCACGACCACTCGGCCTCGTACGGGCATTCGCCGATCACGCGCAACGGCGTGCCCATGCAGCCCGCGCAGGCGGACATCGTGCGCGACCTCATCCTGGGTGCGCTGACGGTCGACCATCATGAGGCCAGTCTCCGCCGTGGGAGCGAGGACTCAGGCTACACCCCGACGGCAGAGGGCCGGGAAGTCGGCATCGACGACGATGAGATCTGGGGCGAGCTCGAGCCGGTCGTGCACGTCGATAGCGGCATCCGGATTAGTCGCACGGTGATCGAGTTGCCGCCCGCGTACGCTGCGCGGTGAATTCTTGCTTCCATGTTGCTTCTCTATTGGACATGTATTCTCGTTTCCTATTTAACCCTCCTGCGATTCTGTGGGTCCGTCCTTTCTCTATCTTTCATTCGTTTGCGAACAACGATGTCATGATCATGTTCGTACTCATACAGCCGACTTAAAATACCCTGTGGTGTGTGCGATTAAGAAGAAGCTGTCGTTGCTTCATGATCAATTTTGAGACCTCACTAAGTAAATCTGCGACGGGTCGAGCAACAGCTGCACAGAATAAAGGAACCGATGTGCCGCTGATTAAAATAGGATTCTGAATCACGAGCAACCTCGGATTCAACTTCAACCCTCTTATGATCTACGATGATCCTCTGAGCCTTGTATGTAATACTCATTAATGACTAGGCTTTCAACATTGTCTGAATTTATCTCGCAAAAAACAACCTGCCTAATGGTTTCCTGTGCGTGTTGAAATGGTTCGGATTTGGACTGTGAGGTGAGCGTTCTACTTTTGTCACCCGTTAAGCCTTGGGGGGCGGCCATCAATTTTCCCGGCGTACAAACTCGGCTCTCTAATTTTTTTTGAGAACTACACAACAGAGGCGAGAGAATTCAACACCGGATCATTCTTGACCTGACCGGGGGCATACTCACGAATATTGGAAGCAAATAAATTCAAGCTCAGAAGTACTCAAACAAAAAGTGTGTACCGCCGGCCGATTTCAGCTGGCCCTGCGGCTGACCGAATGGGAAAGGTTAAACACACCCAAAACCAAAATCGTACCTCTCGGACCACAATCGCCGCTATTAATATTACAAACACACAGTCCTTCTCGATCCACTGCATTCGCACAGCGAACGGAGAACGGAGAACGGGACCCTGATGCTGATCAATTCGGTTTCTAATTCGTACCGCCTATTCATCACACGGTGAACGGAGAACGGGAACCAATCAATTCGATTCCAGTCCATACCTATTCACGCATCGCCTTTTGACCTGATCTACTCCATCGTTTCGCCGGCGACTCGGGATCTGCTCATTCAATCGATGGTTCATATCAGTTTACACACCGCCGTTTGTTGCACCGATCTTCTGTCGTCACTCCTATGACCATTATGATTTCGGTCCCCAACAGAGCTTGGCTTTGGTGTAGGGTTGTTCCTTCCTTCTTTCTTGAGATTGAAGATGACTCATCTGCATATTCGCAGGTAGAACCCGACACGGGAGAAGTTGATTTCGAAAAAAAAAACGCAAAGATCCGAGCGCGGACGGTGCCGCAGAAGTCAAGTGTTGGTCCAAACGTCACGGTTATTTTACCGATGGTCTCAAACTCCCGGAAAGCGGCCGTTGAAATGGTGGCCGGTAATCGCCTTGACCTGTAACCGTCGCTGTAAATGGACGTTATATATGCACACAAAGCTCCAACCCACAACTCATTCGACTTCAGGGAACTCTACTGCCTCGGGCACTTCAGCTCGGCCGTCTTTCAGCAATACTCGCTTACGCGTATCGGACCCCCATCAATATCTACAGCTTTACCTTCTTAATCCGGCCCTACTGCTGGTTCCTTTGCAGGGTGGCAGGCAAGGCTGTCCACGCTGTCTGCACCGCCTTGGTCGTACCGGGGCCGAAGTTCCCTGGGTGGGCTCAATTCTCCGTGCGTTGGAGGGCATTCAAAGCTCGCTGAGTATGTTATAAAAATCAGCCGGCCTCCTTGTCTTCCAGTTGGCGCCCCATTCGAAAAACTAATGTGCGACGGCTGCGATCTCGATCCTGCATGCTTCGAGTGTTGTCTCTGCTGCGACCCCAACTGCGACCCCAACTGCTCTGGTTGTAGCGACCCGAACAACTGCTTCGGTCGGCATATTTCCCGCCCACATTTGGCTGCCCCTGACTTGCCTTACCTTTCAGGCGGCTGCGCCAACTCAGGATTTTGGTGTGAGTGAACGAGTTGCTCCCTGGAATCCGCTGACAATTCACCAGGGTGCACATGTCCAGGCGGGGGCCTTTCTGGCCCATCTATTGTACCGGGCCCAACGACCCGGCAGCCGGAAGCAACCGCAAATATGACGGTGGAATCGTGAAGGTCGTAACAGTTTCATGGGCTTTCGAGTCGAACTGATTGTTGTGAAGATTCGGGCACCATTAACATTGCTTGCAGTTGGCGCGAGGTACTGCACGTAACAGAGGGATGATTGTGGGCCGACGAAATTTCAAGACCGCTCGCTTGTTCCCCACTCGACACCCCGACGCAGAGACCTATGGACATTAATCGCTTGGCTATGTCACCTTCACTGTATCCGTCGAATTTTTTTGAAGTCGCAACATCTCATATCCGCCGTTGAGAATTTTATTTCGCTCTTGAAGAAGTCTCAGCTGGCATAGTACTAGTCTCTCACAGAAAGACCCCACAAACATCTAGTCTCTCATAGACAGACACTACAAACGATTGAACCTCGTACCTCGGTAGTTTGTAACAAACATCCACGCTGACCAATCGATCGCTGAATTCGGTGTCTTCACCTTAAAGTACTTATCACTGCGGCAGAGTAATATGCCCGGAGGTAAGAAGTTCGCTGGCGGCCGCCGCTGGCCACCGGTGGATACCGGCGGCCGTTGGCAGACAGTGCTTGGCACTGTCTGCTCGATATTCGCCAATCACCGCGGCAAGTTGCCGCCATCACTTCCATGTAGTTCACTGGATTCGAACGTATTCTGCGGGCAAATCACGCCAAACTTTTTTCGATACCCCAGTTGCCTTAAAACAATTAATGTTTTTTGGTTACATGTGGTGATATATGTGAGGGCCAAGCTGAACAGCCGCTATCCTGAACCACCGGCGATTCGTGCCGAATTCAACATTGGATGCAATCCGCACCATTTAAACGACACAGGGCTTCGAATGTCATCTCAAATGATCATTATTTTGCTGAAAGAATGGCTCACATAGATTCTTCTGGCACATTTTTTTGCAGTGGAATCCAGTTAATTGACTTGATCATCATCATCAACCGATTCAAGCCCCTGATCGGCAGAAGCTGCCGAGATTTGCCGCCATCTGTCCTACGCGGCGGCGTCTGTCGTGATGCGATTGCCGCGGATTGCCGCCGTCTGCCGAGAGGAGAGCGGCCAACCCCTGCTGCCCACCGCCCGCCTCTTCTTCCGACCACCGCACCTTCACCGCGTATCTGTCTCTGACCTTCGCCAGTTGAGCTTTTTGAGAAAGATATAGCTCGTGGAAGTGGCAAGCCTATGCCAGGAAATTTTTCTGATCGATAATTTTGGGCTGAATTTTCATTGCTATCAGTGGAACAGTCGCTAGCGGTGGGTCGATGGATCCTACTTGACAAAATCCGACAAAAAATCCTTCCTGATCTGTCCCGCTGCCGCCGCGGCACGGCGATCAAATTCCGTTACATATCACACGGTCGGCAGTTTGAAACAGGCTGAGTGATTCTCTTGACGATTTTGAGTTCTCGAATGCGCTGTGCTCTCAGGGTGTTCTCATTAGATAGGCCCCGGGAGGCCGAGCCCGGCATACTACGTCTGACCTCGGGTCTCCCACGCTGGGCCGCGGTGCTTCGGACACACCCTCTGCCGCCAAAGGGCCTAAATGCAGTGTTACATGTATACCGCGCGTTCTTTTCAGACGTCACAGCCAAACCAGGGAGATCGGTGTGATCCGTACATACCCGCCGCCACTTGAAAGTTGAACTAAATTTACCACACAGAATAAGCCGCAACCACGAAACCGGTTTTGAAATTGTCACAGAAGAGATATTTGGGCGATTCATCTGATTCTATGACGCTTTACATCCACATTATTAAATTGACGCCTACAATAGTTTTAGTTACTTGAGTGAGTTTCCGCGGCCTAAACAGAGAATGTGGGTTGCGAAGAGAAGGAAGATGCGAAGAGAGTGGTGGGTGTGAGTACACTGTACAGCGAATGGCTTAGGTTGTTGTCGCGATTTGATATCGGTTACGCCTTTGCCCATTGAACCTAGAGCTCATCCGCAGGGAGAGCGTCGTAGGTCGGGCAGAGGGAGTCCCATGCGGTAGGATGCACGGAGTTGGCGACGGTCCTGGTTAGGTTAGATCAGTTAGTGATGTGACGGTGAGAAGGTTTTTCTTGGCTCACGGGGTGTCCTCTAAGTTGGTTGAGTTAGCTTAGTTAGTTAATGCAATGATGAAAGGGCTTTTTGCTAACCTGCAAACACAATTGCGAGGCCACTGGAGGAGAGAGAGTCAGTGGAATGATTGCAGTGTGGAAGCATAATGACGTACAGTTCGAGATGGAAGTCGATATGGCAGTGCAGAATCCAGGGGCCGGCGTTGTCGGTGACGAACCGAATGGTAGTGTTGTCGCTGAAGAAATATGAGAGCATGAACGCAAGCACGAAAGTGAGACTCACCTCGTCGAGGTACCCGTGCTGACGACGTCGCGGACGACCTGGAAGCATTTTGAGAAAGAGTTCAATAAAACATGACAACGAGCATACTGGGTTGTCAAAGTTGTAGGTGGAGTTACCGGCGCTCTTGATGACCCAGAAGTTGTGCTGGGGAAAGGTGAGTGTCTGCACATCGGCTGTAAAAAGGGTACATACGCCGTGCAAGTGGAACGGATGCGGTGCGCCTGGGCTTCCTCCCGGGATCGAGAGCTCGATCACACTGTTTGCAGGGAGGGTAAAGACATTGCCAGCGGGGAGAAGATCGGCGGCCGTTTGAGCCCCGCTGAGGATCTGTAGAAGTACTGGGGCCGTGGGAGGGGTGTAGGACTGCAGGATACGTCAGGAAACAATCCAAGAGCAAAGAATTCAATGCCCGTACGTTGCCGTTGATGTCAAATGTGAAAGTCGTGAAATCAAGCGTGATCGCCAAATTCATCGCCACATCCGCACCTCCAGCGACGGCAGTTCCGGGAACAGCAGTGGGAACGAGCGGGTGCAGGTCCGTCTCGACGAGTGCGGCGGTGCTGGTCGACGCATTGGTAGTGGGGTCCGCATCGGCTGCGCCGACGTAACGCAGGATCGCGGAGTTGATGCCGTTGTCGAAGCCGGAGGTACCACCGTTGGCGACCGTGCGGATCCAGTAGTTTTCCACGGCTTGGTCGGCGGTGAGTACGAAGGAGTAGCGCTGGCCGGCAACTGCGGGGAGGGTGGGTTTGGGTTTGAACCGAAATCACGTGATGGAGGGAGGGAGGCGCGACGTACAAATCTGAATAGAGTCGACCGTGAGCGGCTCAGTGTTTACCGAGTCCGCCTCGATGATAGTCATGCTGTGTCCGTCGATGGTGAACGTAAAGTTGGGGTCGCACGACATCGAGACGAGGCGCATGCGGTAGCGTTTGCCCGAGGTGACGCTGATGACGGCGAGCTGCGAGGTAGGGCCGCCAGCAAAACGGCCCAAGCCGTTGATTAAGGTCGATATGAGGGTCGGCACCACTCCGAGAGTCGCTGCAGGGCCGTGGTCTGCAAAGTGTTAGCATATTATACCTGCACGAGCGTTGTGCAAATGCTTACACCTGTGGACGGATCGATGAGATACAGGAAAAAATGAAAATGGTAGAAACAGACTCACCAGTCCGCCAGGGTAATCACAGTTGTGTCGTCGTCCACATCTGGATATGCCATCAACAATCCGATCAATTCTCAACAAAAAAGTAAAACATACCATAGAGCGACGCGTGCGGGTCGCTGGGGTCGTACACAACTAGCGGCCCGCGGAGCCCATCACAGTACTGTGTAGCTGCAAAAAGATGAATTTCCAGTCGAGAGAACCGTGTACTGAGACTGACAAAGATGGCTGTGGTACCAGAACGTGCCCGCCTGGTCGTTTGTCGGGAACGTGTAAAGGAACGAGTTGCCCGTTGCAATGGGGCACTGCGTCACGAACGCTACGCCGTCCGCCCAGCTGTTATTGGGCTGGAAGAAGCCGTGCCAGTGCTGGAGTCGGTGGGTGAGCAGATTTCCAAAAATTCAAGTACGGAAGAACACACAATGCTGGTGCTCAGCAACATGGTCTCGTTCGTGAGCGAGTCGATGACGTTGAGGTTGAACTCGTCGCCCTGCGAAAAGAGAAAAATCGATTAGATATGTACGTGGCGACACCGAGCGAACAAGGCACCTTGTTCGCTGTGATGAGCGGGCCCGGGGCCTGCCCGTTAACAAGGACAGCTCTGAGAGAATATTCAGCTTGGCACCCAAAAGTGAACTTTAACAACGCTGGAAGAACATACTGCCGGGTAAAACCATCTGGTGAAATATCACCGTTCGTCAAGGTGAGGTCGGCGGTGGGCCCGATAGCCGCAAGGGCTGTGGAAATTAAACACGTCGCCACGAAGAAGGGAGAAAAAGCCATTATAGTTGAGGAAGAGGACAGCGGATACTGAGGAGGAAAATGCCTCAGGAGTTCTTAAAGCAACGAAAGATTGCTGCGCAGCCGCCAAACAATGATGCGGTGGACCGTCCAATCAGCCCGTCAATCAGTTGGACTCGAGCAATTTCCGACCGTTCGGCATCGTCGCGGAGGCCGGGATAGTTGGAAACTGCGGAGAAGCGTAGAGAAGCGGCTGATGGCATCACTGCAATAAACTTGCATCGGACGAGCTGTCGGACGGTCGTCGTTGCCACAGCCAGCTAATAAGCTTCCGCTGATAAGAGGCGTGGCTCGACGACTGCGGACTGCGTTGTCGCGGATCTGCCTCGAGTCGAAACATTATAATAGGCGTCAGGAGTTGATTTTTCGATCCATCCATCTATCCCTCTACATCTCAGTATCCCCACCTCCCTTCCTTCGTTCGCCATGTTCTTCAACACTATCCTTTTCCTCTCCGCCCTCACCTTGGCTGCTGCAGTTGTACGTTCGATTTCCTATTCTGTTTGAACTCAACTCACGGTTCTCCACAGCCCCAGGACGTTCCCCCGCCCTTCACCGTTAGTCCCATTCGCTGTTTCATGTGAATTCAACTCATTATGCCTCAGGTCACCCGCGTCTTCAAGGTGCGCCTAGCTAACTCCCCAGTACTTCTGAGTGCTGAATCGCCTTAGACGGTCACCGACATCGCCCCATTCATCGTTGACCACACGACGGTGTTTACCTTCACGTTCGTTTCCTTTTCTTTTTTGCACCGTTGGGATCCCGTATCTAATGATAATCCATGATGTAGGCCGAGCCCGTCCACGAGCATCGCCTTCCCTACTGGCACTGGCATCTAAATTGACTACTACCTCCTGCTGCCTCGTGAAACTTGAAATTGATATCATACGTTCTGAAGCAAATATAATGTGTACCGGGGTTTCAGTGATGGATTTGAAAATGTCATTGATTTTGTTGAATTGCCAAACCCACCCCCGGACTTCCCGGACGATCCGGGGCGATCCATTGAAATAATCGGCGTCCAGCGGCCGGCAATCAAACAAAATGATCGAAGGATCGGCTACTGATCCGCTGCCTTAGCGGCTTGTGGATCGAGTTGGCGGTGGCTGATTTTGTCACCCGTCAACTGAGCGGCTTGTGGATCGAGTCGACGGAGTTCAAGAAGAACCGGCATCTTCGACAGGATGAGAAGTTTGCCATATAGCCCTGGCAACAGTAGATCCTCGTACATGACAAGGTTTGGGTCTGAGACAGTCCTGAGATTTGAGTTGCGGCCACCAGTAACCAAGTCATCTATGGAAGAATTCCACATTGATATTGCCAGAAGCCGCGAGCGAGCGTAGGGCTGGTTACCGGAAGCCGACAGAATCATGTTCGGCCGACACAACCCGGTTGCTATGTGAACGAATGTCCACCTGCGTGCGAATACAACAGTATTACCCTTGGTGCCCCAAAACTCAGAACAATCGATCCCATATTGAAAAAGGAGAGTATGTAATACGGTCCCGTTATTGACGGAAAGCTCTCAAAAATATTCGGCCAATACCATCCAAGGATCCGAGTCACCGTGAGTCAAATAGTCACTCTATCTCATCAACTTGCTCATTGCTACAAAGCACTTGGATCTTCGAATGAAATGCCCAGCAGCTCAATTATAAACACAAGTGTTCGGACTCTGATATCTGGGACGAGACGAACATATCGCACTCACTTGGTACCCGGCGTCGTCGCACCGATAAATATTTTCTGGTTTCGAAACAAGTCGTAGTCCGACATCGAACTCGCCGGTATGCTCGCACTCTAGTTCCGTATCACCTCCGATGGCTGTCGGCAGCTCTCACTGGACCTCGCGAAAAGTGGGCCGAAAACAATGGACGTACGACCCTTTTGGCCGACCCTGCTCTTACATCTTCAGCTTCGTATCCGTTAGCGAACAGAGCTATCGAGCGATGTTTCGTGGACATGAAACCCCTGCCGGATCTTGCATCCTCTGCTCAATCTCTGCACCAAACGGACTCGGAGTGACACAAATCTCTCATTCAAACAAGGTATCTACGGTCTGGCATCGCACCCGGCGATAACAAAATGGCGCCTCTGGAGCTCTGTGCGATCTCCGACTTTTGTCGGCCGCTGAGACTGGGCCTCAGGAACTTCCATCCGGAAACAACGGCGTGCGAGTCTTGAGTTTGAGAGTTAGGCCTTTCAATTTCTTATGTTCAGCGTCGCTATTCGGATATGAACAAAAAGTCTCTCAGGGATATTTGTCGCCTCGGTCTCTCTCTCATCTACCGTTTCTTTAACGAAATGACGAGGTTTTGTGAGTATATGTTTGTCCTATCTCCTTTAGTCTATCCCCATTCTGTCTCCTCTCGAAGCAGTGCTCAAGAATTCAGAATACCTCCATTTGCCTAAATCCCATGGTCGACTTCGTACTGCGCCTTTGCACGTTCTCCATTATTTGATTAACTATACCGCTGTCTTCATCCACGTCTTCTGTTCTCCTCCCTCAACAGAGAATCAGAGATCTCCTGTTCTGTATTGTCTCTGGCATCTGTCCCTGTAGCTTGCGTACACGTCGCTGCAGCGACGTCCTGTCCATTTCCACCACAGTACCAGATATTTTTTTCGTGCGTAGTTATTCTCCCTGCTCCCACGATCTCCGATGTTCCGGCCTGCGGAACGACTGCGAGCTCTCGAGGACCGAATGAATTGGGACTTTTGAGGCATAGAGGCGCGGCCCAAAATTTCATGGGGTTGGCATTTCCCACTATGCCGCAGCATCTTGGATTTTTCATACTGTGGTCACGATAACCGGTGCACATATATAATACCCCTCCCTCACTTTCCTGTGAACCCACACCATTTTTCTCCCGATTTTCTTTTCTTTTTCCTCCCATGCCCATGGTTAATCGGGTCTCTCCTCGCACCTCTCCTTTAACCTTGCCATATTCAAACACTCAGGAGTCCTAAGCTATTTGACTTTTGCTATTAAGGCATCTTTTCTCCAACTGCAAATTCCCAGATGAATTATATCCAAGCACTCATTATTGTGTGCCTACTTGGCTTTCACTATCGGTTCTGTTGTTACTTGGTTGTTACCCCCACCTGCAAATTTACGATGCGCCAAAATTTGTCCCTTCAAGATCATTCTGCTGCTTGGCTCTCAATCCTCGTTTCGTTGTTCCCTCAACCTGGAATTTTCCGGAAGGATCGCATTCGAGCACTCAAGGTTCTTGGGTTGCCCTCGCCATTGGTTTGGTCGCTCCCTTATTACAACCTTCTCAATATTTTGATATCTCGGTATTGTTTCTGTATATCCGCGCAATCTAAGGTCAGCTCATGTTTTGTCGCAGGCGAGCCGGAGCTGGGAGGAAAACCTTCTTTCTTGGCTCGAGCCGGTGCGCTTTTGATCTTTCTGACCCTCCCTAAATGTAAGTAAAATACGCGCACCTCTTCACTTTTTATCTTTTGTTTTCCGGCACGCACTATGTACTCCTGGCGGTGTTCTAGTGCGTATGCTGTACATCCAATATATTTCTTTTTTTTTCACCTTCCCAATTGCCGGAGCGAAGTGCCGGCACGTCTTGTCATCAATCATGGGATGTATGTGTGGATGGACAAAGAACGACTAAAAATACCACTCGACCCAGCGACGACACCGGCTCGGCGTCTTGACTCCCAGTCGAGGCTATTCATTCGATGCTTTGATCTATACTATCTGCTAAGCCCTATTTCCGAGTTTTGTTGACTTACCGTCGCCCAGGGACTGTCTCTGGGCTTTAAGGCACAAACGAAATTCGGGCAGCGTATCTTCTTCCACCGATGAACTCGAACGCCTTGCAGTGGATTGAAATTTTACATCCCGAGCGCGTGCTTGACCATGCTCTGGACACATCCACCGCACCCTTCCTCCTGGCCGGCGCCTTGCTCATTACAACCCTAGCGTGGAGACGGTTTTCTCGATCCCACCATGCCCCCCTTCCCCCTGGTCCACGAGGTTTGCCTCTCATTGGCAACGCACACCAGCTGCCCCTGGAACGCCAGTGGTTGACTTTCACAGATTGGGCAAAGAGCTATGGTCCGAACTCCCTCCTTCGTCCCAGTAATATTCTTAATATTCCTCCTAGGCGAAATCGTCCACGTATCAGCATTCGGGCAGCCCGTCGTCATTCTGAACTCCTCCAAGGCCGTCTCAGATTTGCTGGAGCGCCGAAGTACGATGTACAGCGACAGACCGCAGTTTGCTTTTGTTGGGAACTTGTGCGTGCATCTCATCTGCTTTTCGCTTTTCGCTCATTGCACATCGTTAACACCAGGGTGGGCTACGCAGACTCTGTTCCACTCACGCCTTATGGCGACCGGCACCGAGAATATCGCAGGTTGATGTCCGAGGTTCTCGGCCCGCGGACGGTCTCCCAGTGGCGTGTGCTGGAGGAGAAGCACATGCGGGAGTTCCTGCGCGATATCGTGCGCACGCCAGAGCAATTTCTGCATCACATTCGCCGGTCGGTCCCCGTTATTATTTCCACGGGCCGGAGTCTCTGACGTTCGAATTGGTTCGATGAATGCAGCGTCGTCGCATGCATCGTGCTTGACATCTCTCACGGATTACGGTAGGCGAGAGCTACGCGGTTCGATTCAAATCGAACTACGTGGTTCAGCCGAACCGCGTAGCTCCCGCAAAGCCCCGGAGATACCCGGATTACGGGGTTCGGCACACGGGGTCGGCAACTTGGGCTCAGCTGCTCTCTTGATGTTCCCGACACCGCTCGCCGCTCGCCACTCCCACCGTCGTCGATGCTTTCAAATGTTCCCAGATTTTTGTAATTCATTTCAATCAAAGTGCTCGTGTTCTGAGATTTTTTATGGACACTTCACGTTCAAATTCCCTTGAAGCTTGAAGCCAACATATTATCCAGCAGAAGCACTGCAACTGTTGAATTTGGTTTTGCAGCGTATGGATGAATTCAAATCTCAATCAAGAATTCTTAAGTTAAAGAAAGTATTTGTTCCTGCTGCGTGCACATTGCTCATTGAATGTGTTGCTTGAGACTGTTGAGCATTTTCAGTATATTTTCGTATTGTGGCACCGAGTGCAGTGATAGGCAGTGATCTGCAGCCCAAGCTTCACCTGTGTTTAAACTTGATTCACAAAGTCCAGGTAACTGTGATGGAAATTACAGTAACTGACCACGCGAGGTCTGGTGACAGTAGCCGAGAAGAGTCGGACACATCGAACAGGCTGAGGATCCCGGCGACCATCGTATTTCTACTCCTACCAATATCTCGTCACTGGTTGGCGTCGAGACTAAGCAATTTCTTTAAAAACTACTAGGTAATTTGAATGTGGAGGTGTCCATAATCAGTCTCAGAGCAGCTGAAGTCATTGATGAAGACAACAGCAGCAGCAGTGAAGAAGTTCGAGGACGGCGACGAGCAGGTGGTAAAAGGAAATGGCAAGGAAATGAGCCGAACCGCGTAGTCCGGGTATCTCCGGGGCCTTGCGGGAGCTACGTGATTCGGCTGAACCACGTAGTTCGATTTGAATCGAACCGCGTAGCTCTCGCCTACCGTACACGGATACACGGTGGCGAGGGAGGAGGATCCGATGATGCTGCTCGCGCAGCAGGCCGACCACGAGTTTGCGACGGCGGTCTTGCCGGGGCGGTATCTCTGCGACGTGTTCCCGTTGTGTATGCATGCCATGCCATCTCGCTCTCTGGTTGTGTTGTGGCTAAATCTCTATTCACACAGTGCGATTTGTCCCCGATTGGCTGGCGGGGTTCAAGCGTGAGGCCAAACGGTTCCGCAAGACGATGGAGAGGCTGCAAGACGAACCGTACGCTATGGTCAAGGAGCAGATCGTAAGTAGACATTCCCTGAATGCCTGAATGGATTTTGGCTGATTCGACTCAGGCCCAGGGAAGAGCCAAGCCCTCCTTCACATCCGGTCTAATTGAGCGCGATGCAAACCCCTCTGTGGACCAAGAGCTGATATATAAGTGGGTATAATTATCAAGTGCCCTTTATTCTGGTGAGAAATCTGCGAAACTCCTCACTCATGTTTTGATTTATCTTCCCTCCTTTTACAAAGCCGGGGCGGATACTGCACGTACCATTTCCTTTTTTCGGTCTGACGGACTACCTACCGATCTGACAGAGCGTCTCTGCCATTTCCTCCTTCTTCCTGGCAATGGGCACACACGTTGACATTCAAAAAAAGGCCCAGGAGGAATTAGATCGAGTGGTTGGTCGTTCGCGGCTCCCCACGTTCGCGGACCAGGATAAGCTTCCGTATGTCAAGGCTATAATATCCGAGGTAAGTGGCTTCCAGCACAACACCAACGAATCTCAATCGAATTGATTCCAGCTCCATCGATGGAGCCCAGTTGGCCCGCTCGCCGTTCCCCACCGCTGCTCGCAGGGCGACATCTACAGCGGTTTCTGCATCCCCGCCGGGGCCACTGTGTTGGCGAATTCTTGGTCCGCATCTCACTCGTAGATCTTTGAATTCCAATTGGTTCGCTAAATATGTATATAGGGGCATCCTCCATGACCCCGCGCTGTACCCGGCGCCGGAAGACTTCATCCCCGAGAGGTTTCTAGCCGACGAGAGGTTGCCCAAGAGTTATCTGAACCCGGACCCACGGCGGTATGCGTTTGGGTACGGGCGCCGGGTGTGCCCGGGGCGCGACCTCGCAGACGACATCCTCTTCCTCTGCGTGGCGATGACGCTCGCTGTGTTCGACGTGCGCTGTGATGACGCGACGGTGGTGGAATATACGTCGTCGATTATCAGTCACCCGATGCCGTTTCAGTGTGCGATCACGCCTCGTTCGCGCGAGGCGGAGTTGTTGGTGGTGCAAATGGGCGAAGAGGGATGCGTGGAATAAGAACAATAATTATGGATCGGGCTCCTAGACTCTTGTCGCGCAGTCGGTGGATTGAATGCTGGGTGGTAGATTATTTCACATGGACCTGCAGGATCATTATAATTGATTCAATTTATGCATTACGAGCGATTTGAATCAAACGTGCTGTCCCGTACCGATTGTCTCAATTCGCGACGTTACTGTAATTTGACTACGATTCTCGAGTTCAATTCGATTCTTATTCTTTAGGATTAGTGGGAGGAATAATCGTGCGTCTGAGAGATCCTATTGGTTGACTTTCCATATGATTTGATAAATGCTAGGGAATATTATTGGTCGTTTTGCCATGATGCCGAGGAAGCCATCAGGGCTCAGATCTCAGTTGGAATTTTTCAGACCCTCTTCCAAACCTGAATTCAATTCTAATCTGGAGGGGGGGTCCCTACCCCCTCTTCAGAATTTCTTACTCTCGAATATACGATCTTTGTTGCTTTCGTATGCTTTCGTCCGTTGGCGTTGCCGCTTTGGGCTGCATGTCACTGATGTCACGGTGTTACTTCTCCGCCATCCACTTCATATCTCGTCTGCACATACGACCTGCACTCATTGGCACTCGGCGACGACGGCGACAACGTCTATGGCGGGGGTGGCTGAGCATACACAAATACAGTCGGCTCGGTTTCCGCCGCTCCGTGCGTAGCCTATGCAGCTCGATAACTCCGAGCACGATCACAGCCATTGCGGTTCCTGCCGTAAATGTTCCATCGTCGAGGTCGTCCTCCTCAGTGTCTTCAAGTTGGTTGTGGAGGAATGACGCGTTGAGATCCATGGTTTGACGATGGCAGACGCGTTGAGAGAAGCGGGACGCGTTGATTGTTGATGTTTGGACGCCGTCAACTGCGGCATATCTGTATATATATTTACAAGGCTAATCCCAGTTATTCGTGGTGGGAAACCAAATGATTAGATTATTGGTATAGATCGGTGTGATCGCATCAATGGCACCGCCAGATATTCGCGGAAAAGGATTCAAATCATATGGAAAGTCAACCATTGTCAGACTAAATCTCCAGTTTTTCAATAGCGACCGAGGCAGTGAGTTCGCCGTTGAACCTATCGCAGATAGCTTCTAATATATGAATTCACCATACATCTGAGATATTCTGCAAGCACGTTGTTGTTTTCGCTGAATGTCCAGAAGGCGTGGAAATGAGGTCTGTGTCGCAATGAAACTGGGAATATGTCGGGATTTACGAAAGTCGAAGCAATGCGTCGGATATTCTGATATGTGTCGGGCTTTATGGAGTTTGACAGGTGTGTCGCGTCTGGTTTGATCGAGCCAGCACGGACAGAAATAAATTCGGGCCATTGCTTAAGTTTCAGGGGTCCGATACAGGAGTTATTTCCCAGAGATGTGCAGAATAGATATTTACAGTTGTCATACTAGAGCAGACACAAAAAGGCCATTAAACATGGGACAATTCAAACTACTACCGAACTTTGGTGCACAGATCTTCAGCTAGAATTGCATTTGGATAATCTAGTCTGCAATAACTTCATCCCCAATTTTCAGCAAGGTTTGTTTAACAGCTGCTAGTCTGGTATCAATTTCATTGATAGACTTTGTTTGCATAGACCGTTCAAACAATGGGCGGGCATCTTCCCAGAGTTTTGCAGCCTCACCCAAATTCCCTTTGCGAAAACTGATATCACCGGGCCGTTGCATGCAGTCTGCTCTGCGCCGATGAATATCCATAGATGTAAACCCGTCCAGAGCCACCAGAAACAGGGTACACGCTGTGTCCGTATCTCCGCGAGACAAAAACACATCCCCCATAAAGCTGAGGGCTGTGCAAAGGGATGGTCTTTCCTGTGATCTCACTGAATATGCCAGGTAGACCACAGAGAGTGTAGAGGTCCAACGGACTTCACTAGTTCCCCACCGCCTCATGTCAGCGACTTTCTCAAGGCAGCTTCGAACATGCCAAGCATCCCTCCCCCAGGATGAGGCCAGACATTTGAGAAGGAACTTTTTTGCCAGTTCAGTATCACCTTGGTGGAGGCGAAGGTCTGCCCGAACGATTTCGCAATCAGTTACTCCAATATTATACCGCATGGACTTGAAGGTCTTCTCTGCTTGATCCAGATTCCATTGTACCACCGTTTCAGCTTCTCCGATTTCTAGGTCGAGTTCTGCAAGACTGAGGATGCTCGAGGCATAGTCTTGGTCATCTGGTATACCAATTATGTCAATGATTTCTGTGTGGATCTGACGGGCTGCATGATATTCTGATTTCTTTGCATAAACCTCTGCAAGACCACTGAGAATATTGTTGTATATCTGGCCATTCGCTAGACCACAAAGCTTCAAAAGCTCTCGAGCTCTGTTGTAAAGGAGTGTAGCTTTTTGGTAATTACCAAGACATCTGCAAACAGCTGCCATAGTACGTAGAGCTGCTGCTTCAAGGAAGAAACTTCCGGATAGCTTTGCTAGCATTTGAACGTGGTTGGCATGCATCTGGCTTGCTTTATAGTCACCTAGTTCCATCTTGAAAATAGCCATGTTGATTAATGCATTACATTGTGCCCGGGCACTTCCACAGGACTCTGCCAATGTGACAGCTTTGTCAAGATATTGCAGTGCCTGAAATGTGTCATTGGCGAATCTGTGGTGATATGTTCCGAGTGCATTGTAGAATCGGGCTGAAAAATATGAAAGTGAGTCAAAATCTGCCATTTTATATGCTATACATACACTCGAGGAGTGAATCACTGAAGACATGAAAGTCATCGATTATTGAACCAGATAACTGCTCTGGATTTGTGACTGAATGGTATTCTGCTGAGCACAGCAACTCAATGCTGAAACTGGCTTCCAGGCGGGGATCACGGGACTGAGGGAACAGGGCCGGAATATAATCCATCAATGTCGTCCAGCCATAGGAAAGTGTACGTCTGAAAAAATTGTAGGACAACGTGCAATAAATAGCATCAAGAAGTTTCGGATTTCCGGTATGCAGTTCTTGAACTAAGACTGAATGCACATTCCCTTGCTTCAGAGACAATTGATCAATGAGCCCTTGCAACTGTTGCCCTCCGACAAATTGCCTGAAAAGTTCCAGAAGTGCCCAAAAGTGCTTGAACAGAGGGTGAACCAGCTGGAGTGAGGGTGGGTATATCTTCAGCACATATTCGCGAATTGGAACCAATGCTTTTAGCTGCAGCCTGTCATCAAGATATGGCCAGACATGTTTGAAGTAAGACTGCCTTGCAGGTCAAAATGTCTATAATTGGGAAGCTGCACTGGATAAGCTCAGTGTCGGAGAGGCCATCCGGAAGAATTGCTAGAAGGCTCAATAATTGCTGTGCACCTGGCACAGACAACAATCGAGAACTTGAAAGCGATACTGCAATAGATGCATCCAAACTGGATCTCTTGTTCCAACCATTGGACAAGATGGAGGTTCTCTCTGTCTCCCATCGAGTCAAAACATTTGACGAGCCTTCATAGTCCATCAGCTGAGCAATAAGATCTATCGCCAAAGGCATGTTATCAGTCAACCTGAGGAGTTGCATGACATCTTTCTTGTCGTGGCTATCATCTGTGATGTCAATGAAAGTCTGCCAGGCAGCATCGTCGGAAAATGGTGTTAAGGGCAGTAGAAATGGCCTAGTCCATGAGACTTTAGCTGGTCGTTCTGCACCTCTCATTGTGATCTACTTTCAACTCAGCATATGTAATTGCTAGTGTAACAAAAACCTACTATGAGTGCAAGAGTTGGCACCTCTGTAAGCAGGGACAAAAACTCTTCAACCCCACCCCGAGACTCCAGTTGCTCCCATGTGGTCTCAAGATTGTCCAAAATCAAAAGACCAGATGAGTGCTTGGAAAGGTGCCGGATGACTGCCTTGGTGGAGTCCTTCTCCGGCTTCAAGCCAAGATGGGATGCAACAAGGGCTACCAACTCAATGTGGTTGGTAGCTGAATCAACAGCTACAAAGCACCTCAGTTCATATTTGGCTGCAATGCTTGGGTGGTGCAACACCGCTCTTGCAAGTGTTGTTTTGCCCATTCCACCTGCACCCAAAATTGCAATTCTAGCCGGTTTCTTGTCAAGTTGTGCTAAGATGCTGTTCAGTTCACTGTCGCGACCGTGGAATATCTTGGGCTTTGATGGTAAGAGGGAAAATGAGCCAGAGCTTGAAACCTCTGTCAACACATGAACCATGGTGCCGAGATAGTACTGTACCTGTTTAGCAAGTGATTTGACTTCAGGCCAGCCTAATCTCAACGTCATGATGGAATCAACGATAAGGATCCGCCTACTTACCAAGGATGAGTTGTCGGATGCATCATCTGAAGATGTTGAAATCAATTCCAGTAGTTCCCTATGCATGTCCTCTGTTCTGCGTTTCATCATGTCAATGTTCCCCAGTGCAGTGGCGCCTGCTTCGATCTATACCCAGTTATTTTTGCGTTTTCGATGCAAACTTTCATCCCACACTTGCCTTGAATAATTCTAGGGCTTGTTGCAAACCAGACCGGCAATATTTGAGCAATGTGTTTAGCTCGCTCCGACGTAGGAAATTCTTGATTGGGTTTCCGTCTTGTTGAGCTTCCACGAAGGTGTGTATCTGATTCACTGTTCTGTGAGTTCCGTCAGAGATCATTGTTTTAAGAAACCAGCAAAACATAAATACTGTGAAAATTTGCCCAGATGCTCTAACATCACCGGTGGGAGACTCCCTGCAGTTTCCGATTGCATAAGAATGCTAATAATGCAATAGATGACTTCGTGGATGCTTCCCAACAGCTCAACGGATTCCGATTTATTTCTTTTCACATTCTAGAACCGAGTCGCAGTGAGACAGGGTCGATAATAGCAATTAGATATTTGTTTACTGCCACTGTGTTAATCAAGGACAAGCTTGTCTCCGCGATGACCTGTATGAACGGAGTCTGGAATACACCATGGAAATCCTTTAGAGCCGTTATAGCGGGAATAAGACTGGAGATAACGTCGTTCAAGCGGATGTCCAGAGTTGTCTGACGGGGCATTGGAATGATGGGGGAATAGAAGGGAAGCGTTAGTTTGGGTACCTTATTTATATCCGCGATAGAACCATAGTGCATTAATAGCTGTTTCCCTAAATCGGTTTCTTTCCATCAGGTTCTTTGATGCACAGATATCCGCAACCTGAGGCGAATCGGTATCAATTCTTCCAAGTTCGAACCATCCGCAGACGATTTAACCAAGTAGAGGCAAATGTGCAAATGAAAAGTGGAGGCGGCATGTGGTAGACTCCATATTAATACATATCTGTAGATGCAATCCGAGTCGCGCAACTTTAGATCCCATGCTTTCCGTTTGGTTTCCCAGCCGACACCATAGTTTTTATGGGAAACTGGGCCCATGTGATTCCCTGTTAAACCTAAAATCGATTCATTGTGAGGTTACGTTTATTCGTGGGAACACGAACTCTGCGAAACGATGGCCGAGGGATACCCACGTATTCCTGTGATACCCACGCTGGTTCAATACATTCGTCCCAGAGAAAACTCACGCAGCCATTTGGAAACGATTTGATTGGAGATCTATAATAGGGTGGGGATACGAACCGTGGGAATGGGTGAAAGGCGCAAAGAAGTATCACGGGATGTATAGGAGAAACTTATCCGAGCATCAGGACGTTCCGAGCTCTATGCGTGGCTGTTATCAACGGTCGAACTGGCAGGACTGTCGGCTCCATTTCGTGAATGAATCCGAACCTGGGAAATGCGGCCTAGCCGGGAGAATGCAGACTCGCAAGTGTGGCCCCGAAGAAGCTGCCCCTGGTTCAATTCGACAAAAGCAGGATGCAGCATCATTTGCAGACAGGGTCCAGAAACACTGGATTTCTTTGCACCCAATCAGTAGTCCAATTCAAGGTCGCACCCTACAACCTCGAGCTCAATAGTCTCGGCTGTATAACTTCAAAAATTCCAATTCCGTTTGGCGTTGAAACCAATACAGATGTTGACGGGGAGCCCGGAATACATCTCACTCTGCTGTAGTCGGGGTCAAGTAGGTAAACTTAAATTTTTTGTACAGCCTGATCCATGTAAGGAGTTCTTTCGGAACTGTCCGTGAGTCTCGCTCCATTTAATATTGGAACTAGAAAAACCGCACATTGACCGAAATATTCTCGGTAGTAAACATGATTCAAACATAAAAAAACCAAGGAACGAACTTGAACACCGTACACCCGGCGATCAATCAATATTTGATAGAACTCCAAATCACAACATCCAATGCTGGCACTTGATTTTATCGTTTCGCGATATCTCCGAGATGCCCGACACCGTCATCATCCCCGACATCTCGCGTGAACAGTGGATGGATATCAGATAAGTATTTCCAGCCGTATTACTGACCTGTTTTCCGCCGTGATCTGATGTTACATATCGCGCACCACCTCTGCTGTTGTACCTGTTAGTGCGGGGCCCGGGCTGCCGGTGTGGTCAAAATTTCCCTGGTGTACACAACATGGTGACAGTTGCTCTCAAAATATAGCAGAAGATGACGACAGAACATGGCGACGGGAATCTGCCAGTGCTGCCACGGTGATGATGATCCACACGTGATCGTTTATTTCCTTTTTCATGCCTTTGAGTCTCACGGAATTTGAATTTTGAGCCTCTCTGATGCCGACGGTCTGGGCTCCGAGTTGGTTACCACTGTGTCCGACGACGGGGGCCGCTCTTGAGGCGCCTACAGCGGCCTTTCCGAAACGACTTTGACGACCCTGCCCTCACCGAGAAGTCCAGCCGAGGGCTGGAGGCGGCGGCAAACACACTCTCTACCGACATTCATGACTCGCGACACTCCTTTACTACGCCCATATCGCCCTCCACGTTTGGTCCCCGGACTCACCGAGACATCTCGACCCCACTCTTCCCTGCGAATGCAGAACCAAAGTGCTCCCTCTTCGCGCAGTACCTGGAGCGCACGGAAAAGGCGGAGGGTTGATCGGTGCGTTACAGGGTATCGTGAAGTGACGAAAACTCACACTTCCCCCAGCCCACCTCGCGCAGAATCTCCAGCCAGTTCTGCCAGCATTTCGTCCGCATCAGCTAGCGTCTCGTCCGCTTCAGCCAGCGTCTCGTCCGCTGCGTCCTTGACCAGTTCCTCATCGCTCTCGACGGGTGGTTCTTTGAGCTCTGCCTCGACATCTAGGTGCGTCGGGATATCTTTTGCGCCCATGGAGTTATTCATCCCCAGTTCAGGCTTTCCACAAGTGCTCATAGCTCCTCTTCGCACTCCGCATCGTCAACCAGGTAACGCTGGAGATATTTCGCCCGCCTAATTCTAACCTCCGTCCAAGCGGGTCCCAATCTCATACTTCCTTTCCCACAAGCAGCGCGTCGCCAAGGTACAGTCGGGTGGTTTAACAATCATATTTCGCTCACATTCAGCCCCAGTTCCTCTCGACTCACCATCACGGTGTCTCGGACACTCACGTCCGCCTCCTCATCCTCTTTCCGGCAGGCCAGCACATCCGTGTTTCTCTCAACGGTGATCACGACCGTCTCAGGTTCCACCACCACCGTCGTCGCCACCTCCACCGGTGCTCTCGGTACAAGCAGCGGTGGGGGCACGCCCTTCGCACATAATATCGGCGGCATCGTTGGTGTTGCGATCGGCAGCGGCATCGCACTCCTTCTCGGCGCCGCCCTGCTGTTCTTCACCTGCAAACATTTCCGACGCCGACGTGGCCAGCCCGAAGCGCAGGTCGAACTCGCGCCCGTTCAAGCCCCGACGACCGCCGTAAGCCCGCAACCGTCTGTTCCAGGCGCCACTGCCGCCGCCTCGGACTATCACTACCGCCTCGCCCGCCCGCGCATGCCGCCCGCACCGCCGTCGAGCTCGTCCATCACCGGGCTCATCGGACGCCTGCGCGGCGGGCGTGCATCGACGTCGAGCACGGTCCCGGCGCTGGAGAGCACCACCCCGCTCGCGCTGCCCTCACCCGCACTGCGCGCCCCCCGCCCATCGAGCGCAGCGGCGTACTCGTTCCCCTCGCCCCGCATGCCCGGGACGCCTCCGCCTGGGTCGCCGCGCATACCCGGCACGCCCCCGCCCGGCTCGCCCCGCCCTGGCTCGCTCCTCAACCCGCGCATCAACGTCAACATGCCGAGCGAGCCACCCGCGCCGCCTGCGGCCGCCACACCCAAATGGACGGGGTGGCGCCCCCCGTCCGCTGCCCCTGCGGCGCCCGCGCCAGCTGAGGAGCCGCCCCGCTCGCCCGTGGGGCTGCTGCGCCCGAGCCTCGCGGTGATGCAGTACGAGTCGTCGCGCACGCTCGGCGACCACGAGGACTATTCGCGGCCGATTGGGGGGGTGGGTGCTTTACGTTCCCCCGTTCAATCCTGACTGACCATGATCCTCCCCTTGTTTGCAGCGGGTGGACATGCGCACGACGAGCGAGGATACCGTCCCCAGCGCGGTGGACCCGGAGGAGAGGGGTGCTCATACGCACGACGAATAGGGCGGCTGCCCCACGACGCATAAGTACCATCCATTAATCTAATCTAAAGTACATTAGTTACGCTGCTCTTCAATTGGTTCGTTCCTTGGTTTTTTTCGTTGGTTGGTGTGCTGGATATTGGATGCCATACCGTGTTGTACTCGAGTACGTTGTATTGAACGAAAATGTACAATCGTTGTTTTAGCAGAATATAATTTCTGAGGGCTCGAGAATCCGTCGTCGGTCATTATGGGTTGAAAATCGGTCGGTTCAAGTACGCAATTATCAAGGCTTTATCGCTCAGATTCAGTCTGGATGCTGATATTCTGCGGCTGCAGGTTCTGAGTCATTCGACGAGAACTCAGAGCACCTGCAGACATCTAGCATGACTCCGAGGCTCCGTCGACGTTCAACATATGGTTCAACTTGGTAATTTTCAGCCTCCGGAGGAAGATGCAATGGGAAACGTGCAAAAAAAAATGCATACGCAACGTTTTAGAAATATTGTGTAGATCCACACGAGGCTCATAGATGCAGCGGGATGGGAAATGAGAAAGGTTCCAGACCTTAAAGCGGTGCATTATTTGTCAGTGCCATGTTCCCATCATTTTGCTTCTTGTCTTCTCCCACCACCATGGCGCACCATCGATTCGCCCGGTCCATCCAAGACACCCACCAACACCTCACGACACGCTGTCTGACGCGGTTCTCCTGAGATCATGTTTCCATCGATACAATTGAGCTTCTCACCAGCATTTCGCCAGTCCTTCCTCCGTACGCTGAGCCTGTGATCTAACCCCCGGGGCTCAACCCTAGCGTGTCCAATACCTACAACGTGCTTTCCAGCAATATGAGCCGAGGCGAGATCTTGTTCTGCGCTCATTTCGCACGAAGGTGGGGACATCGGCTACGCGGGGGCTACACGGGCCTAAATAATCACTGTCGCGCTTTTTCCTACTGTCAAACACGTTGCGCTGTACTCCTTTCTTGTTTTGAATTTGGCTCTGACTTTTCGTTTTGTTTTGCAGACTGCCGCTGTGAAGTGGTACATTGCAATTATTCTGGCTTGATTTACTTTCAATCCGTGCCCATGAGGTGTTTAATGGCATGGAGCCCAGCGTCTCCTCCCGCATCGTTCTACTTTTTTTGTTTTTGTTTCCCGTGTTTTCTTCTCCTCGTCCATACGCCACACTCACACTCATGCGTTACTTGTGTGCAGGATATTTGCGGTCCTCTGGTATCAACATCTTTCTGTGCATTCGGTTCGTACTCTTCCGTACATCGGAAGTTGAATATTCACACGTACCGACGAACTCACTCTGGCGATTTTGTTACATACAATTCTTGTGAGTCGTCTTGTCCGCATTTTGCGCCCTGTCTAACGCTTCCTCTATCAATGAATTCCCTCGTCGTAGCATTTACCAGTACCTATTTGGTTCAAGGAGCCGGCCTTCCTGCATCGGCGCCCTGCCAGCAAGTTAAACCCAGATTTGCTCTTCTTTATGCTTGCTGGCTAATATCTGATTGAAGGCCTTTGGGACACCGAAGAGCTCTCGGACTCCTACCTGATCGCCGTTCTACACCCAGTATCGTGGCTGTTAACGTCAAAGTTCAAGTCAATGTGCCAGTGAATTGTTCCGACCGGCTAAAAGTGGACGTCGAACGAAGCGGAAAGTCCGTAGGGCGAAGCACGCACGCCAATAGATTTCGCTTTTCGTTTGGGGAAAGCCTGATAGCCATCTCCTTGAGCGAAACGTCTATGTCTCCTCCACGGTTTTCTTATCCAACAATATATATAACGGCAAGCCCTGATCCCAACAGTCGCTTCGGCATATCCTTACGGTTTTATCTTTTTTCGTCCCTGCAGGGTGCGGGCACGTGGGGCGCGATAAAGATGAGCTGGCAATGACCACCATCCCACAGGAACTCGTTGAAGTCGTCCTAGTAGACTTCGACCCGGTGGAGGACAGGGATTCGTTGAGGGCCATCTCTCTCACGGCAACGAACTTTGCGGGGCCTGCCCAGCGCATCCTCTTCCGCTCGTTGGATGTCCGCGCGTACGAAGTCCTAGGCTGGCAGCGTACATTCGAGAGGGCGTTGAACCTGTTCAACGCCTCTCCTCACATTGCTCCCTACGTGAAGGACCTGACTATCCGGCTTCCGCTCAAAGCCGCCCTCGAACACCACAATGTGCTGGAGCGTCTTCTTCCATATTTTTCCGGTGTTCGGCGCTTCATCCTCGATGGCGTGGGGGTCTCATGGGATGGCTTGCAACCGGGTCTCCAGTCGGCTTTATCCACCTTCTTGTTGCGCTCTTCCCTCGAAAAGCTTCACCTCATCCACATCAGCAACCTGCCGGTGGCTGTCGTCACAATTGCGGCCCAGAAAACACCAGTTCTTTCGCTCCAGAACGTTTTCATAGACAGAAGTGCAGAAATATCCCCTGTATCTGCTGAGGAATCGACGCCTCCCCCACTCCCCTGTCTCAACTACCTCATGCTCTCTTCGCCCCACGGAATGCAATCGCATTTGGTTCAAGAATTAATTTTACCGTCCTGCACTGCAAACCTCCGACGTCTGGTGGTTGAACAGAGCGCATTCAGCACGGAACTCCTACGCGCCATCGCGCCGACGCTCACGGACCTCTCACTTAACTGCACAGGTGCGTCCGGCCAAGCCAGCCAAATCCTCTTCTCATGCGGCGATTAATATATAATTCTGCAGGAACCAGAACCTCATTCACCCTCCCCCTTCTCCCCCACCTCGTCACGTTGGAGTTACAAGTAGCCCCCAGCTGGGAGTCCATCCTCCCGGCCTGGCTTCCCGCGACGCTCGCGGCGCTGTCCGACGCGGCCCCGGGCCTGCACACTCTCACCGTGCGCATCGCGCTCCCCGTCCTCGATGCCTATGCACGCAAACAGGATCTGGTGCTCCCCGGTACACCCGGCACCGCCGCCGCCCTTGCCGCCGTTGATGCGGTCCTTTACGGCGCCGTCTCGCGCTGCATCTGGGAGCTCGCGATGGCTGGGGCAAAGGCGGCGGCGGGGGTCCCAACTGTGGCGAATACGCTCCTCTCGGGGATGCCCAATTGCGCAGATATGGCCCACTGCGCATTGGTCTTTGCGCGGTTTCGCGCCGCGGTGGAGCGGAATGTCGCGAGGATGCGCGCAGAAGGCGCTCTAGAGATAAGGTACGCCGAGCGGATGGGGTATGTGGAGAGTTTACCATAGAATTAGATCGTCTCGAAACCTTTAGATCCGTAATTCTGATTGCTTAGAGTAGATTGGGGTACAACGCTAGAGTACACTACCGACGCTCAGCCTGTGTATCGCTTGTTGGACACGGTCATAGAATGATTTTTGGAGTTCGAATTGGAAGGGCTATTTTTCCAAAACAAATGGCTCGCGGTTGAGGCTCCGCTCATCCCGATTTCCTAGGCGTCTCTGAGGCAGTTTTCAATTCTTAGAGACCAGCACCGAATGGGGGAACACACAAGTCCGAATGATCCGATATCGGAAATCAAAAGTCAAAACAAACCGCGACCATATCCAGGTTCCTACCCAGCCGCGGTTCCGAGGCTCACAATCCCTGTAGTGTGATGTTACTGTGACAGAAAGTTGGGGGTGAGCCAGTCTCCTGCCCAACCGCGGTTTCGAAGCTCATAAGACACAGTCGTGTTTTTCAATTCTAATACAGAGAAAATTGCCGCACAGGAAAATTCGGACCGGATGTGATGTGACCATGATGTGACTGAAGTTAGGATGAGCCTCTCCACGGCGGCTGGCACAAAATATTTGTCAACAACATAGCCACAGGACCCCGTCCCTTTCTGGCAACATCTCCGCTCATCTCCTAATGCCCTTGAGGCCCATCGACGCCAGCTGTGTCAAGCCTGTGTGACATTCTGGTCGCCGAGTATATTTAGTGGGCTGACGACCAATTGGATGCCGGTAGGTCGGAAGAGCAAGGGCAGCCAGAAGGTAAGAGTTTTGCCAGAGCCAGTAGCGGCGACACAGACAACGTCCCCGTCGCGTTTGAGAATCGCCTCGACCACTCTGATCTGCCAGAGACACGGCTGATATCCGAGGCGTACAATAGCCTGAGCGCGTATTTCAAGCAGAGTGTACTGGGGAGGGCCCGAGGACGACACGGAGACGATTCTGGACGCGACCGGCGCCATTTGGTGGAGGGGAGGACGTGTTTTTGAAGGGAAAGCGCGTCGTATGTATGCGGACGGTGCCAGGTGCTCGCGGGGTCCTGATGTGGCTATGTTGTTGACAAATGTTCTGTGCCAGCCGCCGTGGAGAGGCTCACCCCCAACTTAGGTCACATATTGTCACACTATTTTTTTCCCGTTTTATTTTTCTTGATCATTCTTCAGAGATCTAGCTTGTAGAACTACTACTCTATCTGTGAGCCTCGAAACCGCGGTTGGGTAGGAGACTGGGGGTGAGCCTGCCGTGGAGAGGCTCACCCCAACTTTCTGTCACAGTAACATCACACATAACACGGTCCGAAATTTCCGGTCAGTCAAAATCTCTGTATTCAATTTAACTGCCGCTACAGGGATTGTGAGCCTCGGAACCGCGGCTGGGTAGGAACCTGGACCATATCGCCCAAAGACCGCCGATCGTACACGCAACTTCGAATTTGCCGGCAGGGACCCAATCACCACTTAGGACACCGAAAATTTCCGCCCAGTTACCGCTGATTCGATTTGCGCTTGAGATTTGTACAATTGATGCTGCTGATCCACACGATGAGCCAAAGGCGGAGTTTAGAAACGAATACAAGCGGTGTTCGCTCTTCTGCGCCGAAAGACGAATACTGAGGGAGCAGGTTTGGACATGCTCGACAATCGCAACATACCCTCCTTTTTAACCAGCGCCGCGTGGTTGCTAAAAGCACTTGAATGGCGGAATAAAGAGTATTGAACTTGAAACATGATTCTGTAGATCCTTCCTGTGTGCCTGATTGAATTGAAACAAGTATATGATGAACATTCCATTCGGAAGGGTTCCGGGAATGATCGCCGTCCGGCCGCTGCGCGAAAGTGTTGCTTACATTCTCAACTTGACCAGTCAGCAATTGGTGGTGGGCGTTGGTCTAGCAAGGAGGATATTGACTCTGAAGCGCTTGAGTCGGTGGTGGATTGAATCCCATATGGTGCATGCACTACATAATGAGAAGGCTTCAAACGCTCTCATACAGTTTATATGATTTAGGAGTCTAATGTCGTTCAATGGTGGCTACACATACCCAGTCTGACACGGAGGCCGGGGTGGTTGCCGCTGTGTTACATGTGATGACTGTTGCTGAAAATCCAACCAAAGGTGAAATCACCCATAATTGGCGCTCAGAGGGGCCAAGAGGCCGCTCAGGCATAAGCACGGGGCGAATGCGGCCACGTCAGGTTTGGCGGCGGAAAAACGGGGCCACGGTGCTTTGAACTGCGATCATAGAATTATAAATCAACTAGACGCTAGCGCATATCTGGTGTGGAGAGGCAAGTAGCCTTGTAATGTCGTCACTCGAGAAAACACGCAAAGGCGGAAACACGGAATCGTGGTTAAGTTGCATCCCGTCCCACGTAGATGCCCCCACGGGCTGTGCATCATTCAATATACAATCGAAAGCTGGCATTATCCCCTTTCGGCGCTGTCTATTCCGCCAGAAGAGGCGAGGCCGCATCTCGTAGCTTTTTCGCTGTGGGTCTCACTGAATACCCCGACATTCACGCAATTAGAGACTCCGAGGTATTATAATCTTAAACCCGAGGTTCTATGTCCGTTCACTGAAAGCTAAAGATGGATCTAGAGAGCCTTCTCGATCCCAGGAGTTTACGGCTCCGAGAGGTAGAAGCAGCTGGGACAATGTGGCCTGCGGCGAGAAAGTCAAGGAAATGCGTGGTAAAGGCATTGAAGGTGCTGGAGATATTCCCTGGCGTGGGGCACGGTTCAGAAGAGCTCCTTGACATGGACGAATTCCTGAGGCCTCCACGTGGTATAAGCTCACCACCCCTGCGTGTATCTCGGAAAGGGCCCCCCTCACCGGCGTGTTTCCCACCGTCACAGTCGTGTCGTACGATAAGCACAACGTCCGTGGTCCCCATAAACCAGCCCCGTTCGAACTATTGACCTCAGTCCCCACATGCAGCTTCGCGCAGCCACCTTCATCGTGCTTGTGTTGGCCACTATCTTCTCCACCACGGCGGCGGCAGCACCCCCCCAAGACACCGAATTTTCGGTCGAAAAGGACTATTGCGGTGTCTGGCACGACGGCGTGTTTCATCAGTACCGCAGATGCTGCGATGGCTTTACCTGCACCCCATCCGAGCATCTCACCCGGACAGTGACAGACGTTGTCAGATCTTTGCCCATTTCTGATAGAACGATGCGGCTTACTCTGAAATCGCAGCGCTGCACATGAATGCACTGGGGAAAGGAGGCACAGCTTGGATTTGATTGGCCCGTCATCGAATATATCTCGTACCGCATACAACAAGAGCTAGCACTAGATTAACACTTCGATTAATCGCTTATTATATATCTCGCACGCTGATCAGCGCTGATCCTTGTCAAATCATTCAATCATCGTTTCGACTGATCAAACGGAGATTGTTTTCGGTAACCTTCTTAATTTGGATTCTGGCGTTTTTGCTTCCTAATTTGGACAGGATGTGCGGGGATCGATATCCACCGATCACATCAGATATGGAGGGATCGTCAGTGAATTTGCAAAATGCAGATCGCGTTTCTGAGGATGTTTGAATCCTCAGCATTGTGGCACGAGAAAGAGGGACGCGACACTGAACATAAAGTCATATATTTTCTTCACACAGTCCACAATCATGTTGTCGTCAGGTAACCAATTGATGCCGCTGATCACCCTCCTGTGCATTGCTGATTTTACGTGTGGACCTGTAAGTAACTTGTGCTTTGCGCGCCCTCCTACGCGCGCCACCAAAATATCTGATGAGTGCTGCGCCATGTAGAAAGGATCTGCCCTGCGACCATGGCCTTTTCGATGTACAGCCTTTGGACTGTCTCTTGATTTGACGCCTTTGAACTGTCTTCGGGTTTGACGCCTTTGTTATACGATGCGGGATATTTTTACCGCGGGCCCTTACATTGTCGTTCCTGTGATTTTCATAGCCAAAAGTCCAGGTAATGTAACAGAACTGGAGTTGCCAGATCCGATGCCACGTCAGTACTGAGTGGCGATGTAACATCTCCAATAGTTGTGGTGATTTCGGGTAATATTCTGCGTCCAGGACTGCGCAAGCCCCTCACTTGCCGGGCCCTTTATTTTGTTTTCAAGGTCAGAGCTCGTCCAATAAGTACGGACGTCAATATTCATCCAACATCAGTGGCGGAGCGTACAATTCAGGGAAATCGGCTATGTAGCGAGAATCTCAGAGCCCAACCCATGTAGAGAGTGGCAGAATCGCTTGGAATCCACCGGTGAGTATTCCATTTGTGAATTATGCCCCCAAGATGCGACCGGTTTCAACAAATAACAGCGCGCACAATGTGAGGAGCCGAGTCACCATTCCCACAGCTTCCCATTTTTACCTGCCGTCGGGATCGGATGAATTTGAGGGCCTTGCCACCGAGAATTACGGAGAGAAGTCAGCGAATGTGCTACGGAGCAGACAAGGTGTAGACGGAAATGGACGCCTGGGAAGCGAACACGGATGCACCAAGTCCACTGAACCGTTGAGTCGAACCGTGTAGCCGTAGAATGAATGAGTAAAATTTGTGGTGTAAAGTGGGTAGAATTTCGACATCCACGCATAGAACAGATGCTCAGACGCCGGAAGACCGCGTCCTTTGTTCTGGACTGGCTTGGTTGAATAAATTGACCAAGCCCATGCGGAGACAATATGCAGGCCGCCGGAAGACCGCGCCCCTGGCTCTGGACGAGGGTTGAACGCACCGAAGGTTGATATTAATACACTCTTATATGGGGTTGGGGGACGTTTACCCGTCGAATCGACATAGAATTCCTCACTTGGGGTTAGCGCATTCTTTGGGATAGACAGAAGCTCTGTATGAATCACGTCGGAACAGCCCGGAACGTTACGTCTTTAACCATCAGACACATTCAAGCATACCGTGCTTTTGTTCCCACAAAAAGCCAAATTGTAGCGCGGCGGCAAGAAACACAACGGCATTCCGATAAAGCTGTGAGCATTTTGTCTCATCTGGAAACCTACACCAAGGACAGGGTCGGATTCACTTCGAGGACATTAGATATCGGGTAGGAGCATTGCAAGATACAAAGGAGAAAGACCGCTGCCGACACAAGATAAAATCTGTGCGACAACAATTTCATGCAGCTCTGGATTAAGTAATGACAAGGTAGTGTGATTGGAGTCTTCCAATACCCTCCATGGTGATCGACGATGTAATAGTCCAGTTTGAATCAGCTCAAAGTAATTGGTATGCAGAGGTGATGTGATTGAGCAAGCAAGAGACTATCCGGGCAGTGTACATCCCAGGACCCCAAGAGTCTTCCGGCCTTCTCGGCGATGCGCACAGATTAAATCGAGATTCCATAGAAGTTATTTTCAACTCGTGGCCAGATACCTGGTCCGTCTCGCATCATATACCTATCATATCAGGCTCCATTTTCCCGTCGCATGTATCAGTAAAACGACACCATCTTGGTGATTGGAGGAGAAACTGATAATTTGAAACTACTCACACTTCTTCCGATGCTCTCTTGATGCCACCGCGAAACCGCGGTTTCAAAAATTCGATCCGGGACGTGGGGTTTGCATGTTGATTGATGGATATTCGAACCTGGGATTGGGTCTCACCCGGGGACATGGCGGGGCGGGTGACCTTCCGGATGAGATTTGTACCCAGCACACCGTCTCAACATCGGTTGTATTCCCGTTCGTTTTGCAATTGTCGATTATTTCTACCATCCCCCATGCGGCCGAATCAAGCCGATCGGCCGAGGAACCCGCTTGATGGTTCCTCCTGATTATGACTAATTTTCTGATGTCGGTGTGGCTTGACGCCGCCTTTTCCTCTTGACTTCATCCATTGATTTACCTTCATCGCTATTGTGGTCCTCACATTTTCGAAATCTCGGTCCCCGATGATTTTGACAAGGCGAGAGTCTTCGGTAATTTCAGCGGGTCATTCCTGGTCTCTCGGTGACCAGTGACCACTGACACCAAGTTGACACCAAACTGACGTGGAACGCCGTTACGAGTTTCATGCATTTCTCCAGCGTCTGTGCAGTTCAATTGGCGGCAATCTCTTATTCTGTTTGAGTTCAGGTTTCAGTGGTAGCCTCCCACATCTTGTTCCGTGTTGTGCCGTTCATTTTGGTGTGGTGGTCGTCGTTTTTTTCAAACTACTTCCAGTTACTTTGGAAAGGTTTGTTCCGTTACTCTATTCCGCTTTTTGCATATTGATTCAGGATCCGCGTAGGACAGGACAAGATCATCGGCTCTGGCAGTACGATCAAGAGACCTCCGCGCTAATAAGAGACATTCACGTCTAGACCGTTAGTTGCGACCGAACTTCTGAACTCACGCACACATAATGCACACTTTCTGACTCACAAGCCAAGAGCAATTGACCTCTTTCGCTGATGCGATGTCTAGATTAACAGCCCTGATATTCATCTGCCTATTGCCTTTACCGGAGATTTGCAAGCAATTAATGCGGTGCGTCGTCTGAATTTCCGTGTCGTCGTCATTCCTTGTGGATCCGCCACATAACCCAACATTTTAGGCTGTTTTTCATTTTCCTCGCGTGATGCGCTTCTTCCATCGACAGATCGAAACTATGCGTATTGCAAATGTTCACCGTGGGTCTAATGGGTGCGTAGACAGCGTTTGCGCAGCTCTTGACAAGCATCTTTCACCGGTTTCAGTTTCGACTCTGCGTTTCCTCAGAATTAGCCCCCAACCGGTCCCGAGCATCCGCCAAGTCTGTGTGCGGCGTCTCGTGTGGCACCTTGAACCTCGAGCCACAACCCAAACCACCGATCGTCCTTCAAGTAATCCCGGAGTTTTAATTCGAAACAGTGAGCGTCCTGGCCTGGCGACTGTCGAAAAGTGACATCTGACACTGACCTGACATCCACCTCTATTTAACAGATTCTCTTCACAGCTCCGCCGCTTGTCCTAATTGGAACACTGATTCACGGCACGTCGCAGCCAATCCCATCCGCGGCTGGGAGGAGTCCAGTCATTCTGACGAGGCGCACCGTTTCGGCTGGCTCTTCGCGGCCGTCCAGCGTTGGTTAAGATCTGCAGAGCCCCGCGACTCATGTGCATACCCGGATTCAACTCTTGATTCAGCGGCGCGGGCCCACCGCTTCAGTGGGTTAATCTATCCGGTGCTGCCTAGTTGCGCAGCGCGCACACCCGATCTGTCGAACACCATCACAGTGAAACTCATCTTTTTCAGAGAGTCGGGACCGTCGCGCAACTGAGGTGTCAGCAAGTGATAAAAGGAAATGGTTCGTGCGGAGATACCTCAAGAAAGATCATGACTCGCTCACAGCGCGCTGTATAAAACAGGACGCTTGCGCAGACTGGGATTAACCAACGAACAGCAAACGAGCGATGAGCTACTACCAACGATCATCTGGCTCCAACGGCGACAACAGCCGGCAACGCGGTGAACATTCGAGGTCGAACAGCGGGCAGCATTGGGTACCGCATCCAGGATATGCGCCTTCCACTGGTTCATGGAACCAAGGTAGGCTGCTTAAATGGTACAAGTTGTGTTTGACGAATATGGTCTCATTTTCAGATACTATGGGACATCCGACGTTCAATCCAGGTGGCTACTATCCCGATGCGGCTGCTGGCTATCCTCCAACCCAGCGGACTTCGCCCTACGGCCCGCAATATCCTCAGCATCAGGGATATCCGTCCGCCTTCGTCGACCCGGCATACATGAACTCTGCCAATATGCCGACGAACTACTCCGGCTGGCAGCCTTCACCCGGTGTCGCCCACCCATCATCGTTCAACCCGAACGCCGCGCCACCCTCGACGCCGTGGCCACAGCAATCCTACAACCCCACCCCGCCTCAAGCTCCGAGCCACACTTCCTCGTATCCCCGGAGCCACACTCCCGGCGGCTCGAGCTCTCGGAATAATCACAGCCGACAGCCTTCCGCGACGCAGATCCACCTCCCCGACCCCGAGCCTCACCCTGGCATCATGAGCGGCGCGGACGGGGGAAAGGTGTGCTCGCACTGCCACGCGACCGCAACGCCCCTCTGGCGGCGCGACCCGCGCACGCACAAGCCGCTGTGCAATGCGTGCGGGCTGTACGAGCAGCAGCATGGCGTGCGGCGCCCGCAGGCGCTTATCGCGGTCGACACGCAGGACCCTGAGCCGGTAGGCGGAGACTCGGATGAGGACGGAGAGTACGACGGGCGGGAGTGCGGGAATTGCGGGACGCGCAGGACGTCGGCGTGGCGTCGCGACAAGAGGGGCGCGCAGGTATGCAATGCGTGCGGGGTGTATGAGCGCATGAATGGGCGGGCGAGGCCGCTTAAGCTGAGGAACGATAAGATTCGGCCCCGCGAGAAGCACTAGCTGGCGCGGGGAATAAGTTCCAACCTAGGGATCGGATTGGGAAGGAAGCAGGGAGCTCGTGTATTTACATTTTGCGCCTCGGGTTCCGGGCGCGCAGCTAGATTATTCAGTGTATCATAATGGGATTGGATTAGCTTCGCGGCCGTGCGGGGTCTATGAGCACATGAATGCGCAGGTGAGGCCGCTTCCACTGAGATGATTAAGCGGTCGAAGCACTAGAGGAGTGGAGCGAGAAAGAAGTCTACCGAAAGATTGGGAAGGAAGTTGGAGGTTCGTGTACGTTATGGTTCTGGATTCGGGACGTAGGTAGATTTGTTTAGTATACAGATATCATAATTGGAATCGCATTCGCGTCGCGTCACGACCAATAGGATCTTACCCAGTAGCCGTGCCCGTGCAAGACGGTGACTCGGAATTTGTAAGATATGCAGTATGTAATGCGATTCTTCCATTCCATTCACGTTGCTTGACTGGTTGTGCTTCTACGGATGCCGACGCCTACGGAACTTGCCCAATTATCCGCCTCTGTGTGATAGGCGAAACGAAGTTTGTTCCAGGCGCAGCCGTGCAAGTTGGATGGAGCATCAGTCACTAAGTCTTCCCACCTTGGTGGCGGATGCTATTTCGAATTCGGCCGCCGTAAATGCGCTTGTGCGTTCTGTGGATACTTGGCGACTGGAATTTGGCGACGGCTAGCGCTATTGAACTCGTGCTCTGTCCTCCCGATAGGACGAGGGAGTGCGCAAAAATAGGACCGAAGTACCGTTGCATTAACTGTGTTTGGCCGCCCTTTCCGACGTGGCTTTGCGCCACCGCATGCAGCGGGCAATGCCAGTGCGGGCTTCAACTTTCGCAGATCATTCCTTTCGCTCCATACATGGATCGTTGATTATAATCCGATCATTGACAGTTCGACGTAGTACACGCTTGTGAGAAGAAGAAGATTCAAAGAAGCTCCGAATTCACGTAAAATCAGGGCAGATCGCAAAGTATTGTACCATATTGTACCATCATCTACCGGCGGATCGAGAGCGTTCTGTGAAAGATGGCGGTAACTGTGAGTAGAGTCCGATGCTCGTACGATAGAGACGTACGGAGTCACCGACCAGCGAATTTATTGCGGAGAGCGACGACGTGGACTGATGCATGCAATGCAAACATCAATGTCCAAGAGATGACGGCTGAATAATGAAGGAGTGTGGGGTAGGATGAGGGAGAGGGATAGACAGCATTCGGACACACCGAATGCGTCCCGTCAAACGGTAATCCTTGCGGCCGCCACGACCCAGGGGAACAGGGAACAGACGCGATAACGAATGCCGTGCTGCCTTGGGTGGGTGGAGCGCAGGAATTACCGTTAAACGGGATAGGCATGCAGCGGGTTTGAACGGGGCCTGGAATTGGGGAGGATAGGATGAGAGGAGGAAATGAGGGGAGAGGAAAGGGTGCAGTTGCGATAAGGTTCTCGGGTATTTATATTCTTTGGACCCATGGTCTCGGCAGGCCTCGGCCCCCGCGTGGCGTGGGAAGGACCGGCACACCGGGGCGAACCGGGGAAGTACCGGAGCGCGGGAAATCCCGCATATCATACGTAGAACTCCACGTCTCCGCAGTGAGCTCATGGACGCTCCATCCTCGTCATTGGGGACCGCAAAGGAGTATAAGAGCGGGAGGGATCCACCTTCACCCTCATTACTTACGATCGAAATGTCCGGAACAAGCAACACCCAGAATAAAACCGCCTCGTCCGCCTCAATCGGAACAAAATTGAAGTGTGTTCGATTTCGTGCGAATGGTGCAAACTGACATGAAACACGGCAGAGGCGGCGTACAAGTGGCCAAGGGCCTCGGAGATAGCGTCCGGGGCACGACGTTCGCCGCCATTGACACCGTCGAGAAACGCGATTCTAGTGTCAATGACGAGATTGCGCGACGTGGGCGCATGGAAATCGAACAGGGCATCGCCATGATTAAAGGACGTCCTGTCGACACCGCAGCTATCGACGCGCACAAAACAACACATACCAACTCCTCGCTCCAAGGTACGTGTGTATTTGAACGTCGCCAAGCCCGCGAATCTGACCGTGTCCAGGCTGGGGATCAGGCATCAACGGTGCCAACCCAAACGCCATGGAGAATCCGACAGGCTTTCCGGCTCCCAAGGGTCCCGAATACGCACAGAGTATGTCTAGACCGGTCTCCTATCGCTATTTTTGATAAATTACTCACGTCGTTTTGTAGACTCGACCACCAATAACGCGAAAACCGATCTTGGGCGCGGATCGAATGCGTATAGCGTAAATGCATCGGAGCAGCCGCCGCAATACCCCATACCCGGTGCTGGTGGCCCCCCACCAGGTGAGCAGATTATGGGATGCCGCTTTAATTTGGGCTCGGCACCGAGCATCATATTTATCCTCAACAGGTGGAATGGGGCAGACACACCCGACCCAGATGGGCGTGAATCGGCCGGATGCGATGGTTGGCGAGCAGGGGTATCAGCAGCGTCGCGATGCGGACCAGGTACAGTAGAGTGGATGAATGAAGATGGATGTATCATACCATGTAGCGTTATTCTGTATACCGTTCAATGTTCGTGCCCGATGACCTGCACATATACAATGCATGGAGGAGGATCAACCGCCAAGTCAGACGATATTGAACAGAAATCAATCAGCCACAGAAGACATGATCGAGGCGTTTGGTTCGAAATAACCACAACGTTACCATATCGACGTTGACAGCGGTCCCGTCGAGCTGCTATATGTGTCTGAGGAAATGTATAATTTACAGCCATTTTGGAAACAATATTCGGGTTTCGGAAATCGTTTCAATTTTAGCTTACCTTTGTTTGCTGTCGCGTCCTCGGTTAAGAGCGGCTCCACACTGCCGTACACCACCTCAAGGCTGCAAGCTGGGCCGTTCAGCAGGGAAACCACTTCTGGTCCAGGCTTGGGAGAATATACATCCTGGTAGCACTGACAAGTTGAGCCAGTGCTGCACAAAATACAAATAGAATTCGGCAGTGGTTCAGAGATGTGGAGCCAAGGACGCGACAGCAAACAAAAACAAAGGTAAGCCAAAATCGAGCATCAACGATTTACAAAACCCGAATATTGTTTCCAAAATGGCTGTAATGTTCGATAACGCTGCAAGAGGCTATAATTGAATGACAGGCGGTATCGAACACAAATCAGTCAGCCAGCCACATGATCATGGGGAACGTTTACTCTATTGTTGAAAATAAACCTACCGGAACGCGTTGGGGCCGGAGATCGAAATCACCCTCAGTCAGGAAGGTCCGTCGGTTCGGGAATCCAAGCACGGAGCGAGGCGAATTTAGAGCGAGAACGGACCGCGGATACGTTACTTTAGAGCCGGCTTTCAAACGCGAGCGCGAACCCGGGTAAGTTTGCATGCATGCCTCGGGCTTTTAAATTTGGATTGCTCGAGGTCGGACACTGCCCAATGCCCAGAGATTCATTGGAGCCGGCAATACTCCTCGTTCCTTCCGTCCGTCGGGTATCTGTACTGCCCCCCGTATGCAGCTATTCTGGTTCCCCCCGGCATGCAGGGATGTATCATAAGAATAGAGACATCGAGCGAATAGCGCGCGAGGAAACGTAGGTTCAATCAGCAGAACACGAGACGGTGATCAGGAGGTTCGTGTCATTCAATTTGTAACGGCGATTCGATTCAGTTGAATCGCCGTGAGCATGGAGGAGGAGCACAGATGCGTCGAGGCATGCCGGCAGACACAAGGTCAGCGGCGTAGGGGCTTCCCGGAGGTGGTGGACCGGATGTAGCTAGCTCGAGTCGGAGAATGTACTGGGGCAGGTGGCGTGTTTTTTAGCGATGAATCCAGTGTATTGTTCGGGATAATGGAATATATCGAGGACCTCCGCCTGCAAATTGCAAAGTGCTTAGTGAACGCTACATACGCTTGGTAATATTTATTGCATCTTTTCCTTCCTTGCTTCCTTCCCGTTGGGGCCTGTTTCAAACTTATCAGGAACCACCCATTCCTCCTGTCAATGAAGTGGCCATAATGCGCAGTTCCTGTCATTTCGTTGACGTGCGCTGTAATAGTGGCTTCGCCTGCCAGTTGTCTGTCGCGGTGGATCCGGCACGGGTGGGATGACCACCCACTCCCTACTCAGCGGCACTCCCTACCTCCGGTTTGAAAAAAATTAACGCTGATGTGGTCGGTTCTAAGTTTTCCCCGCAGGCCGCTCTGAACATTGAAATGTGTATCTACACCCCCGCAATTCAGGAATTAATTTTGCACCGTTTGTCCTGTGAACACAACCAGTAAAATCATTGCCGAAGTTCGCCGATCGTGACGATGGCGGCACAGGTAGACTGGAGAGAGAAGGGTTATAGGAGATGCCGACCATATGGGACAATGGCGACGTTATTCCTGGCCGTCTGAGTCATTGTCCAAACAAAATAATCCAGTCATGGAAGGCTAAAAGAGTAATATGCCCGGAGGTAACAAGTTCGCTGGCGGCCGCCGCTGGCCACTGGTGGTTATTGGCGGCCGCTGCCAGACGGTGTTTGACAGTGTCCATCACTGGAGCCATTGATTTTCGCCAACCGCCACCGGCAACGGGCGGGCCATCATGCCATCCTCTCACTGGTTTCCACCGGAAGGCGCTGGATCAGCAAGGTTTTTAAATATTAAAGACCGCACACAATACAATCGTTCTATCAACGTACAAATTTCATTTGGAAAGCACCGGTCGATTATTCAATTATTGCAACCCTGGTTCAAGTTTTAAACCAGCATCGAACTGCCAAGTTTGACCTAGCCTCAGGAGGGAGTTTGTTGCTAGCAGTGTATGAAGCAACAGCCCATACAAATGGGCTCCGGACATCCAATCCACCAGCAGTGTATGTTCAGGATTCCCTGGATGAAACTTCAGCAACTATGTATGAGGTGAGAATTGAGGCAAATAGACTGAGAACCGCCGGAACACCAAAATCCGATGGTATCCAGTGGAGTTCCTGCCACTGGATTTCGGTGGACTCCGGCATCCGCTAGTGGATTCCACTAAAACACCAGTGCCCGGCAGTCGGGGCCGCCATCAGCCAATGCCAACCACTGCCGATCAGCTGCTACCTCCGCGCATATTACTGGGCTGAAAGGCCGCGTTGCAGACTTGATTGCCGTCGTCCCGGCATCTCGTTATTCCACGTGCCGATCAATGCCCCCTTAGCGGCACTGACGGCGGTCAATCCCGGGATGCGGCGAAACCAAAAAAGTGCGAGATTTCACCGAAGTACTGTACCAATTTGACCGCAGGTTGACCTGTGACCCATTAGGCTCAACTTTCCTAGATTCAGACAGGCCTGGGACGAATCCGGTGATCGCCCCTGGGACCTGTTATCAGTTACTGTGAACGAATATGGGTTGCTCTAAGCGCACATATGGCCACATTTCATTCGCTACCACAATGACAACAAGGGTCTAAAGATCTCCCGGTGATGCGGGACCAAGTGTGGACCTTTTTATTTGTGCTGCCGTCCATTCTGTGTCCTATCCATTCCTGAGCAATTGGAACACGAGCTAAATGCTCTCCGATGTGCGTGGCTATACGACTGAGATACTTGGCCGTAAAATTGACAGGATGCTCGTCATCGGCACGACCGAACCTTCTGGCAGACGGGACCACCCGAGCCCGATACGCAGATAAATCGCAATGTTCGCGAGTCCGACTATCGACGGTGCTCACACCGTCGTAAGATGTAGAGTGGCTGAACCGGTGAGATACGTGACTGAAAAGAAGACGACCCAGAGCCTGGTAGGATGGATATTAGCCAACGAATGCATAGGTTGCCGAGAAAAACAGACGTCCATATTGCTGTGCTTTTCACGAGGACGGCGGTCCCAGACTATAATAGAAGTATTTGAGACAAACCAGCAGACGTTTCGCTGTGGCCACACCATCAGCGGTCGATCCCCTCCATGGGTCTATCAAGCCTCCAGACCTGCCATGCGATAAACGCTGAGTAAGAATTAGGTTAAATTCAGTTGGCTGAAGAAGTGACGGCAGCCGACGTACCTGTATAATATACATTGGTGCTTCAATAGAAATAGTCAGGAGTATTCCCTATACAACAAGTAACTTTACATCACTGTAGCACCCAGTTGAGTGTTATCCAACCTTTTGCAGACACCAAAAAATTAACGGAGGGTCGCGAAAAGAGCGCTGCGATAGTAAGTGGGCGATATCATCGGGGATTACGTCCTGGCGGAAAGCAGAAACCCTACTGAGCTCCCCTAGCCAAGATATAATGGGAATAATTACAGACAGCCAATTCCGATTGTGTATGAGCCACAGCCGGTGAATCGGCAACCGTTCGTATGACTTCTCTGGTAGCAATCGAGGACTCACAATGACCCCATCACCTATCAGAACCGATATCACAGTCAACGTGCTCCTCCCAAGTTGGGTGGGTTCAGAAGGATTGCCAAAATATCGAATCGTCTCGCCGATCTCGGCAGTGCCAGTGATGGCCAAGAAGAGGGGAACAAAGCTAAGTAGCCAATGCTGATTCATCCGGAAGCAAGTTCTAGGAATTTCGCACCGGTCTGGCCCACCCACCGCACTGCACGTCAGAAATATCGCCGCCGTGGGGATTATCCTCGTGGGTCGTGCCTTGAAATATGGAGGTACAAGTTGGTGGAAAAGCAAAATACGAGCGTTCCGCAGAAAAAGGTTTCCAGCGTCACTGATGCTATGCTGACGCTGCTTTCGGGATTGATTTGAGTCAGTAACCAATCGACCCCGCGTATAGCAGCCCTGAGGAAACCAAGAATGAACGCGTGCGGGATACGCAGTAGCAGCCACCATTCAGACTTTCGGACGTTAAGATATGGGTTGCTGCAAAGCGCGAATAAGTGATACCTGCAGATTGATGGATCCACAAGTGAACATTCCCACATCGGATGGAACGTGCACAAGATCTGATCAACGCATTGAATAGCAATCAAATGACTTGTTGCAAGACAGGCAAGTTCAGTAATTCTCTTTTGCCGATTTAGGATCTGGAACTTGAGTTGGTTCGGGTATAGTTCACATAGCGGTAGAAAGGAAAGCGTACCTTAAAAATCTGAGCCCTGAAGTGCGGGGCTCGCAAGTCCGTGGGATTTAGTGTTGATACGTCGTGAGGGGTGAAGATGAAAACGGATCAGCGGGAGGATGAATGTCTACCGTGATAGAAGCTGCTAAGAACTGCGGCTGTTCCTAATCTTGCTCGACCGGCTGAATGGACGGTCCCTTCCGAAACTAAACAGCCGATTCAGGCTATCCAATCCTGTCGCGAAGATGGCGAAACTTCGGAATGAGGTCCCGGCCTGTCGTGACGAATTGGGAAAGAAAATTGCTTATCTCCGCAGTTAGTTCGGTGGTTCACACCCAAGCTCTTCCTTGATCGGTTGGGTATCACCCAAATTTATGTCTCCAGAATTATCTCGAAGGTGCGGCGTCAGGCGGCATCTAAGAACCATTAAAAAGACTCACACTGGTACATTTACATCTTCCTTTCGCCCTCGCTCCGGCCAGCGTTTTTCCGCCTCTCTTTCGTTCTACCCCGTGGACCGGCCATCACGCTCTCTCGTGCTACCTTCGTGTTATGTACATCTTCTCCGTCATATATCTTGGATCCGTCTTGATGCTGGCGGTGGCGTATCCCATCGGCGACAAGACCTCGTCGGTGAATCGTCCTGCAGCCAGCCCGGCGCCCGTGCCTGCCAAGGTAAATCCTTGCTGTCAGTAAATAAAGACACGACTGACCACCTTAACAGCCTACCCCTGGCAGTGCATCACATCCCGGTTCCAAGTCGGATGGGCAGGAAACAGATATACTCGAGCCAATCAAGCTGACAAACGAGACACTGCCTCATGTGCGCCAGTTATACTTGTGCATACCATTGTCATTTCCCTGATACATTGTTTTTGGACGCTGCAGACCAGCATCGACATCGAGGCGAACAAGTTGGAGGCGAAGCCCCAGAAACCACATAACCAGTGTGTCGTTGCATGAATAGTTGAGGCGGAGTATACCCTGGACACGAGAATCGCGAGATATTTGTAGTCGTTTTTGAATATCGGGCTTTCCAAGATACGCTCTCTGTGGAGTCTGGACTGGAGTGAAGAGGAACTTGAAGATTCAAGCAGAGCAGAACTGAGGCACGGGGACGCAGCAACATACGTGAAACTCTTCGATGTGATGGACCCGGTGGAGCCGATATGAGCGAGATGCACCCGCAATGCGCCAAATTGACAAAGTGCAAGAAAAGGTCAAGAGGCAAGCTACGTCAGCCGAATCGGCCATCACTGAGATCACGTGTAATGAATCTTTTTCCCGAGTCGCCGACCATCACCACAATTTGCCAGAGCCAATGGCTAACAGTTGTAGCAGGCCGAGCGGGTCGAGGAGCCAAGAAGGTCGGTCGATGGCAGGATCTGTCTACTCTTCGTGATCCGGCCAGGGCTATTCCTTCGCTACCTAACAGCACCAAACACCCCCTGATCCGGCGCCGCGACCGGCATAGCTGGTCCACTATGCCATCGACCCAGCTTCAACCATCTCTCAGCAGCCACGCACCAGCTCTCACATCGGCAAATATTCTACCTACCGGTCGGCGGTAGCACATAACAAAGTTGGTTACTTTTCAAGGCTACTAGTTCGCGGGGAGTGGATTAGGGTTGCAAGTTCCTCTGATTATCGCTCGCAGAAAGGCCCCGGAATTGTGAGCTCCGAAGTCTTTCTTTTTGGAGTCCTGGTTTGGGGCGCTAGAACTTGCACAATTCATTGCGACAGCGATTGTGATCTTCGGAAGGTTCTTTGCCACCCACGGTTGCAGATTCAGCTGACGAAGGCGGAGATAGCGATATAAATCCCCCCGCGGGCTCGAGAACATCGCCATTTCCGTCCCAATGACTCCAATCGTCGCTGCCTCTGCTCTTTTCGTCGTTTTCTACGGGATTCGGAACCTCTTACGCAGAGTCTTTTCTGTTCTGGACAACCTGCCAGGTCCGCCACTAAAGTCCATGATTACAGGTGTGTGACATACCTTCGGCTCTTATCTTCCCCTGTGATACGTGTTGTACGCCAGGTAACTTAACACAATTCCACGATCACGAAGATTATACCGGGAAGTTTCAACGGGAACTGGAACAAGATTATGGCCAAGTGGTCAAACTCCACGGGCTTTTCGGTGTCATTCACCTCGACGTCACTACTGCGACATTCACTGATACGATTTTCAGGCTCGACAACTCTTTGTTTTCGACCCGGCAGCGCTCCACACGATCCTGGTTAAAGATCAGGACATATACGAAGAACCTGCGCAGCTGCTTTGGCAAGTATGTTCTACACCCTCGACCTGATCTCATCAATTTTATGTCTCAGCCTGGATCAACTTCTTTGGGGGCCAGGAATATTCTCCGCCACTCGCGATGACCATCGCAAATATCGCAAAATCATGATGCCTGCGTTCTCCGCTGCCAATCTCCGCGGAATGATCCCCATCTTTTACGAGGTCGCCGAGAAGGTGCGCCTGCCGCCTCCTCACGAAACCACCTAATTCCAAAGCAGACTCGAGACGGACTCATTTCTCCGAACATCAGCGCCTCACCCCAGACGGTAGGACCCCACTCGCAGCAGGGCGAATGCCATTAATCCTTCCTCAGCTCGACTTCAACCCAATCCTGTGCCGAACGTCCCTGGAAATGATCGGCCTCGCAGGAATCGGCTATTCGTTCGATCCGATGCTCCCTGGACAAGAACCTACAGATAGATACGCAGAAGCTCTGAAACAACTGATGTGAGTCTTCATTTGAAGTTTGAACGGCCCCCGGATGTGATGCTGTATCCCAGGCCTGCAGTGTTCAAAATGGCGTTAATATTGCCCGTTCTGCCTTTCATCTTCGAGACTTTCCCCTCATTCTTCCTCCGGTTCATGATGAACTTGATCCCGCTGCCTGCGCTTCATGAACTTCGTGATATTGTTGATTTCACGCATGCCACCGCCATGGAATTGGTCAGGTCGCGGAAAGCCGCCATGGGTAGCGGAAAGCTAGACGACGGAGGGAAAGACGTCATGAGCCTCCTGAGTATATCATTTGAACCCTCTTGCTCTTTGCTCCTAATTGTCAATTTCCAGTGAAAACCGACGCATCCGCAGAGAGCGGAATGCATCTCACGGATGCAGAACTTGCGGCTGGCACCTCGTAATGCCCGGCTATTACTCTTCTGAGGGCCTACTCTGACTCCATCCACAGCATGGTCCTGTTTGCGGCGACGGACACCACCTCGGCTGCAATGACGAGAATGGTCCATATCTTGGCTACGTACCCAGATGTACAAGAGAAGCTGCGCGCGGAAGTTCTTGCTGTTCCCCAACACCTGGATCACGACACTCTCGTTGCCCTCCCCTACCTTGACGGGTTCATACGCGAAATATTGCGACTGTGAGTGTAGCGCACCGCAATTCCGGTCTTTGAACAAATATTTTGATTTCAGCTACCCTCCCGTCGTTTCGAGCGTCTTTCGCGAGTACGTGCCTCTCTTCTCATGGTCTTGTAGCGCTCTCTCATGTATTTATATTAGGGCTCTGGCCGATGGTGTACTTCCCCTCACCACTCCCATCACGGGTGTAGATGGGAGACTGATAGAGTCGATCTTTGTTCCAAAGGGGACGACCGTCCACATTGGGATTCCCGCAGCGAATCACAGCAAGCGAATATGGGGAGACGACGCCCTAGAATTCAAGCCCGAACGATGGACCAATGGTAAAGCCAATTCGGTTACAACAAAGTTGTGTGGGGTCTACGGAAACACCATGACTTTCATTGGCGGTGGGAGGAGCTGCATGTGCGTTCACTTGTGTTCGATTATCGATTCACTCGCCGACATATTTGCAGCGGGTTCAAATTCGCGCAACTTGAAATGAGTGCGTTGAGCGGTTATAGCCATTGAGTAATTGCGAACCGATTCCTTCCTCCAGAAGTCGTTGCGTGCGTGCTGTTGCGCGCTTTCAAATTTTCAGCGCCAGTCACGCGGGTTCAATGGCGAAACACGGGCATCATGCTAACGCCTCACGTCAATGATCGGCCCGAGCTCCCCATTGTTGTTGAAAGGCTGAAGGCTTAGTCTGACCTCCCGATCCCTCAGATACTCGATTGTTTCTTACATCTACTCCCAATATCACAAACTGCACTCGTAAGTTGCAGTGATGTGGACAGAATCAGAATATTCCGCCCGGCGCTCAATCCGAGTTCTCGCTTCTGCGGCCAGATTTGAATGCGCCGGTCTGTGGCTGCCTCGCCTTTGGAATCTTGGTTACGCCGCTCATCTTCAACATGGTGTTCGCGCGAGCACCATGTGCCTCACTTGGCAGACCCGCGGCGGGATTAGAACGCCCTACTTTCCCCGCCGTATGTAAACGCACCGGGGCTCCATCCACCGGCCAGGGCTATCGATTCGATTGCTCTTGGCGCTGATTGTTGCGGGATTTTCGCCTGCAAAGTCGCGTGTGGGTAAGCGAATACAAGGTGGTTCTTTCCTTTGTTCGACATTGCTGAGGTTCGCGGGACGCGCGCACATTGGGGATTGCGCGCCCATGGCGTGCGTGCCGAGGCGATTGGGGTTCCAGCCCGGGAATTTCATGCCCGGTGCTGCTCATGCGCTCAACCAGAAGGCAACCAGCGCACCATGGGTGCTAGAGTATTCCCTTTTTGCTGAGTCTGGGTCGGAGCTGCTCGCCGCCCGACTGCCTATAAGATGGAGAGGCCTAACGACAACAGCAACAGTTCCTCGCTGTACATCATTTCTACAATGGTCCAAATCTCTCGCGTCTTTGCTCTCTTCTCTGCCATTTCTGTCGGACTTGCGGCGTCCGTCAAGCGCACTGATCTTAACGCCGTTGAGCAGGACGTGACCAAGATCGCCTCCGCTGTGAAGACCCTCGGCAGTGACATCGGCGGATTCAGCAGCACTCCGAGTCTCGCGACTGCTCTTGTATGTATCATTTTTCAATGCCCAATATCGTTCTGATCTGTTTACCTATCTGTAGACAATCAAGAACGGATGCGATGGCCTCAGTGCAGCGTTGATCATTGGTACAACAGATGCAAACGTAGGTTCTCGTTCGTCATGGTCCAGACGCCGACTAACCCCCTGTAGAGCTGCTCTCCGTTTGGGGACGCAGGCACCGTTATTATCCTCGATGACGTCGAACGGTTCGTGCCGACGATAGAGGCGGCACTCAAACAGCTCATTGAAGAGTTTTTGCAATTTGTACGTAGGCATTGCTTGCACTTGGTTCGACTATGTAAATCTGTCTGACGTTATTCCAGAAAGGACTCCCTGCACAGGTCGTGCCTGCAGTTTGCCAGGGACTTAGAGATCTTAAAGCCAAGACTCAGGCATTCTCGGTCGCGGTGCTGGGGAAATGCTCGGTAAGCAAAACGATGTGGTGCTTTCGTGATGTTGACCCAGTTGATAGGCCAATCAAGTGGGAAGAGCGACGACTCTTGAGAATAGGATCCTTTCTGCACTGAATGGCGCGATTTCTCGCTACTGTCTTTAGTAGCCACTCGTTTACACGCCTTGGATCTTTCCATACTTTTACAGCCAGCCGATTTGACTTCGAATATATGATCATTTCTTGAAGCCCTTGTTTTGAGAATTTTCTCGCGCTCTCAAGTCTGGTTTCCCATTCCCCCGATTTTGTGCGACGACGGATACACCATATGGCTTGCTTGCGACTTTGGTGGTTCAAAATGGGGGGGCGGTGCCCATCAGTGTGGCCTCGTTTTGAACCAAAGCCGAAGTTGCTTATCTCTTTGCTCCCACCTCACCGATGCTTCTGGCTCTCACCCCTTGCGGTTTCCTGCGATCTCACCCTTTCATCTCTTTCCAATCCACTGCACCGTCGGCTGCGCGCGATGAGCAAAAAGCGCGTTCTCTGTAGCTATGGGGTCGACGTCGATGCGGTCGCCGGATGGCTGGGTTCGTGGTGTCTTTCATGTGTCTGATATTTTCTAATTCGGTTTCGTTCGAAAAAGGCTCATATGGCGGTGAAGACTCGACAAGTGATATCAGCAGAGGTCCTTGTCTTATGGTTTCGCGTAACGGCTCGTACTGATTTCTTCCCCAGGCCTATTCGCGGGGACAGTGGGGACGCGCCGTCTGCTCAAGCTCTTTGAAAAATACAACATCAAGGCCACCTGGTTCATCCCAGGCCACTCTCTCGAGACGTTCCCCGAAGAGAGTGCGCTTATCCGCGACGCGGGGCATGAAATCGGTCTACATGGGTACGCGCTACTACGCGAGCAAGTGAAAGATAAAGGAGTCCTAAAAACTTCCCAGGTATTCGCACGAGAACCCAGCGGACATGACTCTGGAACAGCAGCGAGCCGTATTGGGCAAGACATACCGCATGCTGACCGACTTCTGCGGGAAGCCGCCCCGTGGAAGCGTCGCGCCGTGGTGGGAGACGAGCCGCGAAGGCACAGAGCTTCTCCTGAGCTACGGAATCGAGTACGACCATTCCATGAGCCACCACGATTGCCAGATGTACTGGCTCCGCGCGGGAGATTCGTGGACGAAGATAGATTACTCACAGAAGGCGGAGACGTGGATGAAGCCACTGGTTCCGGGGCAGCCCACGGGACTCGTCGAGATTCCCGCGAGCTGGTACATCGACGATCTGCCTCCCATGATGTTTATCAAGTCGGCGCCGAACAGCCACGGTTGGGTAAACCCGCGGGATGTCGAGGCCCTTTGGATGGTTTCTTCCGCTTTTCCTCATTCCCGAGAAGGCGCTGATTTTACTTCGTAGGATCATTTCGATTATTTCTATAGGGAATATGACTCCTTCGTCTTTCCGATGACGATTCACCCCGACGTATCCGGACGACCGCATGCACTTCTCATGCAAGAAAGGTCGATTTTGGTGTCCACACATTCCTCAACGTGGCTAACTCTTGGTAGGATCATCGAGCACATCAACAAGCACGAAGGGGTCGAGTGGGTGACGATGGAGCAGATGTGCGATGACTTCAAGAGCAAGAACCAACCCCCTGAGGGCGCTCTGATGCCCGCTTCTCCCGGAGATATTCTCAAGGTGGGCGTGGTCGAGGACACGTAGCTGGCCCTTCTTTGTATCGCGGGCGAATAAACCAACAGTTGTATGTGGACACACAGGGGAAAGAGCTATTTGCGGATCGACAGATTTTCTTAAAAGAAACCCATTGGAAACGTGATGTTAACGGGGTAGTGTGCGGGTAGTGCAGGCTGGCGGTTAAATGTCGTACACATAGAGGAGTTAGATGAAGGCAAAGAATCACCCCAAGGTATGTCCGCCCTCACTAGTGAGACCCCAAGTAAATAACGTTGTGGTAAAAATGGCTTCTAGAGTTCGCCGGCGCTAGAAGGGCCCCGTGAGGTCAGTTGACCCTACTCTAGCTCGACTGGGGTAAATATAAAAAGCCCACCCACCGGAAGGGTCGCAGAAGCGCCTAACTACCATGTCAACAGCCACAGGAGTAGCAGCCGCCCTTTCAGGATCTCCGCCAGCAAGGACAAGCCTCTCATTGTTCTCAGTCGCCAACCGGGTCGCGCTTGTAACAGGCGGCCATCGAGGCATCGGGCTCGAGATGGCGCTCGCGCTCGCCGAGGCCGGGGCGATTGTGTATTGTCTCGACCTGCCGACTGAACCGGACGCCGACTGGGTCAAAGTGCAGAACTACGTCGCTGCGCTTCCCGCCACGGAGCAGAATTTGAAGGGTCGGCTTGAGTACGTCACAGGAAACGTAACAGACCAAAAGGCGATGTTCGCGCATGTGGAATCCATCGTGGAGCGCGAAGGGAGGATCGATATCTGCATGGCGAATGCGGGAATCCTGCATGCTTGCGATTGCCTGGACTATTCGGCCGAGGATTTCAGAAAGGTCAGATATCGTGTTATTGTTGCTGTGAATTCACCAGTGCTCAACTTTTCCAGGTCCACGAAGTAAATGTGTCGGGTGTGCTGTATACTGCCCAGGCCGCAGGAAGGCAGATGGAGCGGCTCGGAACTCCTGGTAGTATAGTTCTGACGGCGTCGATAAGTGGGCATATAACGAACCCAGTAAGCCTATTCGAGCTAAGTATTGAGCAGAGAAATGACACTAGTGTAGACACAGCACCTGTTAGCGTACAACACTAGCAAGTCCGCGGTACTCCAAATGGCGCGTTCTCTAGCATGCGAGCTAGCGCCAAAAGGGATCCGGGTTAACAGCATTAGCCCTGGGTACATCGTGTCTGAGTGCGTTTCCAATTTGATTGGCAGTCGTATCTGGTATGAATGATGTACAGAATGACCCGAGGGGGGTTTTCGGAGCCCGGCCTCAAACAGCAATTGAGTGCTCAGAATCCAATGGGCAGGTTCGGACGAACCGACGAGTTGCGCGGTGCCGTGCTATGGCTCGCTTCTGATGCCTCTACGTTCTGTACTGGCACCGAGTGAGTTTGGTTTCTGTTCGAGCTGAGATAATGGACTGAAGTTTCGTTTGGACAGCGTCAAAGTGGACGGTGGTCAATGTGCTTGGTGAAGATAAGCCGGCGAAGGATCTTAGCAAAAAACCCGAGCAGTCCATTTTGTAAATCATGTCAGCAGCTCCGGGTAAAAAAAAGATTGAGCATAGGAAGAGAAGGTTCAAACCAATGACTGGATTTAAACGTTTCAAAATTCAATCCCGCGGGATCAAGCCGAATACATTGATCAATGATCAACGATGGGAACGATGCGCCTAAATTAGCTGATGTTTTGAATTTTCCTTTTTTACTAGTTACTTCCGCCCACCCTCTGGCCCTCTCCGCCGACTCGATATGCGACCAGCAATTGGATCCAAGCGCACCCTGGCCGATACATCGATCAAAACGAACCCGAGCGTAACCGAGCGTTCCCAGCTTCATATAATAACGGAAATCCCCAAGGCGGGCTGAGTTGGCCGCTTCGTGAGGCGCTGTCAGAGGGTACAGAGCAACCACAGGTCCGCAGTCTTGCGCAGCAGGCCTCCGCATCGCTCGCTACTTCTCCGCTCACACTGATGCTGCTCCGACATTGTACGCCGTCCTGAGGTGTCCTCGAAAGCGTCTTTCCAGCGAGCCAAATGTGCATCAGACTGAGTTGTCACGGAGTCCGTCAAGACTTCGAGATCTACACACGGTGATTGCCACATAAGCCAAGCTCGTTTGCCGCAAACTCCCACTCCCGCCCCCTACAAAAAACATGCATCTTCCCCTCGCAATCTGGGCGTTGAGCCTCGCCTTCGTGGGGGCAGGAGCGCAGGTGTGTTGAGTCAGTGACTGGCTACAGTTCTTCGCTCATCCGTCGGCAGTCCGAGTCGCAGGGATTTTCTTCGCTCCCGCCGGCGGTCTCCTCCTTCTTCCCATCTAGCCCTCCATCTTCCGGCTTTTCCGGCGCAACCCCCGTGTCCTTGTCTGCGAGTGACTTCTTGTCTGCGAGTGACTTCTTGTCTGCGAGTGACTTCTTGTCTGCAAGTGACTTCTTGTCTGCAAGTGACTTCCATGTGCGTGTGATACCGTATTACCGCGAATGACGAAAAAAACCGACGCCTGAGTTTCTCTCCAGTCACGGTCGGGCGCCGGATCCCCTTCCCCCACCGCATCCAGAATACCCTCAGGCTCTTCATCAACCATCTACTCCCTCCCCAGTGGCAGTAGCGGACCCGCCTACACAACATACGTGTCCCCGCCCTCCAACGGCCCCATAGTGGCTGCCGCTGTGGGAGGCAGCATCGCCACGACGCTCGTCGTTCTCGCAGGCGTTCTCTTCTGTCTGCGGACTCGCCTCCCCCCGCGTCAACGCACACCTACCGCCACCGCCGCGATGGAGACCGCTGCGGACGTTGTGTGGAGATGCACTGCCCTCGAGCGCGAAGTTAGTACGCTGCGTGACCGGCTCGCCCGGCTGGAGGCGCGGGAAGCCAGTCCCCGTGGCGCGCTGCTGTACACGAACGAGAAGGACGGGGAGGCGCTGGATGGGAAGGTCGCGAAAGACCGCCCGCCGACGTATCTCGATTGACCCGGCATCGAGTGGGCATGATTAATTCGTTGTGTATCGTCGACAGTGTATTCATGGATGTTTTAGCTTAACACTTGTACTCTAATGTACCTATATCAGTAAAAGTTCGCGTGGAGTTGAATACACGCAATTTCTTCGCATTCATTCAGCCTTGGTGGTTCCGACCGAGGTCTCGAAAAACTGTTATAGTAGATTTTAAACTTACCCAAAAGCATGTTTAAAGCACTTGGGAGGCGAGGGGAGGCTTCAGAGGGTATAAAATGAGGTCCCAGGCTGGGCTTTACTATGAGATTAAGACATAAATTTCAGGGCGGCCCAAAGCTTACTCAGTCGACGCTCGCCGCACGCCGACCAGCTTGCATTGGGCCGCAGTATCGTGTTGGGTAAGTGTCCTCCTATTGCCTACCATGATGCTCATTACTACCTCGGGTTCATTGTAACGACTCGCCATCGACATTTGCTTCTGGTCTGCATTTAGGACAACATTCAAAACGGTCTACGCAACACCAGCGGCAGAAGGATAACCCCGTGCTACAGCTCGACAAGTTGCAAGTTGAGATCTAGAGGCATCACCTTCATTGGACGGATTGTCGAAGCAAGTCCCAGTGATAATATGGTGAATGAGTGCACGGCGGCATTGAATGAGACTCATGTTTTGGTGAGCAATATCATGTAATGCAAGGGCATGTTGGATTACAGCAAGATCAGTACGGAAAACTGAAATACGCGCACGTGTAGAATAGTGACCAAGAAAGGTATCAAGGATAATATTTGCAGATTTTATATGCGTGTTATTCATCGGGATAGCGGCAATGGATGCGCAACGGTAAAGATGCTGGTCTACACAGACGCAGCTAGAGATGACCTCTGAATGCCAAAATGTAAGCACCAGAAGGGGCGATGTTGGATTGACACATACCGAGATTATGGGCAACATGCTGAAGGTTGGGATCCACCATGTCAGAATCCGTAGGGACCGTTTGAGGAGGAGTGGGATAAAATGACCAAGATTAGCAACAAAATCAGAGGTGGGCCAATGAAATACTTGTTTGTGGAAGCCGAAGATCAGCGATGCCCGAGGACAGGAAGAAGCACGGATCGGCAAAGACAGAATTCATGCAAGGTACCGTAAGGATTCCGGAAGCCATAGCATGTCGAGCGCAATTCCAGAACTCAGAACCCAGTCTAAAGAATGGAGAGACCTCTCAGCATCGCAGTTTACGGTGATTGACAAAGGCATATTGTGGAAAGTAGCAGTCGCGGCCATTGGGGAGCCCATGTTAGTCGAAGTGGGAGGAGAGCGAAGAAGCAATGGATTGATGCTACGTGGGATTGAAAGCAGAAAGCTTCGATATCGGGTTAAAACAGTAAGCTTGATTATGAGGTGAGCCCTTCGGCAATCGCAGCGGCTTAAAGCGAGAGCCGAAGCATTTGGCTGAGAGGAAATGTGCTTACGCAAAAAGCAATGACGAAAATGTGATCCACCGCCAAAAAAGCACTTTGATCGCGACCACTACTGTAAGTGCTTGTACTTAGGCAACCGGACAGCCTACCGTGACGCCATCGAAAATTTTGGGCAACGCAACCAGCCCCATCGTGAGCGTGACGGTTGCCAATTTGGGCAACCAGGTGAGCAGCGAAATTTATTTATTTTGGATTTTTTTCGATGTCACAGTATTTTACAAGCAACCGACCTCATCGTTACCGTGACCGGGTATGGTTTGGGCAACGCAACGGACCCTTCCGTTACCGAGACCGTTGCCTAAGTCCAAGTACTTACAGAGCATAAGAACCCGTACTAAAGGTAGCGGGAATTGATCCCACCAATGATGGGAATGATTCGCCTAAATTAACATCATCCCGCAGTCTTGCGTAGCCGGTCGTCCGCATCGCTCGCTACTTCTCCACGCACACTGATGCTGCTCCGACATTGTACGCCGTCCTGAGGTGTCCTCGAGAACGTGTTTCCAGTGAGCCAAATGTGCATCAGACTGAGTTGCCACGCAGTCCGTCAAGACTTCGGGAGCTCACGGTGATTGTCACATAACCCGAGCTCGTTACCGCAAACTCCCACTCCCGTCTCCTGCAAAAAAAAACATGCATCTTCCCCTCGCAATTTGGGCGTTGAGCGTCGCCTTCGTGGTGGTAGGAGCGCAGGTGTGTTTCAGTGACTGGCTACAGTTCTCTACTCATCCGTCGGCAGTCCGAGCCACAGCGGCCTCCCCCATCCCCGCCGCCGCCCCCACCCCCGCCGGCGACCCCCTTCCCCTTCATATCTCCCCCTCCATCTTCGAGCTTTCCCACCGCAACCCCCGTGTCCCCGTCAGCAAGTAACTTCCTGGTACGTGCTATCCTGCGAATGACGAAGAAAGCCGACGGCTGAGTCCCACAGTCATCCACCGGGTCGTCCACCAGATCCCCTTCCCCCACAACATCCGGAATACGCTCAGGCTCTTTATCAAGCATCCACTCTTTCCCCAGTGGCAGCAGTAAACCCCCCTACGTCACATACACGTCCCCGCCCTCCAACGGCCCCATAATGGCCGCCGCTATAGGAGGCAGTATCGCCGCAACGCTCATCGTTCTTGCAGGCTTTCTCTTCTGTCTGCGGACTCGCCTCCTCCCGCGTCAGCGCACACCTGCCGCTACCGCCGCGATGGAGACCGCCGCGGACGTTGTGCGGAGATGCACTGCCCTCGAGCGCGAAGTCAGTACGCTGCGTGACCGGCTCGCCCGGCTGGAGGCGCGGGAAGCCAGTCCCCGTGGCGCGCTACTGTACATGAACGAGAAGGACGGGGAGGCGCTGGATGGGATGATCGCGAAGGACCGCCCGCCGACGTATTTCGATTGACCCGGCATCGAGTGGGCATGATTAGTTCATTGTACTTATGAATGTTTTAGCTTAAGGCTTTTCGTCTAATATAGACCGCGGCATGTACTTGTATCAATAAAAACCCGCGTGGCGTGGAATACACGCAATTTCTGCGCGCGGTGCGATCGGTTCCAGCTGTTCTTGCATGCAACTTCCACGAGCCTCGAGTGGTTCCTCTCCAAATCTCAATCCCTACGCCACCCACCTTCGTTCTGGTTCGTGTCCGCCGAAATGCACGTCCTCCCGAAGGATACGCTGCGCCAAGAATACAATTTGAATTCACGAAGACCATCCTTATTTATCTATCATCGTGACAAACTCCGCCGGGAAGAAATGGAAGTCCTCCCGCGTCGTGATGTGCTCCAGTGCGCCCGCCAGCAATTTACGATACCCGGGGTCGGTGAGCGTCTGGAAGCAAAGAGGTAAATTCTCAGCCGATTAACAGATTGGGCACCACCGCGTACCTCGTGGATCTTCTCGTGTGTCGCAGCCTCCACGAGGATCATCACCGAGAACTCCGTCTCGCGCAGCCCCAGCTCGCTCGCCAGCGTCCCGGAAGGGCGTTCAGTTTTGAATGACTGCCCAAGTTCCATATGTTAAATTCCGTTGGGGGGAAGGGAGTCAGGGACGAAACGAGATTTACTCACCGCCTCGTACTTGAGGAGATTCTCCTGCATGATTGGGAGCGCTTGGACGGCGGCGATCATCTGCTCTGCGCGGGCTAGAATGTCGGCGGAGGAGAGCTCGCTGCGGGCCTTGAAGACGGCTATAGCGCGGACGCGGTCTTTACGCACGACCATTCTGTGCGCTGGAGGGTAGGGTTTGTGTTAGGATGGACTGCAGACGCACGTCACGATATTTAAGCAGCGAGCCCCGAAGAGGCCGGTAACAAGAAGCACGAGAAGTAATGCTGATAATGTGAGCGGCAGCAGATAACTCAACAAGAGAAATATAATTAGCCTGATTCTTACGCTGAGAGTCGTGATGGTAGCAACCAGTACTTGGTAGGGTTTGACAGCACGGTGAGTCGTATCATGATGGGACGAGGCGTGGTGAAGGCCGAGACAATTCAGTAAGTTATCTGAGGGATATTCTTCCTCGATGATTCCTACAACCACATCCATCGTGAGTCAAGAACCAGGGGGAAGAGAAGCGGCAGTGGTTTGAAGAGACGGCAACGTTCCGGCATTTTATCTGTAAGAAACATGGCGCCAAATCGTGAGTGACCACAATCGAGCCGAGTGAAGAACAGAGACAAGAATATTCGAGCCTTACTCGTTTTAGCACTGATCAGTGCTGGGAAAACGATATTAAAGAGTCGGTACATGCTGATGTTCCAATTTGGACGTTACCGTCCTTCTCCCCACTCACGCACGCGATTAAGGCCTGACATCAGTAGGGTTGTGCAGGTTAGTGTATCTGCACCAGTTCCACCCCTATTGCTTCATCCAACTTGTGGACTTCTTCAAGCAGCCGGTCGCGCGCGGCCGCAACATCCGTGCCGCGCTCGATCCCCCGCGCGATTGCAGCCACGCCGTCCGCCAATGCCGCGCTGCTCGAGCGCATGGGGAACCAGCGCCCGCGTCCGGTGCTCCCCGCCGACACAAACATGCAGTGCAGCTCCATGCGCCCGCGGCTCGCCGCCGCCTGCGCCATGCGGAGCGGGTGCTCCACGTCGCGGGGATGGCTGGGGTTGGAAGCTCCTCCCGAATCTTCCGGGGGCAGGGCGTGGACGGAGACGGAAACTGCCCCCCGCGAGTAGTCGAAGCGCATGTAGAACTCCACCCCGGGGTGCGCTTGCATGAACGCGATCTGGTGCAGCATCATTTCGCGACGCGCTGCCCGGTAGTCGTGGTGGAGGAGCGCGCGCAGAAAGTACATGTCCCGGCTGCTGAGCTCCTCCCGGTGGTCTGTCATTCAGCGTGTTCAGTCAGAGTCGCTGGTATTCAGTTCGGTGTAGACTGACCCGCACGAAGGGTGTAAAGGATATCACAGGCAGCCTTGTGCCCGCCCTCGGTCCAATCAATGCGCTGGCAGTTTTCCGAGCAGTAATATCGCCGCCGACAGACGGAGCACACATTAAATCGCTTCCGCTGATCAATTATAGCGCACTGGTTGTCGCGGAATGAGTACAGCAGGGGAAAACGAAGAAGTCAAACTCACCCTCATGTTGTCGCAGGCCCTTGAGGAAATATAGCTGCCGGACTGAAAATGTCTGAAGACCGCGAGCCGCGCCTTCGCCAGTTCCACGAAGGCTTTCCATTCGTCGTAAATCGCTGTCCCGTGGAGGTCAGCACTACCCACGTCTCGAAGGGCTTTGCCCATCCGACGAAGTACGTGGTAGTACACCAGAGCAGGAGGGAGATCCCTTGTAAGAATCTGGCGAAAGTCCGCAATGTCGATGGCAGGGGGGCTGTGAGTCGCGCACGCGACTATGGCGCGGAGAAGGCCAGATTTGAGCGCCCGTGGCATCCATACATGCAAGACATTTTCAGTCAGCACCCACCGCACAAGATCCCACGTCCCCCGCAATAATTCCGCGGCCTCGACGCCACTGATGCGACCTAGGACACACGCAGCCTCGACCAGACTCTTCGCAAAACCAATGGGCGCAAACGCCTTGCGGACGAGGAGGCCGTGCCGATTCGCCGTTGAAAGGAACAGGAGCACGGATTGCAGATAGAATAAATTGGACAAGGTAAGCGGATTCCGCGGGTCGCATGTAACAAGAGTCAGATGTTTGGCGACGACTAGCGCGAGATCGCTTTGGGTTCCGCCCAGCGCTGAGGGTAGCGCCTCGACCAGTTCGTCCAGATTCGCCGCAGAAACACGACCCGCGATGAAGTGGCAGACAACAGCAGCCCCCGCAAAGCCGCGTGCAAAGGAGTTGCGCTCTACGCAGAGTGTCCACATGCGGGCCACCATAGTCCATACGCCGTACGTAGAGTCGACAATTTGAGTGGCCGTGTCGTGATCTCGGAACTGCCTGATCTGCTGCAGGAAGTGAACACGATTGGCGTGCTGAGAATCTGCAGCGCCGAGGCAAAAATAATAGTTGTCCAGAAAGTTTATCCAGGCCCAAACGCGGGGCCAAAGGATGGGATACAAGTCCGAGGATAGGGTTCCGTAGCATCCAAGCGCTTGCAATGACACATACGCCTTCATAAGGGTAGCAGCGACTTCTGCTGACGGCTCCGTGGTGTCAACCTCATCTGGGCTCGGAATCGCTTCGGGGTCGAGGTTTGCATAGAAAACTGGTAGAAAAAGCAGTGTACGGCTTTCAGGACCCTCCTTCACCGGCCGCTCCAACCGTTTGAGGCTTTCCAGGGATCCGCTGGCTGCGGTTTTCGCGAGTCTCTTGTAAAGGGGTCAGACTGACAGACTCTTCCAATACAACCCCGGGGGGTCACCCCAGAGCAGAACACTCACTCGGAGATCTGACGGAAGCCTCGCCAGCTTATCCAGCCGCAAATCGGGATGCACTTGCGATGTCAGCGCAAGTGCCATAGGGGAAGTACAAGTTAGGAATAAGCTTGATGACGAAGATCAGTGCAACATACACATCAACAATCGTCACGGCCACCCCCTATTCGAACAGAAAAAATAGAAACCTTGGCCGGGGCCACCTCGAAGAAGCAAAATTATTTTACGAGCAGGTTATTATAAGAGAGAAAACTTGATGTCTACAGGGGACGTGGAAGCTACATCGAAAAGAATCCAATTGTTTTCAATTCAGTTCCTGTAACGGGTCTGCAGTTTCCCAGTAACGAAAGGTAGGGACAATTGAAATGTATACTGTGGGTATCGGAGGAAGTACCGGAACAAGGGTAATCAATGATAGAAGCCTCGTACTACTGGTTTATCCGATTCTTGTCCGCTTCAAACCAATCGAATACAGTGGCCGGATTTCCCCCATCACTTGAAAGTTCAGTTTCGACCGAGGAGCCTCAGAAAGATTTGCGAGAAAGTTAGAGGAACAAGATGCATTTCAACTCAGTTCAGCAGTACCGGCCAAGTCCGTTTGACATCCCCACTTAAAACATCGCCGAACTTTACGTGATTGTCTGGATCTGTTTTGACTTGGCAGCTGCGGTCTCCTCTGACCGTGAAGTGTCTCGATGGATCGGACCCTTTCACGGCTTGCAACCATGTCTCTCCACCGTTCTCGGATTTTTTCACTGTCATCCCTGTTGCGAAGGATCACGACCCGCACAATCACCCGATTTATTCGTTCTTTTGCGCCGGCCCTTTGCTTCATCCTCATCTTCTACCTATGCCGTCTCCTATGGCTGGACAAGATGGCAGGGGCGTGGTCGCCGGCATTTCCGGTGCCACGAACAGTTTTTGTGCTTATATTAGTGGCTACGCCACTTTGGGGGCTCTTCATGGCGTCCTTCTATCCCCTCCGGAGGCTCATCCTCTGGCTATGGATTCGTTTACAGAATTTTCGCCACTTTCGCTACCGCCGAACACCCTCTGCGCTTCCCATCGCTCTGCAGCGGTTTATGTCGGATCTCGGAGAAGACCCTGCAATGAAGAACCTCGGCTATGGAGAATGGGCTGTCTATGTCGGTTATCTCTCTCTGACCGTTCTAGGTCTGTATGGACTGTGGACGTACGAGCAGCCCGTCGACCACCGCTTCAAGCCGGATGTGAACCTTGCAAATAATATGCCCAAGAGAGCAGGTTACGGTACCGGACGTCAGTCATCTTCGCGGCCCGACGCTGCCCTCATCTGACTCCTGTCCAGAAAAGATCTTCATCGCAGCGATGTTCCACAACAACTACGACGTCCTCCCGTACTGGATAAATCAGATGACTAGGCTTATATACTACCTCGGTCCCGCAAGCGGTTTTCCTTTCCCCGGTTCTTTTTACTCATGAGATATCCACAGGACAATGTTTTTGTATCCGTCCTCGAATCGTACAGCTCGGACAATAGCCCCGTGCTCCTCGATGGCTTCGACCGTTGGCTTGAGGAAATGAACATTGCCCATCGCATCCTAACAAGAGATACCTCACTCATGCGCCCGGAATCTATGAATACCGCTCCACCACGCATTCGATTTCTTGCTGCGTCCCGCAATCGAGTCATGCAACCTTTGGTTGAACGTGGGGGTTACGAGCGCGTCATTTTCAGCAACGACGTTTTTGTGGAGGCCGAGTCGATCGTGGAACTTCTGAACACAAAGGGCGGGAACTATGATATGGCTTGTGGGCTGGATCTCTCATATTGGGGGTAAATATTTCAATTGCCATCGTTTCGCCCGGTCAATAGAATATTAATGTGTCATGGTATACAGGTTATTCGACCAATGGGTAAGAGACTGGCTTTCTTGGTTTCACTTACCTGAATTATGCTCGGTAGGTCATTCGAGATCGGTTAGGCCGTATCGCGTCAACGCTATGGCCATATTTCCTAGAGGATAGTGGGTTCCGGGCCGTGATGGCTGACGAGCCCGCTCCAGTGTTCACCTGCTGGAACGGCATAGTGAGCATACGGGCAGATCCCTTCCTGCCACCACACCTGCGAACAGGCCAGCTCTCCCTCTCCCCGCTGGCCACCCCGCTACCACCCACGCATCCCGCATACCCGCAGCCCGCCAACCTCACACCCGCCGCGACGCCGCCGCTGCGTTTCCGTGCATCCGCCAAGCACGAGTGCTTCTCCTCCGAGTCCTTCAATCTCCCGTACGACCTCCGGCGGCAGTTCGGCCTGCAGAGGATATACGTGAATCCCCGCGTGATCAACAGCTATGTCTGGGCGCACTACGTGTGGTTCAAGTACATCACGCGACACTGGGCGGTGAAGTGGTGGATTGAGAAGGTGGAGAATGGGAATGGGATCCATCTGGCGAAGCTGGTTTTGGGTGATCCGGCACGGGTGTGGCAGTGGGATGGTGGGGAATGTCATCCGGTATATCCATTATTTTCCTGTTATTCAGCGGGAATTCTAACATAGTTGGTCAGGGGTGAGATGCGGGGACCTAGAATTAATATTGTGAATTCGAACTTGGACCCCTCGGCCTACAAGCCTTCTATTATAAGTCGATCGGGCACCCGAGAATACAAGGTTCGGGAAATCACCGCTATGATTCGGGAAGATTTTCCAACCGCTCAAAACCCGAACGGCGAAACGCTACCTGACTTACCTCCTTTCCAAGTCGCATCTTGTTCGCGTCCGACGTAAGTCCGACTGACAGTCTCCTCTTACCACGAAAATTGCGGTCCAGCTCTCACTGGCATCTGTCTTCCCAACCATGAGCCTCTGTATTGCATTATCTTTGCTCCTCACTGGGGCGGAAGCCTATCCAAGTAACGCTGATGTCGTGTCTAGACTTGAAGAGAGTCCGGCGTTGTCTTCGCGGCTTCTTAACAGTCGGGACTACTGTGCACACAGGATAAGCTGGCGTATTCGGAGCCGTCTCCGTAATGGAGAAATCGTCGAGGGACCTCAAGTCGAGTTCTGAGTGCACCGACGTGATCGTAAGTCACCTCGAGCCCATTCTGTGTTATCCGCGTGGAGGATAGAGTTCGGAGTAATTGATTGTCAAAAAATCTAGGTTATCTTCGCCCGCGGAACGTCAGAAGCAGAGCCCAGAGCCCATCGGAGTCCGCTAGATTGCCGCCTAAATCTGAGTTCACAGATTTATTTTCGTCGGATAAGATGAACAAGACTCTGACTTTCACCGGTGTCAACAACTACCCTGTAAACCTCGTCGGATTTCTGGTAGGCGGCAGCCCAAGCGGTTCGGCCACTATGGCGGAGCAGGCGAGTTTGGCAAACCGATGAGGCTTTCCTTCGTTATATTGACTTCCGCTTTACCCAGCTGACTACCGCTGCGCAAACCTGCCCCAATTGTGAATTGATCGTTGAGCTCCATTCCAAATTTCAACCCAACTTGCCAGGCCGTGATCGTGCCGGTTGGATACAGTCAAGGCGCCCAGCTGGTGCACAACTCTGTCAGACTGTTATCCGCTGCAGTGTTGGAGCGTATCACGGCGCTCGTCACCTTCGTGCGCATCCCCTTTTGACCTCGGGCGCTGCCAGACCATTTCCAATCACAATGGCATGCAGGGCGATCCCGACAGGTCCCAGGGTATCGAGGGAATCCCCGCCAACGACATCCTCATTATATGCCATTCCGACGATATTATCTACGATGGCAGCCTTTTTCTGGACTTGTTGTTGTATCGTCTACGTCGGCCGGAGCATTTGTGGGCGCATTTCTCTCAGCGAGTCAAATAAACTTATAAATGGGTTTGAACTTCTAGAAACTACTCCCAAGACGTTAGTGCCGCAGCAGAGTTCATTGCTGCTAGAGTATAGTGGTTGTTCCTTTGATCGGATGGTTCAGCGTATAAACGTCGTAACATCTCTGATGACAATAATAAAACTCAGTTTCCATTCATTGGGGAGGGAAGACCAAAATATAGTAGTCCGATCATCGTCCTACATTATCGAACAGCTTCGTGCTGAGCCTGGATGAGTTCTGAACCCCAGAAACTTCGGGGCGGCTGCTATGCCAATGTCAGCCTTTCTCCCAGTTTCGTCCAGGAGATCCGCATTGGCTCCAGCATCCAACAAGATGCGGACAGCCTCTGCATTCCCCTGGGCCACCGCGTAGTGTAAATTCGGAACATCCCAGCCAAATTCCTTTCGATGTTCCAGCTCCCAAGGATACTCATCCAGTTTCAGTGGCCATCCGTCCACGACCGCTTTCGTGCCCTCAGGAGAATGCTCGAGCAGGCATCGCAGATTATCCATATTCTTGCCCTGATAGCGGCTCGTATCACATCTGTGCCGCCGACTCTGACTCGCCCTTGTCCACACTCCACCAGTAAAAACCGCAGCACACGAGTTTGGCTGTACTCGGCAGCGTACTGGAGGGCCGGGCGGTGGAAGACCTCGCTCGCGCTGATGTCGATGTTCCAGGAAGACTCATTCGCGGCATAGCGCATGAACTCGAGGTCACCTCGCAAGACTGCGGCACCAAACACGTCGCCAGTGTGGCCGAGTCCGAATGAAAGGGTATGGGGGTGCGCGGCAACGAGAGCTTTGTAGCATTCGATGTGGTCTGAACAACCGACCAGCAGCGGTGGTGTTACATCCTCTTTTGAAGGTGATTGTTGCAGGAGGTACGCAAGGGAAATGGGCTGGTTTTCGTATGCCGCGGATAGCAACATCGTCTCGCGAGGAGGACCAGGGTATGCATCAGGGTCGATGTCGCTTTGATTCAGGAGAGCTGTTAACACGGGAATGTTCGAGGAAGAGATCGCGGAGAGAATGGCTTATGTATGAAGAAAGTTTACAGGAGCAGAAGAGGGATTTCTGTCGGCGCTGGGCTTCTGTTCGTTTGGCGACATCGTCGTCAGCTCTGAGCTGTGCTGCGCATAGGAACACCGCCGGCAATCGCCGTGATTTGTAAAGTTTCATACTCCGTTGATTCCCGACAAACTCCGAATGAATCTTGGCTCTTACCACCATGGCGCTTCAGATCGGACTGCACAAGTATTGGCTTACCCTGAATCTCTCGCCCAAATTTATGCTCTCCCTGAAGGCCAATCGCGGCTGCCTGCCCTGGGCTCAGTTCCACTGGTGCCAGGCGGACGAAGCTCTTGCCTGTTTGCCAAAGATGGAACCCGCATTCATTTCTGCGCCCCAAATCTCTGGGTGAAATTTTTTGGCCATACATTGGATCCTACCCTAGCGCCAATCGAGGTCGCAGATGCAAAGAACACTTGACCTGACAATCTTGTGAAAAGTGATGGTCACAACCATTCAAGGATGCTGACTTCCTGGAGACGATGGAGATTTATGCCCGACTTCGAGTTCCATCCTGCTGGTACCCTAAAGTGACCCAATCAACCCGGAACTGAAAAGCCAGGAATCTTCCGGCTGATCTCATTCCCGCCCAAATGTTACCGGTACCAGACGTATCGTCTACAATTACTTGGAAAATGCTGTCATCATTGTTCCCATCAGCTTGGGGACTCGCTGCTGGCACTGGACTGCCACCTCTGGTATTTTCTTTCTGGAAGGCGACCCCCGATATCTTGAAGGGTTTGTTTCCTACCCAGTATCATGATCATGGATGATCATGGAGCAACCCTCATCCATCCTGTAGATGATTCACGCCACGATCATCTCGTTCTGGAGCTTTAAAATCGCGACGAGGAGTACCTCGCACTCTGGATCCCCTCCACATCCCTTTCGACCCCAGCAAAGAGCACCATGAATCCAGAGCCCAAGCCCTGCTCCCAGAGCACGCACTACTGGATACGTGATCATGGTATGCTTATTTTCGAAGTGAGTTGGCAAGCGTATCGGGCGGTGGCTACGACTGAGGACTTCGCAGGCGGAAAATGTGTTATTCCGCGTCCACGAATATTTCTTGCATCGCGACTCGCCGGTGCTTCGAGATATGATGCCTCTCGAAATCTCTCCGAACGGCCCGGAACCCATTTTCCATCTGGACGGCGTGAGGAGCAAGGACTTCGAACAGCTTCTCTGGCTGTATTATAACCCGTACGTGGTCCAATGTCGCCCACGTTCGTCTCTCTTACATCTCATCGGCTTGGTGTAGCGCCGTCACGACGTACGACGCCCCCAAGACTACCTGGCGCGCCATTCTACGACTCGCGGACCGCTGGGAAATGGACAATATCAAGAAGATTGCCCTCGGCAATTTGTTGAAGGCCGAAGATTTGGACCCTTTGGAGAGGATCATGTTGTGTGAAAGGGGGGATCTTTCGCGTGACCAAGCGACGGAGGCGTATATCACCGTCTGTACCCGCGAAGCGCCGCTTACCGTGGAAGAACTCAAGACACTCAGCACCGAGGTGATATTGATAATCACCTCTGCCAGGGAGAAGATCATCGCTTTGCGTGGAAACGCAGAACAGTCTGGGGTGGACGTTGTGAAGACGGCGCTTAAGAATGTCTGAATATCTGCTCTGGGTGAGTTAATTAATTTAAATCTTGGCATCCGAAATGGTAATTTACTATTTCAAGAGCACGACCGGGCGCACACACGAGGAACAAAGATTTACCGGGGTTCAGTTTATTTGTATGAGCGAGGATTGTTAGTTATCAGTAACCTGCACACGTCATGCCTGTCCTGATCAAACGGGGAGAGACTCCACCTCAGTTTGGCCGTACGTGCGACAAAGATCTCATTTCATGTGCGAACATGGCTGTGTGAACGATGCTTTCGCGGCGCTTGTTCTTTTCACAAAAATGTTCGGTACATCTACTGCAGGCCCTGCAGGACGAGACTTCCTGCCCCGATGTCAGCGGTATAATCGGCCATTCAGAGGCCTTTCACATGGAGACCGGGGGCCGACTTCGTAACAGCGTGATTTTCTCATTGACCCCTGAGGATGCGGTGGGCCTGTGAAAGCGGAGCAGGATCAATGCAAGTATGGCATATAGTAGGGATGGTAATATGCTTCCTAGCTGCTTCAATCACTACACCGGTTTCACCATCATCCAGTGATAATTAATTCAATTGCATCTATATCGCATCAGCGAAGATGAACTTCTTGAAAAGATAGTGGTGACACAGGGGAACAATCATAGGTGATACAAGCCCGGGAGCTGGACCCGGGATACGTGATACCCGAACAACACCAGCTTGGACAAGACTCGAGACGATGAAATGAATTCTGCGGGATCTCTTCAGAAATTAATAACAAACAGCCTTCGGCGATTGATAGGCCCCGAGAGGCTCTATACCTAGGTAGCGTCATATCCCAAAGAAAAGGCACGCCTAGACCAGCGCCAAGATCGAGAAGGAAGTTGCTGGGCAAATGGTTCCTTCTGGGCTCCTTCAGGTTGGATTCGTAGAAGAATTTGGGTTGATATCTACAACGGCTCTAAAGCATTATCGAAGAATCGGGAAGTCATCTTCGCAAACGCTGATCCGGGGGGGATAGACGAGTTATGCAGGAAACTATATAAATACGCTGAGTTGGTTCGATTCGCGGATCTCAGGTATATATGGGGTATGGTAATGATGAGTAGAATTAGATTGGATGACAGTACGTCCTAGATAATCATCGACCGCACCGTCCACATGAGCTCAAGGCGCAGTGGGTTCTTTTCTGGGTCGATGGCGCGCTGAGTCCAAGCTTAGTCCCCATATCAAAGATATTCAAAGGTGCCGACGAAGTGTTATCATCACGCGCCGCTGCGGAAGATGCAAGTTCTTGCCCTCCTTTCTCCCTTTCTGACGGACGTTTCAAAAAAAAAATGATGCTACTCCCGACCCGTCCGCACCGCGTCCTGAAGTGGAGATACTCGGATAAGATATAGCGAAAATAGCAGGACATCGATCGTCAAAATCTCATTTACGGGAATACTTACATGCTAAGGCCTGGCTGAATGCGCCGTTGATGAATCGCAGATATAATTTTGGTGCCCTAGCGTGGGTCTTCGCGAAGAAACTTCCAACGGGAAAGTGGAGTCAAAGCACAGCCAGAAGGACCGTTTCGTATAGTCGGAGACGAGTAACAGCGACTTTGGTGGGAGCGGCAGAACTCGGGTAATGGTGTGGAAGCTCCGAATCCTGCTCAAAACGAGTTGCCGATGTTAGCCAAGCTTCGGGAATGGGGAAAACGTACCTCAGCGATCGGCACATCACTGGGACTTCAGGTCCGAGAAACTCAGACTTGGCCGTGAAACTGCGCGGGACATGTTAAAAGAATCGGGTAAAGGCCGCACGCAGTGGAATCCAGTGGCAAGCACCAAGGATGGTCCGGGGGTCTTCCACCGCGCCACAAGTCCCTAAAAACACAGAGTTGTGTAGCATCACCCTCTTTATAAAATTATGGCTGTCTGTCCGAAGCCTTCAATCTCCGCCGGCTCACTCCGATAATGCCGAGCTCCGAGTCTGTGCCGGAGCCAAGCTGTCGGAAAAATCAAATTTGCCATATCAGATCTGAGACCGTCTGATCGCCATATTAGTCCTGGTATGGTCACCGCAGGCACAATATCAGGTCTGATATTCAGCTATATCACCCAATATTGTTTCCCCCTCTACATTATTTTCCCTTCCCTCCAAACTTCTTGTAGTCTGGGGGGTTTGAACATTGAACAGTCCTCCAATGTCTACTTTCGACTCGACTGGCTTTCAACAGCTCCATTTTCTGGGTTTCCCAACCTGTGGAGCTCGTGTGAAGCCTCAAATCCGTGGCCCGAGCAAGGTACATAACTCAAGCGATGTCGTTCCAATTTTTTTCTACTCATGTATGCGTGCCTGCTCAACATGACTTGAGATGTCTACACTTACTGTTCAGTGACCTTGACTTGTTAACTGACTTACCAACTTGTCTCTAATTAATTACTTTCTGACTTACTTACCTTACGGGTCTACAATCATACAATCGAAAGGACTTCCCTTCAAATGACTTGAAGAGAAGTCCATAGCTTTTGCCGTTTGAAGCAGAGTGACCTTATCAGGCAAATATGGGCCAATATGCACCGTCAGACTGATATTGACCATAAGGTCTGATATAGTCTGATATGACAAAATGGTACACTTCCAAAAAAAATATTGACCCCATTGGTCTGATGGTCTTGTATCACAATATATGGCAATATATTCTCAGATAAGTGAACAAAGATTTTTCCGACAGTCCGGAGCACCAAAATCTCAGTGCTGGCGCTCAGCCTTTCAACCGAAGTGATGGGCGCTTCGCGCCCCACCGCGCTCTAGTCTCTGGTAGCCAAACGCTCTATACTAACCAAACTCGTGCCTCGCTGTATCTCTCATCTGTAGCTCAACTGATGAACGTTCCGGAGTAATTCTCACAAAAACTCCTGCAAAGCAGCCAGAGAAACAAGCCAGGCTGTGGCGCTGCACCAATATGTTAACTCTTCAAGAGACTGCAACTGTACCTACCTGTAACCGAAACCATGCACGAGGTAAGTGTGATAGACGGCCGTTGCGTCCCTGCAGCGAAGGCCCAACCATATCGGTGTAGAAACATTCACACACGGTTTTAACTGTTTTTGTTTTTATTTCCGTTTGGTTTGCTGGCAAGCTCAAACAAACGGTTTATAAACCATTTGTCAGACGGTCAAACAGTTGAAAAAAAGTGACCTGCAGCCACAGAAAGATCTGGCTGGTGAATCCAGGATGTTCACCCATCATTTGTGGTTCTTCCAATGCACGTATAGACCGGTAAGTATTGGCTGTGCAATACTGGGCGATCGGGGTCTGCCCGATAGCATGGGATTGATGCACGGCGAGTTGACATTTCTCTGCTCTCGAACCCGGCTGTAGGCTGTTGGGATCAACACTCAAATTGAACAAATAATTGGAATATTGCCACCTTGATGAGGCCCACAACACGAAATAATTCTTGGAAGTGCTCGCTGGGTAATCTACGCAACAGGTATTTTCAATCGTGGTGTTCAAATGTTTCCTGGGAATGGATAAATCTTCGAGTTTCTGAAAGTACCTGAATATATTCCTCATGACCGTTGAAACGTCTTGAATGGTGTAGAACGTTATTGGCCCCGGCAGCCTGTAATCAGCTGCTCTCGGTCTCTTAGATCTGCCATTCTGATCAACGAAATCGGGATTTTCTGCCATATGATTGGAATCGAGGTCCTGCCATATAAATTCGGGTCTCAGCCTTTCCAGGGTTTGTATTTTGGTTGAAAAGAAAATCGGCCGCCGGTTAAACGGCTCAAATGATAGCCAGTAACCCATTGGTAAGATCTGCTGACCAGCCATCAAACCATCAGATGGGCAGTCATGTGATGCCGGGTATCCCTCCTTGTACCCCGCACTCGTATGGACGCCTCCTCCGCCTCGTATCGCAGCATTTTCACGTCGCCGCCGCCGGTCAAGGTCCCTTACAAGGCCACGGAAGCCTTGGATGACATCCCGGGCGTCAGCTATGCCCTAGATCTCTTTCTCGCAAGCAAGATGCACGAGTCGGAGGACTACATGAATCAGAGCGACAAGAAAAAGTCTGTCGCTTACCAGAGCTATTCTGCATGTCATTTCGAACCTGGGGCTCCGTTCTAATGCCTGGGATAGGGAGCGGATGTACGTTGCGACCGGCTACGGGCTCATTCAATGTGTCAAGGGGCTCATGTCGTACGCGGACGAGGTGCGCCACTGTCTTCTGCATATTCCGATCTTTGCTGAGGAAAGGATGGACGCAGGACCTCCTCGCAGCGCTGGGTCACACGAAACAGGGCGTGCTGATTGCTTCCCAGCACAGGAAGAAGGCGCCGTACCTCGCATCGCGGCTAGCGGGATACGTGTACGTGGCATTGCGTCCCTTAATTTCTGCCACGATCTAAATGCAGCTGTGCCAACTAGGGTGTCAAGTCTTAATACCACTGGGGTAGGGTTTGTGAGGACCATGACGGACGTGGAACGCCATGCGGAATTGGTCTATGCAGAGAGCCTGTTCGAGAAGGTGCGTCTGTGGGTCTGTTGAGCTGGCTCATCCATTTTGGGCCACACGCACCCCGAAGAACTCCCGATGTGCTGCTTTAAAGTAGCCGGTTCCATCGGGAGCTGTGTTGATCCCCTTTCATTCGAGGCGATCGCGCTCAGTTACTCTGAATTCTTTCTTCTCAAGTTTTTCTTCTTATCTATCGGTTTTCACCTTCTTACTCCAGGCTCTCCTCGGAATTGTCTATTCTGGTGACTGGCTTGCATTCATCAAGGAAGCGTGAGTCTATTTTCGTATAAATCTTTCGGCTTGTTTCCTGCCGCCATGGCGGCAATCATTTACATTCGGCCCATCCATTATGTTTCTTGATTCTACAGACGCTGACTTCTTTTCCTTTTGATTTCTTGGGGACAGTCTCAACATGCGAACGACGATCACCGTTTATCGTACGCTGTACAAATACGTCTGCGCCGTCGACGCTGAGTATGCCGCGGAGCTCGCCGCCAAATCCGCCTCTACCTCCGCCTCCACATCCACAACGGCTTCCAGCACCACATTGCCCCCCACAAATGGTGCTGCCGCATCCTCCTCCGTGCCCTCATCTCCCTACCCCCCCGAATCCCCCGCCATCGACCCGCACTTCCGCTCGGGCGTCTACCTTGGCGCAGGCATGAGCACGCTCATCCTCTCCCTCCTCCCCGCGCGGCTGCTGAATATCATCGAGCTCTTCGGGTACGCGGCGGACCGCGCCGAGGCGCTCGAGATCCTTGGGCGCGCCGGTGGGTGGGGGCGGCCCGTGGCGTCCGGAGATACGAGCAGCGCAGCCGACGCGGACGACGAGGCGGGCCCGAGCGTGTCGACCGAACAGGAGGGCGTGCGTCGCGCGATCTGCGACATGGCACTGCTCATCTTCCACCTCGTCTTGTCGAGCTACACGTTCGACGGTGTGGACACGCGCACGGCGGCGCGGATCGTGAAGTGGAATCTGAAGCGGTACCCCGAGGGTGCGTTCTCTCGTTTTCTGCGCTCTTCGCTTCGCGCACGGCCTCTTCATTCGCTTCCAGACACTAACGCACGTAACGCACCTAGGTGTCTTCTTCCTCTTCGGTGCGGGCCGCCTCGCGCTCATGCGCTCGCAGCCGCGCGAGGCGATCGAGTACTACACCAAGGCCATGGCTGCGCAGAGCCAATACCGTAACCTGCACCACATCTCCTACTGGGAGATGGCGATCGCGAACCTCGCACTCGCGGACGTGGACAGCAGCCTCGAATGTTGGCGGCATCTGGAACGGGAGGCGACGGTGCGCTTCTTTCGGTTTTCCGGGCATGCTGAAACTGACAGTGGGACAGTGGAGCAAGAGCATCTACTCATACGGGATGGCAGTGTGTCTCCTCGAGAGCACGGCGGGCACCGAGGCGGACCGGAAGGCACGCGTGAAGGAGGCGAGGAAGCTGATGGAGCGCGTGCCGGGACTGCGCCAGAAGATTGCGGGCAAGTCGATTCCGCTCGAGGTAAGTTGCGCATACGTTCTGTTTCAAAAGAATTTTCCGTCGCTGGTATTAATCGACTAACACCGCCAACACACAGAAATTCGTCGCCCGCAAAGCGCGCAAGTTCCTCGCGCAGGACAACCGCCTCGCACTTCCCGCGCTCGAGGTGTCGTACGTTTTCCTTGGGATCGCACACGCGCCGCGGCGCGTCGTCGAGGACCAGATGTTGCCGTCTGTGCGCGCGCTGCTCGCTACCCTGGCAGACACAGACAAGGAGAAAGACAGCGAGAAGGCCAAGAAGAGTGGGTACTGGGACGACTACTGCCTCGCGCGCTTCCTCGAGGGCGTCTGCCTGCGATACGTCGCGTTTCCTGTACGTTTTCTTCTTTCTTTCCCCTTGCGTGCCTTCCTTCCCTTCCGCATACATAGAGGCATATTAAATCTGACGCGATACACACAGGACCCTGACGCGGTGCTCGACCCCGCCGAGATACCCCGCATGTCGCGCGACGAGGCGGCTGCCGGCGCCAAGGCTGCGTTCGAGGCGGTGTTTGAGCACGGCCCGAAGATCGAGCTGGACCACCATTTGGTGTATCATTCGCGTGCGTTTCGTCTCTTCCTCTCCCCCCTCCCGCTTCCCACTACGAATGTCTTGGGTAACTGACGAGGGTGTGTGGCGCATACGCAGACTATGAGCTCGGGCGGCTGGTCGCGTGCTTGGGCGACGAAGCGGAGGCGAGGAGGCAGTTTGAGCTTGTGCTATCCGGTAGGCGTCTCTCTCCTCTTCTGTTCCTTCCAGTCGTGGTAACGCATGATGTCTGTAGGCAAATACCTAGAGGTGGGCCCGTCCGGGAAGAAGGTCGGCAAATACAGCATGGAGGTAAGTAGCCAGCTTCTTGCCTCCTCCTCCTCCTCCCTCGCTGTCACTCTGGTAATCCAACGCTAATTGACTAACCGTCTATTTCACAGAACGCACTTCACATGCGCACCCAGGCGGCAGTAGAGGCGTTGCACCAGAAACGGCTCTAGAAGTTGAAGAAAGAAGAAATCGAACAAACGTATACATACCCGCGGCCGCTGTGTTGGCCGCGCTATACTTAACGAATATTTAATACCCCCTTCGCTGCCGATGTATGTATCGGTTCGGCGGCCAGCAAGCGCATCGTGAAATGGAATGGATTGTGGAATGCATCAGAAGATGATCCGGGACCCTGAATCGCTGCCTCAGCTGAGTAGTCTGATGGATGGGACGACGAGCTACCTCCCTGAAGTATTCAAGAGAGGTTCGTCTACCCACAACGCACTAGTTTCGCTTTCCGTCAAGTTCAGGCTGATTGATTGGGTTATGGATTGTGCGCCTACTGGACAAACGACCGACTGAGCGAACGAATGAACGAACTAGCTGAACCGCGGACGTTGACTCCGGTTCGATTCCATTGGACCAAGGTGCTTGAGAACGTGTAATGTCATTCAAGCAGTGACAGACGGGTCTCCACCCGGAACCCGTTAATAAAACGCTATCGCTCACTCCGACTACTGTCTGGAATCCACCAAAAGACTTTAAAGGATCCGGGCCCGACCCGACCTAAGCTGACGTGCCAAGGTGCTCCGAATCGTATGACTACTCGCTCAGGCTGCTGAATTCACATGTGCATTTCCCCGCTCTGGTCTCTGGATCGTCTTAATGATTCGCCTTCAACTTTCAGGCTCCAAGCCCCGTTTAGCACCTAATCAGGCCGCCCGTTCGGCGTATCCTAATCGAAAGACAGTGTCAGTGGTTAACTTGGAACTAGGGTCAAGATATTCGCAGGAAGAAAGCAAGAAACTAGAGGAAAGTAAGACAAATAAATCGCGTCATGTGACTGCACACTCATTCTTTTCGGGTCTTCTTTTACGCAGTGCCATCGTATCCGAAGGGCCCCCGAATGGTTTCCTTTCCTCCGGCGCTAAAAGTCAGCGTCCGTGGCTCCGCCGACCCGACGTGCTCTCCATCAGTCTCGGCTCGACATTGACTCCAAGCTCGTAAGTACTGCCGCAAAGGTAATTGCAGATGAAGCAAGACCGCGGATCCTCTACGTAGAGTGACGCACGCCCTAGCGCCAAACGCGAGCACCAGCAGGCTTACATTCAGCGAAGGTACCGTGGTATTCGACCCGCTGTTCTGTTATTCTCTGCATTGGTTCAAACTGAAACTGAGCTTTTGATTATTGTTCTCCAAAGTCGTCTATTTCTTTCTCAATAGCGAAGTCTTATGGACCCTCGGAAACGAGCACCACTGCCTTTGGCGCGATTACCATCTCCCCGGCTAAAAATAGTTCATTGCGTCCCGATGATCAAGCGAGGGGCTACCTTGGATCGATATGGCATCATGGTTGGGTACTCTGAAACGGTCTAGTTCGCACAGAACCGAACTTGTTCTAATACAAAAGGTGGATAGAATGGCGCTGTTCGACCAGCTCAATCCCCGGCGTCGACTAGTCCGCTCGCAATTTTTCACTCGCTCTTTCACTGCCCCTCCCACACACCACTCTCGTTTTCAATATGAGATTCTTCGCATTCGTTTCAGCAGCGCTTGCAGCTATGACCGTTGCCATGCTATGAGCGGTGATACCCAGGTATGAGGGCTGCAACCAGTGTAATTCTGGTTGGCTTACATCGCTATAGACCCGCAGAACCGATGTGGATGGGGGCCAGCTCTCAGAGATCAACCAACTTATCGATCAAATTTTGGCAGCGCTGCCGGTGAGAAGTTCAAGGCCACTCGCCATCTTTCACCTGACGTACAACCAAAGATCATGCCAATGGCGAATCGGGCCAGGTATGGATAGTTTTCATGCAGTTCTGTTTCCGAGCTCACACAAAGGCAGCGAAGCCAACGAGCTAAAGCTCACAAGGCGTGTCGACTTGACACAAGTGGTAAGCATTTCGATTTGTTTTCAATTTTGGCGTTTTGACAATGAGATCCAGGGGGTGCTCATCCACAGATCATCTCCACTCTGAAATCCGCGCCTATCGTTGGCTCCTCACTGACTGGCCTCCTAACGGAAGTAGTTGGACTTTTGAACGGAAAGCCCCTCGAGAGTACATTGGGCGGCATTTTTGGGGCAGTTCTTGGACTTGTGAAGGGACTTCTGGCTCCCGTCGCCGGTCAGGTTACCGGTGCAGCCAACTCGGCCGTGGCAGGTGTCGCACCTGTGGCCACGCTACCTCCCACAGTTGGTACACTAAGTGATCCGACCTACCCGGGTATGGCCGGCAATGCGGCCGATGGGGCTGCCCCCAACGCGCCGCACAACCCTGCCTTCGTCCGTCGAGATCGAGGAGCCGTATGAGGCAGGCGGGTTGTGATGAACCACCTCTTGTCAATTTCCCTCATTTTGCGGACCTCATCTCATTTACGGATATCACTCTACTTCGCATACTACACATAATAATGTCAGAAATTTCTAAAATCCAACGATCCATGACAAGGCCTTATCGGGCCTTGTAAGGCGGCAAGATCGGCCGGCACGATTAGGCGCTTATAAGAAAAGCCAAGCACGATAAGATCAGATGCCCTGATAAGATGGCTGATCTTCATGTCTTATCAGGCCTTCCAAGAAGTGGCCTCCCTTACTATGAAAAAATTATCTTAAGCTTGTCATACACTCCTGTCATACGCTTACGATGGCCTCACGCCTACATCTAGTCCACCTTCAAAAATGAGTCAGATGGCGATAGCTAAGATCAACGATTGTCCTACATACCGGAGAATGATGTTAGGGCAAGAACCAAGATCAGACAGTTGTACACACACTCAACTCCCTCTGATCGAGGGTGTCCGCAATCTGCAATCCGCAGATAGACCTTATTTTCGTCGCCCAGAATGACGTCTTCGGCCACTGCGTGTGTTGCCATTCTTGAATGAATGCTCAACAGGGGTTCGAAAAATGTGCAAGGAGGTCACGGACCTCATGAACACAATCATCGTCTGCGACCCCGGAAATTTGCTACGAAGGAAGCGCGTACTCTGGATCACATACGGATACACGAGCTCCATCAAGGTCTGTTTTTTTATTATTAATTTCAGGGTCTCCAACATCAGGGTAAACACTGCTTACATTTTTGTCCGCACTTAAGGGAAGTCTAGATCGTTGTCAGGAAGCGACGGAGATGATTCAGAAGGTAACGTACATACCCCTCAATAAACACGTTCGCGCTGTTTTTGTCCTCCAGCTGCGCGATCTTGGCCTTGAAGTTGAGATCGGGGCTGCGCGGGAGCGGGATATCCTGGTCTGAGCCAAGAAAGGACGATGCCGACCGTGAAGGAAAGAAGGGGGAGTTCGGACAAACGATAAGCAGCGGTTTATTGACCTGCCCATTAGAATCAATCAACCATTTCCAAATTCGTAAGGGACATCTCAGCCCACCTTGGAGAATGACGGATGCAAGTCGCTGCGCTTCAGCGTCAAAATGCACTCCTCCGCCGCCGCAATGGTTTTGAATCTACGAGACATGTTGGATTGGGTCCGGAGAAGAATATCGGCACGCACAGTACGAACCCATAGCCCGAAGAATTATTCGGACCGTTCCGCGTGAAGCAGCGAACACTTACATTTCGCCAAAGGGAGCCGCTATGGCATTAAGCTGATCGTCGCGGAAACCTGCGGGCGATCCGTTAATGTACACGTTTGTCGTTTTTCCCGATTCTTTCGCGTCTGATACCAGCTGAGGCTCGCGGAGAGGCTGAAACCCACGGCGATTGGACGAAAACTCGGGGCTGTTTGGCGGTTTGGACGCAATAGCAGAGAGCAAGGAACCCTACAAAGCGAGAGGTTCGGAAGCAGACCAGGATGTTGTGACCAGGGCGCGCGCGATGGGGCGAAGGAGCTTGTGCTTATGCTCCCCCCTCATCGGGCGTAATATAACGAGCCCCGAGCACCCCATCACATGCCACACCCAGCAACGTGAGCGAGAGTACCGCTGCGGAGCTCTGTAAGGCGCTGTTCGGGCTGTGGTGCGAGGGTGTGCACTTTGGTTGACGGCCGCGTGGGCCTCGCTCACGCCGTCTTCCTCAGCACGGAACGTCGATTACCCAGGTGGTGGAGAGCGGAACTGCGAACCGGCGAATACCTTCAAGTGCATAGGGTAAGGTCAGCGCCCGCGTAAGAACAGAGGGAGAATGGGGATGGGGATTGGACATACAGGAGACCTCGGGGCACCGGTTTTGTTACTTGAAGTGCCACAGCTCTCTGGACGTCGAGATAAGGGGAAGGGATTGCCTACAACACGTATCAGTCAACACTAAATATCTCCAAGTAGTGAACTCACAAATTGTAGACGCGGGGCAGATATTGCCTCGGTCTCGTGTCGTCGATGAAGTGGACGCCAAGCGCACCGATGCTCATGGGACGAGGTTCTCGGTGTTATATATTGTCTAAATTTGACGAGCACCGGACGTGCGGCTAGTTCGTGCGTGTTATCTGGGAGTTAATTAGTCTGGCATATTAGAAGGAGAGACGAACGACTTGCATGGGAGATCTTACCACTCAGGTCGAGGACTTGCGCGCGCATACGAGCGCGCATCACTCGCGCATGCGAATGTCGGAAAAATCCAATTTGTCTGATCAGGTTCTGACGGGACCTGACCGACGTATCATGGCTGAGCCTGGCTGATCAGGTTGGGTGGGGAGGCATATCAGGCCTTGTCAGGTTCTGGTCAGGTTTCGTCAGATTCCCCCTATGCGAGAATGAGAAAATCATGGTTGGACCCACCAGATAAGCATAGAATGGCTTACAACTCGTTTCTGTGTCGAAATATCCGGATGGAAAGTCTTGAATGAGTTTTATTTACCAAGATGTTAGAGCCAACCGGTGGACTGAACACGGTACATAACTCAAGTCACGTCCTTCCGCTGTGCACACCTGTAAATATTCACCAGATTGCGTTGTAGTATTAGTTAGTTGAGTAGAAATTAGAAATGAATCAAATAGATATAGATATAAGTCCTTACTTGTCCGTCAATTAGTGTTCGAGGTTGAGCCGGCCCCTCTGAAGAGGGGACAGTAGTTTTGCAAGTTTTGCCGGCATTCTCTGATCAGCCCATATCAGGCTTCGTCAGACCGTCAGGCCGGTGGGGTCTGATCACGAATTATAATATATTTTTTGACTCTTATCATGCTGCTGAAAACCTGACGGTCTGACGGAACATGATAAGACCACATCCGGTCTGGTTAGACAAATTTGACTTTTCCGACAAACGCGCTATGGGCAATCGGAGACTGCCGCACCATGCAAAAACATGCAGAGACCTGCCTCACAGTAACCGGATACACACCGTCGGCGCGTCTGCATGTATCTATACACGACGCGCGCCAACGCGGGCGGGCCCACGTTCAGATTCGCTCGTGTGCAGGACCCGCTCTCGTCCCAGTCGGCCCGCGGTTGCGACGATTGTATGGCGGTTGTATACTGCTCCAACAGTTCCGCATGCCCGGACGGCGGCAAGGTGCGCGTGTGCAGCGCCTGCACGATCGCGGGGAACGCAGACAGCGGTTGAGCGTCCAATAGCGCGAGGGCGTGTGCGACAGGTACATACAGAGCGCGGGCCCACCAGAAATGCTGCTGTTGTTGGGAGTTGCAATTGGAATGGTGCGCACGGCGGCTTTCGTGTTGTGTCGTGCTGCGTGTGTGGGGGCTAGTCACTACGCCGCAGAGGTTAGGGACTGACAAAAGCAGGGGAAAGTAGGGGACACACGCAACACGTCCCCCACGTCGTATATATGCGCAGTGCGGTTGCACCCTATCGCGAGGTACTTGGCGTCGGCGGAGAACTGGGTGCAGCAGACGACACTGTGTGGGGTGCTTTAGCAGGTCTATATCTCAACAAAGTCCGAAAAGAATGAATGGAGGGTAGTGTGGATGAAGGGAGAGTGTATGAGCAAGAGGGAGATAACACACGTCTCAAAAACGTATGCACCAGCTCCACGTCCAGCACGCGGCGCTGCACCGCCGGGGTATACCACGAACCGGTCGGCACCGTCGGTTCTTCCGAGCTGCGGCGAGTGAGGTTGCGGAAGGGCGAGGCGTATGGGCGGAAAACGACTGGTCCATTTCAACACTTTACAAGACCATTATAATCCGCCGACGGGCTTATAAGGAGGCGGCGAGACTGACAAGATGATGATTTGCGTGTGTCTATCTTGCAAGGCGCCGATAAGGATCTTATCAGGCGGCTGCCTTATAAGGCTGTTCAGATTTTTCCGACAATTTTACTTAAGAAAAAACACGGCGTCTTTTGTCTTACAAGTCGCTACTCTTCGCGGCCCGGTATCTTCTTTGTTTGTGAATTCATCCATGCCCTGAGCGTGTTTGGAGAGGTGATTGACGCCGAATGCGGCATCGCTGCCGATCATTGTCGGCAGAGCGGCTGGCAACTGAATCTGAGCGCGGCTTGAGAGGGACGGACATATAAAGAGTGAAGTGAATTGATTTAAATGCACTCTTCGACATCGACGCTGTAATGGACCCTGGGCTGAAAAAAATTGGCCCAAGTAAGCGTAACGGAGTGAGCGCTGGTGAGGGTAAGTGATGAAAGCTACTGCTCCCTGCGCAAGGGCCCTTCTCTCTGCTGTTTGAGCTGAAAAAACTTAAGCGAAGCGCGGAGAAACTTTGAAGAGATTCGCTTGATCAGAATCAACATAGCTCCTGTCTGGCTTGACAGTTATACAGAAAGGAGGATCAAATTAATTTGTGCGCTGTCATCGTGATGGGCGACTGTGCCAGGGTTGACAGACATCTGTGCACTCAAAATATTTGAGCCGCTACAGCCGTTTCAAAAATAGTATACGGGTTTGGATGCTGTGGTGCTCATTCGTTTTTGCTGACATTTGTTTGTGACTGCGTCTCCGGCCACCCCTCGAAAACAACCAATGGGCTCTCGAAACTTTGGCTTGCACTTCCTTGAGTCTGGCTCTCTAGATCTATTCAAAATAACCGTCGAAAACAAGCCAACAGTCAACGAGGCGCAACACGATTTTGCGGCTGTGGAGCTGGGGCTTAACCGAGCTTAGCCGATGACGGTCGCAAACAGCGGTAAGCACAAATGAAGGAGCAATGCTCCATCAATCCCGGATACTATTTTTGAAACGGCTGTATCGAACATTGAACTACTGGGAGCTGCACTCGAATTAGAATTTACCATGTATCCAAAGTTCAGACGTCGACCAGCCCAGCTCCGGAGGGGACGCTCTCTCAACGTTCCGCTCGAACACATTAAATGATTCCGGTGAAACGTCCGACTTGGCATTCCAAGGTGACACATGTCATATTGTCGGCTGTTTGGCTGACAACTGAATAAAAGGAGGAGTCTTGTCTTGGATTGTCTCCCTCTCCTACAAGATCAGATGCTCGCCATTGTTACCTTTATCCTTGGTGCGCAGGCCGGTGAGGACATTCATGACACACAAATTGCTTTTGACTTACTTGCAACTTGAACCACAGTGTTCGCGGCAACGACCCCTTTCACGAATGCTCTCAAACGCCAAACGCTGATACCGACCGATGGCTGTGTGAGTGCTTGCACGCCTCTCGAGAACGCCACCTCGGTATGTCGATTCTGGATGAACTAGCGAATTTACCCTTATTGTTCAAACAACAGGCCTTCACTCTCGCGGAGCTCTGCACGTCGGCAGTCGTCAATGACTACGCCCAGTGCTACGACTGCCTGGTTTTGGTGGGCGTGGAAACGCAGACCTCTGCACAGGAAGTCGTGGATGGTGCGTCTTCTCCTTCCTGTCGCGAGATTGAAACATAACATTGCTGCACTTAGCATACGTGGCCAATTGCAAAGCTGGGGGAGTTCCTGTGAATGGCGCCACGGTCTCGGGGAGCTCCGGTGGGAGTTCTGGCACAAGTACCACCCAGAGGGGGGCTGCGTCGGGGACCGCGAGTGCCGGATCATCTACATCTACATCGACTACGACCACGACGGGCTCGTCGAGTGGAGGCTCATCCAGCGGTTCGTCCAGCGATTCGTCCGGCGGCTCATCCAGCTCCTCGAGTGGCAATTCCGGGTCATCCAGCGGCGACGCGGACTCTGATGACGGTGACAGTGGGGGAAGCAGTGGCAGTGGACTCGGTAGCGGGAGCGGCTTCAAAAGCAACAGCGGCATGCAACTCAGCGCCGCGTACCTGGTGGTATCCATGTCATTCGCGTTCTCTGCTGTCTTGTTGCAAAGTTGAAGAAGGATCACGATATTACTGACGGATAAATGATGTTACGAGCCAGAAATTGAATGATAGATGCCAATCCCAAATCCATCGACGTAAAATAAAGGTTGAGGTCCCGAAAGGAAACTGTAATAATCGGCGCTTCAACGTCGTTCGCCCACTAGACCCGCCTCACCCGCATAGGCACATGAGCGCCGGACTGTCCTGCAACCTTCGGTCTCGGGATGAGCCCACGGTGCCTCACGATCTGTGTCTCCGCGCCATCGGGTAACTCGAAGGTAAAATTCCTGACAAGCACCGACAGCACTGCCTGTAAACGAAGCAGTTTAATCCTTTGGGAATCCCAACCTCAGACATAACGCACCTTGAACTCCGCTACAACAGTATCCACGTCACTCAGGAATGCGTGCATGGAGTAGCGGAAGTAACGCACCGAGCGCAAATGTTTTGCCGAGACACGTCCGCGGGCCGTCGAGGAACGTGAGCAGGTGGCGATGGCCCTGGAGATCCATCGCGGGGACAGAGTCCGTTTCCAGCGTCAGCCACCGCTCGGGCTCGAAGTTCTTCGCGTTCGGGCCCCAGAACACCTCAGACCTGTTGATATACCGGATCGGCACGGTGACGATGGAGCCTTTGCGGAGCACAATGCGGTCCACGACGTTGCCGGACGCGCTTCGTACAGGCTCCGCGAGGGGTACCACATCGTCGACCATGGCCTGAGCTCAGTTAGTGAGCCGATAAGGCTGCGAGAGTCGATGGTACTTGCCTCGCGCGTGGTTTCGCCTACAGGAGGATGCAGCCGCAATATCTCGAGGACGACTGAGTCCAGATACGGGAGACTCGAGCCCAGTTGATCCCAAGTTGGGTCCGTGGGTCCGAACTTGATGAGTTCTTCGCGCAGTTTGGTTTGTTTGTCCGGCTGCTTCGCAAGTTCGATCAAGGCCCACTAGAAGGTGTCAGGGCTGAAAACAGGATGAGTTGTGAGTCCGTACAGTCAGACTGGCTGCCATAGGTTCATCAGCGGAGCCACAGAGAAATATATAAATACGTACTGGAGGTAGTTTCATAGCCTGAAAGCTGTATCTAGCGGTGTTCCGATCCAAAAAAAAACGAAAGACCTACCAGCAACAAGCAAGGTGTTCTGATAGTTGTACGTGTTAAAATAAGGGGCAATTGCAATGGGAGATGAACGGTACCATCTGTGGATGTCAGTAGTGGGTTAGTGAGTTCGCTCCTAGACGAAGCAAAACAACCCACTTGAGCCATGACTTCGGTTTCATCCATATACAGTTCGGCATTTTCCTCTTCTGCTTTAACTGAGGATACGTCAGTCGTTGCCAACGTTCGCGCAGGAATGATTACGCAGTAGCCCGATGACAGATTTGTCCGCGGTCTCATCAGGGACCTCTTTCTTCTTCTCGCGCCGCGTCTTCTCCAGGAGGCTTGTTGCGATGACGCCCATTTCCCGCCGGAGTTTCGCAATGATGCGGTTTCGTTCGACTGGAAGATGGACGAGGAGGGGAATACGGGTTCCCAACATAAACAGGAGGATGGAGAGGAGGCTCTGGCCTTCGAAGGACAGCGACTCGAAGGCGGCGGCGACTGAAGAGTATTCCCCATCCAGCGTGCGGAAGTCATGAGAGAATCCAGCGATGCCGATGCTATCCAGTCTGGAATAAATCAATGAGCGGGGGAAAATCTACGCCCAAACCAAACTCACGCCACTAAGTTCATCCTGACCCAGAGGCAGATGAGGGGGAAGGAGCTCAAGAAGGGTGAGCGAACTCACCAGTGTTGGACGTCGATTATTGCACCATCTGTGGCGTTGTCAATGATTGTGTCCCATCCTGCCTTGAGCTGGAACAAGCGGCATCAAAGAGAGATCCAATTAATTTTTTTTAAAAAGACCTTGTAGGCTGAATCGTAGAAGACAGCGGTCAATCCACGTATGGCAGCGTTGCTGAACGCCGGTGTCAGCGCTTTACGTTGCCTGTCACATCCAAATGTCAGTCATAGCGCTCATCGAACCCCACGTTTTTGTAAACCTCTTGTGCCCATCTCCTTCCGCCCAAAGCAAACCGCGACCAAACTGAAATGATTATGAAGCGCAAGATAGAGCCGAAAAGACGTGCACAATACCAAACTCGAGATGACGGCTCTCCCCAGCTTTGACTTGATGTAGATGGACCTCTCCATCGAATAGAAGTGGTTCACAGCTTTGGGGTCGCATAAGATGGTCCTGTGCCCCCCGAAACCCGTGGGTATTTGAAAAACAGGCCCATATTCCGCGGCCCATCCTTGAAAGATCAGGCTCCCATCCGTCGACTGTGCCATCCGTCGATTGACGCCAAAAATATAGTTATCGCTAGGTGGCCCATTGAGCTTTGTTCCAGGCTTCCCACTTGTGAGGCGCCGACCAATCTTGGTGAGAATCCAGAGTCCAGCCACGAGGAGCAGGATGTCGAGGACACCGAGCTGGTGAACCGGTGTCATGGCAGAGAACAAAGTGTTCGTGTGACCGCAGTCGGAATAGTGACATACTCGGCTTGATTGATATCCTGCTGCGCCGCGGTGACGGCGACTTCTGATTTGGTAAATAAATTCACAGAGAACGATGTGTAAATCCATATTCAAGAAAGACTTGCTGAAATGCCACCGCATGATGGATCTGAAACTACGCAGTGCGGTGGAATGATCATATGATCAAACAATCCCAGGCAGAGAGAGCTGGCGGATTCTATCTGATTCTCTAAAAGTGTTGGGACAGAACCCTCTTGGGCTTTGTCTTCTTAAGGCCCGAGCCCAAGCCCTGGGGGAAGTTTGGTCTGGCCCGGCCTGCGCTCAGTTCAAATTTACGCCCATCTACATGGCAATGTAATTACGATCTTAATGCGTTTCCTACCCTCACGGCGGATCCTCGTGAGGCTTTCCTTCCTCTGTGGTTAGTTTTCGTTACCTCGATGTCCGCCTATAATCTGCGTGAAACGATGATGAGGAAGGCCAAGTGTTCGTCAACCTCATGAAACAGTAAATGTAGTTCGATTATAGCGGGAGGTACAAAGAACAGGGGTCTGTCCAACTGAATACAGATTATTATTAATATTATTCAGGAAACACTGCACATTGGGTCAAAAATCGGGGACCTTGTTCCCGCCGTAGGGTTCGGTGTCGTTTTTGATGCTTGCGTCAGGGTATTGAGGGTGCTTACAAGGAAAACGATTGGTTGATGCGGGGTTCGGAAACGATGGTCTCGCTCACCTCTGTGCGAGTCGGATCTGCATCGATATCGTCCGTCGCGAGAGTGGTGTGATGGAAGCCTACGGTGAATGTCCCGGTGAGACATAATTGCAGCTGGGTAGAGAAGTACACGACTTACGGATGATCCCAGACATGCGGATCGAATTCGTCTCGGCTGCGGGGTGTCCGCGCCGGCGGAGCTTCAAGTTGGAAAGGAGAGTCAAAGCATAGAGGGGGGCGATGAGGAAGTTGCATGCCGTAGGCACTGCGGGACGTTAGCGAGGGATAGACTTTCGGAAGATTGTGGGAGTCACCGTTGCTGTCGTTCTTGATGAGGTATGTGACGAGAGTGATGATTGAGACGATGCTGGTGGTGGAACCGGTTTGAGCGGTCTGAATGATCACTCGTTTAATGAAGCTGGAATGAAGCATGTTGCAGCGTTGAGCGATTCGACGAGGGTGTTTCACTTACGACTGTGTGCCTTTGAACGAACTCTTAATGGAAAGTAACTGCCAGACGAGGGCGCCCGCGATACCAATATCGGTAGCCGCCGTTGCAATCGTCCATATAAGTGCTGCTGTCTTTGCCTTGTCTCGCTGGAGTTAAGAATACTCAGAATAGGTTTCAAGTGGAGGGTGCGCGCAGCACTCACCGAAGTATACAGTTTAAATTCCTGGATTGTGATGGCGACCATGACAGACCCAGCAAACTATCCAGGGTGGGTTGTCGTTTTAAGTGTCGGTTCACAAAGACTTACGCTTGTAACTAGCAGGAGACACAGCAAGATGGAAATCCAAAGATTTTTCGACCTATAGAAGTTGAGAAATCGTCCTAGTCAGCTTGCAGTCGACCAACTCACATCGAGTAGAAGCGATGAATCAGAAAGCTATTGACGAGAACACCGACGAACGTGCTGGTCGTCACAAAAAGCGGGACCGGCCAATACTGGGAGTTCAATTAATAATATTCAATGAGAAGGAGAGGCGAGTCTACCTGCTTCTGTACTTTCTCAGTATCCCCTGTGCGTTGTACTGGTTAGTTTTCCACTCTGTAAATTAAATGGCAGCCTACCCCAAAAGGTGACCGTTGGCTAGGAGAATATTTCAATAAACATACTGATCGTCCGGCGAAATAAAGACAAACCAGGTACACGTTCGCGTAGTCCGCAGCGAGGGCTACAGTGCAGAATAACACGGTGCTCAGAACAAGAAATTTCCGGTACATCCCGTCCTCGGGGTGTAGTAAGAAGTATTGGTATGACTGGGTGACGACCACACCGTACAGCATCGCCGCTAACCATGCACCAATCAACATTGAACTGGGGAACAAAAACAGTTATATCAGTTAGACGGAAAAAACAGGACGCGATTTCATACCCGAAGACATCGTCGTAGGCTGCCATTGTGTACTATGAAAGGTCAAGTATCAGACGGGGTTGGTTGGGATGTATGAAGAAGCGACAACCTTTTATTGTAACGACCGGTGGAATATACTGCTTTCTCCACTTCTACAGATTCAAGGGTACGGTGGCACTCAGGGGGGAAAAAAAAACGGGGGTAGCCTGTTCGGTTGCTCGCAACTTCTTGGTGAGACATATGACGGAATACTGAATGTACTTCCCTGCCGGAATCTTATGGTTAAGGTTGACGGCGGCGAACCGCTCGGGTGAAGACCTACCATTAGGACCCTCGACACAAGTATTTAGGGTGTATTCGATTTGATTTACAACGAGTTCCGTCGGCAGTTCCCGAGTTCTGCCCGCCTTAGACAGCGGGGACCTTGGCGGGGATAGGAAATAGGCGACGGAAATTTGCTCGGGAAAGACGGCCATGAAACGCTGACATGTGTTGGACCTTTTCGATGCGGAAGCGAGACTTTTGAGGCGTCCGGATATGAGCGAGGCGGCAATGTGCGCGATCAATCACGGACCATTCAGCAGCAATTGCAAGGGTGTTGCATTTCAGATCATACATACATCTCTGCAAGTATTCCGCTGCTGGTTGGAAAAACGGAGATGAAACCCCGCGGGCTGCTGCTGAGACGATCGCCAGAGATATGTCTGAGAATGTGGGGCAGCATTCTCAAACTGTATGGGACCAGAGAGAGGGCGGAGGAGAAGGGGAGATGGATGCTCCCCGGTAGCGGCTTAGTGGCGCCCGCTGCCGCAGATCATCGAAGTCGAAGATGTCTCAACGCCGGACGGCGCCACGCTCACACTCAGACTGTCGGCTACTCGGAGTTGCGCCAGGGTGGCGCGAGGGGAAAGAGATACCCTATTATTCTCGCGTAAACGTGAGAGGATCAGATCACCGATGCCACCGATCTGATCCCATTCTTCTATTTATTGCTTCTTGCTTCCTCCCTCTTCCTCCCTTTCTCCTTCCGTCCCATTGGCTGCCATGGACGGCGTCCAGCTGTCTGCAAGTGCCCTCGACCGCTCGGCATAATGGAGATTGGTAATCTCGTGCGATTTTTGGATGAGGCCGTGCTGAAAGGTGTGTGTCTGCTCCTCGCCAATTCAATTACCTGCTCATGGCCGCCCCTCTCCCGCGCCTAGCCCCTCGTGCATGTGCAGAAAAGATGAGTGTTTCAATCTCGACTAGTGGCCGATTCCATCCCGGCGATCATGCACCCCCGCATGAAGCTCCCCTCGTAGTGGGGAGCAATTGTTGCCTACGATCGCGCAGGACTATCGTGCTCCCGCTCGATCTGAGCGAAGCGTGCAGGAGTGGCTGCTTGCTAGCGCTCCTAGCGGAACTCGCGTGCGGAATGTGCCGGATGAGAACATGCGCTGAATGCAGGTGCGGCGCGCTCGAAACGCGCGCGGTCTTCACAAGGAGGTGGCAGACGCGCCGCTGTGCTGACGCGAGCGCGTGCATCCGCGCTGGGGTGCAGTTGCGCGTGTTGGCGGGCGGTATTACGAACCACCTAATTATGTATTAAATGTACGGTATGTACGTCGTTTGAATACTTTTTTTCACATCCACTCTAAATTTCTCGGAGTCTCTTTGCCGCCTAAGCTTGATAGTAATATCAATAATTGATCAATAAACATTCTTTGTTCAATTGCTCACTGCGAGTCGTTGATTATTGCTCCCACTTGAAGGATCAAGAGCCTCGTGGTGGGGACCGGCAGACGGGGCGCAGGTCGCGTTCGGATGCGCCACGGTGGCGCGAGTTGGTGAACTGACGTCGGTGGGTGTGAGCGCGAGTGTGGCGCAGTTGGTTGGTCCCTGTAGAAGTCCGAGCTTTCAATGTGACGAGGCACGAGTTCAAACTATACAAGAGCGCGGTTGAATCTTGAATTTTTTGTTGCCTGGAATTGGAAGCAAGGACGGAAGATGCCGGACAGCTGATGGTGGAGTTTAAAATAGAAGGTGACTTGTCACTCGAGTGATGTGACTCTCCTTGCTCCCAACCACCATTCACTGGAAATCAACTCTGCAATCTAGTCACGACTTGGCTTCGATAACTAGGGATTTATTCACACACTTGCAACAGTTGCACCGAATATCTTGCTTGGCTACACACGGATTGTTCAGAGCTGAGAGTCCTTGTATCTGCGGCTACTTCTGACCTCCTAGCTCCTCCTAGACCTATTATGCCTACGAGACACCGAGGCTCCTCCACTAAGGCCATATTTTATATTCAGCTCCGTAAATCTTTGCAAACCATTCAATTTCTGGGGGGAACTAACGGCTCCACACCGCTGCACAATTTTCTTAATCCGGTTTGTGAATTGGTGAGGAGTTGTGGCCTCGTCTTATCTGTGGCAGAACCAACTTGGGCCGCTGCAAACACATTTTTGGCATTGCGGCCTCAATTTCAATCATTTCTGGTGCGCGTCGGATTTGGTCTTCGTTGCTTGGATTGTTTACTTACTCGTGTTCGGCTCAGGTTGAAGGCCTTCGCATTTGTTGTCAATGTTTTTGTCCAATCGTGTAGAATATGTGGGAACCCCTCTTGTTCAAAGTACCCACGTCCATTCAGTGCATTCATACTATGCTCGTATATCGCGACCTAGGATCAGTCTATCATAAGCCATACATGTGGCATGTGCCTACAAACACCTCTCCTCTTCGACTGCTTCCCGACCACCACCCAGAGAACACACAACGTGACAAAACGAACAATAAAGCAAAGACCTGTTGCGCTGGGCGCATCCGCACGCTGTAGGTATGGGTGAATGTACACGGAGTCTCCGTGCAGGTCATGTAGTCGATGTTCAGCCCTTTTTTTTTGCTCCCCCCGCTGCCGGCCGGTCTCAATATAATCTTATAGTGGATTCACAGACACGACTACGTACCACCGTCTTGGAAAGTGAGATTCCCACTCTTCACGTAATATCACCTCGGCAGGCGAGATCGGTGCTCTTTATGGATATTGCAAGTCCGGTGGTCGGTTCTCTGTGCGTACATCAGTCTGTTGGGTTACCTACCCTACTGAAACTCGTCCTAGGTGGCGGCTTTGTTTGCCTCGCCTCGCCTCGTCTGCTCTTTCTTCCCCTGTGTCCGGACCAATAATTACATTCATCGAGCCACTCCTGACCATGTCGACCCGAAGGCGACAGTGCGATCCATCTTTCCTCGATACTCCGATCATGCAATCTAAACCTTCTCCAGATCCCTGGGTGAACCTAGATTTCTGATTCACACGGATTTCCCCACATTGATTGCGCACGCACTTAGAACACCCTTCGACTCTATGCCCGGGATTTTCGACGTCGTTAAGTCGTTGATACTTCCCCCCGCTGATATTGCTTATCACTTCATGATCAGACCTTTGATCGGAATGCAGCTCCCTTCCGTGGTTTGTTGTCCTGATTCTCAGGAAATTTGGAGTGATTGACCGCGTTGTGTTCCATTAGCGACCCCGCCAGGTTGGATTTGAATCGCCCCTCGAGGGAACAATTCGTCTGCAACTGTATGTCACGTATCGTTTTCCAATCAAAGTCAAATTGGGTTGTGTGCCGCAGTTCACCCGGGGTCTGTGAGTATTATTTCTCAGACTCCTTATCCCCCTTTTAAATTGACTGTCCAGCATGCATTCAGCAGCGAGTGAACTTTTTTCTGATTTAATATAAACACGACCAACCCTACATTTGGCAGTGAGTCAGTCTCAGTCTGAGTGTACTCTCTGGATCCCAACAAGCCAGGAGATCTTCCTCCAGACAACCAGGTTGCAACCAGGCGAAGATGCGGAGCAATTTCCGGACTGCGATGCATGGGCCAAGCAAGCTATCGGTGATAGGGTAGAAAGTCGACTATTCGGACGCCCGCCCCGAAGACCGTCACTGACAAGGCACACCGCGCAGCTGGAAAATCCACGGCCGATATCGAGCAGGCTGTGACTCTCACCCATCTACTCGAATTTTAAATTGGCTGGCATTCTCCATCTACTTTTGGTTCTAGTGTGCGACTCCTCCCTGGTTGGGCATAAATTATTTCAAACATTTTCTCGCTCCAGGTTCCCAGACCTCCGTCTCGCCTGTGTAAGCAAATTTTGTTTGTTAAATTTTCTATGACTCTGACTGATTGTGTTCCAACGCCCCATCCTGAATAGTACCATCGTTTTGGTATGCCCAGTCACCTCGAGTTGTCATTTACTTTTCATTACCTGGATGTAGCCTGTCTAAATTGCTTGAGGCCTTGATATTGCGTGAAACGTTGAGGAAGACGTGAAATTTTCGTGAATCACATGAGAGATACAAAGACTCGGAGTCTATCCAACTGAATGCATGATAGAGCATATTCCACGAAACACTGCGCATTGGTTCAAAAATCGGGGACCTTCTTCCCGCCGTAGCGGTCGGTGTTGACTTTGATGCTCGAGTTAGGGTGCTGCGAGTGCTTCCAAAGACAATAGTTAATAAATGCTGGGTTCAGAAGCGTTGCTCACTCACCTCCGCTGTGCTAGTCGGGTCTGCATTTATCGTCGGGGGCGCAGTGTGGTGGAAATCTACAGGAAGTCCCGGTGAGAAACAATTGCGGGTGGGGAGAAGCGCACCTTACGGATCTCGGAGATGCGGATCGAACTTCCCTGGGATATGGAGCGTCCAGACACACTGATGGTGTCGCGCTGGCGGAGGTTCAAGTTGACAAGGAGAGTCAAGGCATAAAAGGGAGCGACGAGAAAGCTGCATGCCGTCGGTACTGCGGGTTATTAGCGAGGGATAGACTGCCGGAGGATTTGGGGTAATCACTGTTGCTGTCATTCTTGTGGAGGTATAAACCGAGAGTGATGATTGCGACAACGCTGGTGGTGGAACCGGTTTGAACGGTCCGAATGATCAGTCGTGAAATGAACCTGGAGTGAAGCATGTTGCAGCGTTGAGCTATTCGATGAGTGTGTTCGACTTACGACCGCGTGTCTCCGACCGAGCAGTAGCTTTTCATCGAAAGTAGTTGCCAGATGAGAGCACCCGCGATACCAATATCGGTAGCCGCGGTTGAAATCGTCCATATAAGTACTGCCGTCTTCGCTTTATCTCGCTGGAGTTAAGAATACTCAGAATAGGTTTCAAGTTGAGCGTGCGCGTAGTACTCACCAATGTATAGAGGCTAAATTCCTGGATTGCGATGGCGACCATGAAAGACCCAGCAAACTATCGAGGGAGGGTTTATGTTTTTGCTAGTGTCGGCTCATAAAAACTTACCCCCGTAATCAGCAGCAGGCTCAGCAAGACGGAAATCAAAAGGTTTTTCGACCTGTAGAAATTTAGACATCGTCCTGGTCGGCTTGCAATCGACCAACTCACAAGAGATAGAAGCGACGGATCAGAAAGCTATTGACGAGAACACCGACGAACGTGCTGGTAGTCACCAAAAGCGGGACCGGCCAATACTGGGCAGTTCAATAAATAATATTTCAATGAAGAAAGGGAGGCGAGTCTACCTGATTCTGCACCTTCGCAGTATTCCCTGTGCATTGTACTGGTTAGTTTTCCATCTTGTAAATGAAGTGGCAACCTACCCCAAAAGGTGACCATTGGCTGGAAGAATATCTCAGCAAAAATACTGATCGTCCAGCGGAATAAAGATATACCATATACACGTTCGCGTAGTCCGCGATCTGGTTTACCGTGCAGAAGAACAAAGTGCTCAGAGCAAGACCTTTGCGGTACATTCCGTCCGTGGGATACGCCGAGAAGTATTCGTATGCCTGGGTGATGACCACACCGTATAGCACCGACGATAACAATGAACCAATCAGCATCGAACTGGTGATAGTTAGGGATGGAAGCAACGGAACGGATTTCATACCCGAGGGAGTCGTCGTATGCTCCCATTGTGTACAGTGAAGGATCGAGTGGCGGACGCCGGGGATGTGTGAAGAAGCGAGCAACCCTTTATTCTAGCACCCGTAGAGTGTCCCGCTTTTTTCCTTCATTTCCCCAAATTCTGGGGTGCGCCGGCGCCGGCGCCGGCGCTGCCATGCCGAGACATATGACGGAACATTGAATGTACTTCCCTGAAGAATCCCACGGCCCCCAGTGGCGGGGAACCGACGGGGAACCGTCAATTAGTCACTAGGGGCAATTCGGACCCTCGATCCGAGTAATTATGGTGTGTTCGTTTGGGATTAGAACGGTTATTTTTTGCACGAGCTCGAGAATACCGCTCCACAGTCCCAGTTACGGGTCTATCATCTATCGAGACGCGGTCCATCCCGAGTTTCCAAGGAAACGAGACCCTGAAATGTATGGCATGTTCCTTCGGCAGTTCCCGAGTAAGGTCTTAATCCAAAAACCAGTCTCATCATTTTGGCCCACTGCAGAAGGTGTGCGCGTTGGTTATGGCTTGCTAAATTGGCCCCTATCACATAAGGGTCGGTATTTTCGTGAATTTCCATCTACTTCTAAGCCTTGAACATCTGGGAAATGTGTGTATCTCGCTTTGTATTTAATAACCTATGGTCTTCAACTCTACTGCTCCGTTTCATGTCAGACTCCAGTCGGGCGATGGCCGGTAATCGTACATATGCGATCAATACGATCAACAGGGATCACTCTAGGCGCCACTGCCATGATAAATGAACACGGACCGAGGTGTTTTAGACCAAATTGAATCGAAATCAAAATACCCTTAGGGATTCATTGCAAAATCATTATTGTTGCTTGAGTTGTTGAATCATTCTAACTGAACGGACGGCTCCGCCTTTCTAGTAACTTCGTTTGAACTTGTGATAGCTGGAAAATTTGCGATGTTCAGTTTGACAGTTGGAATCGACTGCTGAGAGGCCGCGCGCAGTGTCCGTGACCTGGCATGAAGTATGTTCCAAGTTCGGTTCAACTTCCCGGATATACGGATACTTGTTCGTCATCCGTTTCTCCTGTGACAGAGACTACAAGTGGGCGAGAGTGACCATGAATACGCAAACTCAGTCTTCACGCACAGAGTGATCAATAAGCATATTATTGTAAGTACAGGGAAGTAACGAAGGTAAAGTGCAGTACACATATTAGCTAAGCTGTACATAGATACGGCAATGAGTATGTACAACTAGAATACGAATCAAATAAGTGCCAAGTCCGTCGAGTTCCACGTCGGTGCCCAGATCTCTTGCACGCAAACACCTCGCCCCCCTGCGGCCTCGCTCAGCTTGACACCGTCTGCGTAACGCGGGTCCCAGTCTGCATTTAACGAGACAAGAAATAAGGTGCATTCCGGGAAGGCGAGTCCGTGATCATCGAGACGGTTACCGTGCGCGTGCGGTACACATCTGCGGGCAGCGCGCGAGGGATGGATAAGTGTGTCAGCCAAACTTCAGCGGGGGCAACATCATCGAATACGCACGGATACTCATACTCGTACCATCCAGGCACATCGTGCTCGGTACAGTTAACGATGGCACCGTGACTTCCGTACGCCGTTCCGGACTGCTAATACTCCTCCGGCTGACGCTGTCGTCGCGCTGCCGCCCGAGATTGAAGTTGTACAAGAGCGTAAGCATGTACAGTGGCCCGATCAAACAGTGGAACGCCGTAGGGACTGCGGCGACGAATATAAGTAGGCAGCGAGTGCGACAGGTTTGAATGGATGAATGGTAGAAGAGGAAACGCACCGCTGCCATGGATCTCGCGGGTGGAGCACGCCACCAGCGTTGCGACAGCCATCGTGCTCGTTGTCGCGCCCGTCTCGATGGCCCGCTCGACGAGGCGACGTATCCGCCTATTTAATATCGGAGAGAGAATTCAGTCCCGCGTCGATGCTGCCAGCAGATGGCGACAGGAGCGCACTGACGAGTCGGGTTCCTTGGGGGAGGTGTTCATCGTGGTCAGTTTCCAGACAAGAGCGGAGGCGATTGAGAGATCTAGATTACATAGCAGAGAAAGAGTCAGCTGCATATTTCCCGGTGAGCTGATTGAAGAGGATGATGAGACACACCTGCAGTCGCTGTGGCCACGATCCAAACCAGCCCAGCGGTTACCGTCTTCGAATCCTGTCTCTAACCCGCCATAAGCAGAGACAAAACGGCACGTTTGAGGTAGACTCACCCAAGAGATGGCACTAGACATTGCAATGACTACAGCGACCATAATTGCGCCCGCAAGCTGTGCCGCGTGGACGTCAGGGAGCCGCATGCCCAAACAACGTTCAATGGAATGACGCGTACCCCAATGACAACACAGAACGCGGGGAAGAGTACGATCCATAAAACTTCAGTCCTGAGATGTCCCAATAGAAGTTGAGCGGGCGGTAATGCCGACGAGGGACAGAACGGGAACATACAGCCGATAGAGGCGGTGGATCAGGAAGGCGTTGACCATCGTACCGGTGACGGTGTTGGCGAGCACGTAGACTGGAACCGGCCAATACTATATCGGCACGGTGAGCATTTCTCCTGGCTGTATGGAGTTGGAGTCTTACTTCTCTCTCTACCGGCACGCTGTTGCCTTTCCGATAAATGAGCAATTTAAGCGGAGGCTGCGCGACCGAGTAGCTCGATGCTCACCCCAGAACGTGACCGTCGGCTGGGAGGTTGACCACGTAAGTGCGTGGAGAGAGGCCAAATGTGGGGCGAACATACATAGTAGACATTCGCGAGTTGGGCGACCGTCGCAAGCGCCGAGGACAGTGTGCAGCAGATGAGGAGCCCCTTGCGCAGCTGCAGCTGCAGGTCCCCCGAGGCTCGAAGCAACAGGTATTGCCAAGTCTTGCAAAGGACCACCCCGTACAACATCGACGCGAACCATGTGCCGATCAGTATGGAGCTTGGAGGGCAATGAGATTGGACGACAAGGCCATGGACTTTGACGCACCCGAAGAGATCATCGTACTGGGCCATACCGATTGACGGGATAAAACGAGCCCAGAGGCGGGCGGCAGTTGGAATCCTATATAATTTATCTTCGCCCAAAAGGCTGTCGACGAGGAGGAGAAATCTGACTGCGCAAACGCCTAGTTTTTTGTGCGGCCTACGGCATACCGCCGTAAGTTTGCAGGGACGATTTGGCCGGCATCCTTTACGGCACTTCCCTGACGGTGCGTATGCCGTCAGCAGTTTTCTGGGCTGAGCTCGTTGTCCGCTCGAGTTGAAGCACAGTTCCTGGAAAGATGTGGATTATTACTCGGTTTTCAAGGTCATGTTTTGTCGAGGGATTCGTCCAAGGTTACTGGTTAGCGATCTCTTTTGTTTTTTGCTGCTCAAATTTGTCTCTCCACTTGGTTTAATTGATCCCATTGACAGTTGTCAAGAGTCCGCCCTTTGAATGCGCCACAGGAAGTCAGAAGATCCAACAAGCGGATAATCCCGCTCGATACAGTCCCGGAATTGTATTGTCGTAGTGGCCTTGTCTGGAGATTGCGAACACCAAGCGAGCACAACTAGTGTCGACGCTCTGGGTGCCCGCCTCTTCGTCCTTCCGCCGATCTGCATCTCTCCTGTTGATAAAATGAACTCCTGTCTGGGCCACGAGACGAGGGTGACAGAATTGATGAACGCAAGAAAATAAGATGTGATCTGAAATCAAGAAGAGGAGTGTTCCGTAATCATTGGTCAAGTTTGGTTGTCGATCATTCGGCTGATCGGCAGTGTTCGGCGTTAGCTTTCACTGGTCTCTTCAACGAATCCGGTGGATTCTAATAGCTTCCAATAGCTCAAACTCTCACAAACTTACTCACTGACCTTTGTTGGAGTCAGCTGGATCCCGAGATTTTCTACAAAGATCTTCACTGATTTACGTCGGTTACATGTCGCCGCACATCTGTTCAACCATTGATCCTGCCCTGGTGCCATTCAATAACCTTCGCAATATACTTCGAAATTCCACTTCTCCGCTGAGAACGAACCCCATTGAATGCATTGGAAATCGGATCCGTAAGTCAACTCCCGATATATCGATCTCAAAACCGCATACTAGCGTTTCGACCAAGTGGTCACCGCATGTTACACGGTACCTTTGGTGTTCAGTTTTCCAAGTGTTCATTCCTCGGCAATTATGGAAAAGTTACCATAAAATGGTGATCCGGCGAATGCCGGAGCGGAATTTTGACATTTTTTCGACCTATTTGGGCCAAGAAACGAATGTTACCGTTACCAGCTGGTCCAGTACCTCAAGTGTTCAGTTCGGAAGGCCCCATTACATGCTACCTGAACAGTTGGTTGAAATGCTACAGTACTACGAAGTAACCGTACCAATATTAAGATCAATTAGACCGAGAACCGATGGCTTCCATTCACACCAAATAAAGGAAAATTTCAGTCCAGACTGAAACTGTAATTGATTTCTTGAAAACATCCACACAAATCAGCACAACAAAGACGGTTGAATTCACAAAGCCTGAAACTTGAATGGAAGGTGTAAGAATCAGCACTAGAATCAGCTGTGCAGAAACAAAGCAAATGCAGTCGCACTGAAAGGCATAATGAAACATTGACAATCAGTGTGTCTTTCAACCTTTGAGAAACAAAGACTTTCAGTACAAGTTTCAGCACAGCTGAAATTTCAGCATCGCGGAAACTCATTCTGAAATCCTGTGTTTCTCAAAGGCGGAAAGGTGATTTGATTTTGAAAATTTCAATACGACTTTCAGCTCCACTGGATTTGCTTTGTTCAGCCACATCTGATTCTAGTGATGATTTTCACCATTTCTATTCAAGATTCATGCTTGACGATCTGTCCTGAATCCAATGGTGATGATTCCTGTAGAGATTATGAGAAAATTAATTTGCGTACCAGTGCGGACTGAAATTTGGGTTTATTTGGTGTGATTGTGATGACGACCGTTAAATGCACTTAGAATGCACGTAGTCCAGAAACTCTGCATCCGTTCTGAAATGAATAATGCACATCAGCCAATTGGTCTCAAATAAAGGGAGATGAAGGGCATACATGATGTTTTGGTTGGAGAACGCAAACACGCTGCATGTTTGCAATTGCACAAGGAATTAAGCAAGTTAGGTCCTGCATTAAGAGTGTTCTCACATATGTTCCCTCGTCGTCGGAGTCGCCTGTCATAAGCGGGATCTGTCTCCGTCATTCTCCGTGCGGTGGAAGCATAGTGCGGGCTCACCTTGGCGTACAGCCCCTCAGTTACGGGTCGCGCGTAACAATGTCGCCGTCGATGTATGGCTGCCACACAAGCGCAAGGCTTTGGTACGAAAGATACCCGCGGTCCTGTTCACCGTGGCCATGAAGGAGTCGAATGGCACGCGGCGTAGACAACTGAGGGTCTCCGTGTCGGCGCTGCAGTTGTTCGCGGCGACGAGGGCGTCGTAGTGGGATTGAAGCACTGCGGGGGAGGGGGAGCCGATTGTGGAACCGGACTCCTGATGAATGCAATTGAAGTGTGTTGGGGTGAGATTGGGAATTGCGTACCATGAACACCTTGCAAAACAATGCGTTGGAATTCCGGTTGTTGGAGAGCAGAAGCAGGGCAGTCGATCTCGCGCCAGCGCTTTGGCCGCCGCTAAATAACAAATTTCAGCATGATCTCGGGGATTGAAGACAACGAGGCCACTGGACTCACATTACTACGCGGTTAGGATCCCCACCGAAAGCGGAAATGTATTTTTGCACCCACTCCAGGGCAAATATCTCTGACGGAATTTTCATGGGTGGGCTGGCCTTGGCGCATATCAACTATGGTACTTACGATCTCACAAGCCTAGATTGGTTACCCCGGCAGCATGTACTTCCCTTCCGGCCAGAAAGCCGAACGCTGGAATGGGCGCTTGATGTGGCAACAAACATAAAACAGAAAACTACGCACCGCTCAGGCGATAGTTCGGGATGACGATGATAATTGGCTCGCCTGTTTGAACAGAACGCTCAACCACGAGGGAGACATCGGTGTCCCGGCTGTTTCCGACTTCAAATGCGCCTAATAGGGACAAGAGTTGAAACTATTGTTGACGTGAGAGGGCTGAGATGTACTGACCGTCGTAAAGCCACTAATAGGGAACAATGGGAGTGAAAAAACACAAAGGCGACTGACAATTGGACAACGGACAATAAAAACAGGAAGCCTGTATCCGGAGCCTGGGGAGCTGGGTTTGAAAATATCGAGTGTGTGACCTTCCGAGTATAAGGAAATTACAACCGATAAAACAAATGCACGGAAACTGAAACTAACAATTTTCAGAAATGGAGGGATATGGTGCGCTGGCAAACGGGATGGGTAGGGGCGTCAGAGCCTGCTGCGGACAGGCGGGTCCGAAGGCCGTAGCATTCTGCAAACCGTGCAGTAATCCCGGTGCCTTCAGGACCTCGAAACGTCCGCTTGAAGAAATATTCAACTCGGTCAGACCAAGGGAAGATAGTGAGAACAGAACGCATGATTGGGCGAAGGGCACACCGAGGAATTTGGTCAGATTCCCGTCGCTGAGCCCTTGAAAGGTTCCGTATGACAGGGAAATGGTAGGCGGGCCCGCAACGACGGAAGCAATGAAAAATAAGATGTAAGATAGGGTAACACGAAGGGAAGGGAAAGGGGACATTTTGGCTGAGATAAAATGTTGGTGTCGCGGCTTTTAACTTACGTGTTAGCTTGGATTGAACAATCAATCAATCACACAGGCACAGGGTGGCCCCCACATTGTGGCCGACGGAACTTCGAGCCGTCGGAAACACTCACCGCTTCTGCCAGGGTGCGATGAGTAGGCCGGTAATATTCAGCTCGTCCCATTGATCACAAAGCCGCCAGAGAGCCCAACAGCAGCCATCGAATCATGATAAAGTAGATTGATTGAGAGAAGTATCTAATCTACTCGACATGCACGGCATTATATATATAGGGTGAAGCAACAGCGCGGGAATGCACCTGAGGTAGTGGCGCGAATGTAGACAATGGTTGCAGATATCGTAGCGGGAAAATTAAATAAACGAATTTGTGGAGAAAGCCAAATGAGTCAATAACAAGCGCAATCGTTGGGCCGAAAATTGAATAAATGAACTTGTGGGCAAAACAGAATGAATCAAGAACAAGCACAAGGTGTCAAAGCCAAAGGGGCGGAAAGATACGATGAGTTCAGCGGGACGGGGTAGTACTCCCTAGAGAGAAATCAAATCAATGTGTTTGCTAGTGTAGAGGATATCCCGTCGAGCTGTTGAAGATATCTGAGGGCCAGATTAATCACTGGAAGCTTAGAGTATCATTTCCAAGGTTTTTCAAAACTTAGGTGGTGTTGAATTCAATTAGGCGCAGTACGGGCCCAAACCAGCATGATAATGGCTTGCAGAGCGAATGAGTGGGCCGGAAACAAGCTAGGATAATTAATAGACGAACTAGTGGTGTATGAGACTTTTTTTAATTGCAAGAACGACCAGCGGCGTGCGAGCGAGCGCGAGATGAATGGAATTGATGGCATTGCACAGCCACACCGCGCATCATCTCAAGCCAAATCCTTCAACTCCAGTTATATCAGCTCGGCAGATCAATCCTGCCCCCAAATCGCCGTGAGGACCTGATTAAATCCTAACCCCAATTTTTGGGGTCGGGGTTCAGCACATAGTGAAGCAGTGATTAATCGGCGGCCAAAGAATCAGACCTGCCTGCGATTAATCACATCTAGGATTAATCTTCCACTAGGTAAAATATATTGTTGTGCATATGTGACTCAAAATAGCGGCCCCAAGAATTTGGGCCCGGATTTAATCAGGCCTCACCAGGAATTGGGGCCACAATTAATCATGGCTGCTGCATATGTTGTCAACTCCGGGGCGGGAATCCACAGGATGGCTCGGTTTAACATGCCAACATAGTTGAATATTGTTCCCCTTCCCCATTGTGCAAAATTTAGAGGAAACCGTGGTTTTATTCACTTGAAAAACATGTCTAGACCTATTGATAGAGAATCCAAAATAATCCATCCTCAAATAAGAAACTTCCGGAGGATTTTGGGCACTTTTCGACGTTTTCTACCAAGTCCGCACCCTTCATTTAGCGGGCCCACGCGACATGACGGCCCAGTCGGTTGCCTCCTAATTGCTCGCATCTTGGATCTTCTTGATATTCCCGGTAACGTAAGTTACAGGGTCTTAGGGCGCCCTATTTTTTGGTTTTGGCCGTGCATCACATTTTTGTCATAGTTTTTGCGTCAGCAGTGATCTCTCCTGCTAAAATCTGTCGGCTTGTTCACTTCGGCAGCGCAGCCGATGATGGCCTTCACACCACCCATAATTCTGCTTATGCTGCAGTCCGTTTCTCTCGCTCACCTACGGCTCACCTCAAACCAATCTCAAACATTTGAATTTGGTGCCTTTTACACATACTTATGAGTAGCCCTGTACGCTGCAAGGCCTGCTGACAAATTGACTTGGCTTTATGAGCCGGCACTTGTCTCGACTCTTCATAATATATGTCTTCTCCGATGTGAGTCCTGTTATCATCTAATGAGATAGACTATGTGGTATCTACATCATCCCCATGTTGCTTCTCAATTCTCCGCAGGAATCCACTCAACGACAGCTGAATTTCGGCTAAGAATGCCAATGTCTCGGGCATCTCGGCCAAGTTACGTTCAGTATTGGATTCAATGCGGCTCCTAAACTTCTTCTCTATCCCAACCTTTGTCTGTACCTTGGTCCTGAGCCAGGGTAAACCAAACCACGGCAAGCCATATGTCAAGGTTCTCATTGACTTTTGTAGGGTTCCCTGTTCGCTCTGGTACGTATTTAGCTTCATTTATCTTTTTTTCCCCAGTAATCTTTAAGTACCATAGGAGCGTTCATGTTCGAACGCTCTCATCTCCAATGACAACCACTGTTTGAACGGTTGGGTTGCGGCACGCATTGACCAGACAGATACCTCACTGGAGGTGGGATCACCATTCAAACAGAATTCAAAGGAAGGGTTTTCAAACACCTGTTCAAACCATGTTCGAACAGGAATTCGATGCAGACAAATGTTAATACACTTCATCACAAGTTCAAACGATTGAATTGTTTGAACTGCGCTGTGCTTCGAACGGGATCAGCTGGAGGTGAGATCCAAGACTCAAAAGACTTTGTTACAAGACTTTTAAGCTCTGCTCAGCTGTGAAGTCGGCACCACTGATCTGTCCTGTAGACTACACTAACAGGTACTACACATTTTAATAGAGTTACTTCTTGGCACTTGCTCCGTAACTGATGCACTACGCTAACAGGGTGCACAGCAGCCACCAGAGCAGTTGAGGCTTTTGTTTCAACAGTCTGCCAGCTGTGAATCACTCGTTGAACTCAACCCGTTACCGGGCTCTGCCGCTTGTCGGCCCTACGGCTTTATCTCCGTGTGCTTACATGGCGTGAGGCGAAGCTTGGGACCCGACTGGTTTTACGAGTCTATGCCGTTAGTACATATTCTCTTAAACCCGATGAATCATCTTGATTGGCCGCAATGCTCTGTGATCATTGATTGATCTGGGGGCATCTGCACGTGCTCTTGAGTCTTTTGCTCCCAACCACCATGTTGCCGCCGTCGCTCGCAGGAGTTCCTCGTCTGAATACCCGAGCTGCCCCAAATCTTGATGTCACTTTATTCACCGTTACTGCTGTGATACCAATCCGCCCTGTGCACGGACCATCTCTGTCATCTGATTTTTTATTCTCCTTGCAGTAAAGCGGCAAGCCAGACCCGGCGGAATATAATCCCATGAGCTCGAATTCGTCTTTCTCTCTCTTTGGACTCGCACTGAAGTAACTGCCTTCTTATCGGCATTGGCCCAAATATATTGCTATGTATTGATTGATATCGCTATTGGAGAGTTTACTGGTTCCCCTGGTCTCAGCGTCACTGCGCCTTGTATCAACGATATTCATGGTGACGGAGACCGCCCTGCTTCCACATCTAATGGAAGCCATTTATTCTCTGCTGATTACGAATATTTTTGTTATACCGGATCCGGCCTATCAACGGCCGCATGGAATACTCTCCCTCCTTCCTTTGTCAGCATTTATCTTGATACCGAAAAGCCCCGTTATTTCTGCGCACGGCCGGGAGCCACTGCAGAGGTTATTGTCTTGTTTGTGAGTTGCCAAGCATAATGGCGAGGCGCTTCCTATCCGCTCAGCCATTTAAAGCCGCCGCCGCACCTCTCCTTGTCCGACACGACCCGACCACGATCCCTTTCGAGCAGCATGTTGCACACCTCTCCATATACAGCGCCTTATTCATAAAAATCGTCGGTTGCGAACCACGAACCCAGAAAAAATCAAGTCGACGAGTTGGTTACCCGCACTTCGATTCCGACGAACTCCGCCCCGAGGATCGCTGGCATTCCACTTCCAAGTCCGTGCAAGCCACTCATCTGTCCTTACCTGAACGAATCTAACCGACCGTTGCGCCATGAAATGAAAGACGAAATCGGTTCCTGTTCCATCACAGAATTTTGCAGGCGAGTGGCGATTGGCTTCTTATTATATTGGTGAGCACAAGGATGCGTTCTGATTCCGAAAGAGGCCATCGCATTCTCCCGTTCGGCGAGGTGCTCCCAATCTCCGTATACGGGGAACCACCTTCAAAGACGGCCAGGTGCAAATACCCATTTATTCGGCGACTTGGCTACCCCATTGTACCAGATTGTACCCCAGCCTGGAGCGTTCCGCGAACAGCCTCAAACGGGGGGGCAACAGGATTCTGATACGCGCAAATTTAATGTAGCGCTGTCCATTTGGTGAGTCCGACGTCGCTAAACGAAACTGTCGGCGTTTTTCGGTACTGTCGGCGTTTCTCGGTACCCCGCGAAGATGACGCAGATCTACTTGAGTCGCAGAACGGCCTGAGCCAAGTAGAAGAGCCAATGCAGGATTATTATGCCGCAATGGTCGCGACTCCCGGGCGACGGTTTTCAGATTCTACAATTACAGCGAGTACAGTGAGTATATCGGATCCGAATGAAAGAATGACCATTTGTTCAAGTGTTTGGAATCAAGCTTGGAGAATTCGGTGGGCCCAAGCATCGATGTGCACGCGTGCAGACCACTTCCACCTATTTATCAGAGATCGCCGTCCGGAAGCGCATCCACCCCAGACCCAGATCAGGGGCTATTGTTCAATTACTCCCTGTCTGATTAATTCGCCCGGGAGAGCTCAAGGCTCGATTTACTTGCTCGACATTCCGGAGGCGCAAATCCCGGTGCGTTCGTCAACACAATTTCGATGCAAAAAAGATTCGCCGTCCCGATCTTGAATGGAACTCGATCTCACAGGTACGTCAATGGCAGGTGTCCGTCCGATCATGAAGATCAGAGATAATCACTGCCGCAGATGAGGGCGAAGATGGCTTTATGGAATCCTAGTGGACTTGGATGCCACGCCCGATACTTGCACGAGAAAGCCGCCTGGCTGTGGCACCAGAGCACAGGAACCTTTGCGACATCCGCACATTCTCGTGCCGGGCGCATGTTGACATCGGGGCATCCTCGCGGTGGACGCATGGTCCTCGTATGTGTTTATTGCGGTGAGCTCAAACGGCATGATGACGCACTAAGTATAGGACAGATCTTTTGTGCCTCGAGGTTGGATAGAGTTGGATGTTGGAATAGAACACCGGAACGGAATGAAAGGGGAGCTGTCGATGTCAGTTCATTGCGGTGCCTCTCACAACATAAGCTTGACCAATGGCGGGACTGGGTTCAGTCGGCGTTCGCACACCCGGTCCCCGGAGACAGATTGCAGATCTTTCGTCGTCATGAACTTGAGCGAGGATCAACAGTGGATCAACTCGGTCAACTAGTCGGTCAATTGTACTCGGCTACCAGGCGATGAGATTTGCAGGGTGCCTCGAGACGGCAGGTGGTAGATAGGCTTGGTTCTAATTTGCTGGGCGGGAAGGTGTATGGGTCTGACTTATTTTTGAATAGACTGAAGAAGCAGAAGATATTATTCTGTTTCAGCCCGGCAGTTGTTGAGATCTCGGCTCAACGTAGGTGATAATTCGAAAAGGTACGTAGACCGATTCGGATATCGATCTTTCAGGGGCCGGGACTGAATTATCGTATGCGAACTGGTTTTGTTCTGTGCTGTTGAAGATTCCCAGAGAGTCCTTCTTCCAACTGCCAAAGATTGGATAGGCGCGGATGATCATTATAATCTTCTTTGCTGACGACTGTTGTTTGGGGACGGAGGCGCTGAAGGCGGAGACGTGGATCATCGCCTTCCGTTGCCACATCAAAGCTCCGGGTGCACGCCGCACGGCAGCACTGATGATTGATTGGATACATCCCGCCCAACAACGGCCCCCATTTGGATCAGCAGCGGTCGTTAAAAGGTGCTGGTTACGCTGGTCGTTCCCTTGTTCCCTACCGATCCAACTTCACTTTCGCAAACATCACCTTCGCTCCTTCGTCAACTCTCATTAACTGCCTTTAGCCCTTTTTTGCTATCACAATCACTCGGAACGCAACTTTTTATTTAAAGCAATGTCTTATCACGCCGCGCCTCCGTCACCCACCTCCTCGGCGTCGTCCTTCTCCTCCGGACCGCCTCACACGCCTGGATCGCCCAATCCTCGGCGCTTGTCCGATTACCAGACGTCCCTCGTCATCCCCTCCCTCCCCGACTACTCCGATCCTTTGTCGCCCAAGCCGAGACAAAACACAGCGGAGCGCCGGGCTTCCCACAACGCGGTTGAGCGTGCGCGCAGAGAGACGTTGAACGCACGGTTCCTCGTGCGTTTTTTTCTTCTCTACTGCATCCTTTTGTTTATTCTTTACCATCGCAGGACCTCGCTGCTCTCCTTCCTAACCTAAAACACCTCCGACGCCCGTCAAAGTCGGCCATCGTTAACTCTTCCATCGCACACGCCCGCGCCGCGCGCCGCTACCGCCACCTCGCGTCCCAGCAACTGCGCGCGCTGAACGCCGAGTGTGACATGGTCCGACGCGAGGTCAACCAGTGGCGTGCACGCGCCGGCGTCCGCCCCGCCGTCGCGCCCGCGCGGAGCGAGGGCTTCCTCCTCGTGCTCGGCGGGGAGGAGCCCGCATTCGACCCCGTTGACCTCGAAGGCGAGGACGACGAGGACGCGGATTACCGCGGGGTGCTGCCGCACCGCCGCCCGCAGCTCGCCGAGCCCGTCTGCGAGGGCCCGCTGCTGCTCTCTGACCCGTACGCGCGGACGTCCCCGCCCCCGACCTACGACGCTTCTGCCGCCGCCGCCGCCCCGGCGTCCACATACCCCACCCCTTCCACGCAGGGATATCATGGCCACCCCTCGCCGCCACACTCCCACTCCGCGTCTCCGGTCGCAGCCTCGCTGGAGGCTCCCAACCCGTACGATGGGTTTCTGCTGCAGCAGCAGCAGGGAGACCAGTGGGCGTTCGCGCAGGGCCAGTGCCATCCCGCGTGGTGAGCGCTTGTCGCTCGTCCGCTCTTTTACGACGTCTGCTATTTATTTCATCCTCGACGAGCCATCCACGCTGCAGCTGTACACCACCCACCCACCCACATACCACTCGTGTACACTCACGCTCATACCCATGATACCCTACCCTCCACAAGTAGACGCATGTACAGCCTGTATTGTTAATCACTGTCACTCATTGCATTGCTTCTCTGCTTTCGTATCCTTCCATCCAGTGTAAATCTCAATAATAAAAAATTGGAAACCAAACTTAAAGCCACTGACCCGCCCAAAGCTTGCACTCTGCCTGCCACCACCTACGGAGCCCTGAGTCGCGGGGTTTGCTATGTAGTGAGGTCTCCCGAGATTCTGCAGCACTGTACTCTTGCGATTAATTTGTCAGTCAGGGGTCACGCACCCTCCCTGTCGGAACGAAATATAGAACTTGTCACGGGTCCCTACAGAGGAAAATATCTGAACATGGTGAATTGGTTTACAACCTCGTTTGTAACTCATTTTAGCCTGGAATTAGCCTACTTCCCGCATGGGCATCGACCAGATCGAAAATCTGAAAAGACCTGGCTGTAGACCTTGCAGCATGTCCCAAAGCGTTAAAACTGGCCCATACCCGACTGGGAGAGATTTGACTGAGTGTCGAAAATTTCCCGGGTGTCACGGTCCAACCCCAGGTGTCGAAATAGTTTTTTTGGTTACGCGTCACACTCCCTGTCGAATTGATCGTAGTACAAAACGTGACTGCTGCGCGTTTACAAATACTAATTAGTAATAGGAGGGATCTCCGTGAGGCAGTGCGAGCTAAGCGCCAACAACTTTCCCCCAATCCACAATGTCGAGCGCAGGGCAATCGCACAAAAAACTTAAGAAGCCCCCTGCCTGCGATAACTGCAAGGTTCGTGCATAGTGAAGTTGTCGCGCATGCACCAGGGTTGTCCTCAAATGTCCAATTCAGGCGCGTCGCGTACTGTGCCATCCGCAACCCAACGGGCCCTGCCCGCGTTGTGCCGAAAAGGATACCATGTGAGTGCACTATAGACTACTGGCTTGAAAGCACATCTTAACTCTGAGTCCCTAGATGTACTACAACGCCTTCTGTCCGTGGGCGATATCGCAAGACCGTGAAGCCCGCTCATTCCCCTGCGTCGCGAGGGTCGTCCTCGTTGTTATCGCAAGAATCTAGATCATCTTCACTATTGCCACAAGAATCTGCACTGGCTCTACACGGCTCGGCCGACTGCCCGTCCCTCGACCCTGAATTTGTGGCCCACTGTTTCGAGTGTGCGTCTTGCGGCATGCGTCTGAAGATTGTACTGATTTACCGTACCTGCACAGGTTTCGAATGCATCCCCCAAGTGGGGCACCCGCTCGTCAAGACCACCGGCATTAAAGACACTATCGACGCTGTCTCGTTTGACCTTAGTCTCCTGCTTCCGCAGTCGCGCGCGCTCGTGCTGTGCATCATCGCCGCCGCATCCCTGGCGTCTTGCCACGAGGCCGTCCTCGGCCCAGGCCCACGCCCCGAATCCTTATCCGACCGCGCGTTCTTCGCGTCGACCCCGGACCTCCGAGCTTGTGGCGTGCGCCGTGCGGCGGCGTACCGCGCCTTGCGGGGCAAGGCCGTCAAGGCCGCCTGGGAAATCGGGGTTATTCTCGAGCCGACAGAGGAGAACGCGCTGTCATGCTTCTTGTTGGATCTCCTCGAGCAGAGTGCGTGTTCTATTCTGCTTGCCCCCACACACCGCTTTTTACCATCCGATAATTTGGCGCAGGCGATTCGTGCGGTGCGTCGCGGCCGTGGGCGAACGCATATATATCGCACGTCCGGGCGCTGGCGCCCCGATGGCGAACAGGCAAATATACCGAGTCCGACGAAGGGCGGTGGAGTGGGTTCCTCGTACGTCTTCTGCGCAGCACCCCTATCGCGATTTGACTGAATACCGCGTGCAGATGTCCGAGGCGCTGTACGCAACCACCCGGCGGATGCCGATATCGATGTCCGTTCCTTCTCCTCCTTTAAAGGTCTTGTTTTTGATTACATTCACTGGCTGCCACGTCTCCCCAGAACGCTGCACGACCAACTTCTACTCTCCGGTCCCGAACCACCCCCGCTGAGTGCCTTTGTGCAGTCGCTGGAATCGTCCAAAAAGGCGGGGCTGCAACTGCTGTGGCCATCGATGAAACCATGTGCGTGCACCCGCGCCTGCGAATTGCTCGATGCTTAACCCTGGCAACAGACCTCTTCCATGTTGTCGAGCTTGCCCGCCAGCTGTTTCTCGAGATCAATGGAGGCGAGCTCAATCTTGATTGCTCCGGTTGGGAATCCGCTGACTGAGCTGCCTCCCGCATCCTAGACTACGCTCGCCTCAAACCACTCTCCGAATCCGCTGTAATCCGGTTCCTCTCGGCCCTCACACTTCTGCACAGCGCCGGCTCACACCTGCTCGCACGCGTCGACATCGGCATCGGCCTCACCGCCGCGCAGTCGTCCGACCGCACGCCCTTCCGCTTCGAGGACCCCGGCGTGGAGCCCACCGCGCGCGCGTGCGGCTACGGCATTATCATTGGCTTCATCAGCCTCGTCCTCCCCTTCTACCGCGAGCTTGAGCGCCGCGCCGACGAGGGCGAATCGCACGTTAGGGAGCGCATGCAGCTGTTCCGCGCCCAGGCGCGCAGTATCACGCTGCTCGGCCTGCGGCAGCTCGTGCGCGCGCTGCGGTATCTCCCGCGGATGCACTACATGCCGCTGAACTGGCGCTTCATTTACCCGTGGGCAGAGTTCTGCGCCGAGACGGTACCGGAGAACATAGCGGACCTTGAGACGTGCGTCGTCCGCTCCTTTCCTTTTCGCCTTTTTGGATTCAAGCTGGCCTCCAATTAATGCTGATTAATTCGGTTGGGTATGTAGGATCGCGAACGAGCTGAAGACCATGGGGTACTCGCTGGACGTGCTGTCCGCACCGCAGGCGACGGAGCTGATCAGGCGGCTTGAGGAAGCGTCCCTGGGGAAGTCGATCGTGACTCGGCCGCAGCAGCCCGCTGTAGAGGACTTCGCCCGGCCGCAGCCCGCAGTCGAGGATATACTGAGTTCGAAAGAGCTCGCGGAGCTGTTTTTTCCTTTGGATCAGTCTTGGATTGGGATTGGGATTCCCGGAGACCATGGGGATGGGATGGTCCTTGACGTCGCTCAGGGAACGGGGCTTCGGTTCGATGAATTTTGTCGGCCAGATACATACCGCTGATGTATCGGTCAGTTGTGGATACGATGCCGAGATACTCTAATGTATTATAGATTCTTTCCCAAGACTTTTCATTCATTTACAACTAAGCGGCTTGCAGACGGGGAACTCAGGCCGTCATGGCTCGATATGTGTTGCGGCTACGTATTTTTTCACCGTGAGAATCGGGGTAGCCCCGATTCTCCCACTGGCCCCCCCAATATTCGGATACACGGACACACGCTTCTGGGCTGTGCGTTACAGTAAACGCGTTTTTCTCCGAAATCGCTTGTACATGTCTGCCGCTCACTAGCGCTCACTTGTTATCCGACCGTCGTCGGAGTTAGACTGCAACCGTCCTTGTCGGTCAACCTATGCCTCGGAATTCCGCCACAAACGTACAGAAGCATACCAACGGGTCCACCGTTCTCTGCGGCATGACTTGGCCGCTCAAGAGCATGGTTCGGCTAACTGACGGCTCTCCGGTTTTGATTTGAGCTGGTTCTCGGGGATATCGCGAGGGATTCAAAAGGCGAACGGCCTCGGATCTAGAGCGAGAAGGTCTCCTCTGACCATCACCATCGCGCGAACACGACATGAATTCCGGGATTTTATTGGCATGCGGTGTTGTCCTCATTACAGCCAGGTATCTATTCGTTCGTCGAAGAAGTACGATCAAAGATATCCGAGGACCACCCTCTCCCTCGTGGATTTTTGGTCGGTCTGCTGCTCTCCCAGTATATTGTACCGACTGCAATTCGGTCAGGAAATATGTTGCAATTGCTTGTGCCCCCAAACTACGGCGACTATGAATTCAATTGGCAGAGAGTGTACGGAGCTGTGTATCGTGTTAAAGGGGTTTTTGGAGTGAGTGAGAATATCTATTATTTGCACCTCTCACCAGTTTACAGCAAGACCGCCTCTTGCTGTCAGATCCCGCAGCGTTGCAATATGTCCTCAACAGCCCTATTTTCGAACACGGTCCGACTCTCGAGAATGCCGCGAGCATATTGTTCGAAAAGGAATGTGTCATGCTTGCCAAAGGTAAGTCGTCTTGGATGTTGATTTCCCGGATAAACTGACGATGGGTCTGCGTTAGGGGAGACTCACAAACGTCTCCGTGCCGAGATGCATATTGGTTTCACCGCATCTGTGGTTCGTGATTTTCAAACAATGCTTGAAGGTGTTGCCCAGTCGGTGCGATATATCCCACACATGCGTAAATTTATTGAAACCGTTTTTTTGCTGTCCTTTTACAGATGACGGAGGAGTTGGAAGAATTAAAGCTGTCGCCGGTGGATATTTGCCCCATCCTCAGCGAGGCCACGCTGGATGCCATAAGCCGAGGTAGGATTGGATTAAGCTTCAGATATCCTAGTTGATCCCCTTTGCAGCCCTTTTGAGCTACTCAACACAGGATTGGGGCCGGGATTTCGTGGTCAACAATGCGCAAATAATGTCAGGTCTCGTCATATCCTTCTCTTTTGTGCTACCAACCAAAAACTCCATTTAGGGCTCTTGCATCAACACGATCGGCCGTTCAAATCTTCGCGGACGCCGTGACAGTGCGTCTGCCCAGATGGGTTTCGCGCGCAGTGTTTCGCCTTCCAACCACAGCCTTCAAAGCCATTCGCACGGCAAAATCTTTTGCGAAGGAAGTCGGCGAGCGGATCATCCACGAAAAAATGGAGGCAGGACAGCAGGGATCGGCAGGTGAGACGGATGTCTTCGACATGTTCTGTGAGTTTCGAGTATCCTCAATGAGATGCATCCAAATTGAGACCATGACAGTAAATCTGGGCCCCCGTGAGAAGAGGAGGAACCCGCTCACTTTGGAGGAGGTTGCAGCTCAGACCGGTGGGATTTGAATATACTTGTGGAATCAATATTGCTAACAGAAGGGACAGGGATCCTTCTCATTGCCGGCCAAGAGACAACGACAAGTGTGCTCGTGTTTGGCCTTTTGGAGCTCGCTCGACATCCCCAATTCCAAGACCAACTCCGCTCTGAAGCCCGTTCTTTTCTCAGAAATCGATCATCCACCTCCTATGACAATATGCCGCTGTTGAATGCCTTTATCAAGGAGACTCTCAGACTCTACCCATCAGGAGCTCTCCAAGAACGTGTGGCCACTCGGGATACGGTTATACCTTTGGCCGATAGTATCACGACATCAACCGGAGAACTCATGGACCAGATAGCCATTCGTAAGGGCCAGGTTGTGTCCATGGCCATCGCATCATATCACAGGTGCGTAGCGTCATCCTGCTCAGGTGCTAAATTACAGCTCCTGTCTTAGACAAGAGCTGCTCTGGGGTGCAGATGCACACGAGTTCAGGCCATCCCGTTGGCTCGATGGAACCGTGTATCAAGGACAGGCCCTCGGTCCCTATGCAAATCTGTGTGTCAATATTCAACATTTTTTCACTTTTTAAAGACCGATTGATGAGGCAATTATAGCCTCAGCTTCATCGGCGGCCCCCATGTGTGTCTCGGGTAAGCGCAGCACGTCCAAAACAAAGAGGCTCACCAACCATGTTAATAAATTCTACAGATGGCGTTTTGCGTAAGTCACAAATATTTATTCAAGCCATGCTTTTAATACCTGCGTTGTAGCGTGCTGGAGATGCAGGTTTTCTTCAGTGAGCTGGTGGCAAATTTCTCTTTCGATGTTCCCCAGGATCTTCCGATTCGCATGCGCTTCGCCAACACACTCATTCCTGTGATGCTAAATGGTGAAAAGGGTGCTATGCTTCGTATTACTCGTGTTTAGCGAGGGTAACACAATCATCTGAACCGTTGTAACGAAGTGACCTCGAGTCCTTGAACTGCTCTGCTCATGCTCCTTTGCAGATGTTCATCTCTTTGTCATTCGTCGCTGTTCTGTCGCCTCGCTTATGACCGCAGAAGATTCCTTAGAGCCCTCCCACCTCGTTATACCGGTTTGTTATTGATACAAATACAGTGCGATCACACTACTACACTCAACGCGGATCTGTTCCAATCATCGGGAAAATCCCGTCGTCGGGAGAACTCCACCCGAAGTCGGTGCAACGTGTTTTTGAGCGTTGAAATATTGAAGGGAGAGCCCCATGCCGGCGGAAAGGTAAGGTTGGAGTGAAGGACGTATATCGGGCTGCATGGGACGTAAAAACGTCACATCTACCCGGCGAAGTGTCGACTCCGAAAAAGCCATTCTGCTCTCGATGAAGGCCAGAAGAGCCGCATCTGAGATGGCCTCCATTTCTTCCAGCCGGATGGACTCCAACGAGGGACAGGGACGAGGAATGGAACCGGAACCGGAACTTGTGGTTTCTGCGAGGAGGCGGAGGATGTTGCCGTCGAAGACGGCGATGGGGGCAGTACACCATTGAGCACCCCGTGAACGTGAGGTGGGTTGTGGAGTCCATTGCGGGGAAAGACGCCAGCAGGTTCTCCGGAATAATGCGGTCGAGAAAGAGATCCAGAGTATGCAATTCTGCGGACACCCCGAGGAGAGCCTCCAAGCAGAAAGAAGGGTCGACTGCGCTGGTGTCCGTGCGATGATGACGGAGCCTGAAAATGCGGAGGTGGGGCATCAGGACATGTTCTAGGAGACGTGGGACGCCAAAGCTCTGGAAGAGACAAAAGGGGTGCATGGACTCCAGCGCGACTATGGAGAAGGAGATCGGAAGGATGTCGTGGTGGACGACATGCAGTGTGCAAGTTTGAAGGCGATGACACCGCTGGAGAAGCTCGATCGTGCCATCGACTGTCAAGCGCATTGAATTTTGGCTCTCTGGGACCGCGCAGTCGAGATCGAGGTGGACAAGCTGTGCCCAGCAGAGCGGCAACTCCAGCGGCTGGAGGACATCGAACTTCAGAGAGACTTTACGAAGCATCGGAACCCCAAGCAAATACCACATTCCTGCGCTCGGACTGCCCGCATGTATGCGGATCATGAGTTCCTCGATTATAGGAAATCGGTTCAACGGCCGGGTGGTAGCGAGGAATTTCTCCACCGCTTTGTTCCCGGTCAATGTAATCGCCTTCCAACGGGAGGATGACTTCACCAAATACCTCATGAGTTAGGCTGCTGGATCTGTCACTACCGTATCGGGGAAGATTTTGACAGAGAGCGACAACGGGGAAGCCCCCGATCTCTTCAGCCAACTCTTCACTGCGGCGAGGACACGGCCCATGAGTTCAAGGGGCATTTCGGGGGAGCCAGGATGGGTTGCGTCGCAGCGGAACTCGACAATCCAAATGGGATATGCAACGTCGACCAGAGCCGGGGAAGAGAATGAGCTAGGGCCTTCCAGGAGCGACAGACACGACGGAGGAGAAGTGGCGTGGGCCGGGCTGAGCACCGCGTAGGGCTGAGTCGGAAGGCAGGAAATGAATATATTCTCCGTAACGTTGAGAGGAAGACGGTAAACAAGGGGTTCCAGGGCTTGGCGTCGGTCAGACGGCGCGCTAGGCTGGAAAATAAAATCTCCTCACGTTGGATCTCCCGACTTGGGCTGGGCTCGACATCGTTGTACTTGGACGTTGGAATAAACATTACCAAAGGTGGAGGGAATGTCAGTGCTTCGAGAGCCTCGCTCAAGAAAAATTGGCCCCGACCAAACGACGGAATTGGATGGAACTAGCCGGAGCTACATTTGATCGGCAGTTACGATGGTTACCACGCTGGTATCAATCTTGATCCGATCGGATCCGACGCGCGTTCAACTACTTGCTCGCAGTGGGAGAAGTGGGCACCAAGTGGGTTGGTTTCAAAAGCAGAAAGTTGTTGCGACTAAAAAGAATTCGACTTCGTGAACAACTTGAGTTTTCATCTGTAAGTAACCTGTTAAAGTCTTCAACACGAGTTATGCCATAGTGAACGCACCTGAGAAACCCAGATGCACGTAAATATCACGGACTCTGTCCACAAGGAGCCAAGGAGTACAACAAGCACCAATTTCGAGACTCGAGCGCGGTCAGACGGAGTCAAACCTAGTCAGACGCGTCGGAATTCCGATGTGTGATCAAGGAGTGACCGCGAGGCTAGTGGCAATCTGATGCGAGCTTGGGATCGCTCTCAATTCCTTGCTCATTCCACTCTGTATTCCCCCGGAAGCCATGAGAGTTTGCAGTACCAAGCGCCAAATCTCCCCAGATTCCGATATTCCGGCCCTGGAACGAGTCTTCTCCTGCTGATGCAGAGAACAGCGACTGGTTGAACTGCATCCAAGTGACCGAACCAGTTATCAAGACGCGAAAATTACCCTCCATATCTTCCAGCAGGAAAGCCAGGCGGCTTTACGAAGTTTTGTGGGAGATCTTCTCGCGATCTTCTGCCGAACTACAGGACGGCATCCTCGACCATCTCCACGACGATCGGCGCACGTTGGCCACTTGCAGCCTGGTATGCAGGGCTTGGAACGTTTCGTGCACATACCGGTTGTTTCATCACGCCGCCACCGTACGCTTGTATCACAACACTTTTTGACATTTCTTGGAGATGGTCGCCGGGCAGCAACTCGCTGCCTACATTGGATGCCTCCACCTCATAAGCCAGCTTCTCTTCTGGTGGGACGACGAATCGCAATCGGTCCAATTCAACGACCTTCACGCATTCACCGGCCTGCCGTGCGTCAAGTTTCTGTTCCTCGAGTATCACCATGCCGCCATGCTTCCGCGGCTCAGCGCCGCCCTCGCGCAGAACTTATCCGGTATACAGACATGGAGTTTCGTTCTATCCACTTCGACTCGTGCATCATGTTTTTCCAAGTAATCGCTGCGCTCCCACTACTGCGGCGTTTTGCGCTCGTCCAAACATACTGGTACGATTGAGACCGCGAGATCCTCGACTTGCCAGAGCAGGCATTCTAGATGCACGCACTCCCCACGAATCTCGTCGACCTTGTGATCGACAGCCACGGGCGCGCCGGCCGGTCCAACAAAATGGCACCAGCGCTCCTCTGGCTCACCTCGCACCTGCACATCCGTCGTCTTGCAGTCGGAAAAATGGATGCGGATCTGGCCTACGGGCCTCCAGCACGTCGAGATATTCGTCTCAGAATTCAAGACGTGTGCAGCGGAGGCCGTGCTTGAGAGGATACCTACTATATGCTGCGGATTGATCGTATACGCTGGAAATGTTCGAGCCGTGAGAGGTGGGCGCTGAGCGGTGGGAATTGAATATGTATGGCCATGGCTGTGATCCCTATTTTATTTTATTTCGTTACAGTCGTCTTTCATATTTTTTGATTACTCTTGGAACGATGTGCGATGCTGACGGTTGTCCGCGCGCCGCAACCAAATCGGCAGGAGCCAGGCCTCGGTGCGGGAAACTCAATCTGGGGTTGTACATGGCGTCCTGGCGACCTAAGCCTTATTCAGCAAGCTGGCGGCCAATTTCTCTTTCGAAGTTCCCCAGCATCTTCCTACCCCCATGGGCGTCGCCGGCGCAAAGGGCGCTACGCTTTGTAAGACTGTACTCGCTCGCGTTTGATGAGTAATAAATTTCAACCAGCGACTTTCACCCATCATGCTCTGGGATGGATGTAGTGCTCAGAACTGTTCTCATCCAGTGATGATTTTACTCCAAGTTAAATGGAAGGAACTGGCGGATCATAGCGGATCACGATTCCTGCATTTCCCCACGTAGAGGACGTCCGTTTCTTCCCTCCTCCCACTTCGCAGATTCCACTACGTCACCCCCCCGTCGGCATCGCGTACCATCCACTTCCCTCAATTTCCCTCAATTCACATGCAATAGTTCCGGTATTGGCAAGAAGATGTTCCCATTCAATTGCGGAGCCCTGTTCCGCACTTGACCCAGAAACTCAAAAGGCGAGGGCCCGCCAGAAGGCCCCAGTTGACCACCATTGGGAACCCGTGGCTCGAAGACTCTCCAATTTGTCTTTCCATACGACATGAATCAAACATGAATTATGGAATTTTATCTGCGAGCGGTGGCCATCTATTTGGCCAGTCGACGTCGAAGCCCCAGACACAACATCCTGGGATCACCCTCCACTTCGTGGATTTTTAGTTAGATTGTCCCCCTCTTTCTAAGATTCCTCACTGATTTCAATCCCGCCAGGACATATGTTGCAGCTTATTCTGCCTGCGGATTACGGCGACTACGAATTCAATTGGCAGAGAGTATACGGCCCGGTCTGTCGTGTCAAGGGCTGTTTTGGCGTGAGTTGTCTAAACTTGCATGTATCGCTGTCCACTCTCACCAGGTAATAGCAGGACCGCCTCGTGGTTTCAGATCCAGTGGCGTTGAAGCATGTACTTAATAATCTCGTTTTTAAACACGGGCCGAGTCTCGCTAACGCCATGAACTTATTGTTTGAGGGAAAATGTCTCATGGCTGCGAAAGACAAGGTTTCGTTCCAGTTGATATTGCATACTGACGAGACGTGCGCGGTAGGAGAAACTCACAAATGCCTCTGGGGTTCAATGCAGATTGAATTCACTGCATCCGCAGTTCGCAGTTACGCAAAGTATTAGTCCCAGTTTACATGCCGTTGACAGCAACCATATCGGCCGAATTGCCTGAAACGTAAAGAATTAGTCGACCTGATCCCCGCTATCGGTGCCGCAGATTCTTGCGATATCAGGCACCCAGCCGATATTGCCGCTGATACGGCCTCTTCGGCCCACGTAAACCGGTGCTGACACTCGAAGTACGTATCAGTTACGGTATCGGGTGCGAATAGATCACAGCTGGAATTCGAAGTATCGGACAGCAGAATTGATCACCAATAGGCACCATATAAGTTGCGGAACTTCATCCACTCGTTCCTTGCATACCTGTCGCGTTTTCATATTATCTGATTTTGTTTCTCATACCTCGCATATCGGGAACATCTTCAGGAGCCTCCATACACCACTTTTTCCGGAGTGGCGCCCACCCAAATTGCGCGATAATCTATCTCCGATGAATAAGATTCTGAGAAGGAAGCAACAACATGACGTTTAACGCTTGTGGAGACGATAATTGATCCATAGTGATGCGGTGAGGTTCCGAATGAGACAGGTTGACGAAGAATAAATGGGATCCAGAAACAATATCATTCCGCGGTTCATGGTCTCTCCTCGGAACTGAATCGATTGAAATCACGGTTGACTCCCCAAGATGCAAACGACGAAAGTGGCGGAAGGTTGACGAGGAATAAATAGGATCCACAGAGAATATCAGGTTTTGCCGTTCTTGGCCACTCCTCGGAACTCGATCGATTGCAGTCACATTTGGATACACCCTCCGAGGAGCAAACGACCACAGCGGCAGAAGGTGGCGAGGAATAAATGGGATCCGCACATAACATCAGGTTTCCGATTGTTCGCCTGGCGCGAATCGTGATTGATTTTTGAACTCGAGATTGGATACGCCGATTGATGCCCCGGAACCAGAGTCTTCAAGACTTACGATACAGACAGACATCCATTGAGTAATTTACACATGAGAATGAGATAGATAGGTAGGCAGGCAAGCAGTCGCAGAGCTAGAAACATGGGTTGCCGGCGGTGCAGGCACAATAGCTGTATATGAGAGTGAGAAAATGCGCACAGGTGTTCAAAGAGACTAACATACCTTTGGCACATTTGGCTGGAACCGTGCCACCCGTAGTCTTCGTAATTTATGGGATAAAGGGTAGGTATGTCGAAACCGAAAGACGGTGGCGTGAAATACATCTCGGGTTGAATGTCGCTCGCAATGTCCGGCGGTCCTGCGCGGCGTTTGCTGATATAAATCGGGGTGTGATATGGCGAGGGCGGATGGTCGGGAAGCCAATAGTCGGTACCCTCCGGAAGAATGTGAAGGGAGGGAGTTAGAGGCGTCGGAAACTCGCATTGAGTGGTAGGAGATGGTGAAGTGGTGTCGGACCATCCAGAAGGCAAAAAGCCATCCATGCTGTTACCACTAGGAGATTGACTGCCCTGGGTGGTAATATTACGGGACGGCCTCTGCACCGATATCGCCGGTGGGGACTTTCTCGTGGAATTGCGCTTCACGGGTTTCGACTGAGATTTCCGAGAACGCTCCTGCTGTCGCTCTGTGGCCACATATTGGCACAATAATCCGTTGAACTGGCAGCGCATGCATGATATCTGCTGAGACTCGTGTATGCACTGAGACGAACCCATCAGAATAGTTGCAGCTGCAGGATGTCGGCGACATACCTTCACTTTACGGTCGCGGCAGTTTGAGCAAGCTACGGCAACACGTGCCGGTAATTCGAAGAGGGATCGCGGCATGGGGGACAAAATCTGATTTGAGTGCGCTTGTAGAGGTTCTTTTATACATTTCTCTATACCAAATCGTCACTCATCGTCGATCGCGTTAACAGCGCACGGTCCTCAAGGAGATTTTCAACCTGTAACACATGGGGGATTCTCGAGTGCGGAATTGTTTGATTGTCTGATTGGCGCGATGCGGCGTTTCTATTCTGATGCACAGCCCGTTGGTGAGGTATTCGTGGCGACCTTGTTCTACTTCCTTCGACTTTGCCCGACTGGTCTCCACACGTGGCAGGTGTGTCGCCGCTGAATTGTGAGCGGTGTTCCTGGTTGGTCGGAAGTCGTGAAACCAACTCTCGGGATCTGCATGAGCGTCCGGATGGGTAAATTGACCTTGTTCTCTGTTGATTGCCGCGCGGAGCTGCCTCGGCCACGCCAATCCAATACAGTTCAGCTATAGCCTATAGTGCCCCGACTCCAAACCGGCGGATCGATGTATCATAATTAATGCTTGAACGGTTTGCTTCTGATGATGCATGGAGTTCTAGTCGGAAAATCCTTGATATCCATCGGCTGTGAAGGGATGAGATTTCCTGCAAATTGCTCGTGTACGACAGAGAAAACCGCGAAATTATCCCCCACAGCGACGAGCCAGCTATAACTATGGCAGGGCGAGGACTGGGACTGGTTGAACGGTTTCTGTGGTAACACAGGCAGCGCAGGCGGACGCAGCCAAGCACCCATAGAAACTCACAGAATGCACATGTATCGCGAGTCGAGAATTTGACGGATTGATGCCCTCAACAGAATTCTACATGAGGGCCGACACCATCTAAGCTAGCTCTCTCGTCGTTTTGGCCAGCTTGCTGGTCGTCGGAGGAATCAAAATGGCCGCCGAGTCTCCGACCTCGGGTGGAGGAGGAGGAGGATATATTATACTGACGCGGTATTCTTTGGACTGCACCCTCCGATGCGATCCTGACAATAGAAAATCTCCGGCCAAAACTCCTCCGGAAATTGTCCGGAGCTAACAAGGGAACTGACAACTCCACCATCACTATCACGGATTTGGCAGCCATTTTCCCAGGGATACCCGATCATTTTTTGCAGGATTCAATCATCGTTCCTCAATTTAACCGAAGGTCCGCTGGTTTCGTCAGCCGTATTTCTACACGGGCCCGACAGGAACGACCCAACTTCCCGGAGAAAGCCGTGGTTGAAATCAGATCATCATGCAATACAGTCACGTGCTGCCACTGATCCTTGTTATCGTCCCACCATCTAGGTCGAGGCCGAAAAATGTCCCGGGGGCCTCTACTGTCTTCTCGTGCCCGTAAACGCCAAGCCCTGGCCCCGCCACATAACTAGTATGCTCTTTCCTCCATAATATTCGTTTTACCCATTCTCCCTGACCTGTGGGGAGAATTGGAAGAATATCTTGAGGACGATCAGTTTCGCTGATTATTCGTTCCAGTACACCGCCCGCCGGACCATACTATGACCCTGATCTATATCCAGACGGTGTCATTAATGTCTCCACCGCCGAAAACTCCCTGCTCACTGACCGTCTGATCGAGGCATATTTTTACATCTTCTCCCAGAACATTCAGATTCACTCATCGATGCAATCCACAGCATTTCTCGCGCCCACTAACGATCTATCCGCAACATCTCAAGTACCGGTACACGCTGACCAAATCGACGTTGCCCACGGTTGAGGATCTGTTGCCGCAGTACGTCAACGACCATTTTAACCCGTTGGTTCAAGTTACCAGTGAGTCTCATGTCGTGTGTAAATGCTCATACCCATGAAGGACCCCGTACAGGAGATAATTCTGTGGCTGGACCCGGTATTGGCGCATTATTAGCTCAGCTCATCTGGGCGATCGCGGACGAAGGTGCAGGGGTGTTGCTCAGCGCTGTGAGTCAGGAACGGAACCAAGGTCCTAGCTAATGAACTTCTTATAGCCATTCTATGGTTTGCGGTGCTCTCTCCCTATAAGCTCGTTTACCTTCACGACCTGCAGATGAGTATATCCGCGACGTTGTACACCCCGGTCTTGCGATCGTTGTGCTTGCGGAGATCCCCGCAGAGGTCGACTCGCTGTCCCTGGACGTCATCCCTTATCTCGAGAAAAAGCTTCTCGAAAGTGCCCAATCCGGCGTAGAAATCCAAGTCCTTGTGCTCTGCAATCCACACAATCCTATCCCGCAGATCATCGCGCGGGACGTCGTGCAAGCATACGCGTTGTTTGCGGAGAAGGTGCTCTGGCGGTATTCCGAGTCTGAAGACTGATTGGGATCTTAGCACAACCTGCACCTCGTCGTCGACGAGGTCTACGCGCTGTCGACGTTCGACTCGGCTTACCCCCCAGCTGTGAACGCCAAATTCGAGTCAATTCTCTCTTACGATCTCGCTGGTCTGGGCGTCGACCCCTCGCGCGTGCACGTACTTGCCGGACCGACCAAGGATTTCGGCGCAAGTGGTATCAAACGTCAGTGATTTTGGAATATCACGCAGATGGAACTTAATGGTAGCTGCATTCTTCTGTAGTGGGACTCCTCGTTTCTCCGTCGAACCTTCCGCTTGTTGCCCTGCTGCGGCCTCTGTTCAATGCTACGCCCATCTCCGCCGCCAGCGACCTCCTCTTCGCGCGCGTCCTCAGCGACAAGCCATTCGTCGAGACGTTCCTGGCGGACAACCGCAAGGCGCTTGGAGCAGCCTATGAACTCGTCGCGAGATGGATGATCTTCCACAACCTCCCGTACGTGCGCCCTCTCCGTTCCTGATTGCGTACAGACCAAGTAATCCTCGCGTATCGCCCAGGTTCACGCGCGCCAATGCCGGCCCCTACGTTATCGTAGACTTCGCGCCCTTCATCGCCCGCATCGCCGACCCATCGAGTGGCGACATTGAAAAGCTCGACCTTGCCGTAGCCGCCATGCTCGCGCAAAAGGTGTTCCTGGTACGCTCCCCTCCTTTTTCTTTGGCGCATTACATCCACTGACCTTCATTGCTTGCAGAAACCCACGACGCTCATGGCTGACCCGATCCCGACGCGCTTCCGGCTCATCTTCACCCACTGCCGGTCGACGATGGAGGTGCGTGATAATCGTGTTCTACTCGTGTAGGTCTCTTTGTTGACGGTGTGGATGCAGCTCGCGCTGCGGCGCATCGAGCACGCATTCGGTGTTACAGAGGCCCCGCTGCCCGACTAACCAGACAAGCTGTAGCATGTCTTTGTTCGTATTACGAGGAATTCCTTGAGAACTGTGTGCTCTCCGGATCCGATGGGACCTTCGCATGCGCATGTTACTCCACAGCACCGCTATTAACCCGTCCTGGCGAAAGAGCGTCTTCTCTGCACTTGATTCGCCACTGATCTTACTGAATTAATCCAACGAACAAGCTCTCTGCACTGGACCTCAACGGCAGGTATCCTTGCTCATACTTTCTTTCAGCTCAATCTCATTAGTTTTGTAGTTGAACCTTTGCCTAGGCTGGCAAGATTCGGATGTCCGCGTTGCTGGTCGATCCAGAATTCATAGATCACAGGATTCGCTGCTTTAAGCATACGCCACGAGCAGGAGAAACACGCGGCTTATACTTACTTGCTTATACTTACGTAGGTACGCAGAGGGTCCATTTCCAAGCTCCTCCCGTAAGGGCTTTTGCCTGAGCCTCAGTTAATCCAGGAACACTTGAGGCGTGGTCAGTGTCCGCGGCTTTGGCGCCATCATCCGTACGCGTGGGGCAGCCTGACCCGCTAGACAGTCCTCATTGTCAATCGGGCTGCCGTCGTGTCACTTTGACTCACTTTGATTTCAATAGCAAACATTCTGACCTTCAGCACCGCGACCCCTGAGCACTCGTTGGCAGCCCTGACCCACCTCCCTCAACAAGCCTCAACACCGCCGCTTTTGGCACGGACTTCGACATTAAGAATGATAAGTATATAGCCGGGAGCAGCATCATCGATGCCGTATGAGCTCCAAGCGTTGACTACCCAAAACCTTGCCTTTGTTTGCTTTTCGGTCCTATTGTTCCCATCTATCACGCTGATTGGGAGCCGTACGGTCTCAAAATATTTCGGGAAGGCAGTCCTACTCTCTGAACTTGCTTCGAGCTGTTTTTGGCGGTTTGCCTGGGTGCGGCTTACCATTAGGAGACCAGACTTCTGTCAGCGGCGGTGCCATAAGCCGGTTTTTCAAAAGCAAAACAACTCAAAAGGCGATGGAAGCGAAAGAACCATCACGCCAGGTCACCCATCTCATCGACGCCTTCGCATTTGCCTTCAAACACGACATGGATGGTCGAGTCAGATTTATAGGTGGGCTGTTAGCCGTGGCCGTGTACGTGGCCCTTCGCCGGCTTCGGGGTACTCCATCCGCTCACGGTGTTGCTCAACGCTCATCCCTGATTCACAGGAGGACCGCCTTTTTGTTGCGGATCCTATTGCATTGCAGTATATCCTCAATAGCCCTCAATTCCCACATGGACCGACTCAGAAAAACGGAATCGATTTAGTATTTCCTAACAAATGTGTTATGAACAACCATGGTATGTCTTTCCCCGGCGAATTAATATTGCGGGGTTGACTGAAATTGTAACAGGAGACATTCATAAACGGCTACGCGCCGCAATGAATGTGGGCTTCACAAGTGCCGTCGTTCGAAACTTTCTCCCGATATTCGAAAGAGTGGCCCAGACAGTGCGAATTCTATCAATCTAGTCTTCCTAATCCAACCATGTCCATTCTGCAGATGGTTGAGAAGCTTGAAGAATCTTCCGAGTCACAAATGGATCTTTGCCCCGTTCTCAGTGAGGCAACTTGAGCACGGTAAGCGAAGCCGCACTAGGCTACTCAATACAGGATCTGGACGCAAACCTCGTGGATTACAACGAACGAATGCTGTAAGCCATGTTCCTCCGCTTGGGCCTCCTCTCATTCCACCGGACTCAGGACTCTGGCATCCAACCAATCGGCAGCCCAGATCCTCGCAGACGCTGTGGCCGTGCGTCTGCCAAAGTGGGTTTTGCGGGCGGCGACCGGGCTCCCGACCGAGACATTTAACATCATCCGCACAGCAAAATCTTTGACGAATCAGCTGGGGGAAAAGATTGTCCGCGAGAAAATGGACGTGGCACGGCAGGGGTTGGCGGTTGAGACGGATACGTTTGACATGCTCTGTGAGTTTCGACCAGCTTGATGATATCGAGGAAACTGAAGGGTTGTATCAGTGGATCTAGGTTCCTCCGAGCGGAGAAAAAACATACTCACGTTTGAGGAGGTCGCAGCCCAAACAGGTGAGTGGGTTTTTTTTGTGTGGTAGAAGCGTCTGAAAACAGAGGACAGGGATCCTTCTCATTGGTGGGCAGGACACTACGGTAATGTCATTCAGCGTGGCCATAGTCATGCTTACATGGTAACGCGTCCTATGCGCAGAGCAACACACTCGCGTTCGGCTTGTTGGAACTCGCCAGACATCCGGAATTCCAAGAGCAACTCAGAGCCCAAATTCATGCGTCTCGTGCAACCGTCTCAAGTGCTATTTCCTATGACACCATGCCATTATTGAATGCCTTTGTCAAGGTAGCACTGCTTATTCTGCAAGATTGATCACTCAAGCGTTCTGTTGCACAGGAAACGCTTCGAGTATACCCAGTAGGCCCGATTCAAGAACGCATCGCCACACAAGACATGGTTATTCCTCTCGCAGACGAAATCACGACTACGGCCGGGGAGCGCATTAATCAGATAACCGTTCGTAAGGGCCAGGTTTTGAGCGTCGCGATTGCATCTTAACACAGGTGGGGCGATATCGTCCTCCCCGCATTTAAGTTGATTACGATTCTACAAATCGCTTCTGCAGACTGGCGTCCCGCTGGGGCAAGGACGCCCTGGAGTTCAGGCCGTCTCGCTGGCTGGATGGTACCATATCCCAAGGACAGGCCGTCGGGCCGTACGCGAATCTGTGGGCCAACTGGTTCAATCAAATTGGAAATGACTTCTGACAGACAGATTCGCAGCCTCACTTTTCTCGGCGGCCCACGCGTTTGTCTCGGGTAGGCACCGCACCTTTGAGACTTCCATACTCAATCCTCACCACCCTTCCCCGCACAGATGGCGTTTTGCGTGAGTTCCATATAGTTCGGGGCCCCCTTTGCCATTCTCCAAAATACTGACGGTTCCGCAGAATATTGGAGATGCAGGTGTTCTTTGCTGAGTTGGCTGGCAAATTTGCCTTTACCCTTCCAGAGGAGGGCGACCCTATTCACATGCGCTTTTCCGGTTCACTCATGCCCGTTCTGCCGACCGACAAAAAGAGTGCTCCGCTGTGCGTTACGCCGATTTGAGAAGTCTCTAATATTTGAATACTAGGCGTTACCCGTGAATAAAATTCACGGGTCTTTGTGCTAGCACGAATGTTCTTTCTGCAAAGTCCATATTTACGAAAAAAAAGTCATTTAGACCCACTGCCCAACCACTGCCCCCTCATCTCGTCTCACCAACCTTGCAGCCATGTCTCGTCAGCAACCCCTCTCGTCGCCGTGGCTCTCGTTTCGCTTTGCGGGTCTCGTCAACATGTTGTCTCACTGCCCCAGGTCTAGTGTATGGTCTGTCTTGTCTCTTCACTGCAATTTCTTGTCCCGTGAACCTTCCACTGCTGTGTCTTGGTTGTTGTGTCGGTTCTCGTCTTGATTCACCACCACAAACTTTTGTTCTGTGAGGTTCAGGCTCGGTGGGCCTTGTCTCGTCCGACCGGTCACCATCTCGTCTTGTCAGCAGTCTCTGGACGACAGACACTTCAACAATACATACCTGTATCTTGTTCGTGGCTCGGGCACATTCACGTTCTCGTAAATGGCTCATGTTGTTCCTTGTCATATTGGGTCTTGTCTTGTTTCCGTGCCTCGTTAATTCCTCCCATCTGTTCACGTTTTTTATTCCTCTTTCACGGAGTCCATTTCATAATATAAGCAAAAAGTACATAGTGGTTGGTGACCCGGATCGTTGCCCAAGTTCAACTCGACGTCCTGCAATTTATGTGAAAGTTGCTTGACATTTTGTTGAAGTGATCTACCTGTAAGTAAGAGAGCTCGAAGACAGTGATGCTTGTAGCACGCATGAGCTTGGCATAAGCTACAACTGGTTGGTTGAGCTTGAAGGTGGTCGTGCTTGGAGTCGATATCAAGCCGGGGATACGGCTCGTCCCGCGTCCGAGCTTGCCCGAGATATGATGTCAGAGTTTCTGTTTGGAACCTTCTGTGTCCGGGGGATTATAATATATAGTAGATATGTATGTTCGATATCGTCTTTTCGCTTCTGATAGCTGATTCTCCCTCAAATGCAAGGCTTATAGCTTACATTTATAATCACACCCTGAGGCAGTTAATAATGTTAACTGTGCTCGTCCGTTGTACTTGACTCAGCGGCCTTGAGTTCGGGAATCGGAAGTCCAGCCAATCTCAATAGACACACCGCTTAAAGCATAATATTGATCTAGGTCGGAAGGTTAATCAAAAATAGTCAAGTCCGTAACAATATCAAAACCTGGAAAAAGTTGTTGTATTGCTTCATTATGAAACTATATATGTCAGATGTAGTCTCAATCAGCGGCTGTTTCAAAATCTACGGAAATGTTCACTATCACCCTATTATGAAAGGCTGACTGGATGATCAACTTTCAGCAAGTGTTTCCACTGCGAAGAAAGAGGTTCTTTCAGCTCTGAAACAAAGCAATTCCTGCTTAAAGAACTTCTTTCTTCTCACTGGAAAGGGCTACTGAAACTTAATTCTTTGCAGTATTTAGCTTCGTGGACAGCTAAGCTAGTTCATCAAATCGCTGCCTAGGTGATTCGAAAGACTTGCGTCATTCTATTTGGTGATTGAATCACACAGGTGCTTCAAGTTCCAGATATTGACCTGCTTTTAGCAGAGGAATCGTGTGCGAGTTGTCACTCAAGGTCCACATGGGGTACATATTTCACTGACCTCCCGAGCCGGCACTTCCAGACAACTCAAGCATCGGAGCGCATGGATGAATATAAGGAACACGTAACAAGACAATGAATAAGGCTATGCTCAAAATCAAAGAGCTGTGCACATTGGATACCGCTTTGCGAACGAAAGGAGAGTTTTCGGGTCGTGGTTCGTTCAACAAACGGAAAATCATTCAAACATCATACGCCGAGTGGGCAGTAAATCAATAAATTTGGTATGGAGAACGGTAAGGCGCCCAACCGGGCATATGAGGAACTCTAAATTATTTGCTGATCTATTGATTTAACAATAAGAAATTCTGCGGCTGGGTATGTTTCATCCGCGACGTCCATTGCCACAATAGCACGGGCCAGGATAAATGCACTGGCTTCAGGGATATCAGCAACGGAAGTTTAACTTTCTATGGCGGCCTTACTGTGGCTGGCTGGACGACGAGGGGAATGCTGGCCAATTAGAAGGATACACGGAATTCGGGGGGTAGCCCGAAAAGCTGCCGTGCTGAGGAGGGGGTGCAGCCGCGGTGTATGACAGCGTGGGGGCAGGGCCATGGCTGTAGGCTTGGGGCTGATTGGAATATGGATTGCCTCCAGAATAATAAGCATTCGCTCCCGATCCAGGGGATCTGGCAGAGGGATTGAAGGGCGTTGGCCCCCATTGGTTTGACGCCGGATATGCTGGGTTTCCGCCCTGAGACGAGCGGTTTTTTCCCGCGTGGTATGGGCCGGGAGCTTGGCCTGCAGGAGGAGTAGGCTGGGAAGCTGATACATATTTACTGGAGGATTTATTCGGCGCAGGATCACGCGTAGACTGTTCCTCGTCGTCGGCAACAGGGACATATTCGCACACGAGTCCCTTCCGCACACATCGCTCGCAAGGTACTTGCTCTGAATCCTCGGTCAAGCACTGAATTACGGTGAGGTCAATTCCTGTGGATCGAATATAAAGAATTTGTTCTTGCCTTTATCTTGCGACGCCTGCAGTTCAAGCAAGCAAGGAAAACTCTGGTGCGTTTGTACGGGGCAGGTTCGGTCATCTCGATGAAGGCGTTGGGAGGTGAGGTTGAACTCCTCAATACCAGCCATTTTATAGCTCATGCCACGGCGCCTTATTGTTGCAAGAAAGACCCTTCGTGTGATTCATTGGAGTTCCTAAAATGGAGTTCCAGATTGAGGCGGAGTCGGAACATAGAAACTGATTCGCCAACGCCTCGTATGAACAAGTATTTACCCTGTTGACCGACTACAGTCCGGCGGGACCAAATAAAGTAGTCGCCATACACGCCTTCCCGCTGTGGTGATCTTCTTCATGCTGGTAGAAAGAAGCAGCGTCCCAGGCTGTGTCAAGTCTATTTATTCCGGGAATCCTTGAATTGCAAGGTTCAATCGACGGCCAACTGCCGTCTCCGGATGAGCTCTGGGAGGCCCCAAAATTGTCTCTGGCGATGCTAGAATACAGTCCAATGACTGCCTTCGCTACTCGTACTTCCGTCCTCGGCGGTGCGGCGGTGCGGCGGAGGTAGTCATGTTTCCCTGGTTGCGGTTAGCTTCCCGATCATTTGAAATTTTCTAAACGGGAGGAGTGGCGCGTTGGACGACCAGAGTGAGCAGCAAAAATTGCCACAGGGTGTATGAGCCTGCATCTCGGGGAGTTTCAATCAAAGAGGACTCCGAATCAACGAGGAAGCAAGAATACGAGGACCATCGATGATTGCCTCCTCAAACCATGAAGCACAGGATCTGGGGGGCGGGCGTTTTCAAGGAAAATAGTGACAAGTACCATCAGCATAGTCCGAACGTAGGTTGAATTGGTCGCTTCCCAAATTTCAGATCATCGGAAAGAGATCGGGAGGACCGTGTGGGTCACAAAACCTGCTGTGATGAAACATCTCAACTGATCTCACCGCAACGGAAATATCGGGATCTAATTCCCACCACCCTTATGAAATCATCTGCAGTTCCATTAACAAATCATTGTTAATGTACAGGATCTTGAGCTGATGATCCAGAAAATATATGGAAATGTCGGGGGGAGACTGATCTGCAGTGGGTCGAAAAGGGAGAGCCTCAGATAAGCCCCACCAGGCGTCGAGGTTCGTTTGTTACCGGGGCTTGTAGTGTGCGAAATTTTGGCGGTAGAATTTGGTGCGGTGATCAAAAGGGAAGAAAATTGAAGATTCAACCAAGCCTTCTGAAGAGACTATATTCACGGACATGTAGTAGTATGGCTGTAGTACGGGAGGGCGTTCTCACCCGACCTCATGTCGCCGATGAGGCATAACCCGGTGCCAAAACGAGGGATGTCCATTTCCTAAAACGGAAGGCTACAGCTACACCACCGCATCAGCCTCGAGGGACTGTATTGATAGACGTAGAAGCCCGCGAAGACCGTACACTTCAGTTCGAGTCCGAGGGCTCATAATCCAAATAGCACAGCAACTTCTACTTGGCCAGAAACCTTGGCAGTTTGTTTGCGCTTGTGCGGAAAGGAGAACGGAAAGTTGATCTTCATGTGGTAACCTCAAGGTCTTCAGAAGCCGAGGGATGGTACGGAAAAAGAAGAAGCAGAAAACGAGAAAAGTTCTGAAACCGTAAGTATAAGTATTTTGAGTTCTACTTGTAAAAGAGGTGGTATTCTTACATCCGGGAGCGGCGGAGGAGATCAACACGGGTGCTAATCGGACCCGACCAATCCAGGCGACGTGTTAATTTCCTCCCCCGCTCCCCGCGAATAGGTGAAACCTGAAGGAAAAAATCTGCATTCTCCACGAGGAACGCATCGTTGAAAGAATTCAAAGGCGGTGATCGTCGAGCTTCATCATTTCAACTGAGCCATTGTGATGACGATCCCACATTTCACTCCGGATTCCGTTGGGGGTCAACTGTTGAGTTCTGCGAGAGTTATCGAGCTGCGTGAAACCTTGCAATGATACTAAAACGCAAGCTTAAAGAAAACCGTTGCATTCGTAATTAACAACGAAAAACATGTGTGTGGTTCAAAAAAACGCAATGTAGGTTCAGCTAAATCAAACACGATGTAAGCTCACACCAACATGATATGATCCATTCCATCAGGTGCCACGACACAGTAGCACAATGGTTTGGCATTCGGACTGCGGGTTGTAATCTGTTTGTGGAGGTCGGCCAGTATCTTAAGGATTTGTGAACCACTGAAGTCAACATCGTGTTTTGCCTGGAATAAATTGCGTTTTCTTCTTGCGAAGACAGGAAAAGTCATGATCGATTGTATTGCAGAAATCCTCGACTGCCAGTTCAATGTCGGATTTTATTCTTTGAGACAGTATGTGCGCCATACATCCGTATCTTGATCAGCTTGAAATTTCATACAATTTGGGTTCAGACACGAGCTGTTGAGCGCGCAAAGCTGTTATATCGCAACCGGGCCTTGATCAAGTCCGAGGGTTTTTTGCTGCGCGTCCACGCTGTGATACATGGTATTCATATCTCACCCGACTCACTTGTACTCATGGTTGTAGCTACGCCGGAGCTTAGCTTTTTCGTATGTTTCTCCATTCTCGGTACACGTGTATTTTTTATGTATTTGAGCCTTTGCTCTATTCTCAACAATTGTGCGACACGTTCAATTTACCCCCGACCGCAGGTCACTGCGAATGCTTTCAATGTCTGTTACGACCACTGATCAGATCCGCCGCTATTAATCACCTTGTCAGCGACGAGGCCTCCTCGATATTGTAATAAACTCACCCTTTTCCGCAATGACATAGGCGGTAGCTGTTTACCGCTCAGGGTCTCGTCAACGGGCCAATGTGGATCACAAACCATGAGTATGAGTAGCGAGGTGAATCGGAATGATGCCAACATCAACCGCGCGTAAATTGGTAGTGCCGTAGACCTAGAAGACAGAAGTGGGTTTCTCACTAAAGTAAAAAAATGCATGGTACTTACTTTGAGCTCTGGGGATACAACACCTTGTTTGTCCAACGGCAACATTGAGGTTGATCCGACAGTGTCTGAGCCAATGTTAGAGGAGAATAGCATTGAATGGAATAACCTACGCCAGCACGTTCCATGGCAATCGTATATGTATTCTGCACGAGTTAGATCAGGAAGGTAGACCGGAACCACAATATACACACTGCGTAGGTCTTCGTCGGTCTGGTAATCCGGACCAGGGTCGATTTCACGGACGACTCCAGACTTCCAGGGTTCGGTATCGGTCATGGAACGAATATACTTGATGTGTTGAACCAGATTTTCCAAGTCTTCCGGTGACGCGTTAGCACGAAAGTGAATTGTATGCTGGGGGCCTTACCGCTGTCATTCTCAAAATACGCCGGATCGATCTCAGGGTGATCCAGGGGATCATTGCTCCTGGCGTGCTAGAGCAGCTTCAGCAGTCCACTACAACGGAGACGAAGGCAAGATGCTCACGATGGTACCACGAGAGAGTGGATGGTTGAGTACGCTGAGAACAGTCACGTAATTCTTCCCGGCTTCAGGTGCAGTAATCGTCGTGAAGTAACCTATTATATATTGTCAGCCGAATGCAAAACAATGATGTTGGAAATAGGATCGTCGCGCGCGACGTCGCCCGGTTACCTTACCTACCCCCCCTATCCGTTGCACAGCTTCCTCCTTATATTCGGCCTATATTCGTATATTTCAGTAGTCTCTTGTATCCACTGCGCTCGTGTTCCCGCGCCCCGAATACATCTTCCTGTGGCTCACCGTTGCGTGCGACTTCGTCTTTCACAGGTTATGGGCCCCGGCCCTGGCCTCTGCCTGCTGCTGCTTCGAACTTCCCCCCTCGCGCGACCTCGTACCCCGAAGCCCTCGTTGTGAGGCATCTCCAGTGCTCGACTGGACGGACGAACTTCCCCGTACCGCACATACTCGTCATCGACCGATACCCGTGCCGCGAAACCGAACCGTAACCCGGAGCGCCTGTGTTGCTTGCCGCTGCCGACCGAACCGTAACTGAACCGAGTGCCGAACGCTAACTCCAGGATGGGGTTAGTGTTGTCCGACTCACCGCGACGAGTGCCGAATGCAGCCATGGTGGCTGTATTGTCCGACTCGAGCCCGAACGAACCGACTGCCGCCGAGGCACCCTGCGAACCGACGCTGACTGCGCGTACTCCAGAATGAAGGCTGTTATGCCAGCTGGAGGAGAATGATGGAGATGGATGGATGGATGGAATGAGATTTAATTTGGTGTGTTGTTTCTTCGGATGGAACTCGACGACGCCGTCGCGCCAGTGGGAGTTTGTCGGCTTGTCGCGCGCAACGCTCAGTGGGAGTGTTGGAAATAGGATCGTCGCGCGCGACGTCGCCCGGTTACCTTACCTACCCCCCCTATCCGTTGCACAGCTTCCTCCTTATATTCGGCCTATATTCGTATATTTCAGTAGTCTCTTGTATCCACTGCGCTCGTGTTCCCGCGCCCCGAATACATCTTCCTGTGGCTCACCGTTGCGTGCGACTTCGTCTTTCACAAATGAGGCAGCAAGGTACCCGGGAATGCGATAATCTCAAGATCGGGCAATTTATCGTCTTTCAGGCTTTCAATTTGCTTGTCCAAAATGTCAGCTTGACCAGGCTCGAGCTTTCCGCTCTTCTTAAGCGCGTCTACACCCTCCGCAGCTTGTTGGATCAGAGCAGCGGCCTTGGAACTGGCAGAAGTGAGCGGGAAGTAGGCGAAGGAAGTGATACCGATCCGATGCATCCCTTTCAGCTCAGAGCTGGAGTCAACACGCGTCAGTAAATGATCGATGGAACGGTAATGGCACTTACTGGAGCCTTTTAGCTTCTGCCGCAAATTGGGGATCGCGCATCAGATCATAGGTTTCGTGCTTGTGGTCGGGATTGAGCTCGTACGATATACCTAACAGTAGTGAAACATTCATAACTGTCCATAGATGAGAAAGATGTTAGTTAACCCTTACCGAAGTATGTGTGGTCCTGGACATTTTGTCCGACTCCTCGAAGGTCAATCTACGTCCGAGTGGGTACCAGAAAGGCGGAAATATTATTGTGAGCTCACTTTACACTCGACCTTTATCTTCTCCAGGATCTCTTTACGTCCAATACCGGATAGTTCAAGTATTTGGGGAGATTTGATGGCTCTGCAAAGAAAGATTCAGTCGTTAGGAAATTTAAGAAGGATACCAAGATACCCACCCAGCGCTGAGGATCACTTCTTTCTTCGCGTAAACATTGAGTTTCTTCCCTCCATGGATGAATTCCACGCCGGTGGCCGTCAATTCCTTTCCGGGAGCGTCGGCAAAAAGGACTCGAGCTACAGTCGCCTCGGTAAGAACCTACAAGGAATCAGCATCTCCAGCGGATATACGAGAAAGAGGTCGCCGGCTAATAAGGGGACTCACAACCAAGTTCTTCCTCCCACGGTTAGGCATATAGTACGCAGTGGCAGCGTACGATCTGGTCCATGATTTTGGGTCCAAGTTCGCCGACGCCATCCATGTTCCCGTAATATCCCCGCCATAAGGATCTTTGATGGCCTTCAAGCCCTTTTTGACCAGGGTCTCTTGAAAAATCTGGTCGATGGTATGCACGCTGTGTGGTACCGTAACTTGGATTGGGCCAGATTCGCCCCGGAAGGCGAGATCGTGAGTATGGGGGTAGAGGTCACTTTGCTCTTTTTGCGCGACGTGAAAGCTGGAACAATCAAAGGGATATGAGGCCGGGGCTTGACCTACTATAGAGGAGACTCACGTCTCACTGATGCGCGTGTATTTCGAGTACTCCTCCCAGTTCCAACCAGGATTTCCGAGGGCCTCAATAGCGTCCACATCTCCGGCCGGTGGTTTAGTCCATCTTCAAGAGCAGAACTCAGCACTAGATCACAATATCGATGCCCTGGTACGCACGCATAAAAGTTCATGGCAGAGCTTCCACCTACATTATGGTCAGTCTCAACGGAAGAATCGATTTGCTGTATAGCCTCACCAAGCCCCTTCCCACGTTGCCACAAATACGATTTGTTCAGAGAATGCTTTTGAGGCGTGGTAGGGAAAGACCAGTCAAACTACCCGCACGGATCAGAAACGATTTGCGATTCACGACGGAAACCCTCGCTGAACTGAATACCTTCAGATTTCCAAAGGTCTGCCCAAATTGACCGGGTACATCGATGAGGGGTTCACCGATGTTATGTTCTCCAGCTTCGAGAACAGCGACGGTGACGGAGGGGTCCTCGGTAAGGCGGGCTGCGAGGGTCAAGCCTGCAGTCTGTTTCCCATCAGTTGTGAGAGTCGCCAAAAGCAGTGATACGCACTCCTCCTCCGCAGATAACATAGTCAAACGACTTATCGACAACATCCTCTGGCTGGAACTTGAGATCAGACATTGCAAGGTTGGTGGGCGTTTCACAAAGCCAGTGGGCGTTGATAGAAGCGAGCTATATCAGCACGGTTGAACCATATTCGCCGGTGGGAGCCCGGAGAAATATTCCCTGTCAGACGACGCGAGCTCCACTGATTTCTTTTGGCACTTGAGATATTCGAACCTAGGAGTTTCTCTGCACCCCGCAAGCAGGTGGCGGAAGTGGAAGGCGAGCGATGCCTGTGAGATGTGGCGGACCGGCGGCGGACCACAGGGATCGAACCGGCGTCGGCAAATTCGGAGGTGCGGAGAGAGCGGCCATTATCAATTCACCAGGTACTGTAATTGCCCCCGTGCAGAAGCGCTCGCTTACGGTCCCGTCCGCCATGAGTGCTGAAACATAGTACAACATATATAACGCACGCATCCTCGGTATGTGCCTCGTCCTTCCAATTCGACCAGAAGGGCTTTATGCCAAAGTTGAACAGAACCCCTTCCCGCCCAACGCCCGTGTCAATCATTCATGCACATAGAAACTGCAAATATTCTACTCATAAGACACGCGCGTAAATAGATCACGATCCAATGGTCGTCGGTCACTGTTGACCGGTACATTTGTGGTTCATCAATGGATGATATACGATCCAGGTGAAGGAAGTTAAGAGTGCAGATCAGATCAGATGAAGTGAAACGTCAAAGTCGAGCTCTGCACATCGTGGTTGAAGTAGCGCATGTCTGTAGTTCCCCGGGCCCACGTACGGCCTGTATGGATCGAGTGAACGGGGATAGGGATGGGACGCCGACAGAAAATAGACCCACTTACAACATATCCAGAGTTCCCGGAGTTGATGACGAAGGGTTCAGATTGGCTACTTGATGCTCCGGCGATGAAGAGGCTCTTGGCTGTCGTGCGCTCACTGGAAAGTTTTCAGCCTAATTTGAATCAGCGCACCCGAAACGACACAGCAACCAACCCACGCACCCTCATTGCGCATTGTGGCAGAGATTGGCGCGTTCGTCTGGAAGAGTACGGTATCAATCAGTCTGAATCGGCATTGTTAATCATTCGGGAGAGAATAGTACGCTTAGTTGGAATAGACCTCTGCAAATATGCATCATGCATGTAATAGAGAACCAGGCAGCTGGAAGGGAAGGGAACGCTCTTGGCTCGACATTTCCAGAGTTCCGGGTCGCACCTGCGGTGCGCGAGACAGTACGAGCAGCGCGGGGTGCGGCAGATGACGTCCCGCTTGGTGATCAAACGTCGAACGAGCATCCGCATCCGCAGCCGCCCCGTCTGCGCGTGCTTTCCATGCGACATAAAACTACTTCACCGCGTCGGGCGGAAGCTGAGTAGGAGGATAGCGTACGGGACGAAGCGGTGCCTGTCCAACTTCCAAGTCTAATAGCGAAACCGAGGCGCTAACAATTCTGAATGCGGATTTGACGCGGCTGGCATGGTAGAACGGGAACACAGAATGGTGTCGGAACAGTCCACAGAGGGTGAATACCGCCGCCAGAGCACTGCATTGGATGCTGGTGGTAGGTTGAATACATTATTTGGATGAGTCGTGTTCGACGCACATCTTCCGAGAAATCGACGTCCCCGCCCGCAGTGCGGAGTGAGACCTTCGCCCGCGAGATACGGCAATGAGATATATAGGTCTTCGGCGTCGGATTTCGTGTCCTCCGCACGGCACGGTCGTGCCACTGCCTTGGGCGTTCTTGCCGCGGCGTGTAAACTGAATTCTCCATATAATCCATCCAAGACGGTAAGAGAGACGCTCGTCCTGCTCCTGGTCTGAGCACCGTCATGGCCAGCGAAAAGAAGATTCCGAGGAAGCGAGGAGACGTGGATCGGCACCATCTGATGGCGGGGTTTGAATTCAGCTCTTGCTTTCTACCACCATGACCCTCTGCGCGTGTTTTGCCGCAGTGCGGCAGTCTCTCCCTCTCTCTTGGCTGGAACGGGCGTGTGATATTTGGGCAACCTGTGATAGGTTCAACTGATTGACGGTATGTTCTGCTCCACAGGCTCCACTTCGCCAGCGCCCAGCAAGGTATCAAATCCCGTTTACTGGCATTTCCTTCCACAGGGTATAAGATAGCTGGAAAGCGGTTGTACGGGCGTCTCGCAAGACTTTTTTGTCGCTATCGATTATCCAACGACCTCGATGATCCACTCACGATCAGCGTCTTTTTCGTTTCCAGTTCCGGCGGTAGGTTAAACGCGATGTACTCCACTCCAACGTCGAACTTCCGTCAGGGTCCCGCGCAACGGTGGAGCTTCTTGTAGGCGTCGTTATGGCCGCTCATACTTAAACAACCGCCATGCATGATGCCCTCCAAACCCGTCTCCCATCCCATCCCATCTCAGATGCCCCAGGGCTTCCAGCTGCTCACAGGCGAGATGCTGCCCGTCTTCTCCTCTGGTGCGTGCTTCCCTTTCTCGAGTAACTTATCAGCAGACTGACCTGTACTCGTCTATCTAGGCTGCACGGTCGACCCGGGGCACAACGACACCCTCGTGGCATGCTGTGCCGCCGTGGGGGGCACGCCCACGCAAGTCGACGGGGTATCCGGCTGCCCATACACCGCCGCCTTCGTCCCCGCGGCGAACCAGTCATTCGGCGCCTGCGCGTTGGAGCACGGCGCAAGCAGCAGCTGTGCGCCTGGCGCCGCCGACCGAACTAGCGATAACGCCGGCGCAACTACGGTCAAGCGATTACGCTGGAATGGCGTCGTGCTGTTGGCTGCGGTTGTGCTCTCGTTACTCTCCTCATGAATCCGACCTAAACCAGTCTCTCATTCGGTGCGTTGTACTGTAGCCTCGATCTTGCCCTCGTGCTTATCGTGTTGTGCAGAAATTATTTTGGACATATCTATATCACACGCGCGCAGGACGCAAGGAACCAATGCGTTGTACCAATAAATGAAAAGTAACCATGTACATCACTAAATACATACTTGCGATCCATGCAGATCGGTCTCTCTTTCTTTGCCTGTCTTATTTGTGTCTCCCTGCGAGTGAGTCAGTGATGCCCTTGGTCTCATTTCCCAGGTAATCCTCGCCGCCACTCGTGGCAACTTCCTCGTTGTTCAGGCACGGGTTGGTTGAGAAAGTCGGAAGAGTATTTGCCGCTGGTTCGGCCATCACCTTCGGCCGTTTGTAGCATAAACCGGCAGCCGATGTTCAGAATCGCGGGCCCGAAATCCGAGAATCAGCTGTGGATGCGGTAACAATTCAGAGCATTTTACGAAGCGGCCAGAGAGTCATCTTTAGTATCTAAATAAATTGGTCGACCTCGGAGTAAAGACTTCGGCCAGCAGATCCGCGTTGGCGGAGTTTGAATAACAGTCGGCGAACCTTTCCCCCGAGCTTTCGGGACCATACGCGTGTGGACGCCTATTGGTTCTCCATTATTCGACAGAAAATCGTAACTTCAAAGCCAGAGTGATGTACGGATGGCAAAATTTAAAGTCACACGATTCATGTGTAGGGATCGGATATCGATTCCTCGTTCATCAATGCGCCAGTTGAAGCAAGTTGACAGGGCCAACCCTGGTAACCCACCCTCTGAAGTTGGCCCGTACGAGATTGTGGGGGGAAGACAAAGAGACGTTCGGATCAAACCGCCGAGATGATTCATTTCTTGGTGTCCACCTTCACCATCTATTACTTACGACGATTCATCCATTGTATGGTGGTCGCTCTCGCCCGCACTGCGATCTGTGGAAAGGTCAGTATCAGCTGTATTTGTCCTACTGTCACTGCTACATACTGCAAGTCAACTGCGGGTCTTCCGTACGGGTGTTTCCTGAAGGTACGCAACACACCAGAAGCCTGGTTCGGTATGGACTCCTTCGGGTTCTCTTGGCGACTCCCATCCACCGCCCAGAGCAGCCCAGTGGCGTTCAGGCACATCTGCGGGTCTTCCATGTCCAAAATTCAATATATCTGTCTTCAGGCCGGCTGCTGCCAGTTGCTTGGATGCCCCGTGATCTTCCTTCTCTCCGATAATATAAGGACGCAGATAGTGCGGTACAGTGAGTGCTACATCCACCGCCGATGATAAATGCTCAACTCTTGTTCTCCCTCAGCTTTATCAGCATCTGCTTCGGCAAGATCTACGAGAATGTGGCCGAACTTGCGCCTCTTGAATACGATTTCGTGATTGTTGGTGGTACGGACGGGTATTGTCCCTGAATATCTCGATTATGATTGATTCTTGGCTCAGGTGGAACAGCCGGCCTCGTAGTGGCAAATCGCCTGACGGAAAATGCAAAATTCTCCGTTCTGGTGCTTGAGGCTGGAGTCAAGTGGGAAAAAGCCGCCGGTGATTTGTAGATCGCGCCTGAATATCTTCTCGCAGCAATCAAGACGTTCTGGATTCGACGGTTCCTTTCCTCGTCAACGACCTGCTGGTTCCGAATATCTATGAATGGAGTGCATCTCGATCTAGTCTGATGGAAGGGATCTAATTTCGTGCCACAGATTACACTACAACGCCACAGTCCGGTCTGAACGGCCGAGCTCTCCCATACCTCAGAGGTCACTTTGTGTACCGTTGACAAAGCTTTATCCTTACCTCGCTTCATGGTTCAGCCCACATGCTCGGAGGATGCAGCGCACACAGCGAGTTCTTTACCGCCTCATGCTACTTGTTTTTCATCTACGAGTATAACCAGATCTCATGTTCTACACCCGGGGGCCCAAGGACGACTTCGACCGCTATGCAAAATTGACTGGCGATGCGGGGTGGTCCTGGAATCGCATATTTCCATATTTTCTGAAGGTGCGTGATGCAGGGCTCCTCTTGCGTCGAGGTGATTCAACGCTAGGTAGAATGAGAAATGGACTCCGCCAACGGACTTGCATGATACCACCGTTTGTGCTTCCCTTTGGTGTATTCTGCTAAGTCGAACACTGGTACTCAGGGGCAATTCGATCCATCTGTGCACAGCACGCACGGCATGAACCCAGTCAGCCTGAATGGATATGCGTGGCCCTTCGGCCCGCGTGTCATAGCTGCAACCAAGGAGCTGCCCGATGAGTTCCCCTTCAATTTGGATATGAATTCCGGCAAACCACTGGGTGTCGGTAAGAGGTTTACCTCATAGCATTTCAGAAACTCACCGACGGGCAGGCTGGTTGCAATCAACTATCGGAGAGGGCAAGCGAAGCAGTTCCGCCTCATCCTATTTGGTGCCTTTTGTTTCACGCAAAAATTTGCATGTTCTGCTACATGCCCAAGTCACCCGTCTGGTGAACGCGAGCCATGAACGTGGCAAACTGGCTTTTGGTGGGGTTGAGTTTTTGCAATCTGGTAGCGGAGCCTCTTTGTTTCGTCTTCCTTCGTCCATTAACTATAGAGTGTAACAGGATCATCTCTGTTCATAGCGAAAGCCAGAAAAGAAATCATCCTGTCAGCCGGGACAATCGGCACTCCTCACATACTCATGCACTCTGGCGTAGGAGATGGAAGGGCATTGCATGCGCTGGGATTTCATAGTCTTCTCGATCTCCCCAGCGTTGGCCAAAATATTTCGGATCATGTCTCTGTCGGCCTCAGCTGGTCCGTGAACTCCACAGAGACACTGGAATCTATTACCCAGAATGCCACAAATTTCAACGAAGCATTTGCCCATTGGAACAAGACCCACACGGGTCCATTCGTTGATCTCGGTATTACCCATGTGGGGTGGTTGCGCCTGGATCCAAACTCGGAAGCCCTCCACCAATTTCCGGATCCCTCGGCGGGCCGCGACACGGCTCATATAGAGTTGATCTTTTCCGTGCGTATTCTGGTTATCAGAGTCACTGTTCAGAATTCATGTTGCGACGTTATAGGCGGGGTTCAGTCGCAGATCTGCGTCAACACCACAGGGGCATTTCATGAATATCGGAACGGTAATGGTCACCCCGCTGAGCCGTAAGGATCCCACCTCTCGATGACAGCGAAATTTCTCATTTCCACTCCACAGGTGGTTCAATTACCCTCAACAGTAGCAACCCTCTCGACCCTCCTCTCATCAATCCTCGATATCTCACAAGCGACTTTGATCTATTTGTTCTCCGGGATGCGCTGAAACGCGCCCAAAGATTCGTCACCGCTCCGGTGTGGAAGGACTACATTCTAGCACCAACGGTGAACATCGGCAATTTCACAACCGACGAGTTGGATCAGTTTATCCGTAACAATGCTGGAACGATATCGCACCTCGTCGGAAGCGCCGCTATGTCTGCACGGGGTGCGCGATACGGAGTTGTGGATCCAGATTTGATCGTCAAAGGAGCGACTCGGCTGTCCGTTATCGATGCTTCGGTGTTGGTATGTGGTCCACATTCGCGGCGGCCCGTGTGCTGATCAACTCGCTGTATTAAGCCAATAGTGCCCAGCGCACATACACAATCGACAACATATATTATCGCTGAGAGAGGAGCTGATTTGGTGAAAGCGAGGTGGACATGAAGTAGGAAGGTTATCACCCAGAAACGTTATTTCCAGCTACTCGATTACTATGCCAATGTAGTTCAACCAACGAGTCTGGCATTATCGTGGCACTGTCTACTGTAGGGATCCGCACCGTAGCCGTATAGAACCGTAATACGGTTACGGTTATACGGTATACGGTACCGTACCGTTTATTTTAAACACGAAGAGGAGCAGGGTTGATGACTCCCCGAGGTGTAGACGGATCTAAGGAGGTGAGAACAACATTTGACTAATGTTACTCACCCTCTCTGAACGCCGTTCTGTCGCCGTATATATGGTATTTAACCGTACCGTATTGGCCCAAAATGTTTACGGTTTACGGCCGTAACCGTATACGGTGCGGTGTGGATCCCTGCTCACAGTCAAGAGTACTGGACCACGATAAGCAGATACCCTGATATACGTTCAACGTTGTTTTTACTGGAGAAGTAAAAGAAACGAGCACAGGGAGCACAGGGGAAATGGCTTACAAACTGAACACTATTCAAGAGATTTCTCAGGGCTTGCAAGGTCTTCGCATTGCTGTCCCTGACAGACGACTGGATCGACCAAAAGGTGGCGGTTGCTGTTATTCGTCCAGGGGTGGACCACGAGTCTGGAGAACAGGCGGGGTCTGAGTGATGATATCGATATCGCCAAGATAATTCAGGATGAAATTGTTGGCACGTAGATCCGTGTCCTGCGCTAAGATCTCACAACCTTCAGATGTTAAAGGATTTGTCTCCGCTGAGGGAATCATTAACCAGATTTTCCGCGCGATCGAAGCCACCACCGGAGTGGAATAGTGTCGCCAGTTTAGCCGCCTGACGTGCGAATGCTTCAGGTACGTCTGAAGTAACAAACGAGAAGAAAATCCTTTTGGAGCGTAGTGCAGGCTTCAGGACACGCAGACGCACCAGAGCATCTTAGAATATCCCGACTTCAGGCGGTATAACTCTGGCGGTTATTTTTCCGTCGCGCTAGCCCAATATGACCTCGATGTTTACTTCACAGATGAGGAGCTGCAGAACTCACCGCTCGCGAAATGCGAGCGTTTTGCCTTGGGTGAGCCGGTCACTTTATAATCGCATCGGTTCGTCCTAAACCAGTGCCTCAGACGCCATTGTGATGGAGAACGGTACGTGATCTGATGGCTTACGCTCCGTGACTCTTATTTCCAGATGCGGCCTCTTATGAAAAGGAACTACAGCACAAAACCCTGGGCAGCAACCTCGTTTCCATATTGTTGGGGCACGGTATAGATGGTTTTACCTCGACCTCTGCATCTGTTGCCAAAGAATATGCTCAATATCGCACCTCAGATTTAGAAGCGGAGCTGCATAATAGCATTTCGGTGGCGCTGGAACACAGTAGCCTTGGGACGTCGGACACCATTCGCAGATGGCTCCAGGCCATCCCATACCTTGTCAGTGGAAACACTTGGTGGTCGCAGCACGTAAGAATCCACGTTCACTGGATATCTCAGCTCACATCAGCTTGAATTTCCACACAGACTAGGCGATATAATATTCCGGGGCGTCCTGTTCCGCGCAGAGTTATATATCTCGAAGGGGAGGGCAATATCATCATCGCGGAACCCTTCCAAGGTCTCAGAATGGTTTATGCCACCGGCGAGCCAGGGTTACATAGCGGGACCCTGAAGTCTGGGCCAGTCGGGAGAGTGGAGAACCATTCGAGTTCAGGGGGTGGCTGAGATGAGGCTGTGTGATCGATGATCAATTTGCCACTTCCGTTCTTGCTACCTTCCTAAGTATCAACTTTCCATCCTTCCTAAATCCTTCTTTGTTACCCTCTTCACACAATGGATCCAACCTTTTCCCGCTGGTATTTTGGGATATTTGCTCCCAAGTGTGAGCGATCTGTTCTAAGGTTCCCTAAATGTCCAGAGCGGCACCGAAGCACTGCCTTCTCCTTGGGCTTACCCGAGTCACTTAATTCAGCTGCGGCTGCGCATGTAGAGTAATCTCGCACGCATCGGAGGTTGGGAGAAGATAATCCCAATCTTGTCTTAGGCCTCGCTGGGTTTGATAAGCAATCTGGACGTATTATGCCACCTGGATGCGTCCTACTTCCCATTGTACTCATTCGCTGTTGTTCACAGCAGAAATAAGAAGTCTTCGGATGCGCGGACAACTGTCACCTCATCACGCAGCTAGACATCACTGGCAGGGGGACGACTGGCGGCAACGTGCCCTGCCAAAGCTGTGCTTCAGACGAATGCTGCGATCACTGCGCAGCGTTTGCTGTCTGTCTCGTGAAACGCCACTTGCAACGTAAAAAGGATGGTAAACGACAAGATCTCCTACATCACTCCCGCTACAACCACCCCTCCCCTTCCTCCTCTTTCACTCATGACTTACGGTGACGACATTTCCCAGCCTTTATCAGACCATTATTCTGATCTTCCTCACAGAGCTCTTTCCGCGGTCCGGCCCAATTGATGTAGAGGATTCACAATACGGATACATTCCGCATGAATATGTCGCGATAATCTTCGTAATTCTCTTCGGGATCAGCACCAGTAAGCCCGAATTCTTAGCTCACTCAGTTCTGATTAATTTTACTGATACAGGCCCACAGTCCTCCACATCGGCCAAGCGACGTACTACCGGATGTGGTGGCTCCTTCCCACTGCGTGCCTCTGCGGACTCGGAGAGCTCGTGGGATGGAGTGGCAGGTTATGGTCGTCCTTCTCGCCCAGCTTCAGCGATCCCTACATGATGCAGTAGGTTTGAGACTTTACATGTCAAACCCGAAGCTGAATGTGTTCCCCTGCTCCAGAATTACTTCGACGATAATATCCCCCACTCCATTGATCGCTGTGAACTTCATCCTGTTGTCTTGGATCGTCACGCGTCTTGGCCCGTGCTACGCGCGACTCACTCCGATTTGGTGTAAGTGTGTCGAGAATAATTGTCGTCGTGATGCTCATCTTGTCTGTCTGCTGTACAGACACGATCCTGTTTTTGTCCTGTGCAAGTGGAACACCAGTCCAGCTGCCACCTTAATCTAATTAATTAATCATCAGGACATTCTCGCCCTGGTAATTCAGGGCGCCGGCGGTGGTATTGCCTCCAGTGCCAACACACTTTCGGGTGCCAATCTTGTTCGTTCAACATTCCTCAACTGTCGTACGACTAACATCATATCCAAAGGGAGCAAATATCATGCTGGCTGGGATAGTGTTCCAATTTGGTATGCATCCATTACTGCCCTGTCGCCGTTCAATTCCTCACTTTCGTTTCGCAGCCGCGATTATTACCTACTCTGCCCTTGCGGCCGACTTCCTGCGGCGATACCATGTCGACCGCCCCGTGCGCGGCGGATCGGCTGACCGCGGCACTATGGACACAAAGCTCAAGGCCATGATTGCCGCCCTCGCATTCTCCACGCTCGTCCTCTTTATTCGGTGTGCTACCCAAATACCATCCAATTACTGTGTGTCCCATGCTCAATGCACCCCAGGTCAATCTACCGTATCATCGAGCTCTCGACGGGCTGGCACGGGCGTATCATCGAGACGGAGGTGTATTTCAACGTACTTGACGGTGCGATTCAGTCTCTCTTGACATCTCCCTGCGTTATCTGACGCTCGTTGGCGCTTCAGGCGGGATGGTGATTCTCGCGATCTTCACCATGAATTTTGCACACCCCGGGCGGCTCCTTGGGTCTCGGCGGGACGCGTACGCCACCAAAATAAGCACACCGAGCCAGGGGAGTAGCACAGAGACAGTGATGGCGCAGGTTTGAGGTGTAGCGGCGGAAACTTGATTTATTGGGACCTAAAATCATAACTAATCCTACGGAGTGTATTATTAGCTGGACATTGTGTGTAGAATTTAGACGGACAGATACATATCCGGAGATTGAACCACACAAGCTAATTCGATCCGAAGTTTACAACATTTCAACTATTTCAGTTCGGTTCATATATAAATTCTCTGAATTCTGGGCGAGCCAGTCCCCGTAAGTTAGTTCCGCGTCTGTCAAAGGCCTTCAGGACGGAAGGGTCGACCGTGTCCTCGTGTGTCCAGGTCGGGGACCCAAGAATTCCAGGATGGCGCGGGAGACATCCTCGGCGCGTGTACAGGTCAGGTCGTGGCCTGCGCCATGTACGGGAATTAGCGACCCGTCCGGAGGGGTCTCCCCGATGGCCCTGCTCTTAAGGTTGTTCGAAGTTGAATCTGAGCTCGATGTTCCCCTGCCCGCAGATTTGAGCATATTGTAGAACACAGATGCATTCGCGGGCAGGACGACGTTGTCGCGGTCACCCTGTGTGTATGTTTAAATCAGTACAACAAGGGAGAGATGATTTAACTGGTAAATTTGAGCCTGGGGCACGATACGTGCGTTGATTAGGGGCACCTGTCGGCCGCGCCAGCCTGAAGCCCATGGCAGTTTTGTGATCATCCCGTCGTGGAGGGAGGAAATGAAGACACGGGAGTAGCCGGTGAGATGCTCCGCTTGAAGGCACGGTGGAAACACTTGATGGTTGCAGCACGTAAGAGATCGCGTTTACTGGATATCCCGGCTCACATCGGCTTGAACTTCTAAATAGACAAGCGATATAGCATTCCGAGGCATCCTGTTCCGCGCAGAGTTATACATCCCGAAAGAGAGGGACATATCGTCATCGTGGAAACCGAAGATACAAAGGCAGAATAATTGTGCAGAGTACTCCGAACGGCCCAGGTCTGCTTCCTGGCAAAGGAGATGTTGGTCTTTGTCCCAAAAAAATGACCATTATAAGTCAAAAGCTCCCGTGGAAGGCCGACGAGTAGTAGCGCAAGCATGGGGGAGACTTGGGTTCTCTTCGGACATCTCGGCCGACTCGTTCTCGACGGATGTTCTTGTTGTCGTTTATGCCAATCACAGGCGTAAACTCTTTATCTCTTGCTTGTCTCGAGCAATATTGGCGCGGTACTTTAACAAGTGCACTTCACACGCGACTCAATCAAGACCACGTGACCGCGATATCCAGTTATTGATTGATCCCGAACCAATCCTGAACATAGTACTTAAATCAATCCTAGGTCCTTCGAGAGTTTATACTGAAAAGTCCAGATTAATTATTACAAAGAATTAAAAGTTAAGATTACAGGGCAAGAGTATATACGCCTCATGCAAGAATTTTACGGCCTCCGCTCCACATGTAGAAGACATCCGACAGCGATGTCTAAGGTACAATCGCAACTGATTCCCATCGACACGGGTCGACTATGGATCCGCCACGACGGTGGCAGAGTCTTCGGCCTGAAGGGGGAAATGCGTAAGCCAGAGATGAGGTGGAAGGAATAGCAAGAGGGTATATTCACAGACGCACCTGTGGCGGGACATACTTGTTCTTCCCATATTCCCCATCCGCATATCTCTCTGTCGCACGGTCGATTCGGACGGACAGCTCGTCCGCGGACGTGAACTCTGACGGACGTGCGAAGACGTCGCGCGAAAGATGGGTGCCACGGAGCCCGGCGGACTTGATGTGAAAGTTGGTGTCGACGTCGTTGATGCGCCCGCGAATCACGGCGCGTGCATTCAGACTGGCGAGGAGGGCGTTGGAGTATACTTCACAACGTAGCGCATTAGTCTATTGTGCAATTAGTGGAGAAAGGGGACTTACGCCGTCCAATGCAGAAGTAGAAGGACGCATAAATCAGCGTCTTTGGCGAGGCAATGAGCTGGAGGCGCATCAGCTGGCAGTATTTAACATCGCAACTAACGCACCGAGATTAATGACGCTACGGCACACAGACTGCACAAAGATCAGTGGGTTGCTAGAGGGGTAGACAGGTCCAAACCTGGTTAGCCTGGCATGATAAATAAGAAAAAGTCAGTGTCTGGTAGCCTCCATCAGGCTGTTCTCACAGTCCGGTATTAATTGTGAAGAGGATCTGAATTTAACCGCGTGGAATCAATGATCCGGGGGAAAAACGGAGTGCGGGGACAACGTACCAATCTGTTAACCATAGTTTCCGTTCTAATACCAGAATGAGCTTTAATTATGGATCACAAGTTTTGGACACTTACTCCCGAGATGTGGGCCGCGTCCGATACAGCATAAAACACAGTGTCGAGGTAATAGTGACGTCGGCAGCGGTAGACAGAGCGTTGATCGAAATAGTGAGCGGCTGCATGCGATACGACTCGAAATCAGTTCAGAACGGCTGGCGAAGTGATAAAAAATACACACAGAAATTCTGAGCAGGCGCTCATATGTCCCAGCCTGCAGGCTATTGAAACTGGGATCAAAATAATACTTTCTCAGAAGGGAAGAACGTACGCAAGAACGACCCATGCTTCGGGGGGTGGGGAGGTATTGGAGTCTGATTATTCGTGGATGTTTCCTTCACGCACCTGTACCGCACGCGGAGGTGGCAAGTACCAAGACCAATATAAATCCTGTCAGAAAAATATTGTGGTGGCTCACTGTCCGTGGGCATTGAGTTGTCAAGTCCGGAAAGAAGAACAAGGTACTCACTCCTCCATATCCGATAGGCATAGAATCTAAGGAAATGTGTGTAAAGACAACATTGTTTGAATAGCAGTTACCGCACGATTGGACTAGTCCTGCAGTGATCCCCTGACTAAGCCTTAGTTTTTTTGATTCCCACTTGTTGAGATTCCTTACTGTTGGCAGTGCCTCGAGCTACAGAGTTGGACGATTAGTATCAGACTGATAGGCTGGGATTTTTGCTCACAGAGACGCTCCAGATCATCCTCTGCAATGCGTCGTGTGTGCTGCAAAGGAAGAATGAGACAAGGCCGGGATCTGTGCATACTGACCTACTAATAGTTTGATATCAGATAATGATACACTGGATCATTGTAGGCGTCGACGTCAATTACTTGTCGGAATGCCAGAATTTCACACATACTAGTGTGAATGACGAAGGACAGATGCAGAGTGTCAAGGAACAAAGTCGATGCCACCTTTGTTTTATTCAGTGGTCAGCCAATATATGAGAAGATGTAGCGCATTACCAGGATTTTCAAGATCTTCGCATCTCGTACATACCCTATGAAAGGTCGAAAATGTTAGACATGGTGCAAATCAAGGGCGTACGCGTGAAATAAAATAAGCACTGGAGCAAGCTGATTCCGTACAGAACCGCGCTAACAATTACACCAAGAAGCATAGAGCCCATCCTATCTTCCGCCTGAGCTTAGGACGGAATGAGCCACGAAACAAAACCCACGTATTGTCCAGAGGCGCGCCAGGATGCAGGGTAGCTGCAGACATGAAGGATGAGGTCAAGGAGGATGCTCGCTACTTGTGGGCGACAAGGGACCGCGTGTTAAGACCGATCATAGCACTGTCAGGTGGAGCTTGATATATATGTGGGCCCCATCAATGCAGACCCTTCGAAAAACGAAGAAAATTCCCACAAGTGTTTCCATGTCAGAAGCGCGAGAACATTCTTCATGAATAATTGTGCGGCAGCTGTGCGGAGCGCACTCAATAAAATAGACTTGTGGTCCGTGAGCGGCCATGGGCCATGGCGTGAGTTGAGAATCCCCAAACGGGCAACGGCAAGCCTATAAATGGTTGACGGCGTTTGCCGACTCGAACTGCCGTACGCCAGCGCGTACCAGAAAGACGGGTATGATGTTCTTTTTTCCAGAACGCTGGCAGGAACACCGGCACACAGATATTCGGGGTCGAAAAGCAACCGCATGCGACATCGGCCCCCGTCTTTTCACTCTTATCTATGCATCCTACCACCACCACAATCGTTCTGCCCCTTGCAGGCGTCCTTTCTTTAATCGTCGTTCGCCAGCTTTTCCGAAAACAGCGCGGAATCCTCCCCCCCGGGCCCACAGGTCTCCCCGGTATCGGTGTACTCCACTTTTCTCCCGCTGTTTCACAGTCCTGATGTGCCACTCCTCACCCCAAAGAATGTCCTTGACATGCCCGCGTCAACTGAATGGCTTACATTCGCCCAGTGGGGCAAGAAATGGGGTGCGTGCACCTACCAAAGTTCACGGATAACTCTTATTTTCTCATTATACAGGCGGACTATGCTCTGTCACTCTTCTCGGTCAGCCCATCGTGATACTGAACACGGCATCGGTAATGGAGGACATGGACTCCAAGGGCGCCGTGTTTAGCACGCGCCCTCGGCTTCCGATGGCGGGTGAATTAGTGGGATATGCCCAGACCCTTGTCCTAATGCCGTGAGCATGAGTTTATTGTTTGCTGGGCATGTTCTTGACGCCTTCGTGCAGTTATGGCGCCCGATTTCGCACTTTCCGCAAGTACTTCGCGAAGACAATTGGCACTCCCAACGTGTGAGTCCCCTCCTCCAACCTTTACTTCTCAGCCATTGATGATTTAAAACAGCATGCGCCGATTTGTCCCGATGGCTGAGGCTGAAACACACCGGTTCTTGAAACGGTTATTGTCAAAACCGAATGCGGACAGTATCAGCGCACATGTGCGAAAGTAAGTTTAAATTTGAAATCTTCCCTTGCTATCCATTCTTCACGTTCCGGATTTAGATTGACAGGCGCGCTTGTTTTGCGCATAACATACGGAATCGAAGTCCAGGAAGAAGAAGACGCATTCGTGACGCTCATAGAAAAGGCGAATGACAACTTTAATATCGCCACCGCACCAGGAAAGTTCGAATGTTCATCAAGGGTGTCAGTTTCGTGATTTGTTTCCAGGCGCATTCCTCGTGGATGTCTTCCCGGCAATGTTGAACATTCCCGAGTTCCTCGCGCCGTTCAAGCAAACAGCGCGCGTGTGGGCGCGTGCCACGAAAAATATGGTCGAGGCACCGTACCTCTTTGTTCGACGGCAAATGGTATGCCGTGGGATCTTTACCACCCGTACGGGCTGATATATCGCATTCATTTCAGACGGCCGGAACCGCACCGGTCTCTTTTGTCTCAAGTCTTCTGGAAGACGAAGAGAAGCTCAGTGAGGAAGACGTGCACGATATCAAATACACGGCTGCGTCCTTTTATGGAGGTATGTTCCCAGTGACCATCTTCAAAGCTATTCACAGACATCGTTCGATATAGGTGGTGCGGACACCACAGCTGCGTCTCTATACGCATTCTTTCTCGCAATGGTTCTTACTCCGGGTCAGCATTCTTCCGTGCGGGTTCTCTTCTTCCATTTCATTGCTTTTCAATTCTAGATGTTCAATGCACGGCTCAAGCCGAAATTGATTCTGTGGTTGGAAGTGCGCGCCTGCCCTGCTTGGCAGACCGTGAGCAGTTGCCGTACACTTCTGCCGTCGTGACGGAGCTCTTGCGCTGGCATAGCGTTGCACCGCTCGGTGGGTCGCCTTCCGGCTCCCCCTCCCCAGCGTTCACTGTAATATAGGTGTCCCGCACGCGGCGATGGAGGACACCGTCGTCAACGGCCATCTGATACCCAAAGGTCTGTTCAGGTACCATCTTGAGCTTTGGTCGCGATTTTTTAACGCAATGCAGGCTCCGTGATCATCGCCAACCTATGGTACGGCTCTCGCATTTTCCGCTATATCCCGTCTCATATGCTCACCAGGAACATGCTCAACGATCCGGAAACATACCCTTCCCCAGCGACCTTCGATCCCACGCGCTACCTTGCGACCGTACCACAGCGCGACCCGCGCACGATCTGCTTCGGCTTTGGGCGGCGCGCTTGCCCAGGCAAGGAGCTCGCAGAAACTTCGGTCTTCCTCTTCGTCGCAATGACGCTCGCCACCTTTGACATTACCCGCGGAGCGGGCTCCCTACCCTTGCATGAAAACAGCCAGGGAACAATCAGGTACGCCGAATTGTTCACGCGGGTGTCGAACCGGAATGATTAACCAAATGCCATGCAGTCACGCGAAACCGTTCGCCTGTGTAGTGAAGCCGCGCTCTGAGCGTGCGATAGCCCTCATTTCGGCGGAAATTTGATACATATGGATTGTAAAGGCCTAAATCTCGCCCTGGAATGGCGAGAAGCGCTGAAGAATTTGCTACCATTATACTCGCGTCGAAAACCCACTTGCGCATTCGAGTTTACGCCAAGTAGCTAGCGAAAAAGTCTTTTATGGCGAGTGATGCCGACCCGCCCGTATTCCACGCGTTGGCGAGTTCTGCTTGTATTTTCCGTGCATTCTGCCGCTTCTCGTTCCCCACGTCGCTGCGGCACTGATCGATAATGTCTCGGAATTCGACCTGCATTGCAGCGCGCGTGCCTTGCGGCGCATATCCATTGTGGAGCGGCTGAAGCCCCGTTCCCGAGCGAACTTCCATCAGGTGGAACGCGACGTTCAAGTTCTGCGAGAGATGAACGGCCGCGATAGGCTGATCCGCCTGGAAGGGCCAACATATCCTGTTGGAAGGTTCAGAATCCATCCTGAAACACGAGAATTGTCGTACATGGGGACACCTGTTGTGAGGGCCTCAAAGACACCACCATGGCCGCAATGGGTCAAAAACCAACCTGTCGCCTGTGCAAGGAATATAAAGTAATTGGGACGTATTTTGCTTTGGGGAGATTGGAACTACGTACCGGGTGGGTCATGATGTATTGCTGTGGGGCCCATACCGCGGCCTTGCCAATACCTGAGGCGTCAATCTTCGCCACCAATTTGTCTGGAACAATCGCAAAAGGAGAAGCATGACATAAAATCTACAAACAAATTGAATCGAGGCCTCCATTGTTTGAAATGAAACTCACAAAAGGGAATTGCTTCTCAATCAACGCATCTACAAGATCCTCCAGTTGGTGCTCGAGCTTCGGCCAGAATACGGACCCGAAGGATATCTATTGAATTCAGATCAATGACCGGTGCACACCGAAAAATCACGACGTACGAAGAGCACTGACTTCTCGCCATGCCGGGATCGCATAGAATTCAGAAATGATGCAATTCCGGCATCCGCAGGTTTACCGGGTAAAGTCTGGATTTGTTCGGTGCCGTATCCAGGGGGAAGGAGAGGCCCGACCACATAGACGGGCTTGTTCATCGAGTCTTTGATCCATGCTTCGAGTGCAACGAGAGTCTCCCCGTCGTACGCCGGAGCTGTGTTGAGAAATAATCCGTCGCATGCTGTTAACATACTAAGAAATATTTGTAAGCTTAGATGGGCCGAATGACAATCCACAACGCACTCGTGGGCTGCTCGGTGGAGTGCTGCAACGGGAGCAGCGAGCGTTATCTTTCCTCTGGGTGAGGCTGAGTTTCCAACTCAAATGGCATATAAACGTACCTGGGGAAAGGTCTCGTAGTCGTATACGGGCGGGATTCCTGGGATCCGGAGGACTGTACCGTCCATGTGCGTGTAGACCTAGCTCTTCATCGGTAAATATGCACCCACACAAAGGAGCGAAACATACCTGATCCCCGACCTCGTCCGCCGTCTTCCCCAGTCGCAGCGCCTCAGCGTCGATCTTCGGGCCCAGGTCGCCTTGGCCACCCATCGACGCGGGGCAGAACATGCGGATGAGAGCGCCGGCGTTTCCGGCGACGAACATGAAGATGGGTATTATGGTCGCGCTGATGGACCGCGTTGCGTGGAGCTGGGGAAGAGCGAACACATCCAAGATGAGAGCGGCGGGAGGAAGGACCGCAGGGAACTCCGTTCCCGTGGTCGCACATTTAATGGGGCTGCCGCGGTACAGAGTTTCGTACGCCGCCGGGTAGTGCTGGATTGCCTTGGGCATCAGCGCGAAGACGTCGGTTTCAGTGGAATCGAATAGCGACACAATCCTTTATATTTAGCGGATATTCAGCTTCACGCACAAGAACGTAGGTAGCCGTTGTGCACACCTGATCCGATCCAAGGCCTCGTCCCCCGCCGGGAATTGCGCCACGATATCGGCGTGTGCCGACTGCAACCAGTTTGGAGCCATAAGGATTGTGATGAAAGTGGTCCCCTGGGATGCGAGCCTAGGGATCGGCGCCGTACGTACCGCATACGGTACGGGGCAATATACGGACCATACGGGATACGGTGCCAGTACGTACGGCCAAATACGGTTGGTCATTGAGCTTCACGGTACGGTACGGGTCATATACGGCCGTATTACGGACATACGGATGGTACGGTAAGTCGCTATTCGAGCTCAATGATGTCAACCTCATCCAGTACCTCAATTATTTCCTTCCGAGCAAGGCGGATGTGCGCTTTGAGGATCATGAGAGTGCGAATCGTCTCGGGCTTGAGTTTTGCACGGCGCAACGCAATTGTATCGCGGCCGCCGGAGAACACACGTTCGACAGCAACTGCTGAGCCTGGTAATTACGATGAAAATTTGAACAATATGATGAGTAATTTAGGAAGTAGCTTACCAGGAATGCAGTGCACGTCTCGGGCCATTTTGTACAGATGCGGAAACAGACCGCGGTTCCCATACCACCAGTCCAGAAGGTCCGTTCCCTGGATTGGGAGTGGTGTCGACGTCATTTCGAAGTAACGCTGCAACTCATCACGCTGAGTTGACGCGGATGCCTGATTCCGGGAAACACGATCAAGGAAGCTTGTTTTCCGAGGAGACCCGCTGACATGGACTTCTGTTGAAGCGGACACAGAAGGTTCACCTACGGATGGGGTCGGGTTTTTGGGTGCGTAAACCTTCTCAAACTCGGCACGTAAAGACCTCTTGGCTTCTTCCAGATCAGCGGAGAGCTGCCAGTCATCCGCGAACTGATCTTTGAGAGTCACGTATCCGATTCGAGGGTCCAGAACTGAAAGAGATCAGCAAGATGTAGGAGAAGAACGAGATCACGCCTACGGGCCGCCCAAATGTAATAATGTGTCGCGTCGAAGAGATAATAGTAATCACTAAGCTTTGTGTGTGCTGCAGTGAGCCCGCCGACGAGCTCAGCTGGTGTACCAACTGGTAGCTCTGCAAGGATGGTCCTAATATGGCTCTGGAGTTCTCGAAAGACGAGATGAGTCTGCGAGAGCATGGGCTTGCTTGTGGTCGACATCTCGGTAGTTGCTTGCCGGAAAAGACTCAACCATGACCGGACTGTTTGTAGCGCATCCCAATCTTCGGGGGAAAGTTTTGAGTCAGCGAGATCTGCCGTGCTGCCGACGTAGCGATTTATGGCGTCTCTATTGTGCAAAGCACGTCCTAATTTTCATCAGTATTTTGCACTCCAATCATTCGAAGTGAGGCATACGGAGCATTTGGTGAGTTGAGGTCCATCTCGTTCTCACATCCAAGATGAGCATGAGCTCAGCCTCGGTGAGTGCAGCGTCAAGGCGATCGATAGATATGCGAACATGTAATTCCCAAGAACGACGCCTCTGAGGCGACCCGCGAACATGCTTCACAATACGGCGAAGCTGCGAAGAATAAGCACAATATTACGTTCATGATTGATGTCAAACATACCTTGAAAATGGCGAGAGATATACCCTCGCGCGGCTGTACCACGGTGGGAATTTGTGGGAGTGCCTCGGACTTCTCGCCGAAAGCATCTTCGCCATCTTCATCAACACTGTTCGCCTGCATGCGATCCGCTTCCTCAGTGTCGACATGAGTGACTGTCTCCTGGTATGAAACACGACCCCGACTCTGGACTTTTTTTGACTCTTCTTTGGTGAGGGCTCCTACCGTCTCGAGGAGCTAGATCCGGAAGTCAGTATCGAAATATCAATCACGAATTAAGGCAAACCTTGAGAGCAGCGAGGTGTACTGTGTGTGGCATGCAGCGCATTCTTGATTTTTTAGCGTCAAATTTGATTTTGTCCGCAGCGCACTTCGCTTCAATGGCCGTGAGCATGGTATCATTATTTGTCGCGTTGTCCATAACAAACGCGACAATCTGGGGTCGGTAAAAATATATCAGAGGAATGGAGCTGTTATACGCACGCGTCCTTTAAGACCATAGATTTCAAGCGTCTTCCAGACTGCATCAGCCAAGCTTTCACCGGAATGGTCGCCGGTCAACTCCGCAAAGTCAATGAGACATTCTTCTGCAAGACAATTCATTGCTCGGAAGAATTTGAGCAGGAGGAGAGGCTTACGAAGTTTGCCATTGTTGTCAATCCAGTGCGCAACAATGGCGACAAACGCATGACCATTACTCGAAGTCCAGGCATCAAGAGAAACAGAAAAATTCGATTCATTAGCCTTGAAACAAATTGAGATTGAAAGCACTACTAGAAACCATCCCACATACCGCAAAAAGAGCTTTCAATTCTTTCTCGACGTCCTCGCCCATCTGCATGATTCGCGTTCTAACTGCCTTCGGACCCGGGATCCGAAGAACGCGACCAGAGTGATAGTGAACATAATTTAACAAAGCCTGGAACTCGGGTTCCAAAACCACACTAAAAGGCTGGTCGCAGGAGGCGATCCACTTTGCCAGCAATTCCTCGAAATGACTTTGATCCCAAGGTTCCTGATTCGACATTAGAAAGTTAGAAAATAAGCATGGATAGCTCACCATCGATTTCGCCGCTTGTTTTTGAAGTGCACTCGCTATATTACCTTCAATCTTATCAACTTTTGATTGATACCTCCGGGCCACTTCAGGCGTCATTGGCTGCTCGCCCTTTGCGATGAGAAGGTCTTCAGCAGGTGGCTCTGCTGTGCCCTTCTCGTTCCAGACGAGATACATGCGCCAATAGTCGGGGAAATGGGTTTTGAGGTGGTTCCGGAGAGCTGTTCGACTTTGTCGGCATTTGATTTACTGTGAGATAACAACACTTACGAGTTACATTACCGTTCGCGCCTGCTGTGATCGGGACGAGGGCCTTCCCGAGGTGACATTTGTAGTACTTGGCGTCCTTGAGTGGATTTTGCACGTCCGGCTGCGGAATATACTCGAAGAAGTTCCAGATGGCGTTTTTCTGAACATCGTGAGAAACAAGGTTGAAATGAGGGTTAAACAACCCACTTTGACTGGTGGAGGCTTGCGAGTAGCCTTTGCCGAAGGTTCTGATGGTGAGACGCCGGCCTCAGGCTGAATTGGATCCTGTGTTACGGTTATAGCACCCCAAAACCAACAGCAAAAGAAAATGTACACTCGGTGCAGCTGTCTTTTGCTTCTTTTTCGGCGCAGCTTTCTCTTTGCCCTTGGAGCGAGTTCGGCTGCTTTTCGGGTTGGTTTTGGACGGTAGGACACTGGCTGCCTGCGATTTTCCCATGGGAAATTCTAGCGCAAACGGGAATCACAAAAACATACCTCTTCGCCCTCAACTGTCAGCCCCACCTCGCTGTCAGTGCTTTCACTACTAGACTCATCGTTGTCAACAAAAAAATCCTCCCCTGATGCTGATTCTTCCACATCGACATTCAAATTAGCAGGTTTCGCTACCCGCGGCTGTGCCGTCTTGCGTTTACGTTTTTTGCGTTGGGCAGGTTCATCATCTGACTGGTCTTTTTCAGCCTCAACCGCAGCCTTGTATCGGGCACTTGGTTCTCGGAGGGAGTGCGATGACCGGTTAGCTATAAAAGGATCCATTAGAACTGTTTTCAGGGAAGACAATGAAAAAGAATTGATATTACAAGTACTTGCACCACCGAGGAGGGACACGGAAAGTGTGATACGCGACAATGCCGCTAGACCATGACTCCCGACGGTGTCATCCCAGTCCATGGTTCTGGACAAGAATGAAAATGACCGTGTTGAGGGTCGTACCGAGCTCGCAAAATCCGACGGGAGGTATCCTTCTTTCCAGAGATGGATGCCAATAGAATAGAGGGGTGTCTCCTTGGTAACTCCTGGTACAATTAAAGCGTGCCGGCGGTGATTGAAGACTACTCACGCAGATGAACAGGTCGTTCAGCGTCTGTCCCATGAATAAAGATCGAGAACCGGTGGTATTTAACCAATTGCTTAAAGCGCCGGGGAGACAAAAGTTGCCAATGCCCGCGCCGCTTTCGGTATTTTACTAGGTACTGAGATAAGGATTCCGTCCAAAAGTACGAAGGACATAGAACAATCGCTAGGAGTTTGATCAGAATTAAGAGACAAAACAGACTTTTAGCACAACTCACCGAAAACCGTCAAGAAGATTGTGTTGTATACGGACAACCCAACAACCCCCAAAATAGCGACACGGTCCGAGGGTATGGCAGAGAGGATAGGCAGCGCAAGAGTTAAAAAAAGCGACATTATCGGGATTATGCCGAATAGTGTACATTTCAGCAAAAAGATCATACTGAGCTTTGCGCAGTCTCCGACACAGCGCAAAATCTCTGTACCTGTATATGGTGAGATGCACATGAAGAAATATGATAGGAAGATGGCCCACTCTCATTTATGCTGAACCTCGAAGATGGTGGATCTTTCAAAGCAGACGAAGGTGAGCTTTCTTGCATGATGGTAAATCTTGCTGGATACGTACGAGTGGGACCCGAATTTTATACAAGGTGATGGTGCTTGCAGATGGAGAACGAGTCGGGTATCATCCAGGGACGAGTGGAGCAGAATGGAAAAAATACAAAAAGGATGCCTCAGAAAGGAAGAATTCAGGGGAATATTCAGGGAGGAGAGCCAGGGAAATATATTGTTGAAGCAAGGGCCAAGTGAAATTAAGTGGTGGCGTTCAGGCATGGCGGCGACTACGCGTCAAGATAAGTTTGCCGTACGGACCGAGGTCATTGCCACATACTCGGATCTAGAGGCCGATGCTACTTGGGGTAATTCTGCTGCATGATGCAAATAAGCCGATGATCGGACCGTACCATCCGTATACAGCCGTATACGGGTCATACGGTACGGAGAAATACAGGTCCGTACCGTATACGTACGGGTTGTCCCATATCTTATCAGATGGCTCACGGTACGGAGGAATTCCCGTACCGTACGTACGTATCACCGTATGATACGGATACGGTGCCGATCCCTATGCGAGCCTGCCTGCTAGAGCACACATCGGACGTACGTGCCCTGACGGGATTTGAGCAAGTCCACTCGATTGGATTTTCGGAATGCTCACCATACGCCGGAATCGGCGAGAAGTAGATGTTGAATTTCCGACGGCGAGGACATGGCTACAAGATGCTGGTGTGCTCTGGATTAGCTCTGCCAGCTGATAGGGAGCGCCCAACCAACGCCGTCACATCACGCACATCCCGGGCATTTGCGGGTAGTACATCCCCGCATAGCAACGCATATCCGAGTCCGACTCTCGGTGATCGAAAACAAGATATCGATGACAGCACAGAAATGAGAACATGAAATCTGAGAGTCTAAAAATCAGGCCAAAAAGCAAAGAGCCCCTAGAGGTTACTGACTCGACTGAGTTCAGGTCCAACTCTAGGAACACCGAACAAGTCGAGACCGCTTAAGAATCCGGTAGGCACAGCCCCTATGGAGCGGTCTGGAGCGGTACGCCTTCATACTCGAGTATAGGGGCTGTCATCGACCATACTATGTATAGCCTCAAAATGCCTCCGAGTCGGGGTGGCCTCACTGCCAGTGAGGCCACCTGAGGTCCTGAGGCCGCCTCGAGCTCAGGTCATAGGTGGAATCTTCCGATCGCGTCAAGATCGCGTTTCCCGTTGGTTTCCCGGAGGCACATCTCTGGGACCGATTCAGAAGCATGAGCAGAGCAGATCGAAGACTTCCAGTAAGATTAACGAGGGCGGCAGAGGTGGGAATCGAACATGCACGGTCCATGCTCGAAAAAGAGAAGGCGTGTGTGGCTGTGCTAAAGATCAAATTGATCATCTGATAGTAAGCTGAGTTTGAATTTGTACCTCACCTATTGCAACCGGCGTCGCCGCTTTTTTGTTGTTCCGCGACTCGATAAATTTTTCAACACAGGTGCTTTACGTGGGTCTGGCATCATCCCAGTGTCTTCTTTGCTGAATTATGACTAAGAATTTCCCGTTCGAGGAAGTGGAGAAAAGGCAAGAACAGCCTGCCCTTAGATCCGATCTGAGGGCAGGTCAGAGCCCCCGAGGAGTACTTACCTCTGTTCTATAATTTCGCACTGGTAATATAACCCCGAAAGTCATTCCAAGGCCGCGGGTTGCGATCACTTCTGGGCGCCCTGTTGTAGTTTGGACCTCGCATCCAGCCGTGTTGTAGTAGAGTAACCTCGCTATCCAGTCCGGATGGAGACGCGACGGTTACGCGATGTTTGGTTCGGGCGGGTTATCACGGTTCACGGTGTATATACGAGAAGCCTGCGTCCGATTCTCTTCAGTCTGAAGAGAACGGTCGCAGGTGAGTAATCTGTATATTATTCCAATGTATTCAGTCTGAAGAGAACGGTCGCAGAACGGTCGCAGGACCCTGAACTCTTGACCTACAACACGCCCACCGGCGACCGCCGCCTGCTGAATACAACACCGATTCTGGTTGTAGGTACGGGGCGACGATAGATTTGGATTAGATGGCTGGCTTTAATTTTATGGTCTGGATTGTGGCTATGTTCGCCACATGCAGCGCAATACAAGTTCCTCATTGAGTAGCGCCAGGTCATACTGGTGCGGCTTCGTCGAAGGCTTCTCGGGTGTCGTATGGTACATACTGGGCAAATTGTACCGCTCCCTCTGCGTGTTGTGCTACTGTCAATTCTCTCGGATGGTTGACGCAATCCATGTTTCCCGTTTATCTTTGTTCCGCGGAATGTAGCGACATACGCCCTGGAATTCTCTTCTGTTGCTCTCCGGTCGCTCCTGGGTTTATTGTACTATCCCTTCATGTCAGACCCTTTCAATCTCTTGTTATTCCGTCGTTTCTTACCCGCCGTAGTGCTCTGAAGGCAAGTGACGTACACGCGGGATATGAGATGAAAGCTTGAACTGTGGCTCAGATTTCTGGTGGAACATACAGCGCAGCCTGATCACAGAGATGTTGAAGCTAGAGCGCATAACGGAGGAAATAGCTCCGCCGATGTGTAGTGCATGGTATTTCGAGATCACTCACCATTTGTTTCATGTCTGTCCTGATTGCCCGCTTTACTATATGCCCATCGGCTACTTACGACACCGCAAAAGAGTACCGTGGTTCACCCTTGGTTAGCAAACTTCAAACACCAAATTCACTTCCAACACAGGTGGCTGGTCGGACGTACATAGAACCGAGACCGCGCGCAACCAAAAGGCAAATCCTTGCCACTCGGGATCATGCCGCGAAGAATCGACGTCGGGTCCTATCCAAGAATCCACACGTTGTCATCCAGAAGTCAATTCCAAGGCGATGAGTGACCGCTGCCTCGCCTAGGCTGTGTGTGGTCTTTGATTGAGGGAATGCTGTCTCCGTCTGCCGGTCGGAGTTGGCTCGCAATTGTGAATTGTAGTTCTTAATTCAAACCCTACCACCGCAATCGGTCCTGCTAACACTGGCCGTGCTGTGAAGTACAATAAAAGAAGAATATTTCCCCCCAAGTGCTCCCCGCACTATCTGTGCCGCTCAAAGGCGAACAGCTTCCACCGTTGATGACGTCGGCCCTTGCCGAACCCGTAGCATCACCAGTCAGCTTTGTGGGCGCCTGCCGATCAGGACCCCGAGCGTGCCGTGTTGAAGCTCATCTGGTACCGCGGATCCAGCCGGAGGGGTGGGGCCGCGTCCTGAATCCATCATTTTTTCTCTCGGGGTTGAGAATGAGTCAGCTGCATCGTAAACTTTCATACCTCAGCCTGCCGCTAACCCACGGAAATCCGCCGCCAAACGGTGAATCCAGATGGTTACAGTTTCTTCTTATCTCAATGATCCATCCTTCTTTTCCCTGCCTTTCATACGGTGTTTGCGCTTCGTCCGCGTCGATATTGATTACGTGGGATTTCTCTTTCATTTAGTTCTTTGAACCTCTTGCGATGAGAACCGTACTCCAGTTTCAGTAGAATCTTTTTCCATCAGGTGTGTCTATTTTTTTCCTTCAGGTGTGTCTATTCCCATTTGCCTTGGAATGGCCTCTCGGAACTGCCAGCCGGGATCATTCGGAGTTATTCAAGCCTTTATAGAACCAAGGGCCGCGGAGGTGTTTGCTCCAATTTTGGAAACTTGGTGCCGGTCGTTTGTTCTCACACCGGCGGTTAAAACGTTCATTCGTATCTTGTGAACAACCTCGTTTGAGTACGAACCGAGAATGCGGCCGACTTAGCTTTAACTTTCCATCAGGCTGCAACTTCACACTCGCTAGGCACTGAGCACGGCGGAAAGCTGTACGGAATAAATAGTGAACAGGTACGTGGTCCGGGGTCCCAGCGGTGAGCACGGCCAACATGCATCAGACGACCGCCGGAAACCTCGCTTATCGCGTGCTCTAGGTTTCCATAGGAAGCACTCAAAACCAGGCAAGAAGCTCGAACACGCGTCGTCGGTCTTCGAGGATCAGCGCCTCCATCAGCGTATTCAGTTCATACCCAATTATCCCAAGCCGATCCGCCTGATCCACGTCTGTCAGTGTGTTCGGCAGATTATTTCCTCCGGTCATGGCTCTTGCTGCCACGGATGGCTTACGTCGATTCGGCGAAATCTGGAGGAGGGGATGACCACCCAATAGCCTCCAGTAGGAGTTGTACAAAAAAAAGTTCCGAATCCTTTTGTTGACAAATTTTTGAACATCTATACTACTACAATTCCGAGTTTCTGGCCCTTATTAATTGGATGATGTACTCACATGAAGCGCGGGTGGGAAGAACAATCATGCTCCGCAGCCGGCAAGCAGGCCGAAAATGCAAGCGACATATTCCAAATCTATTCGATTGAGTGTCAGCCTCCGCCGAGCATGGACTTACTGAGACCCAGTCGAAACGACGACAAACTGTGGAACGGCACTTCTCTCATATATAAGCCCACCGCATTGCAGATGAAAATTGAGGCAATCATGCCTACAGCACCCTCTTCCGAAACTGACAGCCAACCGGAAAACACAAAACGCGCTTCCATGCCGATACCACTGAACCGCCGCCGCACGATGATAGCATGCAACTCATGCAGGAGAAGGAAGATTCGGGTATGTTCTTTTTCAACTTGAGGTGCCTGGCATAGCTCTTCGCTAACATTATTTATCTGCTTCAGTGCATAACCTCAGAACAGCCCCCCACGAATCCTTGCACATACTGTAAAAGGAAGGGTTTCAATTGCGAGTATGTTGTGGTGAGCTCAGCGGATCGCGGATCGACCAGCCAGGACGATCTCGCAGCCTCTCCGCCTGACGTGGAATCATGGAAACCGCCCAGAACATCTGCGAATTTCACTTCGACGCCTTCGAGCCCCAGCTCACCATCAAACTCGAGGCATCACACACAGTCGCGTCCGGGTTCCACCAGGTCCTCCCCAACCTTTCCGCCTCTGCGTACTCGACGCAGGAAGGCTTGCCATCGGCGGACGGTTGATTCTACACATTCTGCCCCCGGACCGTCATATCGTTCCGGTCTTCCTCCGGCGGCTCTTACAAATCAGTTATACGATCTTCAGACTGCAAACGCACTGGAATATCTATCCAAACGCGCGAGTCATTCCCTACCATCCATATTGCCCGCATCTCTGCCTAGGCCTGCTGAATATTTCGCAGAAGATGTACAGATGCCGGATTTTGATTTTAGCGCTACGGACATGGACGTGTGGGCGCTGGAAGGTTGGCTATCATGATTTCTTAATTTCTCTATTTTCACTTACGATTATACCGACAGTTGACGCGTCTCACTTCAGAGTTGATCCGACTCAGTCTTCGAATTTGGGAGGGGACTTCAGCCAAACGACACCCTGGCTTGGTTCGGATACATGGCGAGGTAGCGTGAGTGATCACCTTCGCTGATGGATCGGACTATACCTACATACTATACTCAGGGAAAATAATGTGCAACTATTGGGTGGGGAAAAAAATGTTTCATGGGACAACCAGCTTGTTCATGTCTCGAGCTTGCCACGCTTTTGAATTTTCAGCCCCAGTTGACTATAGTTTAACTGTCTCGACGAGCTGTATCAGGGTGTGGCTGACTCCACCAACGTTCTCCACGGCAGGAACAATCAACCGTAAGTGAGAAACCTGTGACAGATTGTGGGAGAGCTGCGATCGCTGTTGTTTCGCCAACACCTGCTCGCATAATCTCTCCGTGGCGATGTGCAACGCTGACCATAAACCAAGACTCAATTGAAAATCACCCAGAACTACATCGACGACTGACTTGAGGTGATATCGCACATGATGGCACCATCACTACCCATTTCTTCTGTGATCACAACTAGGGTAGGTCTGTCCTGGCTCGCGTAATCACAACACTGCGCGCCCAAACTTCAATTTCAAGTTCAATCAAGTAAGCGGTTGTCCACGGATACAGAATTTCTCACCGGATATTAGGTGCTGACCCGACGCAGGCTCGGGCTTTCAAGCCCGACCCGAGCCGCACAACACTAATTGGGTTGGAGCACTTTGTATATCCACCCCGAGGACTGCGGTGTATTGTGTATGCAAAACCACGGCAGTATAAATATAACCACCCCTTTAATCACACGCATGTCTTCATGTGCTCACCCAGACAGGTCAAATGTATGAGGTTAGGATCTCTCCTGGCTTCGAAGATCTCAACGTGATGCAGGGAAGTTTCATGGCGGAACTTAGGCGGAACATAAAACTGTTGAACGGATCGGAGAAGATCCCATCCCGTTATCTGTCGGATAACCATGGATTCCACTCCACGATCATTTTCATTCTCCCAACCACGCCGGCCAAATCGGCCGTACGACTCGGCGAATACACGCGCTTACAATCCTCACACTCACATTCCGACTGAATGGCCCTTCGCACAAAATGCACTCGGCCGTCTCAACGCAAGAACACATGTTGCAAGCCACCGCTATGTCGCCGCTCGACTCAAATAATCAAATCACCTACTTGGAGGCCCGTGACCGCTGTCTGACAGTGCCACTGTCAGTGCCCGCCTGCTATCGTGTACCTGACCTCGACAAGTGAACAAGGTGTCGAACAGAGTCGGCCCCGCGCCGTGGGATGGGAGCCGTACCCCGTACCCCGTGCCCCTCTCACCATCCCTCCGGGGCATATACATACCGCACTTCATGAACGCTGAATCAGTATCTGCGCCCCCGACCGGATGGGCGTGGGTGCCGTGGATATTCCAATTTACCACCGGTCCTATGTATGATGCTGATGCGTATTCAGCCTCACCACTCGATCAACGCAGGCATGCTTGCGTTCTGACGTTCCGCAGCAGTCTGAGTCTACGGTGCGTCGGTTGTCCATACTACATTTGTAACCACTCATTGAGGGCGACGAATACCTCCTACACTAACAGCATGCCGAACAGACGGTTCTGAATCTGTACGTCTGCGGCGCCTGCATGCGCATCCCGTACGTCTTATCTGCAACTTCGCGAACTTCGATCAAAGCCGATACAGGAGCGACGAGCCATTAAACAAGCACGGAGCCGAGCCTTTTATACACGAAGCATGAGGCCTGATCTTCCGACGCCATTTTGACTCCAGAAGATTTTGAGAAGGACATAGACCAGAGCGGGAGACAAGCGGACGGATCTTATCAAGAAAGGGTCGAGTGGTGGAGGATAGGTATCGCAGGATAACTGAAGTCGGGTCGGGGATTTTGCTAGATGGAGGTGCTATCAGTCATGAACTTGAGTAGTTGAAGACAGAAAAATAAGGCAGCGATACGGATTCGGGCGTAAATATGAGCGCGGCGGGTCCGAATTTTGGGTGGTTTTACCTTATGTAATAGTATTGGTTTCGCACATTTCTCCTTCGAAATGGATTATTCGGGCTTCGTATCTCACAGGCATTGGCTAATGATGAGGTTTTTTGTGCGGTGGGTGACCAGATATTGTTTATTTTCTTGCTTGGCACAATCGAACGAGAGGATTTACCCTAAATTTGCCTAAAACGGACTCTGGCGTTGCGGCTGTGCTCGGCTGTGCGGATCAGTGATCTGCTGGCCACGTTCCTCCGCCCATCATGACCTTCACGCCTCTAACGCTCTCCAGCCTCAAGACCATCAAGAACACAGTAATCGGTAACCCCTCTGCAAAGCTCCAACTCGCACAGGACCAAGTCTTCGTCCAAACGTGAGGCCCTCCGTCGTCCACAGTCGATGTGCCCCTCTCACCCACAATTCCAGCCTTGTGCAATGTCTGAACGATCCTCCGCCCGCAGACCCACGGGAAGAGGACCTCAGGATTGAGACCGCTCATGTGATTGCGTCAATATCTTATGGTCGGTGTATCGTCCACCCGGGGGTGATCCGAGTTATTGAAGCACTTCCTTAGGATCGGAGGCGGTTTTAGGGACCCTTTTACGCTGCGATGCACCCAGAGCGTTCCTTTACGCCATATCAAAGTTCGAGCCAGACGACACACCCGCTCTGCGGTCGGCCTTTGCCCGTGGACTCCGTGCTTTAGCGATAGCAGTCGCGGAGACCGTCGGGCCTTCGCAGTGGGGCCTTCGCGAGGAACGGGCGGTCATAAAAAACGAGGCAGAAGCGGCGTTGGATTATCTGTTCCAGGTGCGCCTTTGACTCTCTTTAAAGTAATTTTGGATTCAACTCAGAACAACACAGGCAGAGTCTTTGGATCTATATCTACCGCTTCTCGTCGACCCCTCTGCTCAGACGCGCACTTCAATTGCCCAGTTGCTTGGATTTGCTGTCCGAAATGCAGAGCACAGAACCGCCGTGGCTACCTGGCTTCCGCCCGAGGATCGACTAAAAGAGGTAAAGACAAAACGCGGCTGGGAGAAGACCACTGCGTCTGCCAACGCTCCCAATCGGCAAGGCGGCTGGGTGTGTCGCAATCTTACCTCGCTCATTTATGGCAACGACGCGAAGGCTGGTGCTTTAATACCATCCTTTAAATCTACTCATATGTGTGTATAGCTTCAAGAAGCTGCGTTGTGGGGCCTCGCGACGATCGCAAAGGATAATGCGACTGTTGCAGGGGCTCTCCGTAAATCACCCACCGACCGTGACGGTTATTGCAAATCTGAATATCGTGCAGTTCATCTTCTGACGATTTTTTTTATTCAGATCCTTCACTCCTTGCGTTTGCGCTGACGCTTGCAAAATCGCGATCGACCGAGACCCAACTTGCGGCGTGTCTCTGGTGCATTTCATATCTGTCTCCCTCTCATTTTTATTCTCAACTTCTGAATCTCGCTCAGTGCAACCAGCATCATCCGCGCCACAACGGCCGCGGCCACCCAGCCAACGACCAACATCCCGCCCGCGGACGACATATCCACGCGCACGGTCATGAATGTCATCAACCGCATCATCTCCTCGCCCAGCGAGGCGCTGGCCAGCCGCACCAAGGCGTGCTTTGTCTTGTGTACGCTTGCCGCTCCAAAATTCATATCTTGCTCCTCATCCTGATTGCGCCCCATCGCACCGCAGACTACCTCGTGGCAGACCACGCCGCGCTGGCGTTCTCCGCGTATGAACGCGGGTGTCTGACGAAGCTCGCAGCTGTGTTGCGCGACATCACCCCAGTCGCGCCGCGCGCGGAGTGGGAGGAGGACGAGTCCGAGAGTGTCGCGGCGCTGCGGGAGGTGCGCCATCCTTATCTCATTCCATCTTCCATCTTCTGCTTGCCTTGTTTCTCAATCCTGATTATCGAAAAACCTGTTTACATTCCACATTGACAGGCCGCCCTCACCGCTGTTGCCGCCATCGCGCTCTTTGACAACACCATCCGGCGGAGCGTCACCGACGAGCTGCGCCTCCTCGCGCCTATCCACGCCGCGCTCGCGCACCGCGCCGTCGGCGTGCGCTACGCCGGGTGCCAGTGTGTCCGTGCGCTCAGCCGCGCCGTCGCGGTGCTGCGCACGAATATCGTGGATAGCGGGCTGGGGATGGCGGTGTTTGCGATCTTCAAGAAGGACGGGGAGGGGAAGGAGGGGGAGGGAGAGGGGGGCGAAGACCGCAGGGTCACGGCTGCCGCGCTGGCCGCGGTGTGTAATATTGTGAACGAGTTTTCGCCGTTGAGGCCGGTGAGTGCGGTATCCGTTGCTGTACGGTGTCGCTTTCTCTTCGGCCTTGATACTATTTTTTTCTTTCTCTCCTTCTCTTTCATTGTCAAGTTACCTTTCCCTGATTTATACCTTTTCTAATTTGTATTTCTCCGCAGATCTACCTGGCTCAAGGCCTGATGCCGCGTCTGGTGAAGTTGCTCAGCGGCGGGGACCCGACCTTGCGCCTCAGTTCGCTGTGGGCTGTTAAAAATGTGCTCAGCAAGACGAGCGGGGAGACCAAGCGCGATGTCATGCAGTGTCTTGGGTGGGGGCGACTGGCAGAGTGAGTTCTCCTTGTTTTGTTTGTTTTTCGGCGTTCCGCTCTTCATTCGTTACATACTGATGCCCGATCAAGGCTGCTCGAAGATGCGAACGGAGGCGTACGGGAGCAGGCTTTCCACCTCGTGCGCAACATCGCGGAGAATGAGGCTGGCATCGAGATGATCTTCCGCGAGCTCAACGCGAACGTGCTCCTGCGGCACCTCACCGCAGCGCTCTCTGCCGAGGACGACGACGTCGTACTGCAGGTGGGCATACATTCGTCCCCTTGCTTCCTTTCGACTCTTCTCACTGACTCGTCCGCAGGCAACCTACGTCCTCGCCAACCTCGCCAACGGCGCAGCGACGTACCAAACGCACCTCATCACCTCCCCGCCGCTGCTCGCCGCCCTGCGGCATGCTCTCGCCGAGCGCGGCCCGCACGTCCGGCGCCCTGCCGTCTCCGCCGTGCTCGAGCTTGCACGCGCCAGCACCGCCGCGCGGCGCGCACTCGGCGAGGCGGGCATCGGCGCGACGCTGCGGCAGATGTGCAGCGCGAGCGCAGGGTACCATTCGCCGCACGCAGCAGTCGGAGGGGGGTTCCAGCGCGAGCTGAGCAGCGGGGGCGGGGGCGGTGTTGGCGCCGGTGCGCGCGCGACGCCGATGGAGGACGACAAGGATGTGATTGAGTCTGCGAAGACGGCGCTGGATTGGCTGGAGCATGGGGAGGCTTATAGGTGAGGGGGTGTTTTGTTTCGGACTTGTGGACTTTATTTTTTGGACTTCAATGTTTGCTTTTCGACTTGCAATTGGATCTCCCGCGGTATTTGCTTTGCGGTTATTCGACATTGATTTGTATCCATGGTGGTACAATCTAAGTCGGCCCCAATCTGATTGCATCAGACGCAGAATTTGCGCTATGTTCAGATGGCATATATTGACCATCGAACTCAAGCACAGTCTGCCCAGCCTGTTGTAAAGTCAGGCCAAAAATCCCAAATATTTGACTCGTATGGTAAGGGACTTTAAACAAAGACGATCTTACACCTCGATTGTTTGAACCGTATGTACTTGGAGGTCGCTGAAATGCAACTGAACGTAGAATCCATTGCGGTGGCAGGAACTTGAGGTTGACGGGTTCCCACAACATAGGTGTATGGATGGTGTTCTTCGCGCGGTATTGACTGAGCAAGCAACTGTATAATTATCCCGGTTTTGTAACAGATGCTCAAGCGTAAGGACTCCGAGATCGCCGTGGCAACTTGTTATTGCAGGCACGTGTAGCTTTTGCCTCTTGTCAATAGCCACCATCTTGACCAAGCCCTTGCGATACTTGGCCTTGACAGAGTCGCAGCCAGACACCCCGAACCGGCAAGGTATCCGATTTCGTTACTCGCATATGTCCTTTATATGTCCTCGGCTGAATCGATTCTTTCAAGAAAAAATCAGATTCTCGCGTTCCCCTCGGCATGACATGAGGGTTCCCCAGGAGCTTCGAAAACGAAGCCACCCTCAAGTCATGTGCGCTAGTCGCCCGCTCCTTCGTACGGCCCTTTCAACCACTAGGATCGAGCCGTCGTACACTGCGGAGGCTCAATCGGGAATCGTCCCAACGGCTCGCGACCATGCTCTCCACCTCGCCTCATATCGCTGGCTACATTCGCATCCTGGATGTAGATCATAACCCGACCGCGGACTCGTGCGTCGGATTCTAGTAGCGGTCACGGCGCTGCATACCCTGATTCTGGCGGATAATCCCGGTTCGCCGTTCTCGATGGACGCTTCAATTGTCGGTGTATTCTCTCTGCCCAGTCTGCAGTGCATCGAATTGTGCGGATATCAATTCGAAGATACAGCCGAGCTCGAGTCCCTCCTGAGCAAGGCGAAGGGCATAACAATATCTAACCCTCCGGGCTGTCTGTTTCCCTGGGTTCGTCAGCCCGATAAGTAAGTGGAACCCCGGCAGCAGCGAGGCAAGCGAGGTGGCCCTGGAGAAATTGTCTTTGGTTGAGGCGCAGAGACAAGACGTGGACTTGATGTTGGATTTATTCACCACGGTGGATATCCGACATCTGAAGTCCCTTTCTCTCGTCGATACTGACATCACCTGTCTCCTGCACGCGAATGCTCGGTCTGCTCAAACTCGAGGAAGCACATTATCCCCAAGCAAGTGGATCTGTTTGATCCATTCTTGACGGAAGCCTTTCGCCAAATCTCTGTGTTACAGTGTATGAGGATGAACCGGATCCATAGGCAATGGCTGGCACCACTCACCTCGTCGAGATCGAGGTAGAGAAAATCTGGGCCGTCGACATCTTCCTCCTGGTGCTGGAAGACCTGAAGAACCTCATACCCCTGAAAATGCTGAAAGGATTGAAATCGGTACGTCCGTGAAATTCTTTATCCAAAGGGTTTGGCTGTGCAACCAAATTCGAGGCCTTGTGTTGTGTTCAGGGGTTTGTGTGGCAGGAAACCACAAATGTGAATTCGGAGTAATATGAGGTACGTGTGTGGTGATAGTCTTGATAACCCAAACACAGACACTAATTCTTTGTCCAACAATCTCAACAACCAAACTCAACCAAAACCAACTTCAATCCAAAACCCGTTAATCCGCTCTGTTATAATCCGCAAGTCTGTTCTGTTCCATTATAATTTCCGCTAACAATCCCGTAGTATCCCGTAATCTGTTCGCTTTCAAAATCCAGCAAGAGAGACAAATCAAAGGTGTTAACCAGGGCGTAGTATTGTGTCCTATCTAGTACATTTCCCGCTCCCTTTATACCTCTAGTGTTTGTCCTTTCCAAATAGCTGATAAAAAATGCAAAGCCTGCTCCATAGCCCCAATTCCCTAAGCAACCAGCAGTGGAGGCGTCCATATCTCGGCACCAGTCACACTCCCTTGGTGACTTCTCCAAAGGCAGTTCATCCCCCTGCCATTCCTCTTAGCGACAGGCTATACCTGGCAGTAACCATGCCATGTCTGACTACACACTGCCCATTCCTTGGGCGATACACGTCCCCAATGCGTCCGTTACGCACTTGCTCCAGTCCGTGGAGTACCAATTAGGTACGTACTTATTCGATCATATCATCCGCTTTGGCCTTCCTTGATCGCCGTTGTTCCCCATCAGATGCATCGTTCGTGTACAGGTAAGTGGCGCCATTGTCCCCTCCATTCCCATTATCCTCCCGCCGTGAGTTGAACCAACTTCGGGTCTTGCCGGTTACCCTCGGAATTTGCTGAATACCCACATCAGTCCCCTGAACGGAGCCAAATCTTCCATGTTTTCAGGTGCGCAAAATCGCTGCTCTTCAACGCTGCGTATCACGCTTTTGTGGTGCTTGGACCACATGGAAGGGCTAGATGAGTGGTCAGAACTCGATGAACTGCTGCAGAAGACGCTTCCCAGCAGCGTGGAGGTGGAGGTATACACCACGTTTGGGAAGGCCCCGGGGCGAATGAACAGGGACGATGTGGAGAGTGTGAAGGGGTAGATGCCGGCTTTGTCCAACAGCGGGGCGTTGCATGTACATCGTGACACTCGCTTTGACAAGGTCTATGTCTGGCTGGGCAATTGGCAACCGGTTTGCTGTTTGAAAATTATGTTATTAATACTATCCTTGCCAGTAACAGTAGGGGCCTGAAATCATGGAGTGAATGGCCCAGCGCAAAGCATTCAATCAATTGCGTTTCTTATTGGTGGTAGGGGGAGTCACAAGGCTGTCACAGCCCAGAACAACTTCTGGGCCTGAAAGAGTGCCTATATATTGAGCCCGAGATGCCGAGATCATATTGCTCCTGAAACCGTTCGAGCTTCGCGAGAAATCGAATCGCGAACAATCCGCCTATCCTAATCCGTATTTGGCAAGGTCCGCATACTACGCCGATAATACACGCACGGCGATTCTGAGGGAGAAATGCCCGATTTAGTAGATCACTGTTCCATTACTAGCGCGCGCCAACGATTGGGGTGTGCTTGAATGAGATTGATATCAAATTTAAATGTCTTCTGCGCTTAATCAGTGGAATGAAGATGCGGAGGGGTGGCACGGCTGCTTGCATGGCTCAGCACAAGAAGAAATTAGACAGGTTGAATCCAAATTGGATTGTCCGACGTTCGGAAATCCTGTATGCACTGACACTCATCCAGGCCGTCGAACCCCAGAGTGCGTTGGAAAGGCCATCACTTGGCAGAACTTCGCCCTCTTTATAGAATTACGTCTTTCTGTCTGTCCAAAGCCTTCAAACTCCACCAACTTCGCACTCAGACGATGCTGAACTCCGAGTCTGTGCCGGAGCCAAGCCGGAGCACCAAAATCCAAGTGTCTAATCTCAGTGTATCCAACGCTAAGCCTTTCAATCGAAGTGGTGGGGCGCGAAGCACCCCACCACGCTCTTGTGAACATTAAAACTGGGGAAAAAGATCTAAAGGCGGATCCGCTCTCTCAAAGTTGAATGTTCGAAGTTGTAACACCAGTTGGTTGAAGATAGTTTCCAACATGTTTCAAAGGATGCTTTCATTCCAGATGTCCCCTCAAGAGACCTCACTCATCCACCTTGTGATGTAACAGACCGCCGAGGTGGTTGTCATCTGTGGCGATACAAAAGACAGGCGGTGATCATTCGTGTACTACTATTGACCGGTAACAGAGTTACTAGTAAATACTAGAGCTTATCGGCAAATTTATGAGATTTCTTTACGTCACTTGTTGGTCCGATTAAAGAAATCCAAAGGGGCGGCGCAGATACCAGCCCTGGCATTAAATCACCCCCGAGCAGCATTTCTTTATCAATTCAATCGGAGATCAAGCTACCGGACAATTCTATCGGGAGTGAATGGTCGAGAACCAAGAGATTAACGGATCAGACCAAACGTGTCTCAGCAGCGGTGTATCCAAAACACAACTTCCATGACAAAGACATGATCTGCTCCAAATTTTATGCTCTCGAGTTGTAGCCTTGCTGAGTTGAAGGCTTCCTATGCCATGTTCAACAAACGAAGTACGAGTTTCATGCAGGAGGGTCTGGTATAACCATGTTGAACTGCGGTAACCAAACCTGAGGTTGACCAGAATTGCTGCCACCTCCTCGTCGACGACTACCTACCCAGCCTTAAGACCGTTTTAGGCCTTGTGTCCCACAAGATGGACTAGTCAGGATCGCACTGAATACAACGATCAACCCGAATCGGGTCAACAGGCCTTTGGATCAAATGCCAGTCGAAGTTGGGCAGACTCATCAGACAGCGAGCTTTTAATGAGCTTGCAACCACAGTGCAAGGCTTGAATGAGAGGGTTATCAACTGCGGAATCCCCTGCGACTGATACCATCCACATTGTGGTTTGAATAGTCCCGTGCGATTGCACAGCCCACGCGGCGGATTAGCTCACCCTGTTAAGTCAACCCGTATTTGGTCGGACCATAGAGTCAACGTTGGTGGCAACACACACATTGAATCAATATTCCGATAGAATGTGAACACTGCCTCGCAGCTTGTTCGGAAGCCGGTGTCATCATGGGGAGGATCTACTACCAGATGCGGGGGCACGCATTCAATTGAGTAAGTCTATTACTATTGCGGCCATTTATTTCTTAGCGAGTCTCGACTGCTCAGGGCAAGGCTCACAGTGGTTCTTCAAATTGGCCGATACTTTAGGGACTTCCAGCTGCGCCAGAGCTTGATCGACTGCGCAGTCTTCTTGGCAATATTGAAAACTCCTACAAGGTATGCCTTCGCTACGCTCCGGCGTAAGGGCTGCGCATTGAAAGGACTCTCTAAGTGTCAAGAATCAAATTTCAAATGACTTAAATAAACACTGGTTACTGTAAAAGGTTTGGAAGTCGAACAGAATATCAGCCTTGTAATTGAACATGGATGTGACCAAAGTGCGCCGGGAAAGGGGTTTGAATTCATTGAGAACTGTATATGACACGAGAGGTGCATCGCCGCTGGGACTCCCGACAGTGCCGCGACTACAGCTAAAAACGAGCACGACGGGTCTACCAAGGCTAATTCATTTTCTACTGAGTTTGGCATGTCTATGTCAGCCAACAGACACCTCTAGGACACACTGGTATGCTCAATGGTATGCTTTCTCCTGTTGTCATTCGGTTCGTTACCGATGAGCTTCTGCGCCTGCGTGCACCGCCGCTAGCTTCTATCCGATCTAATACAACCAAATCAGTGCGGGTGCAAGAAAGTACTTTGAAACGAAACTGACCAGCGCATTTCCAGAAGCAGGAAATAGGAAACCAAGTCGAAAACACAGTGGCGGCGCAGTGTGATGGTAACTCCCGGGGCAGGGCAAGCAGGTGGAAGAGAACATCGCGCTGGATCAAAGATAACATTGGTGTTTATTCGGAGCTGGGAAACTGGATAGGGAGACGGTAATTCATACCTTCTCATTCACTCCCCATCCTGTACAGTCTGGAAGAATTGAGGAGTGGGGAATGTTAGAATGGAAAAGCGACTCACCCGGATGCAAAGCTCGAGGCATTGAGGAACCCCAACTATTCAATGATGGCGACGAGTTTAAGCTGAACAATTGGTTGAACCTATCTGAAAGATTACAGCCCAGTCTTCCAGACAAAAAAAAGGTCCAGAAGAACGTGCAGATAGTACATGCTTTAGCCCGGTATTTAGAGGTGAGTTTGAGCTTCTTGCACAGCTTGAGGGTTCCGTTTAAATGGCAATGTTGCGTTGATTCTTGTGGAGGAATCCCGGCTTGGGTCTTGAATACTCGAACGTCAAGGCGAAGTATTGAAGGTTAAAGTGGACTGGCTAACGTAGCTGAACATGACAGTCTGGAAAGTATGTTGATGCAGAAGTTGACGGGTCTTTCTGGATTTGATGCGTGTCAAGACTGCGCAAGACGAGGCGGAGAGTCACATGGTTTTGCAAGGTCCATGATTTGTGCTCGAGCTAGAGATGTTTTTGACGATGTTTGCTGTTTTATCTCTTGCCGCATTGTCCGTGGTAACAGACAGAGGGAAGGAGAGAAGAGAGGACCGGGCAGCAGGGGGGGAGACAGAGTGATGCGATTGGGAAGAAGAAGGGTGTAATGGGAGCCTTCCTTTTGAACTGAACCCTTCGGGGAGGATTGCATGGCTGCCGGCGGGATGACTACATATCAAATTAGACTGTGCACCAACTGCGTCTTGTCGAGCAGCAGCTGCACATAAATCAGCTGCTGAGCCACTTGGGGTTTCTCAGGGAACACTATGAGACCGAAAGGAGATAGACATAGACAAACGCAGGCCGCAGTGAGAATGTTGCTTCTGAATTGAGTTGTTTGGGGGAGCTGGTAATTCGCGGGACTCGTCTTTACTGCTCAAGGGTCCCAATTGGGGTTGTCTTTGATGGGTCGCAGTTGTTCCGCAGCGTGGAAAAAACCGAAATTAGGTGTGATGTTCATCATGGGTTAAAAAGTGTGGAAGAATATGATGGACCAAAGGAGTTAAGAATGGCAGAAAACCAGAGGAAGAGCGAACGAGCAACGCTAAATGGGGCTTTAGCACAGGTTACGAGGGATTTCGTTAAAGAACGGTTAATTGATACCTTTCGGCCGCGATTGGATAGGATTGGGTTGCGACGCCTGGCGTGATTATCAATGACAGTTCGAACCTGTTCAAACCTCGGGTTTCAAACGTGATCGAATCACCCAGAAAGGCAACGGAAGTGCACGCCTCACAGCGAGATACAGGACCATAAAACTATGCCTCCCTGCGCAAGGCGCTGTCGGGTGACGAGAAGCCTTCCATTCGGCAATGCCACAACCCAGCAACATGACAAGATAAGATCAAGACTTGATTGTAATCACAGAAGGTTTCGGTGCTCACTTGTCTGCCAACATCTGATTTCTGACAGCAAGGTGAGCGAAGGAACTGTGGATGAATTTAAAGGCTCTGGACTCAGAGGCTAGCTCTGAAAAGCCACTTTTCCCCGTCTGTTTATGCTTCCTTTGTGAGGAACTTGTTTTTTTTCTTTTCTTTTTTGAGTGAGAAATGACAGCAATTTCGCAAATTGGACGGCAGCACGTACAAAGCTTCGCTTTCCATGACCCCACGCTGATCCCACGTCTCAAGCCATGTGGTGGGGACAGCCAGGAAACCCTTCTCTGTATCTGTAATTTTTAATCTGAATGAGCTCCGCGAATTTCGTCCCTGCGAGTCTCTCTACACGAGGCATCTGGCACAGATTGCAAATCTCTATTTCGTTGAATTTTGTGGCCGCGCAACCGAAATGCGAAGGAGTAGGATAAAAAAGCACATAAAATATACATGACCACAGGAGGGACTCCAGGTAAAATCAGTCCACAATGTATCTGTTCCAAACTCGGAAAAACCCGCGGGTGAGACCGAGGGCCGATCTCGGGAAACCCAACAAACAAAATGGGACGTAATTCCGTCTCCTGTTACTTACCACCATTATCACACCGCCGCAAGCCCGAGAAAACCGAAGCTGAACGGTAGACGCGCACACCGCAAACCATATATATAGCTTCGAGACTTTCGAATCCACGTCCACTGACTTCTCGACGTCGCGATGCCCCAGATCCTGATCGAAAAGCAAAGAAAACCTCCTGCATGTGATGCTTGCAAGGCCAGTGAGCGACCCCTTTCTCTGGACTGTATTTCACGCGCATCTCCAGGCACGTCGTGTGCTATGCCATCCTCAGCCATACGGTGCTCCATGCCCACGGTGTGTAGAAAAGTATCATGTGTAAGTCCTTTGCGCTCGACCAGATTGCGGTTGATTCATGTCGTTCCAGGTGTACGACAACACCTGTTCCTAGAGGACGACCGCCTAAGAATCGGCTGCCAGCCTGTTCTTCTTTGCCACCCTCGCCGCCCCAATCTCTTCGACCGCGGCCTTCACCACCCTTACCTGTGCAGCCAGTTTACAAAATCTCGCCTGCCTGCCCACCACTCACGCCTGAATTTGTTGCGCACTGCCTTGAGGGTGCGTCTGAACGCTGCTTCAATATTCATGGTTGACCTGTGCCTTAGCGGTCCAATCCACTCCACAATACAACCACCCTCTGATTGCAACCACTTCTATCGATATGGATATTCGGGCCGTCTCATTTCAGCTCCATCTTCTTCCTCCACAATCTCGTGTTCTTGCCCTCTGCATCATATGTTGTGCATCTCTGACCTCCTTTCATCCGTCTATGCTCGGGGACGGACCTCGGCCGGAATCATTCGTGGACCAAAACTTCTTTTTGTCTAGCTCTGACCTGTTCGGGTGTGGTATACGACGAGGGCCGGCATATCGTGCCCTCCTTATTGAGGCACTCAAAGCTGCCTGGGAATTGGGCATCATCCTTCAGCCATCAAACGAGAACGCCGCTTCTTGCTACCTTCTAGATCTCGTGGAGCAATGTAGTCAATCATACTGCTCTATCAATTCTATTTCTCATTTACCCCTCCATTTCAGGCGATTTTACTGGCATTTCAAGACCATGGGCGGACGCCTATATATCTCATATACGTGCGCTGGCGCCAATCTGGCGATCCGAGAACTCACATGCCATCCCCGACAGCGCTCACTGGGTTGGATATCTGGTACGTTTTGTCCGAATTCCGGCTTATACGCGATCTAATTCTGCCTAGATGGGTGACGCGCTTATATCTGCTAGAAACAGAACTCCCATGTTGGCGTATGTCTTGTTCGTTTCCGTTTGGTTCATTCCATCTAATGTGCGCACAGCACCCCTAACGATCAACTCCTGTTTTGTGGTCCCCCACCACCATCTCTCGAGGCCTTGATGGCGTCACTAACAAATTCTACTTCTGTATCATCGCTGTGGGGATCGTTGAACTCATGTTAGTCTCTCGCACATTCGAAAATTCTGTGTTCGAACCTTTTCATCAGATCTGTACCATGTTATCGATATGGTGCGTCAATTGTCGGAAACTGTTGCAGGAGGTGAGTCTCGCCCAGCCGTACCATTCTTTCGGCCGACTCATTCGCATCTTCTAGACTATCCCCGCCTCGGTCCTTTATCTGAGGGCGCCGCTTTGGACTTCCTTTCTTCACTTTCCCTGATGCATGCCATTCTCTGCCTCCTGTTGGACCACATCGACAGAGTCATTGCCACCGCAGACATCAATTCGCCCTTGATATTGGAGGACATGTCTCGCACTTGCGCCTATGGGGCTATCTCTGGTTTCACGGGACTTGTCTTACCCTTCTATCGTGAGCTTGTCTACCGCGAGGGAAGCGACGTCCAGGTTCACAACCAATACACGTACGACCGCCTAGGCTTTTTACGCGGGAAAGCGCACGATATGGCCATACTCGCTGTACGCCAGATGGCGCGCGCCATCCGCTACCTCCCGAAGATACACTATATGCCGGTACACTGGCAGACCGTCCTCGGCTGGGCGGAGTTCTGTCTTGAGGAAGCGCAATCTGGGGTCCCCCTCTCCCCCGAGTTCATGCAAGACGTCGAGACGTGCGTCGACCGTCTCACCACGTTGTTTGGCAGTTTGAACTTTTGCTCATTATATTCGCAGGATTACGAAGGAGCTGAAAGGCATGGGGTATTCCTTGGAAGTCGCGTCGGCGCCGAAGTCCGTCGCGTTGATTGAGCGCCTGGAAGAGCATGTCAGTAGGGCGATCGCCGATATGTTCCTCCCCCCTGAGCTGCCGCTGGTGGGTACGTGGATGGAAGGGCCCATGTTTGGTGAGCCTATGGTCTTTGCGCGTTGACGCTCACTATTACCGTCTTATTGTCTCGGTCCTATCGTGGCATTTAACTCTTAATCTATTTCCTTGCATGAACTTTGTTTTTTTATATAACCCAGATAACCTCGTATACGATCATACTCGCACATATCCGGATTCACTTGTACACCTTATTGCACATGAACCGCAGATGAAGCTAACAACTATAGGGTCAGGTCGGATTTTAATTCGAAGAACAAGACTGACCTCCGCTTCTCTCCGGAAATGAATCAGAGGGCAGGAAGAAAGAAGAAACATATATATTGATGTAGTCTCACTTATAGTCAGACTCCACGAGATTTATGATAGTCGATAAATCTTTTATATGGAATATTGATGTAGCACGCAATACAACCGAGCCAAAGCCAAATACGGACTACGAATTGTGAATGCACAATAAGTACCTAGGTAAGCGATTGGTTCAGTATGGTCATGGCGCCAGAAAGACCAGAAACCAAGGCCGAGGGGCGCCAGGAGCGGAGCAATCCATGTTGCGAGGTAACCAGCAATATTGGTGAGTACCTTGTAGGCAAATATAGACGAATGATTTGAAGAACAAACTCAATTGGATGCCCGTGCCAGTCCAAGCGAGAGCGAACAGAGGTTCACATCCAACCCAGAAATAAAGAAGATCCCCATAGCAGAGAGACACTGACGGATCTGGAGACGAATTGTTGCCGGAAGAATGTTTGCAATTCCAATTTCGGGTGCGAGAGAAATGGTGGGGAAGATGGCCAGGGTAGATGCAGGGAAATGAGGCCCGTTATATCTGCGAAATATGTTGGAGGTACGTGGCTTCCCGGCTTGATTAAGCTGCACCGCAGGCTTCCGCGCAGCGGGAATTGATAGCATTATTTCAAGACCAAACTGCACGTCGATCAGCTGTTGAGCGACATGGGGTTCTCAACTGTAAAATTAAACTGTGCAGAGGAGATTGGACGCCGAGAGACGCCGAGACGAGGAGCAGGAGAGCGAAATTAGGAAGGGGAGCATTGCGGCGCAGGTGGATGACTGTTAATTTCGGCCATCGTGAGAATATCAACGACAAAAGGAGTGAGATAAAAATCTACAAATGCTATAGGCATCGCGGCGCAGCTGCTATAGGAGCAGGACAGTCATATCTCCAATATCTCCAGAGTAGACGGTCAAAGTTCTGTAGCTCTCTATCAGAAAAGCTGTCAAACTGGCGGAGAAGAGGCCGGCCTGCAAACAAAGCGAAAGCTGTCAGAACTTGGGAGGTAATGGTAATTCAGGAGCACCAACAAAGATAAGCATCACCTCCATACTTCCAGCTCTCGACAAGACCGTTGTCGTATCTTTCAGTCTCAGCCACGTAAACTGCCCACAGGTTTGTCACCGCGGCATCCAGGTTGTGTAACTGAAGGTCCTTAGTCAGAGGAAGAGGACTCAGGCTGGGTCGTACCTCTCGATTCAGACCACTCCACTCCAGGTTCTTCATCCATAATTCAGGAAAGGGGCTACCCTGACCGGGCGTGCACAAAGTTTGAAAGATGGAGGTGGAAGCAAAAATGAGCGCCCAACAAGCGCCGACCGATGGGGCACGTGGCATTACAAATGTCGTCACTGATTGACAACGCGTCAATGATGCCGTTTCTCTCTTTTCGCAAAGCTGCCAGTGGCCGTCGCCGGTCGAATGTACCGCTGCCATTGCCAATCGTTGCTCAAGCACGTGGAACACTACCGACGGTTCCGTGCTCTTGATGAGTCTCGAATCTCGATAACAGTGACCAGTCACCGTGGGCTCGACGAGCGCGGAGCATTCGCTGTCCAACTTGGGCAAGCTTGCCCCCCAACTCAGAAAATGCGCTGCGGAACGCGAAAAGTCCAAAGATTACGTTTGTTCGGGGCAACTCACGGTGAGCGTTTGTCCTGCGACTCGGAATTCACACAAAGTTATGATATCTCTTGTACGAATTACTCAGCCCAGTGCAACGGGATCACGTTCAACCGTCTGGTCTTTATCAGTTTTCGTGAAATCACCCAGATGGCGCGTCTTTCTTTCCGTACCGTGTTCGAATTACTCATCCGCAATTACCTACTTCACACTACTCAGTCATGTTCTCCCCTATTTTGGAGCGCAATGCTACGTCCAACTCGCACTTTGGTATGTGTTAGAAAATGCGAATGCTCAATTCGTGATCCCGGCCGCCGTCCATTGATATCTCAAATGTGTGTGTGCTTTTTTTTTTTGTTCCCGCCTATAAACCTTGTGGTTTGTTGCGTTTTTGATCTTGATCCACGATCCTTTCGCCTTGCCTTCTTTCTGAGTCTCGGCGGCATTCAAAAACGCCGCCAGTCGTGTTCCAAGTGGTTCCAGCGTACTCAGGCTCGCGGGACACCGCCGGGAATAATTGGACAGTTGTGAGATGATCTCGTGTTGAGTGCTGATTCATCGTTTCAACAGAATGGCGGCATAGAGACAGCAAGTCCTCTTTGTTCAGTTAATTCGAATATCACATATCTTGGTTCAGTTACACGGGAATCCCGGTGTCTAGTCGCACGGTACCTCATTTTATTTTGTCAGCGTGTGCTTCCACTGCGCCGACAGGTCTTTCCTTTTGTGTAGCGGGTACCAAGTGATTCCCGATTTCTCGATGACTGACAAATCTTAGGAAAAGCCACGATGCACGTAATATCTCGGGAGGTCCGTGATGGGGCGGTGTCCCGCCCACAGTATAAGACGCGCTCAGGGAGAATCACTAAGGCATCAAGATCCTCGCCCATCCTCGCCCATACCACTACCCAAAAGTATCGGTAGCTCTGGAGAACATGTCGGGCCACTCCAAAATTCAACATCTGCTGTTGGTTCCGATTCCAGCGTATGGTGAGAAAAGTCCAGAATTGCAACCCCGTAAACTCATGGGAGTTGGCAGGGCATATACGACCGCTCTGTGCTCTAGCTGGCAGACTCGCAGCGAAGAGCAACATCGTCATCACAATCCTTATGCCCCCAAATTGGTTCAAGTCAGCGCAGTCCGATATCGTGGCGCAATTCCCGGCGGGGCACGAGGCTCTGGGACGTATCAGGTGTGCCCGATCTCTTCGCTCGAATTCCATCTAGGGCTAAACATTGGAGAAAGGGTTGTCTCGCTGTTTGATGCCGCAGACCTCGATACATTCGCGCTCATGCCTAAAGCAGTTGAGCACTACCCGGCCGCGTACGAAAATTTATACCGCGGTGGCCCCATTAAATGCGCGACTACGGGCACAGAGTTCGCTGCAGTCCCGCCTCCCGCCGCTCTCATCCTAGATGTGTTCGCTCTTCCCCAGCTCCATGCAACGCGGGCCGTGAGCGGGAACACGGTACCTATCTTCATGTTCATCGCTGGAAACGCTGGCGCTCTTATTCGCATGTTTGGCCCGGAGTCGATGGGTGGACAAGGCGATCTTTGGCCGAAGATCAATGCCGAGGCGTTGCGACTGGGAAAGACGGCGGACGAAATTGGAGATCAGGTTCGTTTACTTTGCTTTGTGCGCCTTCATATTTGTTAAGAAGTAGATCTTCATGCATACGGATGGTACTGTCCTCCAAATCCCGGGGATGCCGGCTATGTACGACTACGAGACCATCCCCCAGGTACGTTCATGCGTCATTTGGCCTGGAAACTCAACCTCACCCAGACGGCAGGTAACGATCGCTGCTCCCATCGCAGCACTCCACCGATCAGCCCACGAGTGCGTGTCGTATTACCCTCATATCCCAGCTTACTAAACTTTCATAGTATGTTAACGGCGTGCGACGGAATATTCCTCAACACGGCATCGGCCTACGACGGGAAGACACTTATTGCTTTTGAGGATTGGGTCCGAGAATCCCTGCACAAGCCTATATATGTTGTCGGGCCTCTACTTCCACTTGGATACGGCGTGCAACAGATCCCGATGTCGAATAAGCCGGTGGATGTGGAAATAAGATCATTCCTCGATTCTATGAAATCCCGATATGGCGAGAAGTCGGTACTTTTCGTGCGTGCTTTCCTCTATTTCATTTGCACCGGCCATCGATTCTGTAATCAATAGATTTCCTTCGGGTCTGTGTTCTGGCCTAAACTCGCCAACCAAATAGAGGATCTGGTTGATGCATTGCTTGAGAAGCAATTTCCCTTCGTGAGCGTTCATCCAAACCATCGGTGGTTTTGTTCAGTGTGTTTGCAGATTTTATGCAATGCTTCCCCTGCTGCGATTGTGCCGGACGAATTGGTGACGAAGATCAACGCCTCAGGTATTGGTAAGGCGGCGGCATGGGCCCCACAGCAATACATCATGACCCACCCGGTACGTAGCTCCAATCTCCTTCAAGCAAAAGACGTGCCAATTATATTCCTTGCGCGCAGGCGACAGGTTGGTTTTTGGGGCATTGCGGCCATGGTGGTGTCCTCGAGGCCCTCACAGCAGGAGTTCCTATGTACGACAATTCTTGTGCCTCAGAATTCAGAATTCTAAACCTTCCAACAGGATATGCTGGCCCTTCCAGGCGGATCAGCCTATTGCGGCCGTTCATCTCTCGCAGAACCTGAACGTCGCGTTCCATCTCATGGAAGTACGCACAGGCAAGGGGCTACAGCCGTTGCATAGTGGCTACGCGCCGCAAGGCACGCGCGCGGCGATGCAGGTTGAATTTCGAGGGGTCATCGATCAGTGCCGCAGCGAGGTGGGGCAAGAAAAACGTCGTAATGCGCAGAGGATACAGGGAGAACTCGCCGACGCGTGGAAGGCTGATGGTGCGGCATCGCTTGCCATAGAAGATTTTTTCGCCAGCTACTTTCCCTCTCGTTGATATGAGCAGCCAGATACGGATTTCAAAGTGGTGCTCAATCACTCTAACAAGATTGCTAGGAGTTACAGAGACTAGAAGAATATAATAAATTGCTCTCAATCGGATAAATGGAATCGGTTTGCAACGAACAACGAGTGGGTGCTGGCCGGCAAAGGCAAGCCGCTTGGACGCGCTGCGTCTACACAAACAAGTTTCGGGGTAAGGACCGAGAGCTGGTCGGAGAATTTAACATTCCCTTCTAGCAGGGGACTCTGATTCAAATGAATGAGCGCAGGGTGAGAAAGGGGGGATAAACCTCGAATTCGGCACTCTCGGCGTTCGTCGGGTATTGGTTTCGGGTCGTCGGGAATACAATCCCCATCCGGTCCTTTCGCAACGGCTCCTCCTCCTGTTTTACCTCATGCCGACTCTTGCCCCGAGCTCGCACTTCCACCTGCCCGCCCTAATTCCGACGCGCGGATTAATTCTGCCCCCGTCGACGCCTCTCCCGTCCCAACCATGACCCCTGGTCATTTTACCTACGCGACTATCCCGACAGAAAATTTGTATCTGTATTAATTCATATAACTCGGCATGGTGCAAATCTGGGATTCACGGGTGAAGACATCTTCACAAACGTGCACAAACCTGGAGTCCGCCTTTGAGTCGCCTGCCGCCACCGCCGTTGTCCGCAGATATTGCCGCGCAAGTCAACGGGTGGACAGCCGGTCCGTTCCTCAACCCGCCGTTCGAGAATCTCCATTGCTCATCGTTGGGCGCTGTCACCCGCAAGCGTTCCACGAAGGTTCGCCGTATCAGGACCGATGATTATCCCAAAATAGGTCGGATCCCATAATACCGACAGGATTCTGGTAAAATTTCGACCCAAAAAAATTGAAAGTGACCGCCTCGGCGAAAAAACGATTTCTGCATTCTCAAAAACCTGGGAAAGTTCACAAAGTCCCGACAATTTTGAAAAGGCCTAAATTTGGGATGCGACCTCCCAACCGCTAATCATCGGTCCTGCCGTATCCACCACCTTTCGTGGCCGCGAGAAGGCTCCGTGAATGATGGCATCCCCGACGCGGAAGCCTTCATTCAGTACGACATGATTGACCGCTCGTCATGATTCAGCGATATCGTTACCGCCGGTCGCGGCGCTCGGCTTGTGAAGCTCGGTCTCGAATCCGCTTTTCGCCACATCCCCTTACGACCCGCAGACTGGCATCTGCTCGGTTTCACCTGAGAGCATTCGTTCTACTACGACGTTGTGCTTAGCTTTGGATGCCGCTCCGCTCCTTACATTTTCAATCTCTTCGCAGAGGCTCTGCATTGGATTCTGCAGCGCCATCTTCTGGCTTTGTGTAATACGCCACTATCTTGACGATTTCTTCAAAATCTTCGCACCTACCGTACCTCTCGAAACGGTGAAATGTGCGTTGGAATGGGCCCTGGCTCTTGGCAGCCAGCTCGGGCTCCACTTTCAGCCACTCAAAATATGCGGTCCCTCCACAAAAATCGAGTTCCTTGGCATTGAACTTGACACCATCTAAATGGAAGCACGGCTCCCTCACGAGAAACTCGCATATCTCCGAGACGTACTTGCTGATTGGTCCCACCGCACCCATGCACAACTCCGTGACGTTCAGGAACTCACCGGATTCCTCCAGTTTGCATCCCAAGTCATTCCCACCTCACGCGCGTCCCTCCGTGGACTCTACGATTTTCAATCGGAGTTTGCAACATCATTTCACGCCGTCGGGTCTCCAAGGCAACGCGCCGAGATCTTGCATGGTGGTCTTCATTCGCAACAGACTAGAATGGCATCCGCCTCATCGCACCACACCGTGTCACCGTTCACATCTACACTAATGCCAGTGGGAAGAAGGGGCTCAGCGGCCACTTCAAAGAAAGTTGGTTTGCGGTTCGCTGCCCGCACCGGTACCGTCATCATCACATGAAGACCGTGACGCTTGTTGCGTTTGAGGATTGGGTCCGAGAGTCCCTGAACAAGCCTGTTTATGTCGTGGGGCCTCTCCTTCCGCCCGGATACGACACCGAACCAGACCAGATCACGACCACCACCAAGCCAGGGGATTTAGAAATAGGTTCATTCCTCGATTCCATGCGATCTATAACAACCGAGGTACGAGGTTATAGTTATAGTGTCTGTTTATAAGAGACTACATGCGATCTCGGTACGGCGACAAGTCTGTGCTTCTCGTTTGTGCCCTCCTTTTTCTTTCATGCACTGGGTGGTTGATGCCGAATTTTGTAGATATCATTCGGGACTGTGTTTTGGCCAAAGCTTGAGGGACAACTGGAGGCTCTCGTGGATGCTTTAATCGACCCTGTATTAGTTTGGCTGAGACTTCGTGTCGCTCGACTTGACTGATCTGCTTCCAGGTTTTATGCCATCCATCTCCTCTAGCAATTATGCCGGGTACATTGCTCGAGACAACCAAGACTTCAGGTATCGACATGACTGCAACATGGGCACAGCAATACATCCTGTCTCACCCGGTTCGTTGTTGGAGAGCGACGCCTTCTAAGGGTCTCTTATCTGATACCATCCATTCAGGCAACGGGATACTTCTTAACCCATTGTGGTCATGGCGGCACTTTTGACGCGCTTTCAAGAGGGATTCCCATGTAAGATTCTCAGGATAGGATTTCGAAATGAAATTCTGACGCATGGCAGGATCTGTTGGCCCTTCGAGGCGGATCAGCCCATTGTGGCGGTGCATGTCTCGCAGAACCTGAACGTCGCGTTCCATCTGATGGAAGTACGCACGGGCAAGGGGCTGCAGCCATTGCACGACGGATATGACCCACAAGGCACACGCGCTGCAATGCAGGTTGAATTTCGAGAGGTCATTGATCAGTGCCGCAGATGGGCAAAAAGAAAGGACGGAATGCGCAGAAGATGCAGGTAAGACTCACCGAGGCGTGGAAGGTGGATGGGTCTGCATGGGTTGCCATGCAAAACTTTTTTGCCAGGTACTTGGCATAATACTGAATGTGGGCTTTCCAAATACCGAGAGTGGTGGCGGTTTCTACTCCTCAAGCTTAGCGCGTCTAGCTGTTCCGAAGTTCGGTGCCGACACACCTAGTCTCTGTGACAAAACCGATATATGGATGACGGGTAAGCCAAGTATCCATATATCCGACACCCGCCGACTCGAACAGAAATACTGGCAGACTATCAGAGCCAAAAAACACCGGAAACGACAATACCTGCCTGAGAGGTTGTGCTGTATATTTTACCAATCAACGACTCGGATGTGCAGAAGCCGAATTGTCGCCAGAGAGTGCCTGCCTTATGCCGGACATGGGACGACCGGCATCACGGCATAATTCACACTTCGCCAGCAATAATTCAACTTCATCGTAAGTCTAAGTAGTATTGATCTTGTAACGTAGTGCCAAGGAACATTCGAGTCAAAAAAAATGAGCTCTCATCAGTCATGAGTGTATTATGTTCATGCTATAGCCGGGCTTTTCCGATCTTGGTACGCAGATGTTTGACTCCCGTTTGAAACAGCTGGAATCCCAGACGATTTCCTGCCTCGTGGGTAGCCTTCCAGCGCGATATCAACCTCTTGGTTCTGCTCGACCGAACCGTGCATCTGGGGACCGCGGATAGCCTGTACATACATTCAGGCCTCTAACACCGTAACAAACGACCCGAGACTCACTGTAGGAATCGAATGAACTCCACCCATATCTTCGCGCAGCTTGGTACGAAAGTTCAATGTCTGTGCCCCCCCATGTCAATCTGGAAATGGGCTGAGAAGCCAATATGCTTACAGCTAACAGCGTGTTGGTATACATCCGTCCGGAAACTATTCAATGTATGACCATAATCCGTCAATATTTCATGATCATAGATACCACTCGACTCACGCAATGCGAAGACGAAGTGGAAGTTGGTATTTGGAAGGACTGTGAAGGTGATCAAATCCACCATCTGTACCGGTATGCGAGGTTTAATCGATCAAATCTTTGTAAAAGATGTAAGCCCTACGGAGTTGATAGTGCCTAAAATGGCGTGGTGAGTGGTAGAGTTTAGTTCAAGGAGGAAGATAAAACATACTGAAGGAAGCCGTTTCGATTGACTGAATGGTTAATCTCGTAATGACTGCAGTTTTCAAGGGTCGATTCTCGTCAATATCTGAAAGGAGAGAATGAGGGACGGACCATTATCGGTCTCTGCAGGGAGTCTGATGTCAGCCGTCCCAACGTGATTTGTAGAATTGAGGACGCACTGAAGAATCCAGTGCGACTTCTGCGCAGGTATATGAACAATAGTGTCCTGAGATTGTTCCAGTGATATCAACAACGGGAAATAGTGGATGCGTGGACAAAATGTACGTTAGGGATAAATCACAAACCACAGAGAGTGCCACTACAATGGCCACAATATAGTTAATAAGCGTGGAAGTCACCAAACGGTCACTTACGCCAGGCGTCCCCAAAGGGTATAAGAGCCGCAAAGGTCTACAGAGGAGCCATACGTTCAGAGTACATCGGAAGACACATGAAAAGGCATTCCACCTTGATACTGCATTGAGGTAATAGGCAAGTGACGACGCTGAACAAAATGATGTGGAAACCTACTGTGCAGCTTGCAGCGCACGTATCGCGGATGTGACCGCCATGACGCCAGACGTAAAAGAGAGTGCGGAGAGAACCCCAAAGATCAGCCATGACTTACTCAGTCGTTTGACCCTCCATGCCAGGAAAATTTGGATAGGAACCGATGTGCTGTAGCCCACAAGAGAACTGGTCAGATCTGAAGAAAGAGGGACACAATGAAGCGGACTCGCCATGCGGAGAAAATGGGAGTTGTTGGACTAGGCGCAATTGTGCTCATTAGCCCGACATCCATCAAAGACCGAGGAAACCCTACTAAGGCCATGGTGCTGTCCCCAGGAAGGGTGCATCGCCGAAATGGGTTATGCAGTATTCCCAGACCAGCAAGATCACTGCACAAGAGTGAAGCGTGTCAAGTAACAACGCCCAAGAAACTAGGCATCTTCGGTAGGAATTAGGCGAGCTGGAAGTTTAGGGACAGCCTGAGCACCTACTTGATGAACCAAGAATCTTTCTTGTACCCCGAGCTTGTGTAATACGTGATGGCCTGTGTAAAGACAATCCCATACATGAATGCGTTGACTATGCATTTGTTGTGTTCTCAGTACGGATGAGCCCAGAAATAGGAGCGCACTGATTACGCCAAGGATCACTGGACCCAGAATGAGGTTAATTCCTGGATTTGAGAGGGCCATATTGGTTTGTTAAAGATAGACGGGGTGGGAACTGGAAGTGACGACCGAGAGATAGGATTGGGGACGCTGATGCGCGTCGGGTACCGCGAGTGTGCGGGGACTAAATTAATGTCTTATTAGCTCTTCGTTCGACCGTGGATATGAGCAAAACGAAGAGCGTCGAGTGGACACGTAGATTATATGTAACAATAAAATTCTAGCTGTCGTGTCGCGTAGCGTATTCGCTAGCGAGGCTCCGCGCCGACTTGGTCGGAACTCCACCTTTAACATGATTATGTGTGCGGATGCCGGAAAGGTGATTAAGATCTGGGTTTTGCCGGGGAAATGTGCACGTGGGTGAATTTATAGAAAACGGTCTCCTCCCCGATCAACACTAGTATATTGACTTCTTGTCGTGGACGCCGTTTCGCATCACTGACCAAAAATGAACGACGAGTGAGGAGCGCGTGTTGGAATTCAGATCATGAAAGTCCAAAATAAGCAGTGAACCTGTTGCAAACACGTAGGGAATTACAACAGTATCTACAAGCCCCATACGACTAAAGAACTATAATTAATGAATTGGCGGACACAGCTGGAAAGATCAGGAACGAGAACAGGAACAAGTGCACCTGGCAACAAAGTACGCCGCAGGTACATTCAACAAGGCAGTGCACGCACATAGCACTCAAACCCAGAACAGTAACTCCGACCAGCGCGATCATCCCTGCCAGTGGGCATCAGCTATCATTGAAGACCCCAGTCATTCGCGGGTTTGGGCTAGTAGTCGATTTTGAGATTTGGGCATCTGGGGCGGGGTAACTAGATGCTCTGCCATACGCGCAGCGGTGTTATACCGCTTCGCTGGTTATCGGCCCTTGGTTTTCTAACTCAGTTGAGGGTCGTTTTTCAACAAGTTTTCAACCAACAATTTCTATAAACTCTGGTGTTCATAGACCATCTAACTTGAGCCTGAGATTTGCGGGGCGGAAAAGTCGCAGATCGGCCACCAACATCAGACCGGATCCTCATTCGGGTTCTTATTGTATACATTCTCCATTCTCATTGGACTCTTGGACGCGCCTCATCTTTTGCACTCCACGAGATGTGAAAGAATAGGCAACAGCCAGCCTCAGGTAGAAGACTGAAAGCAGATATACAAGGGAGACAGCGTCTCAGAATATCTTTGATATCGATGATCGACAGACCAGATATCTGGTCCTCTCTGGATCGTCCTTTCGAACCCATCACGCTCGCTACGGGAACTACTGTAATACCATTTCGACCAAATGTTCAGGTGAGAGGTGACGGAGGGTCGTGAACTGAACATTTTTGGCCTAGGTGACGGTGACACTTTAATTTTGTGGCCTAATTAGGCGAAAAAACACCCAAATTTTTGATCCGGCATTCGCCAGACTGCCATACATGGGAATTTTCCCATGATTGCCGAGAATTGAACACCTTGAAAAATGAACACCTTAGGTGACAGGTGACACCCAGTGAACATTTGGTCGAAATGGTACAGTATCCGTACAGGCTGATGACGTCAGATTAAAGCGGGAGAGATATTAGTTAAGCTCAATTTTGGTAGGTAGGTAGGTATGCAAGTCAGATTAAATATGGTATGGCACGACGTCAACCGATAACCTCGTGGTCGCCCCACTCGTACCGCGTCCAAAGTAAGACCGCCTCTTCTTGCCTCCCTCCAAGTCGCGACGCGGTGTGATGGAGCTCTCACGCCCTCGTATGCATTCCGGTCGTGCATGGTCGTTATCAAGAGTTTCAGCGTCGTCGAACGAGATCACATGTGGCGGTATTTCAACAATAGTGGAAAGGCAGCCGCTGGGGCGGCAAAACTGCGTTTCTGTCTCAGCGTCGGGGTGCCGCAAGGCGTATAACGCGCGGATGAATGACTGGATAATGATGGAAGTGATATCAGTGAGCGGCGGTGTGGGATTGCGCAAGCAAGTAAAGACGATGGCGGGGCACGGTAAACGAAATAGAAGTCAATACGGAAGCGGGGAAAGGAGGAAGTGCGAAGGACAGAAAGGGACGCACTGGATCGGTGGCAGCAAGCAGGCCATAGATGAGCGGGCGTCCGGCACAGCCAGCCATGGCTGTGCGAAGTTGGCAGTGGGTCAATGTAATGTCAAAGCTCATTAAAGCGTACATACCAACAAGCAACAATTCATCGTCCTGCGCGCATCGACAATATAAATGGTGGATATGAAGTTTGTTTGAGATTAAACGGAAGGGCAGACATACGAGTTTCGATTCAAAGGCCTTCATTTTGTACTTGCGGGACTCGTACAAGTCTACCCCACCGGCAGTGACGCTAAGCAGACAGGATACAAGGGGGTAAAGGCCTGTGAACGCATTTCTTGACCATCTCAATTCCTTTTAATTTGCTCTTTTGGTTGGCTCACCAATGCGCAGGATGATATTTCGGAACTTCAGGATTGTTGAGCCTGCCCCTCGGAGGAGTAGGTGGCCTCAGTGGGTGCAGAGCGACGCAGCAGGTGGAACTGTCGTTATGTGGTCGGCATACATACACAGCATGCGGGTAATGACAGTCTCACCTCATGCGTAACGAGGTACCCAATAATGATTAGGAAAGTAACGACTTCCCCTCCCGCCGTGATGAATAACCAGGAGGTCTGTGTGCCCACGAGCCAGCGAAAGCGAGCCTTCGGGTCCGCGCTGCTGTACCAACAGGTCTGACTGACCGGGTCCAATCTACATAAAACGGAGGTGAGAACTTATAGGCATATTTTGATGGGAATTAAAACATGCCCGAGATTGCCGGAGGCGTATGGTGGGACGTTGCAGATGAGGCAAATGAGAGTGGTCCCGGCAACGTAGTATTTTTCCATCGCTTGGCCACTGATCTTGTACACGACCACCAGTCTAGCAATGCTTCAGAGCTAAAATTATTGAGCGTCGATGAGCTCACGGGACGTTGAGCGCCATGCAGAAGAAGATGCACGAGATGAACATATAGCTTAACTGTTGGCGAACAAACTTGAAGGGCCGAAATTTACATGGGCGAAAAAGACGTACATTGGTGGTAAAATATAGGAGAGAGCATTGCCAGTCCGAGTAACCCCCAAGGATGGACATGGCAAGTGAAACACCAAAGATGAGACTAGCATGGTGAGTTGTGTATAATTGATCGCGATGCGGAAGATTCACGCACTGCACGACCAGAGTGTATGCAAGCAGGCGGAAACTCACCCGGTCTAGGTATCGTCGCGACACTATGTTCCATGCGGCGTATCCGAAGAGAGCAAGTAGGGCTGTGGTCAGCACGAGCCCCGGGACTAATAGTCCCAAGATGAGTCGCGGGCTGATAGGAGGGTTCATCAATAACCTGTCCACTTCGCTGATGGCCACATACTAGATTCGCGGGTCTAGGGACTCGGACTTGGCGCGTAGTGGGACCAACATTGTGGCGGATGAAGAAAGATAAATACGCAAGCTGTGGATGCCATTTCTCGCCTTGTTATACACCGGGATCGAAGGTTACAGCATGTTGATTCCGGTTGTAACGGTGCCGGTGGGGGTGAATTGCCGAGTCAGTCCCCTATTGAGTTCGAAATTTGTTCCACCTGTCTCTTCTTGGTTTCAGGTCTCCCTGCCGTAATTATCTTACAATCAGGTCCACTTCTAAATTTAGGCTGATGCTCACCTCATCTCAGGGACTTGACCTGTCCCTGAATGGCCATGTCCAATCTCATCCTGTTGCGTCGATTGTCTACTGGTACCATGTAGTAGGTGAGACTCCAACCTACTTCTCGGATGGCCGATGGAATCAATCCCTCTACTCGAGGATTGGTTTACACCATCAAACTCCGGGGACGCACGGCAATACATAACTTAACTCACGGGCAGAGAAGTCCATGGAGGGTTGAATGGACTCACCCGCACCGCACGGAGTCCCTTCATTCACGAATTAAGTCGCCGTGAAGTCAACCCTGAGCCAACCAGATATACGAGCAGATAGTAATAATAGCTCACATTGCTTCTTAGCTCGCATGTTGAAAGTCAACCCTGAGCCAGATATACAAGCAGATATTAATAGCTCATATTAGTATTGTTCAAAGTTGGTCCTATTTCTATTCCTGTTCGATCACCTACTCGGTTCCTTTTTGCCATTTTACGGCAAAAAGTGGTCAAAAGGGACTAAATGGGAACTCGAGTAGGAGCCAAAAAGGAGCAACTTCGAAATGGGGGGTCTGTGATTTTTGAAACCAGGAAGATAAGTAGGGGAATGCCCCTCCTTGCGCATGCCTTGGGCAAGTCTCGGCCACCTCTGTATATCATGTCGTGCCCTGATGGGAAGGCTATTATAAAGACGGATCGATGTAATGCATTTCCCCGGTTATTGTTCAACAGTGGTCAATATTGGAAATGTTACGGAGAGGCGGAGTGGCACTCGGTTGTCAATAATGACTTTTTCGACGGCCAAATGACTGGGATTTGCCGTAGATAGACGCTATACCTCGTTCGGGTAAGTCGGCGTCTGTGAGCGTGGTAACCAACGGACCAGATTCGCCGGGCATTTCATTCGTAGGCTGTAAGACGTCCCTGCATCGGTATTTTTGTACTCGGGCTCCGTGACGCGAGGGAGGCGATCCAAACCGGCCCGGGATTGTTGGTTTTGATTTCCGACGAACCAGCTGACCTGTTTCTCGCAGGCCGCAGCGGATCGCAGCTGCTGCAGTTTGACAAGACGCAAAAAATTCAGGTCAAACCGGCCATCACTTACATAGCCGAGGCCGGGACATGAGAATTCGCTCTTCTACTCCTCCACGGACGAATATCGCTCAGCAAGATGTGCCTGCGCTTCGCTCCGGCAATTTAAAATATTTTGACGTCCAGCGCATGTCCGACATGCAGCCTAGGAAGGGGAAAGGCAAATGATTGGTGAGATTGAGAAAGGTCACAACCACAGTCAGGCAAGAATAGCATGTCGCATCCAGTCATTTAGCAGTCGGCGGCGGCTTTGGCGCCGAAAAATGAGCCGGCTAGGAGTGTAGGCATATAGCAGTGATGCTGCCATGATACAGAAATCTTGGGGACGTTTGAGGACTAAGGGCTGCATTGACTCATCTGGAACTTTGCCGTTGGACAGAACGCAGGAACAAAGCGTCAAAATCCAAGTAGCACTGAATGTTTGGATCTGATTCATCTTGAAAATTACAATGCAAGACCAAGACGGAAACCCAAGTACTAGCAGCTGAAAGATCTTCGGTGCTTGAATGAGGTAGGCTAGGGCTCCGAGAGAGAGAGACGATGTTAAAGATGGGAATGCGCAAAAAACTGGGTGCTGGTTGATAAAAACGCGAGATGCTGGTCCTTTATATTTGCAACGGTGACCGGGCGCTGTGTGAAAAAAAAAAGTGCCGATACTACGGCGTAGTGAGAGTTGTGCTGAACACATGAAGAATTTTGGAGACACTGCACCGGGGACTCCGCCCGCAAGGTACAAATTTGTGCTGTCTCGCAGTCGCTCCGCAGGCCCGGAGCATTGGATATCGTGATGCTAATGAGAATAATTGACGCCTAAAGGATCTTATTAGTACCGTGGTTAAAAAGCACTGGGGTTATTGCGGCGACGTTTGCGTAGGCTGTAGGCCGTTGTTGATGTAGGGAGACAGAACCACGGCCGACGTTAAGCTTGAAGGAGCTAGCCGAGATCAATTCCTACGTGATTCTCTGGAGATATCCCAGCCGATTCGATCTTCTGGATCTTCTGCGTTAAAGAGACACCCGACTTGATTTACTTGCAGCTTGGGATGCTGTGGGTTTAAATCAACCGCACTTCGGCTCGCGGTTGCTGCACGGTTCGGGTTTCGGGATTGGTGAGAACGGTGGCACCAGTGCCTTCGTATCGGGTGTATGTTTAACAGCTTTCAGTGCTGTGTCTATCAAACACGAATTGGACAGTGCATGAATGAATGAGGCGATGGAGGAGGAAGAGAGAGAAGCGTAGAAGGGGATGAGCTCGATGGAGATGAACCAAATAAATACAAACAAAACCTCGCCATTTCGTTGAAGAAACGGTAGATTCACGGAAAATGGCGCTAGACGCGTTGTCGTGGTAGATTGTAGACTTTAGTTTGAACCTCACCCCAATGTATTGAATAAAACCTGCTCTGGTTTGCTTAAGCAAGCAGCGTTGAGACGAGCCGGCCTGTTTAAGCTGCTTAAGCATTTCCAAATCTTGTATTTAGATTAATACACTACTTAATACTTGTACTAGTCAGCCGAGCCAGCTTAGGCTGCTCGACCTGCAAGAAGGCTGCTTAAGCCGAATGGAAGTGATTAAACTGGCTTAAGCAGGTCAAACAAGCCAAACTGCTTAAGCAGGTCATGAAGCAAATGGCGGCTTAAGTAGTTCACGGCCACCAACGCTTAAGCAGTGGTTATCGAGAGGACTGTGTTTGGTAGGCCGAGGAGCAAAATTACTGACAATGATCTTGCGACTCCCGTGTGGCAGAGACAGTAGATCTAGAAGCAGAATGCTAATGATGAGAGCTTGCTCGTACCAAGTCCTAGGTGGCATGATATGTAGGTACCCGAAGCGTAGCCGGGTGTGGGCATATTCGTCCTTCCAAACGGTTCAGCGGTGCTGCGTGTGTCCAGGAAAGAAATGGGAGGAGTAGATCAGGTTTGTGTGCACGGCGCAGGAAATCATAGTTGTCTGGGATGTCGATGGAAGTGGCAACATGGCAGTCGAGAGAAAAAAGGCGCCAAGTTGCCACTGATTCAGTGATTGGCAGGAGATCGGTAATCAGCGGCGCTGTCGTTCTTTGTCTTTCATCTGCCAAGGCCGAACCTTCCTCTTTGTTCTCATGGTCTCAAATCATCAATGTTTCCATAACAGTGGCATCGACAGTTCCACCTTGACCTTCGCTTGGGACCACGACCAGGCACCAGCCTCTCCCATGACTACTCAGTCCTTCGGCCCAAGGTTTTCGGACTCTAGGCTCGTAATTTACTCGCCCAACGCAGCCATCTGTTGTTCATGAGTTGAGAGATCTATTATCAATGCTCGAATTCCAGATATGGCATGTAGTCGAAAGACATACTCTGTGGAAGCTCATCTTCCTCTTTCGCAAAAAGATCACCTGTCAGTTGCTCGATAGTCTCGGCACCGTCGAAGCTGCCACCCGAATTGCCATCGAATTCTGGTTCGCTTCTTCATCGGCATAGGCATGTAGCTCTTTATCTTTGGTGCGACGTACGTATCCTCTCCCCATCCTTTGTTCTAACTCTATCAGAACGAATATATCGCAGCTGGGGCCCATCCTATGGCTCCTCAGCGCAGAGCTCTTTCTGATCTGGATGCGCGCTCGCAGCATGTTCATCGCCAGTGCCTCAGACTTGCCCTTCAAATGCATTGTCCGCGTCGCGATGCCCCCGCTCTTCGGATGCGCACTACTTTTTCGTAGCCGGCATGGGAGTTCTCTCGGGGCTCGCAGTGTGGCACGTGTACATCGAGTCAGGCAGGCGGGAGGCCTAAGCTGCACAAGCTGCTTAACTCGCTTTAGCCGCTTCAGTTGCTTAAGCAGTAGTATGGTGACCTTTGATACCGTTCAAGCTGCTCAAGCAGATTATTCTGCTTAAGCAAAGTCGTCCATAATGTAATTACTTCAGATGTATTGTACTAGGCCTAATACACTGTATATTATGCTTAAGCAGCTTAATCAGGCCTGCACGTCTCAACGTAGTTTGCTTAAGCAAACGTGAGCAGGTGACAGGTATTGATATTATTCTGGAAACCGCAAAGTGTCGCGCCGCATTCAAAGGTCATCCGTAGTCAACTCCTCACCGTGTCATCGCGTGAGTTTACTCGGTCTATATGACCGGACCCAGAGCGGGTTTGATTATAATGCATCTTTGATGCTCACAACCTATCGCCGTATTTTCAATGTTCATAGCTCCTGGCAAGTTTACTGGACAGCATCCGCCCGCCTCGAAAACAAACACAGGATCCGAAGGCGAGAGCGGCACTGGTATTAAGTGGGTGGGTGTGTTGTTACCGTTGGGGTGGGATATGTCGGTGCAGTGGTATCTGTATCGCAGGGTTGGTTGCCGAGCCGGCTCAGTAATTGACAGGACGCGGTTGTAACAAAACAAACAGTCTTGAGAAGGTTAGCACGATCGCTCCGCGATCCGACGGTGGAGGTTAGATACGGGTTGTACTCGTCGACTGGACTTCCATAGAGGCAGTCAGCTGTCCTGCCGCTCGCATAGTTCAAAGGCCGAAGATGTACATAGCATGCGGAGAATAATAATGAACATGAAAAACAATGTGCTTAGGACCTGGTGCAGACCCAAACTAAGACATATGGTATAAAATATTTAAATATTAGGCACTGGAAGCCCAAGGACACCCAGCCACTTCGGTTTGTTGGCCGATGCCAAGCCGACAAAACGGCTCCTGACACAAGCCGTCTGGTGCAGGCGCAAGCCGTTAATTGGAAAGCACAAAACATCACTCTCCTCGTCCTGCTGAATGTTGACAGCAATCAGTGTCTGGAATATGGCGTACACTCGTCTAGATCTAGACGATTTTCCGTAATATATTCACTTATTTTTTCCTCTGTATTCACCCGAGCATATGGCTCTTCTCGGGTCTCCTTCATAACTCTTGTAGACTCCCTCAGAACCATAACACGAGGCTCTAAGTCAAGTATTGCTTCAGCGGTACAATACCTGAGCCTTTCAACCAAGAGCAAACCGGATCCCCACTTGGGTTCTTATTCTATACATTCTCCATTCTCATTAGACTCTCGGACGCGCCTCATCTTTTGGACTCAACGAGACGGAGCATTGAAGGAATAGGCAACAGCCAGCCTCGGGGAAAAGATTGAAACCAGATATACAATAGAGACGGCGGTCCCGGAATATCTTTGATATCGATGATCGACAGAACAGATATCTGGTCCTCTCTGGATCGTCCTTTCGAGTCCATCACCCTCGCTACGGGAACTATCCGTACAGGCTGATGGCGTCAGATTAAAGCGGGAGAGATATTAGTCAAGCTCAGTTTTGGTAGGTAGGTAGGTATGCAAGTTAGATTAAATATGGTATGGCCCGACGTCAACCGATAACCTCGTGGTCGCCCCACTCGTACCACGTCCAAAGTAAGACTGCCTCTTCTTGCCTCCCTCCAAGTCGCGAGGCGGTATGATGGAGCTCTCACGCCCTAGCATGCATTCCGGTCGTGCATGGTCGTTATCGAGAGTTTCAGCGTCGTCGAACGAGATCACATGTGGCGGTATTTCAACAATGGTGGAAAGGCAGCCGCTGGGGCGGCAAAACTGCGTTTCTGTCTCAGCGTCGGGGTGCCGCAAGGCGTATAACGCGCGGATGAATGACTGGATGATGATGGAAGTGATATCAGTGAGCGGCGGTGTGGGATTCCGCAAGCAAGTAAAGACGATGGCGAGGCACGGTAAACGAGATAGAATTTAATATGGAAGTGGGGAGAGGTGGAAGTGCGAAGGACAGAAAGGGACGCACTGGATCGGTGGCAGCAAGCAGGCCATAGATGAGCGGGCGTGCGGCATAGCTGGCCATGGCTGTGCGAAGTTGGCAGTGGGTCAATGTAATGTCAAAGCTCATTAAAGCGCACATACAAACAAGCATCAATTCATTGTCCTGGGCGTATCGACGATATAAATGGTGGATCTGAGGTTTGTTTGAGGTTAAACGGAAGGGCAGACATACGAGTTTCGATTCGGGGGTCTCCATTTTGTACTTGCGGGACTCGTACAAGTCTACCCCGCCGGCAGTGACGCTAAGCAGACACGATACATGGGGGTAAAGGCCTGTGAACGCATTTCTTGGCCCTCTCAGTTCCTTTTTTTTCTTTTGGTTGGCTCACCGATGCGCAGGATGATATTTCGGAACTTCAGGATTGTTGAGCCTGCCCCCTCGGAGGAGTAGGTGGCCTCAGTGGGTGCAGAGCGACGCAGCAGGTGGAACTGTCGTTGTGCGGTCGGCATACATACATAGCATGCGGGTAACGAAGGGCTCACCTCATGCGTAACGAGATACCCAATAATGATTAGGAAAGCAACGACTTCCCCTCCCGCCATGATGAAGAGCCAGGAGGTCTGTGTGCCCACAACCCAGCGAAAGCGGACCGCCGCGTCCGCGCTGTTGTACCAACAGCTGTGGCTCTCAACGTCCCATCTGTATGGAAGGGAGATGATAAATACGCATACTTCGGTGGGAATTAGAACATGCCCGAGATTGCCGGATGCGTAGGGTGGGACGTTGCAAATGAGGCAAAAGAAGGTGGTCCCGGCGACGTAGTATTTTTCCAACGCTTGGCCGCTGATATTGTACACGACCACCAGTCTAGCTATGTTTCAGAACTAAAATTATTGAGTGTTAATGGGCTCACGGGACGTTGAGCGCCATGCAGAAGAAGATGCACGACGAGAAGAGAAGGCTTAACTGTTGGCGAACAAACTTGAATTGCCGAAATGTACATGGGCGAAAAGACGTACATCTGTGGCAAACGTCAGGAAAGAGCATCGCCAGTCCGAGTACCCCCCAAGGGCGTTCATGGCAAGTGAAACACCAAAGATGAGACTAACATGGTGAGTTGTGTATAATTGATCGCGATGCGGAAGATTCACGCACTGCACGACCAGAGTGTATGCAAGCAGGCGGAAACTCACCCGGTCTAGGTATCGTCGCGACACTATGTTCCATGCGGCGTATCCGAAGAGAGCAAGTAGGGCTGCGGTCAACACGAGCCCCGGAATTAATAGTCCCAAGATGAGTCGCGGGCTGATAGGAGGGTTCATCGATACCCTGTCCACTTCGCTGATGGCCACATACTAGATTTGTGGGTCTAGGGACCCGGACCTGGCGCGTAGTGAGACCAACATTGTGGTGGATGAAGAAAGATAAATACGCAAGCTGCGGATGACATTTTATACACCGGGATCGAAGGTGACAGCATGTTGATTCCGGTTGCAACGGTGCCGGCAGCTCACCTGTCTCTTCTCGGTTTCAGGTATCCCTGCCGTAATTATCTTGCAATCAGGGTCCGCTTATAAATCTAGGCTGGTGCTCACGGACTGGACCTGTCCCTGAATGTCCATGTCCAATCTCACCCAGTCGCGTCAACTGTCTGCTGGTACTATGTAGTAGGTGAGACTCCAACCTGCTTCTGGGATGGCCGACGGAATCAATGCGGCAATGCATAACTTAACTCACGGACAGAGAAGTCCATGCCAACGGGTTGAAAGTCAACCCCGAGCCACCCGTTAAGTCTTCACGGCAGAGGTCAACCAGATATACAAGGAGATAGTAATAGCTCACATTACCTGTAAACCCCATAACCCCTCAAGACCCATAGATTTTTCATGTAACCATGCCGGTAAGCGGGTGAAATCCATAAGTTTGTAGAGACCTATGTTCCATAGCGATTTTCGCCGGCGGGGACCTGTAATATTCCTAGAAGAAGAAATTCGGAGATGTCCGGACCGGAGAAATTCTCCTTTTTCACTTGGTTTGTACGGAAAACAATCGGAAAAACAATATCTCCGTGGCACCGGAAGTCAGTGGAGGGTATACGTTGTCCAAGAAAGGTTCTGATGCCTTCTAAAGGACCTTGGCAAATGCCAAGTGGCCATCGATAGGTGCATCAATGGCCAAAAATGGTAGATTGTAAGAGGGATATACGCCGGTGCTCAGATACTTGTAGACCAAGAACACGGCTTTTTGTGCATTCTTTTCATGACTTTCCTCTACGCCCGTATACCCTCGAAACCCATACTTTGGGCCTCCCACCGAAAGGTATGGATTATGAGGCGTTCGACTGTACCGTTCAAAGTCGGTCCTATCTCTTTTCCGGTTTGATCTCCTAGTCGGTTCCTTTTTGCCATTTTACGGCAAAAAGTGGTCAAAAGGGACTAAATATACAAAATAAACGGTCCGAGCCACCGATTGAGATCGAGCCGACCGATCGCGCGGCGGTAGGCAGGTACCCACTCAGGAACGCCGGTTTGATAGAGAATCCCAATGTAATACAGGCAAGTTTATATATACATTATCGTCCCTCGCAACTTGAAGTCATCCGAGCCGAGCTCGCGCACCCAGTTCTCCGTCACGTTATAGAACCTAGACGACCAAAAGACGACTGCCGCTCAAGAAAAAGAGGAATGGTAACTGGAGATGAAACTCACAGGAACTCCAGGGCTGTACTTTGGTTAGGCCATGAAGCCGAACTCGCTGAAAATCCGACCGCCATGCTGGATTTAAATGGCGGATCTACGACCGAAAGTCTTGCGAAAAACGAGGACGCGGGCATAGACTTGACACCAAAAAAGAATGAAAAAGGCAAGGTTGAAAAAAAAAACACCCAAGAAAAAGAAGGGCCCCACCGGGAATCGAACCCAGGTCACTTGCAGTTCAGATGAACCCAAAGCAAGTCTGGACCATATTACATGAGTGCACTGCCGGCTGGACTCATTGAAGGTCGAGTCGACTCCCAATGCTAGCGGCGCCATTTTCCGGCTGGCGGAGGTGGCAGCTTTGCGCAAAGAGGGAGTATATCTTTAAGGACAGAGGAACCGCGGAATGATGAGCGGCAAGCCGAACGCAGCAAAGGCCACCGAGTCGGTTGCCGATCTGAACGTTCAGTTGGCGTCGCAGGCCTCTGGACGCAAAAAGAAAACAAAGATTCCACGCGAAGCGGTGAGTTGTCGTACGCTGTCTACAGTCTGTGATACTGAACACGGTGTCAAAGCGTACAAGCTCGGAGTTCGCGGACACGCCCTCGCGAGGTATTTCTTTCTTCACTGCGACGTCATTGGTACTCATCATCTAATAGCGAATGGAAGTTAGTGTTAGTCTCCGGGGCGTTTTCATCTGGTCTCATAGTATACTGCCTTTCAGATATCAACGGCGGTGCGGACAAGCCCGGGCCACAAACTCACTTTCAACAATTATTTGCCTGTTACCCACTGTTTCAATATGATCCTTCCGCGCCGGTATCGGCGCAGTTCCAGGCCATGTGTCGTAAATATGGCTTCCCGCGGCCCAGAAAGGACAGCTGGGAACCAAAATCCGAGCTGGAGCTGGAGGCGGACGCCGCACGAGCAGGATTTCGCCTCGCTATGGTCCGGACATTCAACGACCTATTTGGGACGGACGTCAACGACCTCAAAAACTGGCAGTCGTTCTGCACAGTGCTTGAGATTTCTCCCGTGCCGACGAAACTTCGGGACTGTCGGGCGGTGTGTCGTTTTCATCGGATAGGGCGCTTACTGTGGTCCAGGCGGTTCAAGATGTACACGTCAACCTAGTTGACCTCGTTGATTGGGGAATTGCGAAGGCAGAGATCCACAAATTCGAAACCCTGGACGAGTTATCGGAATACACGAGAAATACCGGCAAGTTCTTCCCGCAGTCAGAGGCGGAAGCCGGAGGCATGCTTCGCTTTTTGCTCAGGCGGATTCTGTGAACAGTGACTGAAGACAAATTGAGACGGTGATGCTGGTGGCGTCTAGCTGAGGCCAAGGCTACTTGTACTTGTATCTTAAGGACAATGGTCAATGTCCATGATTTTTTCTGTTATGGAATAATCCGAGTTCTGATCCTTGGCATGCCGAACAAGATGCTGAACCTCGGAGGATGTGTTGACTCTCACTGAGCTAGATGAGAGTGACGTTTTTGGCTTGCCAAAATGGCCTGCGCCCGCGCCAAATGGCTTGTGTTGGGCGGGGGCGTGAGTTTTGGTGGGATCACCCATTTTGTCGGCTTGGCAAGCCATTTAGCCGACTTGGCACCAGCCAAAAATAGCAAGTGGCTTGCGTGTCCTGCACGTCGACGAAACCTTCTACGGTGTTGCTTTCATCGTGAATACATTACTAGGGGATATTTCCAGGACTGTGGCTAGAAATTATGTGAGTATATTGAACATGACGGCGAAGTCTGTTGTCATTGCCAATAGTGACAGATACAAGTTGTCTCTCCAATGCAAGCCAGCTGGCTTGTGACAGCCATCCAACCCGTTTCAAAATTCCGCATTTATCTGAAGTCAAATTCCTGCCCAATGCCGTCGCAATTCAAAGATATTGGGGAAAAGGAAACCAAATTCAACCGATATTCTGTCTATTTGACCCCCTCGCAAATTGAACAGAAATCCGAAGAGCTTCTGGGAAAATTTTCCACGGAACACTTGACCAATCCGCACATGGCCCACAGGAATGAATAAACACAAATACTGGTTGTGGGTTCACATTGCTGACTCTGGTTGAACTGCAATAGGCTCGCTAAAGTTAAGAAATTGGACACCAGTGCCACAAAGGCACATGCGAGCTCAAAACTGGCTAGGAAATGTTTTTGATGGTCACGAACAGAATGGCTTGCACAAGCCATTCTGCCTGATGCGATCAAAATGGGGCTTGTATCGCAGATTCGTGCATTGAGATGATAAGAGGTTTCTAACCATTCCATTTATGTTCCCTTGAAGCCTCGATAAAACTCAACACCAGATTTTAAAATGCCAGATGTGAGTAGACAAAGGTTGAATGGATGTGTGCAAGCCCATTTTGATCCTATCTACCGTTTCTTTAATGAAACGACGAGGTTTCGTATGCGCATGTTTGCCTATCTCCGTATAGTGTATCTCCATTTCGATTCTTCTCCTCCACTAGCTTTGCTCTCCTGCTGTCTGCCTGCGCAATGCACAGACATCTGTGCTTTGCCCTATCTAAACCCATATAGTATCCTTTGCGTGTCAGCTCCAGCCTCTTGCTGGGCTGTGCGGAGTGGATTGTTTTCCCTTTCTGGGCGATGCAGTCTGCCAGTGGTCCCATGCTCTGCTACGGACTGCGATCCTGTTTTTTTTCTGTCTCTGTGCTGCCCAAAATCATCCTCTTAGCTCCGACCTTTAACTTATGCCCGCGCCTGATATGCTTCCTCTACTCTGTCGCTTGGGTTAATCCCGTTCATCCTCAACTGCCTGCTGGGCAGAACAGCTGACCTGCTTGCAGTCCTTTGTTGACTGGACACAGCAGACCGCAGTTGTTGCTGCCTACGGCACAATGATCCAGCCGCACTGCCACGTAAATCTCTCGGCAACACTCTTGACATTTAAAGGCGGCGCCGCAATCCCTGTCTTTCACCCACTTTGCCCTTCCTCAACATTACTCCTGGGCACGATCTGTTACAGCTGTTCTCTCTGCTGGGGTCCTGGGCTTCAACTCAAATTTTCTGCGCAATTTCTCGGCCAACACCGGCCTAATCAATACCATTCCTGAATCTCGTGTCTCAGAATTATTCTGTGCTTCTGTCAATATTGTTCTCCCTCAATTGTTCCTTTCCTGTGGCCGGAATCGTGGGGGCAATCCATCTCATTTGCTCTTCAAGACTGGTGATTGTGCGCTCTTTGAGGCTGAGATCCATGTTTCTTGCCAACGGCACTGGCCAGCCAACTCCCATTTGAAATCTCCGACTGCAACGCTTGGGCTTTCTAACTCTTGATCCTGTAGTGCCTTCTATATTCTCTCACATCCTGATATCTTACCCCAATTTAAACTGAATACAGGTATCTCTTCATGTCAAAATAATGTGGTGAAAGTCTCTTAAATTTCCTTCCTTTCTTAAACGGTCTTTTCTGCCAACCACACGAACCATATTAACTGCAGAATTGGCAGCTCCTTTTATCTTGCACTCTGGGATACCGGAGCGAAGCGGAGAGTTGTCTTGTCAGCCAGAATGGTTTGCGCTAGCCATTCTGCTTGATCGCATCAAACTGGGTGTGGGTGTGGCTTGCGACACGCAAAACGAGAGTTCACGTCTTGGCTTGCAAAAGTGGCTTGCACTCATGCCGATTGGCTTGTTTCGGGGGTGGGCATGGATTTTGGTGGCATTACATGCCCATGCCCAGCATTTCGGCTTGCAAGCCATTTTGTCGGCTTGGCAAGCAACTTTGACCAAAGTGGCTTGCACTCACTGCATGTCGTGTAGGCCCTAGCATTGGATTTTATGTAGCAAATACATTACTATATGTTCCCCGCAGGTACCCAGAACATCAATTGTCACATAATTTTAATATATTCGTTGTCGCCATGAAAAATGATGACGGCAATTCATACCCCACATGCGAGCCAGCGGGCTTGTGAGACTTAACAGATGGTCCATGCTTCTGAGTGTCCATCTGTATTCAAAATATTGAAGGAAGTGTCCACCACGTAAAGATATTCACTGTTCAATCACGACTCTTGAATGACACAAGTGTTTCAATGCCTCAAACCGAAATTTGAACAGATTCCTTCCCACAAAAAGTTTGGATACTCCAGAGAAGGTGAAACCAGGCTTGACACATCTATTCTGAGTTGCGGTTCTCGTTAGCTGGCATTGGTTGAACAAGGGTCTTGACTGAAGCCAACCAAATGGGGGTAAATACTCAATCCTTCAATGTAAACTGTCCAATGAGCACATTTGAATACTCTGGGAGCTTCTTGAACCCAGGATGTGCCAGGAAATCATTATTTTTCTTCAGCAACAAAGTGGCTTGCACAAGCCATTCTGTCTGATGCCATCAAAATAGGTGTGGGCACAGCTTGTTACAAAATGTCAAGGAATTCATGCCATAACAAGTTCAATATCATCTCAATTATATCTAAATTTCCTTGCTACTAGCATTTTGTGGAAAGATCTTGGTGAATTGGCACCAGTTTGAGAAAAGTTAAACATGTCAAATGCCATCACAAGCTATTCTGGCGACAAAGTGGCTTGTGCCCGGTGTGAGTGCGGTTTTCTATTCAAGCTTTGGAAATCATTCTATTGCTACTTACATAATTATATGGAGTCGCTGAACTCCAAATAATAGTTGGTTTCATTTTATTTCAGCCACTGGTTGCTGTGGCTTGTGCAAGCCATTTTCTGACGCCATCAAATGGGCGGGGGCATGGCTTGCGATGAAAATTAGTAAGTTATGGGAAGGTGTGGGTGCAGAAACCTTTGGAAATCATGAATCTGTGCATGCCATGTTATACACACGCTCAATGAACAATTTTTTATGCCCTTGCTCATCGTTGCAAACAAAACGGTGTGTGCAAGCCATTTTGTCTGATGCCATCAAACGGGCGGGGGCATGGTTCGTGAAAACAAAGTACCGGATGGCATGGCTGTGGGAACCTCTGGAAATCATGAATTGGATACATACACTCAATCACGTTCATTTGCCATTCTCTCTATTCCCCGATTACCCCGACCACAATAATCCAGAACTGGCAAACATATTCAAAGTATGGAAATTGTGCAGACCCAAACTAAGACATATGATATAAAATATTTAAATATTGGGCACTGGAAGCCCAAGGACACCCAGCCACTTCGGTTTGTTGGCCGATGCCAAGCCGACAAAACGGCTCCTGATATAAGCCATTTGGCGCAGGCGCAAGCCATTAATTGGAAAGCACAAAATGTCACTCTCCTTGTCCTGCTGAATGTTGACAGCAATCAGTGTCTGGAATATGGTGTACACTCGTCTAGATCCAAACAATTTTCGGTAATATATTCACTTATTTTCTCCTCTCTGTCTTCACCCGAGCATATGGCTCTTCTCGGGTCTCCTTTGTAACTCTTGTAGACTCCCTCAGAACCATAACCCGAGGCTCTAGGTCAAGTATTGCTTCAGTGGTACAATACCTGAGTCTTTCAACCAAGAGCAAACCGGATCCCCATTCGGGTTCTTATTCTATACATTCTCCATTCTCATTGGACTCTCAGACATGCCTCATCTTTTGGACTCGACGAGACGGAGCATTGAAGGAATAGGCAACAGCCAGCCTCGGGGAAAAGATTGAAACCAGATATACAATGGAGACGGTGTCCCAGAATATCTTTGATATTGATGGTCGACAGACCAGATATCTGGTCCTCTCTGGATCATCCTTTCGAATCCATCACACTCACTACGGGAACTATCCGCACAGGCCTATTGACGCGCATGGTAGCACGCTAAGCGTGTAAACTGCGGATCACGATCTGTCACCTGTCAATCACTGTCAAACGGTTGATCTACCCGACACGTACACTTACTTCCACCGCCATTTCACCCATCCTGTATCCCCCAAAACACATGCTGCTCTCACCCTATGAATTTACATCACCTCCAGCCACTATCTCTCTGGAACGGATATTTATCTCGGCGGCTGTATCAACTCTACCAACTTCCCTGACATATCAATCTGCTGGCTGCACTATCCAAATTTACTGTTCTCCCTCGCTTTTCAGTGACTGTATCCAGTTCCCCGCCACCCTAGACTTCTACTTTCTTCTCTACCCTGTTTTCAGACTCAACCTCTTCCCTGTTTTTCAACCACTTGCCCTCCTCCCTGACTCTCAATTTTATTGTTCCATTCCCTCAGCTCCTTGTCCCTGCTGAGGCTCATTTCGATTCATCTTACTCCATTCACTCACACCGGGGGCAAAGAGCGACGCATGTGGATTGGTAGTGCGTTACACGCATGTAGTCCACATGTGTGCGTGACACTTGTCAAAGGTCTTTGTTACATGTATCCTATTAGCCCGCCAAACACTGCCCAAAATGTGGTTAGTTACCGCAAATATAAGATATAGTTTTACAACAGTTACAAATAAATTTCAGACTTTGGTTGGGGTTTATGTAGGATATACGAAGGTTTTGTTTTCACGAGCCGCAACTCGGCCGCAGATCCGGTCGCGGCTTCGTGAAGTAACGGAACAACGCAGTCGCGGCACAGTCGCGCCCATGTGACAAGGCAGAGACACGCCAGAGCTGCGCTCACCCCTGCGCACTCGCACTGCGGGCATCACGCAGCGGCCCGTTGCGTGCCAATCGCACGCACTGCAGACGTCACGCAGTGGCCTGCCCCACGCCTATTCGATGTCCTGCATGGTGCCTTTAGCTGGGACCTTGTCTCGCTTTATGTGTGGTGTCTTTGTTGGCATGCAATCACGTCTTTGTCAATGTGCAACCCCACACATGCCTCACCGTTTTCGGCACTGGACCCTACTTGTACGTCGCATTTGTCGGTACCAGAGCCCACCCGCACATCATCTTTGTCGGTCCAGAAGCCCACCTGCCCACCATCTGCGTCGGGCTATGACTGCATCCGTGCACCATCTTTGTCCGGACTTGGGAACGGGACCGTGGCTTTGTCCATAGGGTAGCCTGATGCGGTGATTTATGCGTGGTGTTATTGTCAGCGTGCGATCGTGGCTTTGTCGGTGTGCAACCCCAGCCTTTGTCGGCACCGGAGCCCCCGTATGTTGCCTTTGTCGGCACCAGAGCCCACCTGCATGCCGTCTGCGTCGGGCTACGACCACGTCCATGCGCCGTTCTTGTCCGGACGTTGTCGTTTTTTTTTTTTCTTCTTCACTCGTCTCATGCTCAACTGGGGACCTTCAGAATGCCTCACCCAACTCGAGCAATTCTGCGATGGCGGCGAGCGCGCCGTCGACGAATGCGTATGTGGAACTTGCCACTGCGAATACTTCGAATTCATTGCAGTTGGCGGCTTCGCGAGCGCAGCTCTGGGGTGGCTCTGCCTTGTCACATGGGCGCGACTTTGCCGTGACCGCGTTGTTCCGTTACTTCACGAAGCCGCGACCGGATCTGCGGCCGAGTTGCGGCTCGCGAAAACAAAACCTTCGCATATCCTACATAAACCCCAACCAAAGGCTGAAATTTATTCATAACTGTTGTAAAACTATATCTTACATTTGCGGTAACTAATTACATTTTAAGCAGCATTTGGTAAACTAACAGGATACATGTAACAAAGACCTTTGACAAGTGTCACGCACACATGTGGTCCACATGCGTGTAACGCACTACTGGTCCACATGCGTCGCTCTTTGCCCCCGGTGTCATCTCTTGTGTATAAAAGACTTCGCTTTATTTCTCAAGAAAAATCACTTTTACCTTGCCCCAGTTTGTGCAGTTTAAGTCGCTCTCACTCGCACTCTCGCCTCTGCTGTCGCTGTCGCTTTCGCTCCCGATCCCTGCCCACGCTTCGCCTACGCACTTCGTCCCAGTCAGCCGCTGGGTGCCTTTTTACGGTTCCTTAGCAAGCTGAAACACTTGCATATTTTTACTCCTCCTTCCATCCTTCAGCGAGAGCTCACCTGTTGGGTTTTAGCTCGCGCTTGGACGGTCGGCAGGCGTGTCACTATGACGTCAGATTACAGCGGGAGAGATATTACTTAAGCTCGGTTTCGGTAGGGAGGTAGGTATGCGAGTCAGATTAAATATGGTATGGCACGACGTCAACCGATAAACTCGTGGTCGCCCCACTCGTACCGTATCTAAAGTAAGACCGCCACTTCTTGCCCCCCTCCAAGTCGTGAGGCGGTGTGATGGAGCTCTCACGCCCTCGCATGCATTCCAGTCGTGCATGGTCGTTATCGAGAGTTTCAGCGTCGTCGAACGAGATCACATGTGGCGGTATTTCAACAATGGTGGAAAGGCAACCGCTGGGGCGGCAAAACTGCGTTTCTGTCTCAGCGTCGGGGTGCCGCAAGGCGTATAACGCGCGGATGAATGACTGGATGATGATGGAAGTGATATCAGTGAGCGGCGGTGTGGGATTGCGCAAGCAAGTAAAGACGATAGCGGGGCACAGTAAACGAAATAGAAGTCAATATAGAAGTGGGGAAAGGAGGAAGTGAGAAGGACAGAAAGGGACGCACTGGATCGGTGGCCGCAAGCAGGCCATAGATAAGCGGGCGTCCTGCACAGCTAGCCATGCCTGTGCGAAGTTGGCAGTGGGTCAATGTAATGCCAAAGCTCATTAAAGCGTACATACCAACAAGCATTAATTCACTGTCCTGCACGTATCGACGATATAAATGGTGGATCTGAGGTTTGTTTGAGGTTAAACGGAAGGGCAGACATACGAGTTTCGTCAATTCGAAGGCCTCCATTTTGTACTTGCGGGACGCGTACAAGTCTATCCCATTAAGAGTGACGTTAAGTAGACACGACACGAGTGGGTAAAGGCCTGTGAACGCATTTCTTGGCCCTTTTAATTCCTTTTAATTTGTTCTTTTGGTTGGCCCACCGATGCGCAGGATGATATTTCGGAACTTCAGGATTGTTGAGCCGGCCCCCTCGGAGGAGTAGGTGGCCTCAGTGGTTGTAGAGTGACGTAGCAGGTGGAACTGTAGTTGTGTGGTCGGCATACATACATAGCATGCGGGTAATGAAAGTCTCACCTCATGCGTAACGAGGTACCCGATAATGATTAGGAAAGCGACGATTTCCCCCACCGTCATTATGATCGTCCAGGAGGTCTGTGTGCCCACGATCCAGCGAAAGCGAGCCTCCGGGTCCGCGTTGTTGTACCAACAGGTCTGACCGACCGGGTCAAATCTGCATGAAACGAAGGTGAGAACTTATACGCATACTTTGGTGGGAATTAAAACATGCCCGAGATTGCCGGAGGCGTATGGTGGGACGTTGCAAATGAGGCAAATGAGAGTGGTCCCGGCAACGTAGTATTTTTCCATCGCTTGGCCGCTGATCTTGTACACGACCACCAGTCTAACAATGTTTCAGAGCTAAATTTATTGAGCGTCGATGGGCTCACGGGACGTTGAGCGCCATGCAGAAGAAGATGCACGACGAGAAGATAAGGCTTAACTGTTGGCGAACAAACTTGAATTGCCGAAATGTACATGGGCGAAAAGACGTACATTGGTGGTAAAAGCTAGGAAAGAACATCGCCAGTCCGAGTACCCCCCAAGGGCGTTCATGGCAAATGAAACACCAAAGATGAGACTAGCATGGTGAGTTGTGTATAATTGATCGCGATGCGGAAGATTCACGCACTGCACGACCAGAGCGTATGTGAGCAGGCGGAAACTCACCCGGTCTAGGTATCGTCGCGACACTATGTTCCATGCGGCGTATCCGAAGAGAGCAAGTAGGGCTGTGGTCAGCACGAGCCCCGGGACTAATAGTCCCAAGATGAGTCGCGGGCTGATAGGAGGGTTCATCAATAACCTGTCCACTTCGTTGATGGCCACATACTAGGTTTGTGGGTCTAGGGACTCGAACCTGGCGCGTAGTGAGACCAACATTGTGGTGGATGAAGAAAGATAAATACGCAAGCTGCGGATGGCATTTCTCGTCTTGTTATACATCGGGATCGAAGGTTACAGCATATTGCAACAGTGCCGGCAGGGTGAATTGCCCAGTCAGTCCCCCTATTGATACTTTGTTTCGCCTGTCTCTTCTTGGTTTCAGGTATCCCTGCCGTAATTATCTTGCAATCAGGGTCCACTTCTAAATCTAGGCTGGTGCTCACCTCATCTCAGGGACTTGACCTGTCCCTGAATGTCCATGTCCAATCTCATCCAGTCGCGTCGACTTTCTGCTGGTACCATGTAGTAGATGAGACTCCACCCTACTTCTGGGATGGCCGATGGAATCAATACGGCAATGCATAACTTAACTCACGGACAGAGAAGTCCATGACGGGTTGAATGAACTCACCCGCACCGCAGGGAGTCGCTCCATTCACGAAATAAGTCGCTGTACATAAAGTCAACCCTGAGCCACCCGCCAAGTATCTGATTCTTCACGGCAGAGACCGACCAGATATACAAGCAGATAGTAGTAGCTCGGATTGTTTCTGGTGTCAAACTCTTACGGCCTGCCAAGTTTTCTCAAGTTTATGAGCTGATCTTTCATCTCACCGCCAACTTGAGCTTCCCTGTAAAAAAACAGTCTCGATTGATATGACGTGGGACCGGCTAATCGAAAAAAAAGCAAGTGGGGTTGAATAAATCATGTCGTGCCCTCGACACTAGATGGGAAGTTTATTATAAAGACGGATCGATGTAATGCCTTTCCGCGAGAGACTCACCTGAACACCGGAACTCTGCCGATTTTTCCCCCCGGCGCCACCAGTTATCGTTGAACAGTGGTCAATATTGTAAATATTACGGAGAGGTGGAGTGGTACTCGGTTGTCAATAATGACGGGGATCGAATGACTGGGATTTGCCGTAGCTTCTGTTGAAGGACGCTATACCTCGTTCGGGTAAGTCGGCGTCTGTGGGCGTGGTAACCAGGTCCGAGCCAACCGATGAGATCGAGCCGACCGATCGTGCGGCGGTAGGCAAGTACCCACTCAGGAACGCCGGTTTGAGGGAGTATCCCGATGTAATACAGGGAATTTTATATATACATCATCGTCCCGAGCCGAGTTTGGGGTACCCAGTTCCCCGTCGCAGAACCCAGACGACCAAAAAACCACGAGTGCCGATACTATAGTATGTGTTCAGAGGAATTAGATCGCGTGAATTTGTCCAAAAAGAACAAACGGAAGGCAACATAACACTACGCACGAGTCGGGTGGTCAAAAACCTCCCAAGAAAAAGAAGGGCCCCACCGGGAATCGAACCCAGGTCACTTGCAGTTGTTCAGATGAACCCAAAGCAAGTATCGTACCTCTGGACCATAGGGCCATGTCGAGAGTGGTCATACTCGTTCCTTTAGTCATGCTTTACTGGATTGAATTCGGTGGAGCATGAGGCTCGTAACTCACAGACATGCCGTAAGATCGCCCACCTGAAGTGTCTTGTTTGGTCGTCGAAGATTCACTTCTCGCTCGAGTCAGGCCTCTAGCTAGCGTCCCACAAACCCCAAGTCGTGCCAAAGCTCACAGCCGCTGCGCTGAGATGATGGAGCTTACTTGTAAGTAGGGTACATGCCGCGTGCTTCTCTGGCGTGCAACGCCATCGTCTTTGGTGGCGGGCGGCGCGCCAGGATGAGGACGGGTCCTAGAGCAGGCTGGAGGAGTTGATCAAGGCGGGGTTTGCCCGTAGGAGTAGAACAGAGTGGCGAGGCGGGGGTGCTGTCTGTCGAAGGGCCGGACGAGGCTCAGCTGTCAGCGCACTCAGGCCGGCTTCACCCACCCAAGCAAGCCACCTCCCGCCCGTCCCCTCGCGTCCGCGTCCATCGCATATGCCAGCCGTCCCTTTCCTCGCCTGCTGCTCCCTTCCACCTTCTCTCGTGTCCACCGCGTTCTCGTGCTCGGCCCCGCTGCGCCGTCTTCCGTCTTCCGGTGATCCCATCCTCAAGCCGACTCCCGCTCGGCGCTGTACATCTCGCCCTGCTTCGATCTTTCTTTTCCGCACTCGCTCTGCCCGGCTATCTCACCACAAGGCCACCGAGACGCGCATCGATATCGATCCGCCGCACGATGCGCCTCGGCACCGCACGGGGACGGGGCCGCGGGCGAGTGATATTGGTGCGGCGTGCGATGAGCAGGGCGCGGACGCGTGCGAATGACATTGTATTGGTGCGACGCGCGATGAGCACTGGCGGGACGCGAATACGGGCTGTGTCGGTGTCGGCGCAGGGGCGTGCAGGCGATGCGATTCGGTGCGGCGCGATGTGATTCGATGCGGCGCGACATGGTGCCGCTCCTGGCTTCTGGGTCGGCAGCGGCGTGGGGTGGGGTGGGGTGGCCGTGGCCGTGCACGACGCGCTTCTTGTCTTTATATCAAGTTGGGGGCAGGCGGGGCGGCGTGCGGCGTGCGGGAGAGTCGACGTGTCGCAGGTAGGGCAGGCACGGGGAAGGGGGGAGCGGTGGGGAGGTGCCCGATACTATGCTGCGCTGATGTATCCCGTTCGGGCGGGGGTGGAGGTGGAGATGGTGCGGCGGAGGTAGGCGTGAGCGGCGGAGGTAGGCGTGAGCGCGCGTGCGAAGGGGAGAGTCGAGAGTCGACTGGTGGAGCGCCCTGAAGATGGTTTGTGCAGCGGAGGACGGGTGCGCCGCGGTGGAGAGTCGCCCAGAGGCGGGGACGGGGACGCGGGGGTGGATGGGCGCACAAGACAAGCCATGCGGAGGAGGAGGGGAGGGGCGTGGCGTGGCAGGCGGCGGCGGGCGGGGAGTGATACCGGAGGAGAGGATCGGCTTCCTGCTCCTGACAGCGCAGAGCAACCGGCTGGCCTGGCTCAAACCCCTACTGTCCCCGTCCGCATCGCAATCGCCGTATCATTCCCCGGAGCGCGGTCTCCACTCGGTCAGTAATACAGTAATGTGGCCCCTCTCGTTCCAGCGTCAACTTCATTTCCTCAAACGTCTAATCCCATCGCGCCCCATTGCGCCGCATTGCGCTCCATCGCATCGCGGCGGCGCCGGTCATCGTGTTGGAGCGCATCAAATCGCCGTACCGTACGGGGATGGGGATGGGATCGATGTGCCTCCCTCGGCTCGCCTCACCCCGATAGAGTGATTAGATAGGGCAGCTAGACGGGATCCCCCTTGGGCCCCGACTCGGATGGGACGCTGCGCACTTGGAGCTTGCGCCCTCAGGTCGAGGCCGAGTTGCAAGGGCGAGGTTACCGAGACCCCGAATCGTGGGCTTCGCGCCACAGGTACGACCGCCAAGCTTGGTAGCGGGCTCCCGCCGAGCAAACGAAGAGCGCCTAGACAAGTAATGCAGAGTCAATGAGTTGCAAGTGCACACTGATTCTTCCACTGAAGGGAAACCAGACGCGGTCCAGAAGTAGGTACCAAGGGTCGATCGGCGTGGTCAATGTTGTGCTGGCCGCAGCGACTCCAGGTTGGAGTCAGAAGCCCGATGTGAGCAGAAAGAGGGAGTCGACGCACCCGAACACGGAGCCCGAATCACGATCACGTGTGATCGCGAGGTTGACGCGAACCGCGGATGGCCAACCTCGGTGCGCGATACACACGGCCTTTCATCGAGCCACGCGGCTTGATAGCTGCTCCGTTTACAGCACACCATTTAATGCTGTCAACCAAGAAAAATAAAAACCGGGAAGCTGTTGTCGTCTGAGTCGAGTCATCTCCATTTCAACTTCATAGGCTCAGGACAGACATTCGTTTCGCCTTGGTTACCTGAACTATGCAATTGACACATTTTCTCCAAAGCTATCATAATATGCGATGATTCAAAGGATGGCTACACGACTATCTTGGATGATGTCAGGACTGCCATCCTCAGAGTTACCTGAGTGGCTTGGTTAAATGGCTTGCGCCGCTTAGCGGAGTTTGAATTTGGCATCACGGGCGTGGACGGCGTGGCTTGTGGCGTGGCGTGACTTGTGCTCGCTTACACTAAGGCCTCGCACTGTAAGTAATTCATCCATATCTTTTGTTTGTGACTTCAACTTAACTTCTATTCCTCACCATTATCTCAAGACCACCCCTGTGCCTTGTGTTACCTACTTTGCACACCGAAAACACCATTTCTCGCACTTTGAACATTATCTCCTTACCGACTCACTTATTATAGCAAACTTCTCCGACAGGCTTGGCTGAATGGCTTGCGCCAAACCATTCCACTGTAAGTAATTCAATAGTATCTTTTCCAGCAAGCTTCCCTGCCTTTCTATTTTATTGGCATCCTCCTGCATCCGTCCCTGCTCCAGGCCACAAACTTTGCTGGCTGAAAACATGACATTGTAATCATCAAGCATGTGAGCCCTTCACCACCTCCGCTGAACGAGTTTTCACGCATTTCTGGTTGAATACAACTAGATCTCCCTGTTGACACTATCTGTTTCCCTCACGAGTGTGCCGAGTGGTTGGCCTCGAGGTGGGATTTTTGGTTATTCTCTTGTTTGCCTTCCTGAGCTTTTCTCTGGTGAGTTCTGGTGTCAGTTTTTTGTCGTCAATTTCATTGTGTCCCTTGCACTTCAACGTGTTATTCAGCACGGCAGGTATGGGATGTGTTGGAAGGAAGTGGAAAGGCAGGTCGGATCGTGCTTGAAGGCCAACATTTGTTGAGCTAGAACACCTGAGTTCTTGCTGGTGGCCGGAATTGCGCTGAACATTGGTCTGAGGAAGAGTTATTGAAGGAAGATAATAACAATTTGGATGAGGTCACATTTGATTTAGCCAAGTTCGACTGCAACTGGCCATACCTGTGGAAAATACCCTACCATCCCACTTAGTTTCACCGAGGTTTTCACCCTTCAGCTGCCTGGCCAAAAGTGCGTTTCCAACTTCTCATGTGTCGGGCATTGCAGAATTTTTAGCAGTTGGAGCAGATGAAGTGATTTAGCTGCTGAGGAGCCCACGGAGCCACATATGTTCAACTACATATCTAAGGCCGGTATCGGGAGCCTCTACCAGGATGCGTCGAAGGAAATCCTTGCATATTATGAGCTCATTTGCACAAGTTACGCCCAAGTCATCCGCCCTACAAGCCAGGGTCAAACCTGTGATTCCAACATCACTAACATTGTAGAGAATTATGTGAGCTGGTGTAAGATGTCACACATCCATTCATGTACACAAGGGGAATGTTGGTTGAATTTTTTACTGAACTTCAAGGGATTGATCAGCAACATTATTTCTGCACAAGCCAGCACAAGCCACTTTGCCTGTGCAGATGAACAAGCCATTTCACATGCCACAAGCCATTCTGCTCAAGCCCACGCCCGCCCAGGCCCACAGATGCCCACACTCCCTACAATATTCAAAGTCTTTCTTAATGATTTCCATACTTTGAATATGTTCACCAGTTCTGGATTATTGTGGTCGGGGTAATCGGGGAATAGAGAGAATGGCAAATGAACTTGATTGAGTGTATGTATCCAATTCATGGTTTCCAGATGTTCCCACAACCACGCCATCCAATACTTTGTTTTCACGAACCCGTTTGATGGCATCAGACGAAATGGCTTGCGCACACCATTTTGTTTGCAACGATGAGCAAGGGCATAAAAAATTATTCATTGAGTGTGTGTATAACATGGCATGCACAGATTTGTGATTTCCAAAGGTTTCTGCACCCACACCTTCCCATAATTTACTAATTTTCATTGCAAGCCACACCCCCGCCCATTTGATGGCATCATACAAAATGGCTTGCACAAGCCGCAGCAACCAGTGGCTGAAATAAAACGAAACCAACTATTATTTGGAGTTCAGTGATTCCATATAATTATGTAAGTAGCAATAGAATGATTTCCAAAGCTTGAATAAAAAACCGCACTCACACCGGGCACAAGCCACTTTGTTGCCAGAATAGCTTGTGATGGCATTTGACATGTTTAACTTTTCTCAAACTGGTGCCAATTCACCAAGATCTTTCCACAAAATGCTAGTAGCAAGGAAATTTGGATATACTTGTTATGGCATGAATTCCTTGACATTTCGTAACAAGCCGTGCCCACACCTATTTTGATGGCATCAGACAGAATGGCTTTTTGTTGCCGAAGAAAAATAATGATTTCCTGGCACATCCTGGGTTCAAGAAGGCCCCAGAGTATTCAAATGTGCTCATTGGGACAGTTTACATTGAAGGATTGAGTATTTACCCCCATTCGGTTGGCTTCAGTCAAGACCCTTGTTCAACCGATGCCAGCTAACGAGAACCGCAACTCAGAATAGATGTGCCAAGCCTGGTTTCACCTTCACTGGAGTATCCAAACCCTTTGTGGGACGGAATCTGTTCAAATTTTGGTTTGACGCACTGAAACACTTGTGTCATTCAAGAGTTGTGATTGAACAGTGAATATCTTTACGTGGTGGACACTTTCTTCAATATTTTGAATACAGATGGACACTCAGAAGCATGGACTATCAGTTAAGTCTCACAAGCCCGCTGGCTCGCATCTGGGGTATGAGTTGCCGTCATCATTTTTCATGGCGACGACGAGTATATTAAAATTATGTGACAATTGATGTTCTAGGTACCTGCAGGGGACATATAGTAATGTATTTGCTACATAAAATCCAATGCTAGGGCCCTACATGACATGCAGTGAGTGCAAGCCACTTTGGTCAAAGTTGCTTGCCAAGCCGACAGAATGGCTTGCAAGCCGAAATGCCGGGCATGGGCGTGTAATGCCACCAAAATCCACGCCCACCCCCGAAACAAGCCAATCAACATGATCGCAAGCCACTTTTGCAAGCCAAGAAGTGAAATCTCGTTTTGCGCGGCGCAAGCTACATCCTCACCCAGTTTGATGCCATCAAGCAGAATGGCTTGCGCAAGCCATTCTGGCTGATAGGATCAAAATGGGTTCGCACACATCCATTCAACCTTTGTCTACTCACATCTGGCATTTTAAAATCTGGTGTTGAGTTTTATCGAGGCTTCAAGGGAACATAATGGAATGGTTAGAAACCTCTTACAATGCACGAATCTGCGATGCAAGCCCCATTTTGATCGCATCAGGCAGAATGGCTTGTGCAAGCCATTTTGTTCGCGACCATCAAAAACATTCCCTAGCCAGTTTCGAGCTCGCATGTGCCTTTGTGGCACTGGTGTCCATTGATTTTAAGTGATTCTGCCCAAGGAACCACATAATTTCAATATTTCTTAACTTTAGCGAATCTATTGCAGTTCAACCAGAGTCGGCAATGTGAACCCACAACCTGTATATGTGTTTATTCATTCCTATGGGCCATATACAAATTAGTCAAGCGTTCCGCGGGAAAATTTCCCAGAAGCTCTTCGGATTTCTGTTCAATTTGCGAGGGGGTCAAATAGACAGGATATCGGTTGAATTTAGTTTCCTTTTCCCCAATATCTTTGAATTGAGACGGCGTTGGGCAGGAATTTGACTTCAGGTGAATGCGGAATTTTGAAACGGGTTGGATGGCTGTCACAAGCCAGCTGGCTTGCATTGGAGAGACAACTTGTCTCCGTCACTATTGGCGATGACAACAGACTTCGCCGTCATGTTCAATATACTCACATAATTTCTAGCCACAGTCCTGGAAATATCCCCTCGTAATGTATTCACGATGAAAGCAACACCGTAGAAGGTTTCGTCGACGTGCAGGACACGCAAGCCACTTGCTATTTTTGGCTGGTGCCAAGCCAGCTAAATGGCTTGCCAAGCCGACAAAATGGCTTGCAAGCAATTTTGGCGGGCGGGGGCGGGTGATCCCACTAAAACTCACGCCCCCGCCCAATACAAGCCATTTGGCGCGGGCGCAAGCCATTTTGGCAAGCCAAAAACGTCACTCTCATCTCGTAAGCTCAATGAGAGTCGACACATCTTCCGAGGTTCAGCATCTTGTTCGGCATGCCAAGGATCGGAACTCGGATTATTCCATAACAGAAAAAATCATGGACATTGACCATCGTCCTTACGTTACAAGTACAAGTAGCCTTGGTTTCAGCTGGACGCCACCAGCATCACCGTCTCAATTTGTCTTCAGCCGCTGTTCACAAAATCCGCCTAAGCAAAAAGCGAAGCATGCCTCCGGCTTCCGCCTCTGACTGCGGGAAGAACTTGCCGGTATTTCTCGTGTATTCCGATAACTCGTTCAGGGTTTCGAATCTGTGGATCTCTGCCTTCGCAATTCCCCAATCAACGAGGTCAACTAGGTTGACGTGTACATCTCGAACCGCCTGGACCACAGTAAGCGCCCTATCCGATGTAGATATAATGAAAACGACACACCGCCCGACAGTCCCGAAGTTTCGTCGGCACGGGAGAAATCTCAAGCACTGTGCAGAACGACTGCCAGTTTTTGAGGTCGTTGACGTCCGTCCCAAATAGGTCGTTGAATGTCCGGACCATAGCGAGGCGAAATCCCGCTCGTGCGGCGTCCGCCTCCAGATCCAGCTCGGATTTTGGTTCCCAGCTGTTCTTTCTGGGCCGCGGGAAATATTTACGACACATAGCCTGGAACTGCGCCGATACCGGCGCGGAAGGATCATATTGAAACAGTGGGTAACGGGCAAAGAATTGTTGAAAGTGAGTTTGTGGCCCACGCTTGAACGCACCGCCGTTGATATCTGAAAGGCAGTATGGTATGAGACCAGATGAAAATGCCCCGAAGACTAACACTAACTTCCATTCGCTATTAGATGATGATGAGTACCAATGTCGTCGCAGTGAAGAAAGAAATACCTCGCGAGGGCGTGTCCGCGAACTCCGAGCTTGTACGCTTCGACACCGTGTTTAGTATCACATGCTGCAGACAGCGTACAACAACTCACTGCTTCGCGTGGAATCTTTGTTTTCTTTTTGCGTCCAGAGGCCTGCGACGCCAGCTGAACGTTCAGATCGGCAACCGACTCGGCGGCCTTTGCTGCGTTCGGCTTGCCGCTCACCATTCCACGGTTCTTCTGTCCTTGAAGAGATACTCTCTCTTTGCGCAAAGCTGCCACCTCCGCCAGCCGGAAAATGGCGCCGCCAGCATTGGGAGTCGACTCGACCTTCAATGAGTCCAGCCGGCAGCGCACTCATGTAATACGGCAGCTCACCATTCCTTCAATCTGCTGTTTCGGCCCCGACCTGTCCTGGAACTTCGTCACCTCTTTGCGGATGGAGGCTTGCTCCGCCAGCTGAAAAATGTGGCTTCTGGCATTGGGAGTCGACTTGGCTTTCGGTGTGTCCAATCGCTGGGTTGGAGAGGTTAATCGGACGAAATAAATAGATATGGCGGCGGACCATAGTGTTGGGGGCGTTCAGTCGGAAGGGTGCGATATCGGAAGATGGTCGATCGATCCCTCTGGACATGGTGGTAATAAAGAAGCACTTGGAAAGGCGTGCCACAGTTCACGTAACGATGGCCCGATATAAGTTTGGTTCTGGACTCTAGCGCGTGGCGTCTTGTCGCCGCCATCATTCGGCGCCGGCAAGTCAGGCACGCCGTATGCGATTCAGATTGTCTTCTGGTCATCGTCCAAATGACAATATACGTCCCTAGCATATAGCTCTGTTATGCTAAACAAACATTTATCATGGAACATTCCCAAACTAGCCCAGGTTGACCATCGCAATAGTCGCAACGGGACTGAATGGATGTTGGGACCAAAAATCTCGCTAGTGGGCTCTTCTCCTTTCTAATCCGCGGAGGCCCAGGTTTAAGTGGTTCAATGGCAATGTCATCAAATAAACCCTAGCACAGTATCGTGATAAGGTGAACAAAGAGAACGAAGCAAACCGAAAAATAGAAGCAAAGCAACACGATGCCTCCCCCACTCCCGCCAAGGGAGAAGCTAGTCAAGCGGCAAGGGGTGGACAAATTGCACGATATAACTATGTATTGCCGCTGCCGACCAAAGATGCTTTGAGTCCTAACGCCACTATCGGAACAGACGACGAAGAAAGGGGAGAATAAGAGGCGCGCCAGAGAAAGGCGCAGCTGGGGGAGACGAGGTGTAAATAAAAGTCAAGGAGAATCCTCGTCACCACTTCACCACCAAAAGACGGGCCAGTCGCCGAAAGACAGTGAAGACACGTGCAACACGCACGACACACGCGCGCGTCGACTAGGATTTCTGATGCACTCCCGCTGAAGGCAGGGAGGTACGAATGGACGAAGTGGAGCGAAGAAGAATCCAGGGATATCTGCATGATATGACTAAACAATTTAAATCAGAGTGGAATGTAATAGCCACAGGTTTTGTTTACGATTTCCACAAGTAGTTCGGGCACCAGAATGCTCCGAGAAAATACAGGTGCCACGATGAACTCACAATATTTCCTTTGGTTTATGCTTAGATCTTACACCATTAGTGTTTGAAATGCGCACAAGTGATGTGTCTTTCAGAGAGAATTGTTTACCTGCAAGGCACACAGAGAATTGGCCCGTGATAACCATAAATATTTGTCTTGCTGGGGACCAGCATTCACAGGGGATATAGCATAACTAGAAGAGTGTATTAACAGAGACAAGCCGTACTTTTGAGGTGTTTTGACAAAGTTGACCTGGGTCGTCCCTGGCGATGACGGTGTAGTATCTAGGGCTGGACGCCGTTACCGTAATTACGGCCGTATAGACCCGTATATACGGCACCCGTTACCGTACCGTCGGGGCCTGCAGGGTGGATTTTACGGTACGGGTACGGGTGGGCCGTACCCGTAAATGGCCGTACCGTTACGGCCGTAAAAGCCGTAACGGCAATCAAATTTACGCGGCACCAATTCAACATCACTCACATACATTTGTTCAAACCAGTTGTTGGAAAGCATCGGCGCGGTCGAAAAATCCAAATCACGGAAAGATATCTACCAGGAGATTGTTTCTATGCCCGTGGAACCCCACTTCGACAATGACGCGGTGATGCAAGATGACGAGGATGGTTTGCCGTCGTGCAACCAGTCACTTCTCGCCGCTGTTCGAAAGGTATCTGAATCATTTTAATCCACACTTCCGAGCCTAACTTTACCGCAAAGCTTCGGTGCATCGTCCGAGCTGTTCGAGTCCACAGAGACGAGCAGCTTGGAAAGACAAAGTTAAAATGTCGTACAAGGACAGGGAGGCCCGGAAGCTGACAGGATATATGCTAATCCTCGACGTCAAGATCCGCTGGTCCTCCACCCACCAAATGTTGTGTGCATGTACTTATTTCTTGGTAAATTCCTGTCTGTTCACACAATCAATATCACGAGCAGGGCGTGCACTTGAATTTAAGCTCGCAGTCGATAACTATGTTGCCAAGAGCAAGGATTTACGCGCTCTCGAGCTGTCGAAAGAAGACTGGGAGGCGATTGAGCTCGTTGCCCAGTGGGTGGAGGCGTTTAGAACTGCAACTACTCAGATGTCCGCAACTAAATCCCCCATGATCTCTACGACACACGCTGTCTTCCGCGGTCTTCAGGAGGAGTTGCGAAAACTCTTTCGATCTCCTTTCTCTCTCGGGTACTTCGGTTTTGCTCAATTGGATTGGCTCCTAGGATCTGCTGTTGCTGTTGAAAGTATCTTTTCGGGCGGAAGGGACACCATATCCCTGCGGCGTGTGAGTTTGAAGGCCGAGGCGATCAGCACGTTGATGTTTGTCAAGAATCAGCTTCGTATGCGGCGGAACACACTTAATGTGGAGCTCGGAGAAGAGTAGATATCATTAAGAAATATATATTTGGTTCAAAAAAAAAATGTACGGCCGTAAACCCCGTATACGGCCGTAACGGCGCCGTACCCGTACCGTGGGGCCCTGGGCGAGACATTTTACGGTACGGTACGGCACTGCCGTACCCGTAAAAACCCGTAAAGTATACGGCCGTATACCGTAACGGTACGGCGCCCAGCCCTAGTAGTATCACATCAGGGACTAAAACAATGCGCAAAAAACACAAGCCCATGAGGTAGACTTAATACACATAGTGGAGTCACTCCAATGAGTTATATAGTCCGTTGGGTGCGAGAAATGTGCGCAAGCCTGTTTCTCGGCTAAGCGAACAAACGGGCTTGCCGATCGGCGGGCTTGGGCTTTGATCTACACCCAAATCCAAGCCTAAGCCCGAACAAGCCCATTGGTGCGGGCGCAAGCCCATTTTGCAAGCCGAAAAGTGAACTCTCCTGCCATCCTGAATCATCGCGAAATCCGTGCTTATCTTCAATAATTCACGCCCTTGGCTCTCAACAAATATCTCGTGAAGCCTCTGGCCCCGGGTTGCAGTTTAGTTGTGTGTGATCTGTGTTCGTCTTTTGTGACATAACTATGGTACCTCAGGTATTCCTCGATTCGACGGCGCCAGGCCGAATGGGCGCAGCAGGCCAAGTTCAACCGGTATCAACGCCGCCACAGTCCTCAAGAAGTATGTCTTGTGATGCTTCTCCGCTTGCGGCAGCTGTTCCGCACTCATCCAACAGCTTAAGTTGAGAAGTCCAACCGAAATGACATCATCTGCATCGCCTCCCGATACTCACGCCGCCTAAGTAATTGGGAAGAACTTGTTCAATCTACAGTGACCGATATATTGTCTGTCTGCCCACGTATTACATGTTTTCGTACTGGCTATAACTACTTACAAGCGTACTTGAATTCAACACAAGGAAATAACCAAGTTCATACTCAAAATTACAACGACATCGACATTCGGATTACGACGAGGCTTCAATTGTACGGGGTTCAGTTTCCGTCGGCGTAACAGGGGCGTGTCCCGCCCGCGACTTGAACTCTTTGAATCCGGTCTCGGAGTGCAAGGCTGGGGGACGCTGATAGTGCTTCTTGGCTGGCGGAAGCTGCTTGGATCCAACCAACGTGTTGACAGCGCTGACGGCCGCCCGAAGCTTGGACGTGGCGACATCGGAGGAGATCCCGACACCCCAGATGCTGCCGACACCTGACTTCGACGGATATTCGGTGGAGAGGTGCATTTCGACACAACTGCAGGTATTGGATCCGACGGTGTAAGCAGCAAACTCTCCGGCGACGGCGTCGATACCGAGGCTCGAGTGGAGGGCGTCGATGATGGCGAGGACGGGGGTGGCGCCGTTGCCTTGGATGAGGCGCACGGAGCCATCTACGGACAGCTGACCTTCCAAGCGCAGCAGAGTCGCAGCCTGATCTTCGGGGGACCCAGCAAAAGTCATCATGTCGTCGGAGTAGTCGGACATGGGTGAGGAATAGCCGTCCGGCGTCGAGGGGAAGAGACGGTGGGACTGGAGGTGGAGGCGCCCGAGCGGCTTAGACCCGATGATGTACGTCTTCTTGAACGTCTCAGTGATCAACGAGACGGTCATCTCCTTGCCCAACTTCTCCGCCAGCGTCTGTACGACACCGTAGAACGACACCTGCATTCGGCGGGGCATCTCCAGCTTCAGGTTCTGCTTGATGACGTGCGCCGCACCGGCTTTACCGCTCTGGCTGCTGACGCGGATGAGATCGTCGTAACCGTAGCCCAGGTCCTTGGGATCGAGAGGGATGTACGGCATCGACCACGACTTGATGCCTTCACCAGAACGCTCGACGGAGAGCCATCGCCTCTCCTGGGCATCGAGACCTTTCTTAATAGCGTCCTGGTGAGTTCCGGCGAAGGCAGAGAAGACGAGGCTTCCGGCGTAGGGGTACCGGGTGGGAACAGTCATGTCGTTGACGCGGCACACGACGCCGACGATCTCGGAGAGATTGGAGAAATCGAGGTTGGGCGAGACTCCCTGGGAGTAAATGTTGAGACCCAGAGTGATGAGATCGACATTGCCCGTGCGTTCTCCGTTCCCCAAAAGACATCTAGACGTAGAGTCAATAACGGAAGAAAATTGAGTTCAAAGGACTGACCCTTCGACTCGATCACCACCAGCGAGAAGACCGAGTTCTGTGGCACCGACGGCAGTACCTAGCAAAAGGATCAAATAAGACGGCGGCCAGGACTCTACGCTCTGATCTTACCTCTGTCGTTGTGCGTATGAAGACTGAGTAAGACGCTGTCCCGCTGGTTGATATGGGTTCCGAAGTACTCTACCTGTTTGTTGATAGATGAGAACACAAGCGAGACGCGGTCGAAGAAGGTCGCGTACCTGATCGGCGTAATGGTTGCTGGGTGCACATTCGACGGTCGCGGCGAGGTTGAAGATGACTTTGTCATCGGGCGTAGCTTTCCCCCAGGCTTCGAGAACCCGATTTCCAAGTTCGACCGCAAATTCCGGTTCAGTCTGGGAAAAAGTCTCTAAACAATAGTTGAGGGTGAATTTGGTTCCTACAAGAAATCGCAAATGTTTCAGTTAGCAGGATATCTACAAGAATAAGCGAATATGTTCGGAACCTGATCGAGCGGTCTCTTCTTCGGTCAAAGAGCGAACCAGGCGAACCGCATTCAAGGTAAGTTCGATGGTTTGTTCCTTGGTATTGCGGAAGACGACCTCGCGAAAAACGGGAGAGACAGCGTTGTAGAGATGAATAATCGCGTGTTTTGCACCCGCCAATGACGCGACGGATTTTTTAATCAAGTCGGGACGTGCGGGAGTGATCACCTAGATATATTTTGAGTATCGATGGCAAGAAAAAAATGAGTATCTATATACCTGCAGGGCGACACCGTCGGGGACCTCGTTGTTCTCGATGAGAGATCGGACAAATTGATATTCGAGATCAGAGGCAGAGGGCTAGGTCGATGCATCAGTCAAGATGAAGGAGACACAGAAAGACTCACATATGCGACTTCAATCTCCTTGAAGCCGATCTGCAATAGGACTCTGCAACGCAAGTTAGACCGAAATACAAGTGGATTAAAGAGCCGCTAACTTGAAGAGTTCTAGTTTTGTAGTATTACTCATGGGATTCGCAAGGGCCTGGTTGCCGTCGCGGAGGTCAGTTGAAAGCCAGCGCGGCGCAGAGGTGGTGCGTTTGTTCGGCCATTGGCGGGCATATCCTGAAGGAAACGGCACCTCACGATATGGTACGTATTTAGTGGAGGGATCCGCTCTGGAGTTAAGTCTAATTATCAGAACAGAGCGATAAGATTGGTGAAATGAAGGCTGACAGCATAGGCATGTTGAGTGGTTTATTCGAGATTGGGCAGGGTAATAATGGGGCGCTGAAATGTCTTCCGGCTGTTTAAATGCTGTTTTCGTGTCTTCCAACTCCCGGCCACTCCCAGGTTATAGCATGAATTTGGGGAAGTGATCGGTGAGAGCGAAGCAGCCTGTGGAGACAAAGCGAATGGTCAAGGAAGGGCTACTGCCACGAATGAACGGTAGCTGTTTGTGTTCAAGCTCACAACCGTGCCGTACCCTGGTACGGCGGCGTAAGTTGGTGCCGGCGCAACTACACGGGTGCTTATTTTTCCCAGTGCGCAGTGTCACGGGGCTGGCCCAGGGATGGCCGGAGAGGAAGAAAATCTCAAGGGCTAGGTGGCCCGAAACTAGCGTTGATTCGACGACGCATGCTACGACGAACCAAGAGAATATAAAGTACAGTAAGGCAGTGCGTGAGGTAACATATCGTAAGTCTCATAAAACGATAAGAGATGTCAAGCGAGCTGTCTGTCATGAAACAATAGAATATTAATTAATATAGTTGATAGTGTTCCCGCTGTTCGGTTCTGAACCGATGCCGAACCTGAACCGGACCCGAACTGGACCCCATGTTCGGTTCGGGGTTCAGCAGATTCTTGATTTCACCGAACCGGTGCGAATATGTTCAAACCAATAGGTTAAATTCTCCTATTTGGATGCACGAAATGCATCAGAACTGCGGTTACTTGAGTTGGAATCCAACCTACCAAGTGTCTTGTATGCACAGTGAGCTGCAATACATTTTCGCAGTCAAATATGATTGTTACACTTGAATTGATGGATGATCAGACAGGACAGAAATTGTCGAATGTCCGTCCATCTGTCCTCAGCTCCGCCTCCGGCCCCGGCCACCCCCGCTCCCTCCAATCACTCACGCTGGCATGTACTATGCAATCAAGGTTGGGATCACTGCAGATCCCTTCGGACATGTGCTACTGGCTAGTACCTATTAGTTTATAAGCTTCACCTAGCATGGGAATCCTCATCCTTTCTTCTCTTCGGAGTCCCCTTCTAGGTGGATATTATACTTCTGCTCTGTATTTAGTATAGCCTATCAACTTTGGATTCCCCTTCTAGTTTCTGTGCCCTGCACTGAGCTTAAGGTTGCCCTTACAGGAGGTCTGTCCCCACACAGTTGTCCAAATGGCCCGTTCTGGTGAGCTGAAAAATACAATATACAGCATTCAAAGGCTCCCCGGGCCACAGAATTGGCTCTTGGTGCACGGGAATCTTTTTAGGTTCAAAAAGGTTCGAACCTGTCCTGAACCCCAGACCAAACTGGACCTGGGGTCAGGTTCAGGGCTTGGAAATTTTAGTAAAAAAACCGGACCGAACCGGACATCGGCAGCACTAGTAGTTGATGTAAGGGGCATGTCAGTGGTGATCTGCCATGCCCCTTATATTACCCCACTTTTAGGCAGTGAGTTGGGGTACACAAGGAGTGTTCATGAGAGTCATAAAGGAGGCGGGGAAACATACAGGGAACCGTTGAAACGGTGCACTTCTTATATGACTAGGAATAGCTAATTGATAGGTATTGCGAATAAACACCCAAAACAACCAACCACAACCAATCTACCTCCAAAGATCTAAGTGCTTCTCTTTGTGAGTTCGGGTCCGGGCCGTAGTATGCGACCAGCAGGTTTGAACAAACACAAGTCAGCAACAGGGTGGTTTAAGATTAAGCCACCACGTTGCCAACGTAGGGCTGATTTAAACCACAAGGTGTATTTTAGGGTAAGATGGCTTAAACCCACCTGGTTTAAACCGGTTCAAACCATGGTTTAAACTGTAGTTGCTTGGAACGTGACCAATGGTTCAAACCGGTTTAAACCAGATGGCTTAAGCCGGTTTAAGCTGGTTTACATCTGATGGCTTAAGCCGGTTTAAACCTGATGGTTTAACCCGGTTTAAACCAAAAAAAATGCAACTCTTTTTTGGTTTTTTCTTTTTTTTTGCATTCGGGCGTGGGGCAAAGGGATTTTGCCGCTGCAGTGCTTTTGCTGCATGCAGCGGCACTTGCAGCGGCAGTACTGCGGCAGTCTGCAGCAGTTGAACTACAGCATATGTTGAACTCCTTGGTATCACCGTGATTGGTAGTTTGAAATGGGCTAGGGTACTCTCCTGTATCTAATACATCATTCCAACTTAGCCCTGCATTTAAAAAAGTCTTGTATGCGACATTAAACCAAGGAATATTTTCGATGCAGTGGCAGTCTGCAGCAGTATGGTGCCAACAAAACATATGCACACATTCTGCAGCAGCAGTCAGCAGCACCTGGCAGCAGCAAAATTGGCAGTTTTCAGCGGCACTTGGGGGTTTTGCAGCGGCAGTATGCCATATGCAGCGGCAGTCCTGCAGCACTTCCAGGGCGTGACACCGTGGAAATGTGACATTGCAGCGGCAGTTTGGTGGCAGTTCAACTTCAGTTCAGCAGCAATGTTGCAGCACCCAAACTTCCCTCTCAAACACTGGCTGGCCTCCGTTATCCCTTAGATTGCATTTGAACATCATTACTGCCATAATTAAATCACTTCCCTGCTGCTATTCAAGTCATTTGACCATTATGATGCTTGTGTACTGAACTCGAACTTGTGTTGCCAGCTCTCCGCTCACGGAGCCACTGATCAGTTACCACGGTTTCCTTGCTTAAATTTCTGTCTCACTATTACAATGATGAAACTTCAAACCACTTGAACATTTGCTTCATTCAACTGGGGTGATCTGACTGGGTTTCACACAACTACCATGTCGTTTCAAACCCTCGTCGTTCCAATTCTGGTTTGCCCTTCATCTTTCACGGACTTCGTGTGGAGGTAGGATACATCCATTTGGGCTGGGCGAGATGTGAAAGTACTGATTGTATGATGATTAATGTGCACTCTGTTGTGGCAAAATGGCTTGAATGCCTGTTCAGCATACTAACCATGGACAATCTTGTTCTTAGGCATAATGCTACTGTTTTTTTCCCATTTTGAATGACAAACAAAGGGTGTTGCATGTCTCGGTCTTTGATGGACACGAGGGATCAACTTTCGGCAGGCTACTGCACCAGTTATGTGGAATTGATGGTGTCACGTTCAAGGACTATTTTTCACAGATCTCAATTTAAACAGAAATTTAGCCGGATCTGTCACTGGAACCCAATATTAGAGGGTCAAGGCTACATGTTCATCTAGAGATCTCAAGTTCCAATTTTGTTTGGTTGGCAGGGAAAGTGTCGCAGGGTTGAAATGTCACGCAACAATAGTGTGACCATGTTGCGGCAGCGGCACAAATGATGCTACAGCAATCTTATGGTAACAGCGGTAATCTGCGGCAGCGGCAATGGTAAAGCGGCACTTTCACCGTGCCCTTGGGCGTGCAATGGAGGGGAGTGATGTAGATATTCTCCCTGTCCCTCAACTATCACAATGCACTGGCCTCTGGAACAAACACAATCTACTATAGCGACCTCGCAATTTCGAGTTGAGTTTCATCTTGTAATGAAGCAATTTGAAGTCAAATTACATCTCACCCAATATTTTATTCTGCCATTGTACTCATGTTCCACCTTGTGCCATAGAAGTCAGTATTTTGAGGTTCATAGACCAAGAGCATTTTACTTCATTTCCGCCAACTTGAACTGACAATCTATGACTGGTTAGGAGTTCTTGTTTTCTGTGGCATACAGATGTACCAAATCTTTCAGGCAGCATTGATCAGGCACCTTTCTCCAAATGTGGTGGAACCAATTGTCCAAAGCAACACAAATGCCATTCTCAATCAATTCCATTGTGGGACACCAGATAGGTGATACCTGCTTTGCCCTCGTGCCGCCGTCAAGCAGGATGGTTGGGATTACTTCTTCAATTTCTGCCTGATCTGTTGCATGTCATGCAGCATGGAGGCCCGTGATTGTCATTTTCTCGCTTCATTCCCGAGCGGCTCTTTTGCTCCAGATTGAATAGGATTTGCCTCACTCTGCTTTGAATGCAAAATTTGCTGGAGAATCATGAAGCCAGCCACAATATGCAGGGTGGGGGTTTGCAAGCGAGGATGTACTATGTCATGAATGAGAATTTTTGAAGCTGCTATGCCTCAACAGACTTTCCAACATGCAAACCAAGTATAGCATTGAATGTCACAAAATACACCTCTTGTCCAAATGGGAAGACCCACCAGATCTGATATCTCTGAATGATGGGTTGAGAGGTGAGCGTTTGCACCACAATTACTGTGATTCTTCATTCCGGCATAGACTGTGGCTCAGGAAATGGAAGGATTGCATACAAGCAGTTGGATTGAGGAAAACCACATCCCTTGAAGAATCTACACTTGTTCTAGTTCTTCTTGGATGTTGTAAGACCAGTAAAGTCAACCATCACAAGCTTAGAAAATTGACTTTCTGTGGCACCAGGTGGAACATGACTGCAATTGTAGAATAAAATGTTGGGTGAGATCTAATTTGACTTCAAATTGCTTCATTACAAGATGAAACTCAACTTGAAATTTTGAGGTCACTATAGTGGATTGTGTTTGTTCCAGAGGCCAGTGCATTGTGATGGTTGAGGGATGGGGAGAGAATCTATATCACTCCACTCCATTGCACGCCTGAATGCAGAAAAAAAAAACCAAAAAAGAGTTGCATTTTTTTTTTGGTTTAAACCGGCTTAAACCATAAGGTTTAAACCGGCTTAAGCCATCAGGTTTAAACCAGCTTAAACTGGCTTAAGCCATCTGGTTTAAACCGGTTTGAACCATTGGTCACGTTCCAAGCAACTACAGTTTAAACCGTGGTTTGAACCGGTTCAAACCAGCTGGGTTCAAGCCATCTTACCCTAATATACACCTTGTGGTTTAAACCATGCGGTTTAAACCAGCCCCACGTTGGCAACGTGGTGGCTTAAACTCAAACCACCCCACAGTACTGCTAGGAACCTAGGGATGGTCTGGGGGTGTGTTTATATGGGGTGGATACAAGATGGCTGGACCGTTAGGTCAAGAACACCAGGGCAGAGTATGTAGGTTTGTGAAAATCCTCGCTAAGGGCACACCCAAAGACTACTGAGGCTAACAACAAGGGACTTCAATCCTCAAACGGCAAGGCAAGTTGGGGGCTTCCCAGAAGAGTCCTTAAACCGTTGACCTATTCCTTAACCAAGAACAGGAACCTTTCCGCTTTTATCAGCACTAGTTCACTACAAGCGTCCAGCTAGCGTCCCAACACACTACGACAGAGCTTCCGTCTATATCGGGGTGAAGGCGAAGTAACTGACAAGTTATAGCCAAACTAGAGGTGGGGGCACCTAGTCCGTCTTCTTCTTAGTGGGCTCAAGTCAACACACAATCCTCCTAGCAAGCGGTCCAATACACTACGGCAGAGCTTCTGTCTTGTCGGGGTGAAGGCAAAGTCACTAGCGCAAACTGCAGCTGGGTCTCGAAGAGAACACCCTTATTTTATATGTGGAGGTCTAAGACCAACAACACGAAATCCTCAACTTAGTCGCTCGATGTTTCCAGAGTCCACAGTCTACTGATTCCAATATAAAGACTACTACAAGTGAAGTTCGGTATCAACCTCCACTAGCAGCCTGAGTCCACTAGCACCAGCTTTGTCCAAAGTCTGGGGTGTAATGTTCTTCGACCCTAGTCTGTCCTGTGCTCCCTTTTATACTACTAGGTCCGAGTTACATGTGAAAGTGAGCTGAATAATACAATAAGCAATATTAGATGATAAGAAATACGGTCAGCCAATGAGACGACTGCTGTTTGGTTTTGGGACTGGTTTGTATATGCCAGGTCAGCCTCGCTGACCAGCTAGTGTTCAACCGTGGGTATATCAATGGATCCTCAGCCCTCCGTCTATGCCGAACACCATTTCCGGACCAACCGGCGATGTAGCCGGTTGTCCAGGTCATCTCTACTCTGTCAGAGCGTCGATCTATTACATCTAGGCGACGCAGTGTTGCGACCGACATCAAATGGTCATAGCTCGTTGGTCAGAACATTGATCAGACCTCTGGTCATTGGTACAGCCTGTACGATCGTCCTCAGCTCCGTTCCAATAGCTTGCTTGCTATTTCCCTTTGCCCTAGCTGCCCAGATCGGGCCCTAGCCTCGTGCTGCTTCATCTCTTATGTTGTGGTATGTCTTTGTCAAAGCCCTAGCCGGTCGCTAGTTGGGTTGTTCTGCCTGGCGCCGTCTAGTTGCTTATCTAGAGATTATATAGTACTACCGGATCTCACACCGAGCTTCCTAGCTCAAGGCGTAGTCCCCTAGCTGTACTTCTATCGTAGATATCCGTCTGCTAGACCCTCACTAGCTCCGTCGCAAGTCATCTCTGGACTGCTAGAGTCTCCTAGGTCATGTCTCATGAATGTATAGGCAGTGGTTTAATCCCTGGTTGTTTGTACACTCAGCTAGCAGCTAGCGCGTCACACTAGTGTAGCCTCGTGCTACAGTCAGCAGTTAGGGCTCGCTCTGACTCTCCTTTATATCACCTAACAAGTGGTCTGCATACTAGCTAGGATGTTAGTAACAACAGAAGTGCTAGTTGCTTCCCGTTGTATAAATACTGGTCATAGGAAATCGCAAAATTAGCCCTGGATGCCGTGCATTTATGTTACGCCGTTTCACCGTCAAGGTTGAGAGGAACAAAGCAGGGAGGACAAGGGAGCAGGAGGAGTAGATGCTGCAAAGAGAGGAAGGAAGTGTCATGCCAATTTAGGCCATGAGCTGAAAGGAGTAGCTGGGGAGTGGGGAGTGTGCAAGTTCCGGGGAGTTGTGAATGACAGCACAAAGACTGAAGCTTTGAGCCACCAATGCCAAGAGGTGTGGGCATTGAGGGGAGAAGAGTGTAAAAACACGAGAGGAGGAGTGTAAAAACACAGAGGGGCAAGGAATATTACGACCAAAGCCGTTGGATCCCACGGTCAGGATCAAAAACATGCTAAAAAACAAAAGTTTGAAAAAACTTGAAAAATTCTGCAAGCAGAGAAGTTGAGCTGGTGCACCACTTCCCTTCATGAACTTTGGGGCAAGCTATGCTTGATGTGCTACGGTTGTCGTCTCCCTCCACACATTGTGGTACGCTGCTTGTTCCACTTGTGTATCACTTGCATGGTTGCGCTCCAGTTGATCCCTCCTTCTGCATACCTGAACGATCTCTGAGCCAACCCGTCTATCTTCCTTTTTATGAAGTAGGGAGACAGCTATTAGAACAGTGATGGTGGGCTGGGTGGGAAGGTAAGATACACAGCGAAGAAAGTATCTTCCTTTTTGAGAAAAGGTGGGTGGGTGGGATAGGAAAAGAGGAGGAGGTGCGGGTTGGGGAGACAAAAAGAACATTGAAAGTTGGCCCAGAAAATGAAGGAAGGTAGGCTGTGAGTATCCACCAATTCCTGTGCTTCACATACCTCCAAATGTCAAGGGAGGTTACACAAGGAATGGGGAAAAGATGAATCAGAGTGTGCAGGGGAGGCCATACTTCAGTGTAGTAATGACCTACACAAACACACAACAGCGCTCGGAGGGGAGAGGAATAACAATACATGAGGAAAGCCACATTAAGACGAGGTGATGGCCTGCACAAACACCAGAAGCGCTCGGCCTCAAATATGAGGGGTTTGCACCGAGGAACGAGTGCAGATGTCCAAGGTAAGCAACAGCACAAGAAGGAGGGAGAGAAAACTCAAGGGCAAGGGAAAAGGGACTAGAATCCCCCACAGAACTCTGAACCCAATTCTACTGGCTGTAGATAAGTCCCATTAGGAAAACCCCCCCTCGGTAATTTACCATAAGTACCGGCAAATACTGGCAATTTAGCGGTGAGTTTGGTAAATTACCGTCTTTACCTCATTACCCATTTTACACAAGGTTTGATTTTCTCACCATTAAATTACCGGTCAATTACCGATATTACCACCGAATTACCAGTGAGATAACAGTGGTTTCTGCCCATTACCCTAAGAATACCAACATTACTCAAGCTTAGAAACAGTTGAAAGAGCGCTTTAAACACGTCATTATATTGTGTTCACTATCTAAGATAGAAGTATGAATGTCTAAACCAGTCAGAATCTGGGACTTTAACAATGTTGATGAGAGTGCCGCCTGTGGAAGGAACTCCTGCACCGGGCCGTAATTGCCTACATAGGATCATCATTGAGCAGAGTTTGCACAACGACAAAGTTACTCACGTCACATCCTTGAAGACATTATGCATCAATATGGAGGTCGCGTTCTTCGCCCCCACGTGCATCTTGACAATTGTTGCCAAGTGATTGTGATATGTGGTCTCATACACACTCTTGTTGAGCTTGATGGTCTATTTTTTCCCTGTGAGCTGATACTGCAACAGTGAGCAAAACAATGTACTTTTTTATCTGCCTTACACTCCTGGGCCGATTTCTCCTGAGTGAGCAGTAAGCAAAAAAATAGTACCATGAAAAGTTGATATACCTTGTGTTTTTTCGGCTGTGGCCATGGCAATGCAACACCTTCGTCATGATCCGCCTGGGTGATCATCATAGTTGGTGTCAGGGACGTTACCGACACCAGAGGAAGCTGACCTGACACTTGAGGCTCTGGAAGCCGATTGCCCTGGAACACTGTGACGATGATTGTGACCATCGCTTTTGACTTCTTGAACTTCATGGCCGTGGCTGCAGAAAGGGCCTTCAGGGACTTGGCTGTTAGTTCAAGATTGGAGACAACATGTAAGTACATGCTGATCAAACATACCAGGTTTGGCCTCCTGAGCTGCACCTTCGTCGTCAGACTCATCGATGATACTTAGACTCGTCAATGACAGCTGCTCTCGTCGATGGCAGCTGCTCAAGGTGCTGGAAGTGAAGCATTGAATAGTCAGATGATGGAATCTGCTGTTCGTGACTTGAATGAAGTACTCACAATGAGACTTCTTCTTGGGCTTCGGAGGCACTACTTCATCTTCGTCCTCAGCTAATCAAGAGTCAGACCGGATCTTCAAGTCAAAAATGCACACTAGAACTCACAAAGTTGCTCTTGCTCCGCCTGGGGCCGACATTTCTTCGGCTTTTTTGTCCGTTGGGCATGTGTTAAGCTAGGTGAGGGTGTATGTTTGGTCTAAGGGAGGGGAGGGGACATGGGGAGATGGTGGGGGGAGATAAACTGGGTATGTAACTTTTTTTTCTGCATGGCACCGTGGCAGGAGCAGACACCTGACATGTGGAATTGTTCCGCAGGCTTGGGTTCTCGGCATCTATGCTGTCAGGAGGTACGGCAGGATGTATCTCTGCTCCTCTGCATTCTTAAATTTCCACACTTACATATTTTAGTTACAGCCTCTATTTCATCTTAACACTACCTTCAGGTTCATTAGTACTTCATCCAGGTTCCATTCTACCCTCGCAAGAGGTTAGAAGATGCTCTTCTTGCTGGGACAGTTTTGACACATTAAATTCCTGCTGTTGTCACTTACCTCACCTCTCATTGACATTTGTTGGGGCCCGAGCACGTTAGGCTTACCCCCCTCTCCATCCTTATCTCTCTAATCTAACCTGTTCTGTCATCTACCTTGTTCTGCTTCAATGTCTATAATCTGCGAAGGCTACAATAAATTCTTCTCCACAAGCAAGGTTAGAAGACACTCTTCTTACTGGGACGGTTTTGACACATTAAATTCCTGCTGTTTGTCACTTACCTCACCTTTCATTGACATCATTGGGTCCCGGGCATGTTACAGTCAGCAGGCTTGCCCTCCTCTCCATCCTTATCTTGCCTCCATGTGCGGCACATACTATGCTGAGTGTTATTTTTAACTTCAGGATATTGTGTTGCTCAAGTCCAAGTTGTATTTTTTATTCCAACACACACACACACAGCAAGCTTTTCCCCTCTGGCATCACTCCACCGAAACATCTAGCCTATGTTAAGTAGTTCTCACCTTTCACTTCTCACCCCGAGCTGCACCATCTACTCTACAGAGTTTGCAGATCTATCAAGAATGGTGCTCGTCTTAAGCTTGCTATCATTGTTCCCGTTGATAATATCCGGTGGAGTGTTCATCTCCTCCCAAAATTCAGACCTGTTGCACCGCAGGAATGGACTTCTAGCAATGTTTTGAACTTGTGTTCTACTTTCTTTGTGAACTCTCTTTCAGATAGACACATATACACAACATTTTATCAATTTTGGAAATCATGAAGGAATATCTGGTGCCAGGGGAAATATTGGTAATTATATAGCATGACAAAGAGAATACGGTAACTCACTGGTAGCTTGCTGGTAATCCTGGTAATTGAACAGCATTACCGTTGATCAGATTAGAGGTTTGGTAATCGGCAGGTAAGCGGAGAAAGTTACCAAAGGAGGTTTTCCCTGATGCCGTCAAAAGTGAGATGAGGGAAACCCAAGAGAACACTAGTCTCTTGCACTGACTTCCCACTCGCAACCTCATTCTGAAGTCCGTTAGTTACCGCGCCTTGATTACCGTTGCTGAGGGTTATTATGTAAGCGTTCCGTTTTGGGAACTCACGTGCTTTGCCAGGACACGTCTGTTCGCGTTCTTGACGCGTTTCTTGCAAGTTCTGGCCATATTATGCCATTTTTATTATGTTTGATTCAGATTAATTCCACCATACCAAAGAGGTACTATAAGAGTTGTCAACACGAAGACGTGTATGCTCGGCATTATTTGATGGGTTGATGCCCCAACTTGGACAGACAGAGAGCATCGAGGGTCATTTCTTCAAGTAAAAAAGTTTTATGTACCTGAGAGGGCTTTGCACCAAGTTTTACGCGTCTCTATGGTTCAAAACGCGTCCTTTGAAGTCTCGCGCATCATCAATTAGATCCCAAAACGGAAAGGTTACATAATAAGGTCGAGTAACGGTAATCAAGGCGCGGTAACTAACAGACTAAGAGAACACCCAGGAGCAGCCGAAGAACAAGCCGTCAAAAGAGCCGACGGCAAGGGAAGAAGCCGCGGCGATGCGGAGAGCAAGGAACGACAATACTTGGTGTGGTCAAATCAAACTGTCACGGGGCTGGCCCCGGGATGGCTGGAGAGGAAGAAAATCTCAAGGGCTGGGTGCCCCGGAACTGGTGTTGGTTCGATGAAGCGTACTACGACGAACCAAGAGAATATAAAGTACAGTAAGGCAGTGCGTGAGGTAACATATCGTAAGTCTCATAAAACAATAGAATAGTAATGAATATAGTTGATGTAAGGGGCATGTCAGTGATGATCCGCCATGCCCCTTACACGCAGCTTGGCAGCAAATTCAATGACTAGTGCCTCTTTATTCAGGTTCTGACTCTTACTGGGGCGTTGAAATGTCTTCCAACTGTTTAAATGCCGTTTCTGTGTCTTCCAACTCCCGGCAACTCCCAGGTTATAGCATGAATTTGGGAAAGCGATCGGTGAGAGCGAAGCAGCCTGTGGAGACAAAGCGAACGACCAAGGGCTACATCTGCCGCGAATGAACGATAGCTGCGGAACTCTCCACCCTGAGATCATGAGGAGCGTGTTTTTTTTTTTCAGAATCTATCCGGAAAGCGACCATGGTAGCTATGACACTATCGGCCACTTGGCAGCCAGCCATATCGCTGCAGAGTGTCATAGCTCCAAACGGTTCTCCTGATGGAAGTATTTTCATGTCTCTTGACGTCCTGCATTGGCTTGCGTGTCCTATCCGTGTCAACGAATCCCAAGAATACCTCGCAAAAATTCGTTCTTGCTCATGAGGAGCCCTCGCGAACTTTCTCCAAGGAAGAATGTTTGCATGCACATGGGGAAAGCCTGCCCATGCAGCGACTTGGCAATAGTCCACAGTTCCGCATGGTCCCAGAGCTTCACCACCATTCTCCCTTGATTTTCAAGTTGAGCAGAAGCCTCTCTCTGGGCGTCCTGCAGTAGCGTCCGGATGTTGATCGCGTCATCGACTCCTGGATTGGGGCGATGAGGCTCCAAAAAGAGCCGCGTTTTGCTCATGAGGAGTGTGCAGCCCTCGGCCGAGGGAGAAGTACACGAAGCCCTTCATGGGTACGGGTCAAGCAGGAAATAGTTTTTCAGGGAATGCGTTTACCAACGCGGTTGCGGAGTGTACAGCCCTTGGCCGCGGCAGAAGTACACGAAGCCATTCATGGGTACGGGTCAAGCAGGAAATAGTTTTTCAGGGAATAAGTTCACCAACGCAGTTGCCTTTCTGATAATCTCACGGCGTGCAACGCCGTCGTCTTTGGTGCCTGCCTGAAAGGCATGCGCTGTCAGCCTCGCCCGCCCTTCGACAGACAGCACACCCGCCTCGCCACTCTGTTCTACTCCTACGGGTTGACTCCGCCTTTATCAACTCCCCCAGCCTGCTCTAGACTCTGCCTACCCGCCTGCCTCTACCCACCCATATAAGCAACCTCCCGCCCGTCCCCTCGCGTTCGCGTCCATCGTACATGCCAGCCATCCCTTTCCTGCCTGCTGCTCCCCTTCCCTCCACCTTCCCTCGTGTCGACCGCGTTCTCGTGCTCGGCCCCGCTGCGCCGTCTTCCCCCTTCCGGCGATCTCACCCTGAACTCCCGCTCTGTGCTCTCGCTTTACATCTCCACCCGCCTTGCTCGTTTCTTTCCGTTCTCCCCCTACCCGGCTGTCTCATCACAAGGCCACGCGGGGGAGACGACGCGTCGATTCGGCACGATGCGACTCGACTCCTCAGCGCGGCGACGCGGACGCGGGCGAATGACATTGTATTGGTGCGACGCACCGATGTGGACGCGATGGATAGGACGCGGACGCGCGGAGCCTGTGTCGGAGCAGGGACGGGGCGCGATACGATGCGATTCGATGGCGATGGGGCGCGATGTGATGTGATTCGATGGCATCGGGGCGCCACGTGGCGCCTGCATTCGGGTATCGGGATTCGGGCATCGGGCGTCGGGCGTCGGGGACCGAGATCCGGGATCCGGGAGCACGCGCGTGGGGTGGGGCGCTGGCGTGGGCGTGGGCGTGCACGTGCATCTCGTCTTTTGGGCAGGTTAAGGGCAGGCGGGGCGGGGAGCGCGAGGGGAGAGCGGAGGGGAGAGAAGAATGTTAGCGCGTGCGGTGGAGGAGGCTGCGCGGTGGAGAGTCGAGGTCGAGGCGGGGAGAGGAAGCAAGGGTGCGTGCGGCACCCGCGCTGGAACGTGCGTCGGGTGTGGATCGGGGTCCGGGTGCGAGTGCGAGTACGGGTGGGTGGAGATGGGCGCAGGTGGGGAGACGTCACAGCGTTCTGGCTCGGCGCGGGTCTTGGTTCTACGCCGCGCGCGCGGCTGGGGTGGAGGGCGCACAGAGGAAGGGCTCGAGGCCCGTTCCTGTGCTTTGATTCCCACTTACGTGCAGGCGGGGCGACGGGGGATGGCGCGTGAGGAGAAGGGGGTGACATGGCGGGCGGCGGGCGGGGGGTGGTGATCGTCTCCTGCTCATGATAGCACATAGCAGCACCATGGCCTGGCTCAAACCCCTACTCTCCCCGGCCGCCCGCCGCACAATCGCAATCGCGGTAACGATCTTTGAAGCGCACTCTATACTCCGCAACCCACACTCTTGTTCCAGCTCCAGCGCCAACTCCATCTCCTCAGACGTCACCCCCAGCCTCAGCCCCGTGTGAAGCTCTCTGCGTTTCTCGCATTCCTGCTTGGTGGTCCATCCTTCCCGGCTGCCCGAGAGCTGCGACCCGACGCAGAAAATTATGCCCGCCTGCGAAGACATCCCACTAACATCAACGCGTTTGCGCTCCGATCTGGCGTCGTTCCCCCGTCCCCTCCCTTCTCTCCCTCTCGAGGCTTCGTCCCCCTGCTTCGTGTCAATAGAGCGCGCTGGGACGGGGGAGCTACAGACGCTGGTCCTCTGCGGTACGGAAAGCTATGGTGCATGACAGACAAGTGAATAGTTCTGGCGCGGACATGGTGGGTGAAGAGAAAAGTCAAGCAAGTGACTAATACAAAATCCGGGACCGGGCTTATGTATACATGCGCCTTATATAATCTTGGTAAATACAATCGTTGTGTCGTCCATCCACCGCTCCTCCGACTCGACCGTGAGCAGCGACGACACCGCATCCGCCTCCCACCCCATCGCGTCCTTCAACAGGTAAAGCGCCGCGTTCCCCGTGCGGTCCTCTCGGCTCAAGACCTCGACCCATTTCTTCCCGGCCACAGATGGCTCGCGGTACCCTATCCCGTATGTCTCACCTGAGAGGTCGGTGAGCCCGTCGGACGCGAGAATCAGGAAGGCTTCGGAAGCTCCCAGCGACGGGATATGGACGTGCTGGACGTCGCTCTGCGCGGAGAGGTACGGGGGCGTGAGGTTGCGGCCGAGAAAGTCTTTAACCTTGGAAGGGAACCGAAAGCCGGGCTTGGCGTTGAGGAAGATGCGGGTAGTGTATATCTTAGGCAGCTTGAACAAAAAGTCTCCTACGGCTAAGTATAATGTCAGGCCTCTGTGAATAATAGAATGTGTATATGCATACCCCGCGTAACGGCGATAGCGCCGAGGACACCGTTCTTCAGCACGCTCTCGCTCTCGCCGGGGTGCTCGCTGTGTATCCGCTCGGCCTCAGCTGGATTGGCACCGTTGTGGTTCGAGCTGAGCAGCCTCGAATGCCATTCGCCCGATGCTGTCTTGGCTCCGAGCACTCAGTTCAATTGTCAATTAGTTTGGCAACACGCGCGAAAGAACGAGAGTATTCACCACACTGGCAGTCGCCGAGGCTTGCTACCCATACGTTGTCGGGACCAATGAGCGCGACCAAGACGGTGGAACCGCGCATGCACCGTAACACCTTTTCCGAGTTGACGCCATCGTCGTTGATGAGCGCTGCAACGTCGTCGTCAGTCATACTGGCCAGGGCCTCTGGGCCACCGGGAAAGAGGTCGAACAGGTCCTTTCCGATCTGTTCATCTACGTCCGCGATCGCCTTGCGCAGCAGCTCAGGCACGTCCAGCGATCCTGCCGCGAGGGCGGCGACGAGTGCGTCATGTAGCACACCGGGAAGAGTGGCGACGAGGTGATCTGCTGTAGAATGACCCGCGTGCCCGTCAAAAATCGCCTTTTTATTTTTTTGAGAGCAGGAAGACGAGGACGATGGGGGGGGATCATCAGAGAATATTTTCGCGTCTATCTAGGGAGACTACCTTGATCCGCCAAATCTGGTCTGCAATGCGCCAATCCGCGTCTATGAAGCGATCCTCGGAGCGTTCGCTCGGGGCAGTGCACGGCTGGAGGGACAGAGTGTCTGTAACACCGTTGGATTGGGGGTGCGCGCAGCGGGCAAGCTCTGCGGATGCTTCAGGCTCAGTGAGCACGGTGTAGGTCGCGCCATGCGCGTTCTGTTTCTTCTCTCCTGCCATCGGGGATTGGAATTATCTGGAGAACAGGCCAAGTATAAGTACACCACAGAGGTCACCCTGGGTCTAGGTGTAAAGCGCAGATCTCTGTCGTGGGTCAATACCCTGGGCAAGGCCTGAGACAATAAACTACAGGCTGGTTAGCAGTCCGTGTGAAGAGTAAGGGAAGGGTTAGGGCTCGTTCGGCTGCCAGATGCAGATCCAGCATCTGCATTCTGGCAGGTTTCCTTATATAGTAAAATCCAACCGTTGCCACCCGTCATATCAAACTTGCTGCCGAATGTTGGCGGGTGTTGGCGCTACTCTCGTCATCGTCTCCGCTGCACCCGACGATGTGTCGGGGTGTCGGGATGGCGGTCGGGGTTCTGTCTGTCCAAATAGTCTGCGGAAATCAAGCAGAAATTCGAATGGATGGTGTATCAAGAAGGACAAATGCCAATGTCTCACAGCATTTAGGAAAAGTGAGTGAGGAGGACATTTTTGGAACGTCTCCGGGTCGGCCGAAACGATGAGCACCGTAGTTGAACGATGGCGAGGGCCAGTGTGTTGGTTATCTGATGTGACGAGGCGGTAAGACTTGGATCTTCCCACAAGTACCATATGTCGGAGTTAAGTCCCAAGATTTTCCCCCCTCTGTGAAGCCCCTTGAAGTTGAGCTTTTTCTGAGTGAGCTTGAGTACAAGTCGCTGGACCTCCTTCCAGACGGTCTTGTACGTCTTACGGTCATGAATCTCCATCCAGATGCGCATAACTGTCACCGCACGATCAGCACCAATGCCTTCAAGTTGATGGAAAGCAGACAGAAATTCACGTACACTCGTTAATGCCACCAACCACCCATTCATCTTGAAAATCTGCATATCCCCTGCGACGGGTTTGAAGGTGGTGTCGCGGTTGAGGGTGTGAAGATCTTGAATGGAACAGAGCAGCTTGTGGTGTGCACCGAAGATTATTATTCACCTCCCATCACGAGACAGCGAGCTGTGGAGATATCTCTTCTCGTCACTCAGAGCCTCCTGGTCAGCAAGGTATGTTGCAACCTCTGAAACGAGTAATGATAAGCAAAAAAAAAAAAGTCGTGAAAGGCATGAAAGATGATTACACTGCCTCCGAGTCGTGTTGGTGACGGTTGCCGAAACCTCGTTCAACTCGGCCTTCACCTGCCGAATGAGGCGAGTCTTCATGTCGCGGCTGATTAGCTCAGGATGGAAAAGGCTGGGTGTCTTACCAAGGAGCAGGTCCTTGGTTGGGTTGCTACCAGCGTTACAGTTCTGCTCCACGTATGCAGTTGCCCCCTGCGCGCTCATGCCGCCGAACTCGTCATTGTATGGGCACCCGAATGACCCGTTCGCCGAGAGGGGCGGACTCCCGAGTTTCAGGCAGCAGGTTTGTTGGAGGGAGACGGGTCCGATCACGCAGCTTTCGCAGAGGGCTTGGTACTTTATTGTCGGGCCATTGTACTCACCGTTGAACCCAGGAGTTGTTTTCACATTTATATCAGGCTATCTCTGGTCAACAGAGACATGTTTATTTTGTGGGTAAAGGCTCGGCTGGTTATATAGCCCCTCCGGCGTATCCACTGCTTTGCGCGGACTAAGCACCAGGAGGATGGTGACCCCGACAACTACGACGATTCGCCTCCAAATGCCACCATCTGATTGATCAGGTTGGCGGACGAGAAATATATGTTTAACGGGTGGACGTCGCTTTTTCCATCCAGGATTGCTGCAGGGAGACCTGGTCTCGAGGATGACGGTGATCCGTCTCCAAAATTGTCTTATCAGAGAAACAAATGTAAAGTCTTGACGAGATAATTATGTTTCATAGGTTACAGTCGCCATCGCTCAGCTAGTTTCCTTGGACTTCAGCTAGAAGGAGATCCCACCTCGAGGATGAGATGATCCGCCTGAAAGTGCCATTATTTATTTCGTGGGTGCGGCGGACACAAAGTCTGCTCGGGAAATTTAGGCTTCGCATGTCGCACTCATCGTAACTGCTCTGCATTTTTTACTCTAGATGCATTTCCCTTGGGGTTCAATCAATAAAGGGCTTATTGAGTCTGATGGTGTAGACGAGGCGACGGTACGTTGGCAAGAGCTCGGGGGCTGTGATCTAATCACGGTGTTTGACTGTAGGTCATTCAGTTGTCTAATTTATCTTTGGAATCGACAGCCGGTCCCTGCGGTCAGTAACAACTCTGGCGTCCGGGTGTCTGACTCTGGAGCCCCACTTCCGTGATTTGATCAGGACGTCGAAATACACAAGTCCATGGCGCAGCGGAAGGAAAGTGTGATTCGCATGTTGCCAACCCGATGCGGCGGGTGTAGTAGAGGATAACGGAATTTGAGAGATATTTGAGAGTGTACGGCCAACTGCCCCAAAGGGAAATCCAATTGACAGCGGCATAAAGCCCAGGACGTACGAAAACCACGCAGCAGCGATGCGGCGGTGATTGGACCGAGACGGCCGATTAATTCTTACATTCCGCCGCTTCCGCAGAATATCAGGTCCGGAATAGCCCGCGAATTCGAGACTACGCACCCGGACAATCCCCCGCAAGAATGGGCGCCCCAATCGCCCCTGCGATGGCCTGCATCGAAACCACATGGAGCTCGGACCACCCAGTATACGTGGCGATCTGGTCCTTGGAGCAGATGTACGAGATGAAGTCAACGTAGGTGGCCTGGCCGCCGCAGATGCTCTGGAACCGCATCGTCTCCGCGTACGCGTCCCAATGCATGGGTGGCTGGCCCGGGGACGTGAACGTGTACGGGGCCCCGTGGTATGTGTATGAAAGCGCGTCAGGGTGCGCACTGTACATCGTCAGCGTGTCGTTGAAGGTGCCGCCGAGGCAGGGGCCCCCGCGCGTCGCGCCCGGGACGTTGTCGGTGCCCGTTGTGACGGTGGCGGGGCATCCGCCCTACAGGCCGATCAGCGACCGGCGAAGTGGATTAAATGTGCGCAATACGTACCTCCCACGCGATGTTGAAGAACGACCCGGTGATGTTCGTGAACTTGTCCAGGGGCGCGATATACGTGTAGCTGTTGTGGACGAAGGTCGGAAGAGACCCTTCCGGGCACTGGAGGTCGTTGGGTACGTAAGGATATTGCGAGGATTCATGCGCGCGGCCGGCAGAGATCAAGCTGAGAAGGGCAAAACTGAGGGTCTTGAGACGCATCGGCGGCAGGAAGGAGGAGCCAGAATCCGTGTCGTACGTTTTATACGCATAAGCGTACAATTCGCGTCCGCGATCTTCGCCCGTACTTAGTACGGGTGCAGGAAGTAATGGGAACCCATGACGTTATTTTAATTTATCAATGGCGCGCACAATGGAGCCGCCCATTGTTGCGGTAGGGCTGTTCGCCGTGACAGTGGCCACGGTTCGACGGCACCCGTGGCACGGTGACGAGAAGGTCGCGGCGGTGTTGAATTTTCTGAAATCCAGGGTCTATAGAGTGCGCACGTTTTTTCGCGATGAAGTATTTGGGATGAACCCCAATTATTTCCCCTGAATACGGGAATGCACTTGTACATTGGAAGTTCATAATTTTTGGGTTTTTGAGATGTAGGCACGATTTTAATCGCTCGAAGAGGTGGCCTGCCCGCCTGAGAAGCAAGGTTTGACCTGAATGCCCTGGCACCGCGAGAAACTTCGCTGGCTGATGAGGATGAAAGCGTGAAAGTTGTGGTGGACGTCAGAAGCCAGGACTAGTAAGGCGGAAGAGGGACGGCCACAGAATGAAGGAGGTAAGACCCAAGCCGGGGGAAACTATGCAGCAGGGATGTTTGACCAGTGGCCGGTGAGGAGAGAAAAGACCATACGACCAGAATCGAGTCACGAGTGCGTCCGTCCGTCCACCTGGCGGAATATTGAATTCGACCATGAAAGACTTACTGGATCAACGTTCAGCCTTCAGGCATCCTATGCCCATGACACGCCGAGTTCGTCCCAATCGACATGACGGAGGAGGAAAGCCATCGGCATCAATCATGATTGCCGACGCTGTGGGAAAAACAACAACCATCAACAGCCTTTCCGTTTCGTCTTTCTTTCGCAATACCCATCGATATCTGTGTCCTTGTGTGACATCGGAACTGCCGGCGTCCATTTAAGATTTTGCTCGGCGGTACCCATCAGTTTGCAGATGTTGGTTGCTTTCTCCATATGCCCATCCTCCTTTTGGAGTCCCCATGCTCATCGCACGCCAAACGCTCCGTACTTTGATGATCGCGGAGTCCGAGCTTTCCTTACGCTGATTCTTCAACATGGTTCTTGCGCTGGAATTACAGATGCCGATGAGCTCGTTTCCTTCATAATGCGATATTCCTCCTATCGCGTCCGAGCCGTGATTCAGTACATCCCCGAGCTCGACGGAGACACGCGGAATCGAACCTGGAGCGCAGCCGAGCAGCAATGTTACTTCTCTACGGATCTTCGGACGAGGAGCGCCGCATTTCCGAGCAAGAACTTCTGGAATTCTGTCGAGATCAATCCGCTAAGTCCCCGCATCGTAGTAAAAGCGAAGTCGAACAGTACTTACGGAGTTTTCAGTACATTGCAGCGCCCCTTTTGAGACGGCAAGACATTAAAATTGTGCAGCGCGATTACTACTTCGTGAGCGGCATCCCCAGCGCGATCAAGAACTAGTTTATCCTTCGCGTTCCCGAGTCCTAACGTACGCGTTCGAACCCGATTCCGTTAGCTGACACACTAGATATTATTTACGGCTGCGTCGACCCTGACGCGCTATTTTTCAACCTTCAGAACGCACTTGGTGATTTTTCTGAGCCTGCTGAGCCACTCTCCCCGTCAAATGTGCATCATACGAGCCCACTACGTTCGATTACTGACCGCGTTTCTGGGTTCTGTTGGACTCTCGATGAACTGAAGCATTTAGCAGCGCGCCAAGATGTCGACCAAGCTTCTGTAGCAGATATTGCAAGAGGTATTCAAGCGGAACTGGAACAATGTTTGACGAGCGCATCGTGTGGATACGTCGGGTTACAGAAAAGTTCCCACATCTCTTACAATGACAATGATTCTGGCAGTGTTTCAGAGATGGTTGTGGATGTGATGAAGCCGATCGACCCTTGGATGACGTCTACAGAGATCAACGACGACTACGAGCGCTATCTCGCGGATGAATACGACAATATTGAGCTACGTTTTTCCGATACTTCTGAAGTTTCTGATTCTGGCGACATCACAGAGAGCGATAGCAGCAGTATTTCGATTCCGCGACCGAGTTCGAGGCTGAATCATTACTAGGTTCATATTCGGAGCCAGACAGTGCTGACCACACTTTTGGTATAGGCAAGTTTTTGTTTCCAAGCGACGTTGAGTCGTCCCATTACATGGAGAGCATCGCCGTTTTCGACCCCATGCCCCACGCGCTAAGTTACTCACTTTCATGGGGAGATTTTGACACTGTGTTTGAACCAGATGGAGCTTCACTTGAGCACCCCAACGCTCAGCAGCTCGACGCACCCAAGTTCGATCTTTTTGGAGTTGTACACATTTGTTGAGCCTTTCTAGCTGAAGTTGTTTTACAGTGAGAAAAATGCCTACAACCTCAGCGCACCGTTTTCCAACGACGAGCCGGATCTAGTTCCCATCTACGAGTCTGCAGATATTCCCGAGTTGAGTTGTTTTGTTCATTCCTCCACGCATTCTGAGTTCGAACCCACGACTGATTTATTTCTGGAGTTGTTTTATGCCGAGAAAAATTCCTCCGAACTCAGCGCTGCGTTTATCAACCACGAACAGGATGCACAGGTAGATTTCGAGTCGTACTTTACTCAAGACACGGCTGAGCTGAGTAGCATTCCTTATTCCACTCATTTATCCGCCCATCCCGAGCCCGAGTCTACCACTCATTTATTCATAGAGTTGTTTTATACCGAGCAAAAATTCCCTGAACCTCGCAATACATCTAGCGACAATGAGCGCAATCTGGACCTCGTCTACGAGCTGTACTTCGATGCAGATATTCCTGATCTGAGTCACCACTTTACATTGATTCATTCCACCTCCGATTCTGAGCCCGTATCGATTACTGACACATTTATTGAGCTTATTTTGAGCCAGGAGACATCCAGAAGAGTAGATTCCGAGACGATCGCATCTGCGAGCGAGCACGATTCAAGTATCCACACCCTACGCGAATTTTGACGAATATCTGTGCGCCATTATTGAGTTTTACACCGAGCAAACCGAGTATTCGAGCCGAGCCTTCCAAACGAGCTGAGTCCCAGCCTTTCTTTTCGCGCACATATTATATTCACGATTTCGTTCCAGAGTTCATTTGCACATAGTAAATCATCCAAATACAAGTACGTGATGCATACACCGAGTATCTCACTGTTCACTGCAAATCAGCTGGCAGCGCATTGTAAGTCGGGCACAGATCCTCCCATTGGGCGTTCGGGTGCACTTGCGCCCGTGTGGCGTCGGGATTGTTCAGAAGCACGGTCGCCAGACCAGCCTGGTAGTGCCAGAAGATATGGCCTGCACTTGTATTAGTCTCCTGTATTCGACGGAAATGGATTTGGCGTACAGTGGAAGAAGAAGGGCCCAGGCTTGTCAGTCCTGAATCGGAGTTGGATACCATTGGCACCCGCTGCAGCGATGTCCCGCTTGATCGGATCCGCAGTGTTGACCACGTCGCTGGAGTTGGGCTTGATCAACCAGAAGTTCTGGCCGTGCATGTGGAGCGGGTGGGCGTCGTCATCGTCGCTAAAAAGATCCAAGGTGAGCAATACAGCTCGCGGTGAAATTAATCATTCGCACTTCGGGGGGAAAGTAAACTGGATGGTCTTGTTGGGCGGGAAGATGAAGGTGTTCTCGGTGACGTTGAAGTCGGCTTCCGTCGAGGCACCGTTGAGGACCTTCACGAGCGTCGGGGTCTTCGGTGCAACGTACGAGACATTGTTGACGTTCCAGATAGCTTTGCCGGCAATCTATTGACCCAGTCAGCCTCACGGCTGGGATTCAACAGTGGTTCAACGTACGACTTCGAGATCCAGAGTCATGTTTACATCGGCCGGGGGAGCCTGAAAGGATAGTAAGCGTATTTCCTGCCGTGGGATAATATCGCTTACAGCCTGGGGAACGAGCGGACGGAGGTCACCCTCGATCAGACTGTTCGGGAACGGAGTGATCTCCATGGGCCCGGTCGGGTCCACGGCCGGGGCACCCGCGTAACGCAGAACGGCGCGGGACAACGTCGCATTCTCTATTGTAAATCTAGTTAGATCCATGCAGGATAGGACTGTTTTCTGGATATTTACGGTTCAGGTTGTTGGCGGGATTTCCTCCGACAAATGGAGCGTTGATCCAGTAGTTCGAAACGGGTTGGTTGGCGGTAACCTGTAAGTTTTGAAAAAGCCGCACGGCTGTGAAAAAAAAAAAATTCCTACAATAACGGAGTAACGTTGACCAGCGAGCATATCTATTGCGTTGGTAGTGTGGGGGGTCAAGGGCTCGCCGTCGGCTTCGATAACCTGGGAATTATTGTAAGCAGGGCCCTGCCTCGTATCATACCAAGCTCACGGTCATCGAATGGCCCTCGAAGTTGATGGTCACAATATTGCGGGCCGATTCGTTGATGAGTCGGAACCTGTACCGCTTGCCCTTGACGACGTTGACGACGGCCCAAGGTACCGCGGGACCGCCGTTGTAACGCCCGATACCGTTGACAGTGCTAGAATCCGACACTCTGGCAAAGACGTTAGCTCAGTGACCTAACAGGCAGCAACATACGACGCACGGGATGATACCAGTCGCCACATACTGTGGCAACATGGTGGGAGACAATGTTGTGTTGTGCCACCAATCACCGAGTTGAATAATCTGGATTGCTAGTAAGAATTTGCTCTTCCCTGGGTTGAAGTGTCACGTACGGTGTTCACATCATCGACGTCGTAGAGGTGAGCCAGCGGGTCCTCGGGGTCTGGACTATAAGTCAGATCTCATCCAGCTCGCCCTTCACGGCGGTATTTACCGTAGACAATGAGAGGCCCCCGGAATCCATCAATGTACTGGACGCTCAATTGACTGCAGAGAAAAAATTGGACCAGGAACCAGAAAAACAAAATGAACAAAGTCTGCGAACCTGTGGTACCAGAAGTTACCCGCCTGCTGGATGGGACCATTCGTATAGGTATAGCTGGCGCCAGGTGCGATGGGGCACTGGGTGACGAATGGGGAGCCTTCCTGGAACAATTCCGGAGTGGTAGTGAACAAGCCGTCCAGGTCGAGAGACGTGGAACGTCTCATAGTAGGATCAGCCTATCAAAGGAATTTAAGCGTCTGCTTCACTTGTAAAACCGCTTATTTTTACCAGTTGGTTGTTGACCGTAACAACCAAGCTATCGCCTTTGTTGATCAGGATGGGGGGACCCGGGTATCTGAAATGAACATTGAGGTACAGTAAGCGAATGTCGGACAGAGTAGACTCACTGGCCGTTCACCACAACAGTATCTAGTACATATAGTGAGCATGGACGTGTCGAGTTATGACTTCGAGCACATACTCCTGGTGAAGCCGTCGGGCGCCAATGCCGCATTCACGACGTTCATCGTGACCCGGTGGATAGCAGCCGGAGTCACGGCAGCATTGGTGGACTGGAAGGCAGCAAGGAGAACGGCAGACACCACGAATTGCTTCATTTTGGCGTTGGATATTTCTTTACTCATTCACCGCCTTAAATACCTTGGACTCTGCCTCACGCCAAATCGGGCCCGTCGTAGAGAAATCTCACATGGGTGTGACCCGCTCGCACAATATAGAGGGTTTTCTGGCAAGATATCAAGGAAGAGAATAACAGTTAGATAGCGATTGGGCGACGGACCCGGTCACGACGCCCATGGTATTCTTGGTGCGAAAGATGCATGATGACCAGGATCATTTTTTCTGTGGAGCGAACATAAGGAGCAAATTCTGCGCATTGTGCGAATGGGCCGCTAGTCAGGACATTGAAGCACGCGCTGAATATGCTTCCGGGAGGTAATTGGGCGTCACTGACGACAAGTACTGGTCCTAGGAGTTCACAAAAACCACTGAATGCCATTGTAGGCCACAATGACTTCCCCTACGAGAAGCAGCACGTGTGGGTTCACACCGTATATATTAATGGTGCGTTATGCCTCCCCAGTCAGCAAGCAAATGAACGCGAGCTGGATTGTCCCCTTCCTGTGAAAACGCGTGGAAGGTCCTGAGCCAAGAACGTGCATGGTCAATTTCGCTCACGAAAGAGGAAACTCCTGCGATTGCATTGGCGGCGCAGATAGAGCAGCTGTTGACCATATGTGGCACATCGTGGGACCATCAATAGAATGCCATGGATGTAGTGACGAGCTCCGCATCGTATGAATCCACAGCGATTAAATCATCTTGGTTCCACCGGACCGTGAGACTTCGACGAAGACTAGGAACAGAGATGACACTGTGAATAGGTGGAGATCAACCTACGCTTATTGGTCAAACTTGACTATTGATAGAGGCCATGTATGATGCGGCCATATGCAGAACTCGGAGATTCTCACGGACGGTTCCGTTGCGGGGCAAGACACCGGGTTTCAAGTTCAAACCATACCACGTCCCATCACAGCTGACGACGGCCGCTGCGAGTACTCGGAAGTCGAACGCTGCAGGTGTCTGCTTGTTGGATTTCGAACTGCACAAGATTTTCCTGGGAGATTTCCGGCGCGTATGTTGCATGCAAAAATGTCTCTGATGGGAGTTTGCATATTTTCTCGCGCTTGATTCCAAACCAGGACTCAGAGAAGAAAGGCTTGGCGACTTCCGAGAAGTCCAACCGTGAGAAGGCCGCGGCTCCGGAGCGCTCCCGAGAATCGAAGAACGGCTTAGCGACTCACATGGGTGATGGTCAAACTTTCGGTATCCTTGAGGTGCAACCCGAAAGCTAAAAGCGCAGGCTAAATTTCGGCTGAGTGGAAATGAAAGTCATTCCAAAATTCTGACTTTCAGATAGCACACTGAAACTTGGCAAGCTTGGCCATGGCATGTGCCCTTTGTTTTCGTTTTGTCGTATCTTTGTTTCATCACTATGGGCACAGTTTTCCGAGTTTCACTGGTGACCTTGAAGTACAAACTCAGAGTCAGAGCATCAGATTGGATTTCAGGTAGTTCGAAATCAAAGCAGAGTCGATGGGTTCCAGTCCAGCAATCAGCACTCATGTGAACCCATCTCTGATACTCCAAGTTTCGAAAATAACAGAGGAGCCGAAACTTTTGCAAATATCGTCGGTGTGACCGGAGAAGTTCAACCGTGAGAAGGCCGCGGCTCTGCAACGCTCCCGAGAATTATGTGAGAGATTTACCGTCGGCTAAGCTGTATATGGTAGCACTGTGCTATAATATGCTATGCTATGCTAGATATTCCACGTCCCTGGGGATAATAACTGCGTGTTAATGGCGGCTATATGGCGTTTTTGCCGAGCACAGCCACACCCAAATGCAGTAGTTTTCCCAGGGACCCTGTCAAAAAAAGGAATTTTGTGGTTCAATTCTACCTCGATCTGGCCCACATCACTGCTTGATTTACACTGTTCTGGGGAGATTGTTGTTGATTTTAGTGCTAATCAGTGACCTTTCCACTTAATGCATCTCAAAAAATACCTTTTTTTTTCTGGCCCTTTCAAACACATTTTTACAGCCTTCTGAACATTTCAGTTTATAGCATTTTACATAAACGCTCTCAGCCCTAGCTAATAACATGTTAATAACATGCTATCAATAGCAGTGTTATTAACATTTGAATTTGTTCCGCAGCGCTAGTATATGGTCACCCATTCTGATGCACATACTAACATCACTTTTACCGAGGAAGGAGAAGGGCGGGATCTTCGTTTTTTGCTTCTTAATCCAAGCCGGTAGAAAAGGGCCTGCCATCACGAGTAGCATTGAGGAGATTGGCCGAGAAGTTGCTGTGTCGCGGCGTGGCTGTGTTCGAAAAACCACGTCCTCGCCAGTTCCCTCACGTGCAGACACTCGACTTGCTCGCCACTTGTTCACCAGATAATCACCCTTTCTTCATTTGATTCACCAATATTGCCGAAACCTGCATTCTGTTTATCCAAAATGGCTTTTAGTATCTCTGCAAAACAAAATCTAGCCTCATGTAATGTCTTTGCACATGGTAGGTGACACACATATTTTCTTGGACACAGGGCGAGACATGAAGCTACCTGAAAAGCCACCTGAAAGCCAAAGTCACCTAGGTGGCTCTGGGCGGCTTTGCGCAACCTCTCTATTGTTCGGCCGGCTTGAGAGCTTCTTTTTCACAGTAAATGCTTCCGAAAACTAAAACTTTTGACGCCGACGGCCTAGCTTTCGGTGTTCCTGCTATCTGCACCTTCCTGCGCTCTGTTAGCTTAGCCTACACTGTATAAATGTGCGTACATTTTATTTGCTTGCATTTCCTCATCCTCAGATCTATTCCCGTGCCTGTATTTCTTTTTAACCGGGTTGGCCCCGCTCACTCGATGTTGCCACAGGGATCTGCAGGCTGTGTCTTTGCTGATTCACATGTTCTTGGTGTATACGACGATACTTGACCCTTGAGCATGAACACCTTGTTTGCCACGAGCCCACATATTTTATAGTGCAAACAAGATGTGCCTTCGCTACGCTCCGGCGCGGAGAGTGGAAAGGGGAAATCGAATTTCGACGAAGTTGAACATGAAATAAATATACATAAATGAACGATGATTCCAAGTACCCAAAACCCAGGATGTTCTTGAAATCGGGCACAGAGTAACTGCATGAATGACCGAATCGACATCTATTCGTTCAATGTTCTGCTTGGAACACTGCTACTGGCACAATTCTCGCCAATTATCATAGCTTGAGGACGGTCAAATGAGGATGGGCTCCAAGACTGACCCAAATGAACTAAACATGAACGATCTACACGTCCTGCATTTCTCGCGACGATGGATTATCGAATGAAAGTTTGAGCGAGCTCAAGAATTTGAGAACGAGAAGCATGGACTGGAGTTAAGTAGGATGGGATTCACGGTTGAAGCTCGTCAGTCAAGTCGAGTCGGCTCTGGGGCTGGGGGTGAAGAGAAAAATCCGGAGGAAGGAGAAAGGAAGAGAGGTAACGATCGAGAGCGTAATTGCGACCTCTTGAATGTATTTCATCCGATTACAACACCAAATTGGATCAGAAGAGAAGAGGTGACGAGAGGAAAAAAAAGTCCTAGGCGCGATAGACAGAGTCTTGGGTTTGAGCCTCGCATCGGCCTGTTGCCTATTCACGAAGCGATCTTGATCTTTCTTGGGGTTTGCTAGTTGAGTTTCAGTCGATTCTGTCCCCGAAGTTCGACATTGTAGGACTCGGCGTGCATCCGAAAGCAGAAGCGTACAATGAGACTGGGCAGCAGCAGCGGGGATAGTCATGAGGAAAGAAATCAAAAGCGGAGCCGGCGCATTCCGCATTTGGGTCGTTTTTCGCGCATTGAGTGAGTCCAGCTACTATGCGTACCATCTAAGTTGGTGAGATTCATTCAGGTAACGCCCAGATGAAACGAGCAACCAGGAGTCCCGGCAATGCGGACGTCGGAGGGCAAGGAGTCCGAGGACGGAGGGAAAGCACGAGAGCTAAACCTAGGTGCTAGATCGTCTGAGGCACCGGCGTGGAGGAGTCCCACCTGGGGTTGCGCCAATCGTTGTAGCGTCGAACTTCCAGTGTTTCAGACAGCTTGATTACACGGCGTGAAAACGTCAGAACCCGAGCGCCGGTGCCATTGAATGTCATTGAAGGAGGGGCCTTGGATACCTCACGGCGCAGAAATGAGCAGCTTCGCGTGTTCAGCTTTCGTGAGTCAATCTTGAAGTTCAAGGAGTTGATCCTGGGCCTTGGTGAGCGGGGCTTGTTTCCAATTCCGTTTTAGATCGGATTGGAGAGACTGAGATGGCGATAGGAAGAAAGCGGGGGAAAATTCGGACGGACCACCTTTTGGGTGCGCTTCGAGCATGGACACGATGGCGTGGAATCTACGTAGGGATGCGTCATAAATCACCCGACGTTTCGAAGAAGGTTTGCCGTCAGCCTCGAGGCAAGTTGAATTTTGGTTGAATTTGCAGCTGAATTCCAGCGGGAACTGTCTGAGGAGGAAAGAATGGAGGGAACGGGAGACAATTGGAAAAATTCGGTCATAGAGAAAAATCGGGATATCCTCCAGCACCCTTCCTCAAGCATGAGAAAGTTGAAATATTGCGGCAGCGTCGGAAATCAGTGGCGTGTGAAGAATCAACAGATGCATACTGATATGTACAAGGGATCTGCTTAATACATGAGGTATGTCCTGCAGTCCGAAGCGAAACGCTCTCAGTATACTATTTCAACTTGGGCTTCAAAATCTCTGTCGGGCTCACTTGGAGCCGACCCTTTATTCTCTGAGCCATGCGGCTTCAATCCGACGAGCTCACGGCTCACTACACTCACTGGCTTGGATACGGCTTCAGCTGCCTAAGCTATCAAGAAATGACATTCCAGAGAAGGGAAGAAACGCAAGCCAATCCGAGATCCACGATTCAAGTGCCGATGAAGGCCGAAGGCTCACAATGCGCTAAACTTTCAAAGACGTTTCGCATACTACTCGCGTGCACTAGAGAGTCCCGGGCGACGAGTCCCAGGAATACGTCGCACCGCTGAAACTTAGGTATTAGTCGTCAACCTTCCACACCACTTCTCATGCTCGCGTGGACGAGCCAATCCCTTGCGGCGAGTTCGGATATCTCGGCCACGAGACATTCTGTCCCGTGAATCCTCCGTTTCTAGTCAGGACTTTCCACCATTTACACTTATATCCCACGCCACGACTGGTTCGATCTACAATCTCGTGATTGCTCAAGGCTTTAATGACTCCGGCTCGAGGCTTCTGTTAGCTCCGCCTCGTGACGGCAATAACCCTTAATCTGGCCGTTCGGGGTTAGTCAAGAAAGATGATCCGGAGTACCCAGCACCCTTTCCCATGATGATGAGAATCTTCGTGCTGTTGTTGTACAATGATCATGTGCATTACTGTTCGACGGAACTTCCTTTGAATGATGCAGGACAACCAATCACCATAGGGCAAGCACAGAGTTTCCCCATCCTATGAAATGGAATGTGAGCGAAGAGCATTTTGATTGGGCACGCTCAAGGACGCCTGCCTAGATGAACATATATTTCATCTGCAAACACGTACGCGATGTTACTTGCCATGTACATCTCAGGTTTTGGCTGCGGTTCGCTCGGCTATCCACTCAGCTCGGGATGTATCCGATACACAGCATACGAGCATCGAGAGAAGAGTAAACGAGCAAGGCAGGAAGACAGGTGGCGATTGATTGCCTAATTTGGTGCGTGAGTTGCCTATTTTGGCGAGGATGTAAAAAACCAACACAGCGACACACATATCAAAAATCTGAAAATCTGACACACTTCAGAAAGCCCAACACACTATTATAAACTCTGACACAGTTCAGAGAAGGCGGCCCACTACGTGATTATTGGTTGACTTTCCATAAGGCATTTTTTATTCTCGAGCTTAACGGAGGGGTCCCAAACGTGCCGGAATAGTTTATTACTTACCGGTTCCCATAAGGCCTAGAAATTACTCTACGATTCACAAATAAAGTATTGCGCTTGAATTGATAGCATATGCGACATAAACAACACATCTTGTGTCTCTTCCCACCACACACTCACATGGATAACGATGTGTTCCTTCTTCATCAACAACTCAAAGAGATGGAGGACGACGCGATGGATGGTCAACAGAGGCTTGCCGGCATTGCAACAGCTATCATAGTGCTCGGAGCCATCGAGGCTCGATGACTACGTGCATGCAGAGCGACGTAAACCAAGCCGGCTGTACCTCTGCCGGGATGTAGACGCTGTAGTCTCCGGTGTTGGAGCGTGTTTGACTAAAGCATGCGGTTGCAGGATGCACAGCCCGGAGTGACTGCTGACAAGTGGCGGCGTCGAAAATGTTCAAGACGTGTTATTCAGCAAAAGAAAAGTTTGAAGAGGGGGTAGCGACCCCCCTCCAGATTAAACCTGAATTCAAGTCTGGAAGAGGGACGAAGATATTCCAACAGAGACAAGACGTGCCACCGCTTCGCTCTGGCAACTTGCACAATCAAAGGAGATTGAAATGAATTGAATTGCACACTACGTTAATAACAAAGGATACGGTTTGCCGCTACAGAGGATGATGTAGACAATGATAATGTTTCTGAACAGTTGATTGAGGAAGAGATTGAGAGAGTTAACTTGGAAGCTGAGTGCGAAGAAGCAGCCATTGCGAGTGTAAGTGCGGGGCTGTCAAGTACCGGTTCCCGCCTGGGATCCGACGGAGGTCCGAGATCCGCCTGAGGGATGAAGTGCATATAAGCGAGATGAAGAGGCTGAGATGTGGAGGGAAGTGTCGGAGTCCAAACGGAGTGCCGAACTTGTATACTGGAAGTGAAGGGGCTTGGCTTCAGCTTGTGTGCTGCGCCCTTCTCTACGCCTAATGCCCAATTTCGGAGGAGGGACTCGGAGGAGGACGGAAGTACGAGAGGAAAAGTATAGGGCAGATTAAGTCGATATTCAAACTGAAGTCTAACTACCGACATGGCTTGTATTTGGAGGAAAGTAAAGTATTAGTGGGGATATAATGTAAGAACCGGAGGTCAGAGTTCTGAGTGGGCCTGTGATGGTTACGAGTCATTACGAGTCAAGTTAATTCAAGCTGACTCGGACATCATTGGCACTCTGAGGACTCCATGATGAAGAAACATAAAGCATAAAGCATAATATAGGAGTCAGAAGGAATCATATGCAGTACAAACCAATAGAGCAAGGGTAATTGCAGAAAGGCAGTGTCGGACATAGTCAGGATCAGAGATCTTCGGAATCCGATGGCGTCCGAAAAGGATGTGAAGTCACAGTGATAAGCAGGGTATCTGGCCTTGCCTGGAATCTTGCTAATGTTGGGATTCCTGTGCATTACCAAGTTAAATGTACATCTCCAGGATTAACATGAGTCCCGAATGGTTAATCAGGCACATCCTGCATGAGGGCTTAATCAGCCCGCCCGAGAGCACATTAATCAGAACCTCCCATACTGAATAAGGCTCGAATCAACGGGTTTAATAATGGAGTCCTTATAATCACTTGATTAAGGCTCTGTGGGGCCAACAAATATCAGGGAGCCTAAATATCCACTCTGAGTAACCAGTGTCTATCGGCAGAGATAGAACTGTGGGTTTGATCCACTTTGTTGTGGTTGATTTGGCCTATTCTGGAGACGTGTCTGGACACATGTTAATCACCGATCAATGTTGCTATCCCAATATGGGTTCTTGACTCAGGCAAGGCTTCATCGGTATATATCTCAACAAGTACTGGGCAGTTCGGGGAGATTAGGGTATCTACAGAAAGCTGGTACTCAACGCTCCTTGAATCTGAAGGTGTTAATCAGGGGACTTTAACCATTAATCAGGTTCAGCTCCATTACTGTCCCAATTTGGGTTCCTGGCTTGATCAGGAATTGACGAGGTTATATCTTGGGAACCACTTGGTGGATTAGGGCGTTCTGGGTGTCTACAGAAATGGGAGACTCGGCGCTTTCTGAATCCAATGGTCCGAAGGGCAGGACAGCACTATTTGGCTTGGAAGTTCAGTCGAGTCAGACAACCGATCGGAAACAAGGAGTTAAATGGCAGATCATTAGCTTACTCAGGTAGTGTAATTAGAGTAGTGTAAGCGTAAATGTACAGTATATAAGGAGGGCAGTTCTAGCATGAACACACTACTGCAGTGGTGGTGGCGCAGGTGCTAGATCCCAGTCTCATAAAGAGACTTGGATCTAGTGCTTGTGGCACTAACATTGGGGTGGCACAGAAGCTAGGTCCTGGTCTCAATTAAGAGACTTGGATCTAGGGCTTGTATTACAACAGTTAGTTCGCGCTTGTAATCCTGGACTAGTTCTATTAAGAGCTTTGCTTCGTTTGCACAATATAATTAATATATCTTGCCTTCGGTGGAAGTAAAACACATAATTTAGGATTATAATTAAGATATATAAAGGAATTTAGGATTTAGATTAAGAACATGGCACCACTACAGCAGCCTTGGAAGGCTTATTATTTAGGATTATGGGATACGGTCGAAAGGGACCTTAAACAATCAGCAGCCTTGGAAGGCTTATATTTGGGGTTGGTTTTGGATTAGTGTTGGATTGATGCACTCGGTTGGCTATGCCAAGAGAAGGGGCTTAATCCCACCACAACAAGTCTTGCACGCCATTAGTCAAGTGCTCTCGTTCTGAGCACTTGATTAAGGGCTTCAACCAGTTGAACTGAAGTATCTGTGTCCCTTTTCTACTCCTTCACAATCTTGTGAAGAAGTCTAAAAATGCATGAATACTTGTCAGCTCGTCTAAGCTTGTGCAACCAGGGGAACAAGGATGTGGATTTCGGTTAGTGGTTGTGGCTTGTACTGCTGCATTCCACTCGTCGGTCCATGTCATCAGCAGTACTCCAGCTGTAGACGGACCGAGGCAAAGCCTTTCAACGGTATGTGACAGGGGCAAGGAAACGGTGACCATGCATGGTTGGACAAAGAAGGGGTGGAATCTGAACTGTAAAATGGAAACTGCTCCCAATGCATGTGCGGAAAAATCAGATGTCGATAGCCAAGAAGTGGGCATTTGATTAAGCAGAAACATTTCAAGAATCCAGAGGACATGTGGCAATGAAAACAAACCAGACTAGACTAGAGTGTTCGGGGCTGGATTTGAGCAATCCCGAGTAAAGCTGTCCAGTGGTGATGGAAATTGCTGTGGAAACAAATCTTGTAGAATTTTCACAGTACTGGAGGTGTTGAGGAAGTTGAAGCAGGTTTTGGTGGTGAACAAAGTACAGTGCACAAAGCCAATGCAGGAACGATTGAAGCCAGGTAAGAAGAGCAAGATGTTTGATTAACACCAGTCAAGAAGCTAGAATCGGGCGAGTGAGGTGAAAATAAAATCAAAGTGAGAGCAGATGAACATAGTAACAGAGAAGGGGCGAGGAGGCTTGTCTTTTATCCAGGCCACGGTGATGTGGCCAGAGTGAAAAAAATTGAAGGATATGTGGACTCTCGGCCATATAATTATGCTCATGCTGCGCCGTAGGCAGCAGTGACTGCAATTCACTGCATCCTGTCAAGAAAAAGCTGTATGCAGGTTAGCTGTTCAGCTGCAAATGAAAAGGCTGTGTTGAATAGCACAGAAAGTTGAGGACAAATGGGGTTAAGGCAAGAGAAAGAGCAGAGAGGACACAAAAAGAGGACAAAAATACGGAGAAATCACACAGGTTTCGTAGGATTTTGTTAAAGAACGGTTAATCCGGGCCTGATGGGGTCCTGGCAGGTGTCATTGCGGTGATCCTGCAGTTTTAGACCACAAATTATTCGAAAATACAGAAAATGCCTTATGGAAAGTCAACCATTCTTGGAAAAACCATACCTCAGAAAACTTGACACATTCCATGTGGGTACTGGAGCCATTGCCGTGATGGTTAACAAAGTTACTTGGCAAAACTAACTTAGCCTACCAAAACTAACTTTACTTTACCTGTGGTAGACAAGTAAAGTAAAGTAAACAAAAGTAACTTGTAAGTAACTTAAGTAACTGGAATTGATGCCATCTGATGGCACAAGTTACTTTGTCTGATGGCATTGATCTAACTTGGCGGGGCAAGTTACTTCCAGTTACTTAAAGTTACTTGAAGTAATTTGAAGTTACTGAAAGTAATTTTGATTAACTTGGTACTGAGCATTTTAATGATGGTCAGCCGAGGAACAAGCCCTGTTTCTCTCTTGGCTACCACCAAAATCGGCCCTTGCAATTTTTTCTAACACTTCCAGTGTCGACTCAAATGGATAGGCATAGGTTCCCAAGTAGCTGGCTGGGCAGGAACCACTGAGTAACAGATGGAAACGGGGAGGAACACTCTGGAACCATTGGCATGTGCTCACTCTGAAACATGTAGGAGATGTGTAGCCTACAGAACAAGTGGAACATGAAGTCTACTCTATTCTCACTCACGGAACTAGACGGGGACAGACTGGAATCCTGTTGTGGTGTGTTGGACATTGGGTGGGTACCACGTTCTGATCAGATGATCACTGGAAGGGGCTAGGAACATCGCATCTTGATGGTTCCACACCGTCCCAGGCATTCTGGATATGGGATAGTCACTAAGCGAAGGTCCGATCACTTGGAACTATACTCGTTAGCTCTTGGAACAAGTACCCATACTGGGAAGTACTTCAAATGCGGTATCCCTGGAGAGCTATGGATCAGGAACTTCTGTTCCAGAGGTTCCAGTAGACGGGAAGGCACTGGCATTGGAAGGAATAGACTATCTAGCTGGGATCAACATAGGGAACTGGTCATGATGGCTTGGGAACAGTCTCTCCAACCATACATGTGCACAGGATCGCACCAGTATGGTGTGCTTGACATGGGCAGCCAATGGAAGGACGCGGGTACCCAATTCTATGACGGATACATGGAAGTTGGATGGATAAACAGACTATTTTACTCATATCTACTTATTTCTCGGATGTTTTCATGTGTTTCAGGGCTTTGTATTTAGTAGCAGGGGCATCTTGGGCGACTTCATGGAATCACCCCACGGCTAGTAGGCGGAAACACTTGCGAATTGGGCAGATACTGGGGAGTTCGAACAAGGTGTCTCTTAGAATTCATCTTGGCTTGGAATCTTTATTTTATGTGTTCAGAATCTTTGGAAACCGATTTGCCGTTTGTCTGGAATAGTCTGGGAAGGACTGGAATTGTTGGGATTGTGCTGAGCCTGCACTTGATTGTTTGGGTTTTTGTGTGAAGAGCTTGGGAACAGAACCCACTACTGTTGTTACTGTCTACGCTTGGAAACAGCATCCACCTCGTTTTGGGAAACCTCAGCAACTCATTCTCATTCGTTCTTGTCTTGTTCTCATAGCTGAGAAGCTTTACATCACCGCACTCTGTGCTTCCTGTTTGTTCGGGTCTACCCTCGTTCAATCAGATCTAGCCTGAACACTTGCACAGCAAGGGTTCCATTCACATTGATACACCCGTTGTGTTCCACAAGCTTTCCTGTCTGTTCCAGTTCCATTCCGGTTCACTCAGAACAAGGCATAAGTACTTGGACTTCGTTCCAAGGACTTCTATAAACAACACAACACTCTCTCCTCGTTTCCGAGGTCTATTCCATTCCCTGCAACCTTTTATAAGGCCCTGTACCAGGGTCTGATAACTCGTCTATGCACTTCTCGAGCACTTCCATTCCATTCCGACACACTTCTGTGTGTAGGTTTGGTTTTGGTTGGTGTTTTCTTGATAGGTTCAGAGCATATTGATCACTGGGTGCATATTGCTCCTCCATAGTGTGGATCCCCCATGCAATATGAGTGAGTGGTCCACCATCAATTTTTATGATCCTAGAACGAGCCAAAATCAGGATTCCAACCCCTGCGACAATGTGCAGCATATGTTGATGTTGGTCATTTTTTGTCTGGCACTTGTTCTGCACAAAATTCATGCTTTATCGTGGTGGGAGGCATTTAAAAATTGCTCTTCCTCAATCTATTTGACATATGTGTTGCCTGCAAAAAGTACAGTTCACCTTTGACACTGACTGAATATCTTGCCACTGCTACACCACAGGTAGATGAAACTGTTGTGCACTCATTTCCAGCACCGGACTGCGAAGAGCCAGCTTGTCTTGGAGAATCCTCCTTCCTCAGATAACAGTATTCACCATAGACAACGGCCCGGGCGATCTAAATTTTTACAAACTCACTGGGACCATAATCCCATGATGCTGAGAAATTGCATTGGACCTCCTCATTGAAGACACAACTTCTTACCATAACTTGTTTCACGGTGGATCCCTTGTTGCACAAGGCCTGGACAATGTGATCATTGAGCCAGATAGGACAGCCGTTTTATGGGTGTACCATCGCAGCTCGGACATCATGGAGGTGTCACAGCCGGCAAGTGCCATGGCCATGGCTTCAGGGCATTTCAATGGCATGGGACAGACACTTGCCATGGTGTTGCACAGACATCTGCCAACTTCTTTGTTCTCTTTGTCAGTGTGGGAACTTGGTGTACTTACCATGGCTCAATATTGGTGATCATCTGGTCATCATTTTGACCTCAGCATTCTCAACTTGGTCTCGACATTTTTGAGTTTACTCCCTCCCGATTGCCTTCAAAAGTTATTCATACTGCGAGTTGATTCCAACAAGGCAGCTACAGTCAAAGCTGTCCTAACCCATAGCTGTTGGTGGACCCAAAAAGCTCTGGGTTATTGCAGAGTTATGGGTTATCCCAGCCAAAACTGTATGAAATTTAGCCAAAAAATCATGGGTTATGGTCAATTATGGGTTATGACAGCTATGGGTTAAGACAGCTTTGACTGTATATCTTCTCTGGCTGCCCGGAACATTGTGGAGGTGATGAATTCTGAGTGGGCACCCAGGCTCAAGCAGCACACGGAACAAATTCACTGCACTGCAGGAGTCATGGCAAGTGTCCATCCCACACCATTGAAATGCCATGAAGCCGCAGCCATAGCACTTGCCAGCTGTGTGTGCTTAGCAATTGAATTGGTGCACTGGCACAGTCATTCATTTTATTCCAGAGCCAGAAACAGCTCCACAAAACCGAAACAAGTTAGCTGTCAACAAGTTACTTTTGCCAAGTGTGGGAAAGTACCAGAAAAGTACTGTAAAGTTAAGTAAAACAAGTGGCTGCTTCACCACTTTGTGGCCTCACATCCCCTTCCTAACCTCCTAAGAGAACAAAATTTAGCCGGAAAGGACTAATGAAGCAGTGGGAAAAGTGAATAGATAAGTGTTTGAGGACTTTAAGCAGAAGTCTGGCAAGAAGCTGCCGGAATGATACATTAAAAGCGGAGTTTGAAAAGGCTTCGGACGACACACATAATCCTATAAAGAGAGGGAAGTGATTAGCCCCACCAAGCCAAAGGGGCAATCAAAGTTAAAGTTAGCCCTCACAAGTTACTTTTTTCACTCTCCACTTGAAGCATCTGTGACCCCCCATCTGAAGATGCCGGCCCAGCTTCGAGATGAGATGAATTGATTCCCTGTTACATCTGCGCCAACGAACCTCAAAACCCTTCGGATATCCGAGATCCTACAAACATCACCCACCCCATTCACCTCACACTCCAGTCTATCTTCCTCTTGTTTGGTGTTCACCTCGGGACTCCGAAATCCGTGACATATCGGGTTTTCACGCAATGAAGGCTTACTGAGCGCTTCTCATTCTTATCCGTTTGTTTCACAGTTCGTTCCGATTCTTCATTTAGTCTCGGAACTCATTCCGAGACTGACTGACACCTGTCCAATAAATGTTCATTGCATGTTCATTTACTTACCTCCGTTTTTACTAGTAGAAATTACCTGTCAATTCTTACCTTTGATTTATCTTACCATAGGTCTATATGCTTTCTTACTGGTTTCGATTCCAATAATCTTTTTACAAGTCTTATTACTACTTGCTATAGTTCAATATGCTTTCTTTCCTTTTACAAGTCTTACTATTACTTACTATAGTACTGTATGCTTTCTTCTTTTACAAGTCTTACTATTACTTACTATAGTACTATATGCTTTCTTTCCTTTACAAGGCTTATTACTACTTGCTATAGTTCAATATGCTTTCTTTCCTTTTACAAGTCTTATTACTACTTACTAGTATTTAAGCCACTAGTTACAACCATGTACTTCAGTTTGATAATTTTATTCGTTATAGTGTTCTCTTCACTTGAGCACTAACCGAATCGCCTTCTTGTCATCTTACCTCTGGCCCTCCACTTTACCTCGGTGTTCCTTTGGAACTCCAAGCCTTGTTCACTGCAGTTTGCAAGTCGATTAGTCGCTCACTCTCTGTAGTGTCAGCATATTGACTGTTCTAGGTACTCAGGGGTTCACCTCGGCAAACCTTCGGATCCCCGAGCTTCACTTGGTTTGGCATTTAACATTCCCAGCATTTGAACAAGCAATCACTCTGGTCTCCTTTCTGTTTTGCAGTCATGTTGGTGTCAGCAGACGACCCGCTCTAGCTGCGGGATGGTGCTGTGGTGATACTGTAGTGTGGGAGGATAAGATTGGGACTAGTGAGGTGCCAGTTTATATGATGGAGGTGAAGCAACCAAGATACTAATGCTAACACGTGCTGGAGGAAGTGTTCCACCAGATTTTCGCTGGGAGCACACCTGCAAAGCAGGAGAACAAGGAGCTGCCAAGTGCGATTTTGGACAGCAAGTTGTGGATGACCGACCCCAGCCGTTAAATGGTTTGAGTACTCTGCACTAATGACCCCTCACAGTAGTGGGCACAGCCAGATAGCTGCTAAATACCCAAATTGCAGGTCACATAGTATTGTGTTCTGGGCCCGTTCACCCACATGCATTAACAGGAGCCTCTTTGGATGGTGTGAAAACCTGCTGGATAGTGGAGGGTACAATAAAGTGATTTTGGATGACAGATACTTTGTTGGTTATGCAGTGAGTTTTTTGCACCACAGGTGTCTTGATTTTCTCTGAGCATTTGAGGTGTTGTGATGCTCCTACTTACTCATTTTAACTCGAGTATCCTGTGAAAATCCGCATTTCAAGGCAGTATAATATTTTGTGTAGACAGTAGATTGTTTTACTGAGAATTGCAAGTTTGATAATCTGTAAACATTCCTTCTGTGCCAGCCCTCTAATCTGAATAGGCACAGCTCCTTACTCACATTTGTGAGATTCAGACAGGGTGAAATCTCAGTTCATAGATGTCACCTATGGAAATTTCGGAAATTCTTACTCTGCACCTCTGGGAATTATCACACCTAAAATGGCTCTGAATTAAACTTCATTTACACAGAGGGCAAAGGATGGGGAATTTGTTATAATGGCACTCCAATGGCACTTGATACCGCTTGCCAGTGGCACTCGTGAGCATCTGCTTACTAAGTTGAGAGCTGGCTGCATGGGAGTAAAGGTGTGTTGTGCAGCCTCTACATATTTCAATGTCTCTAGTCCTCAAATTTATTACAAATGTTGTATTCACAATAAAAAAGATATTCAGACTCATTTTGATTGTGCAGCAAGTTCAGTCCAGCCTTAGGAATGCACCAGAAGAGCTCCTGGTCCAGCCGATTAAACCTGGTCCTAGAAGATGATTGTTGTAACTTTAGCAAGGAATAAAGATGTTGCTATATAGAACAGAGGGTTTTAAAGCAATATACTATAGTATTATGACCGGAAGTTCACGCCATGTTACCAGTCAGCACAAAAGTTCACTGGGTTTGGTGTTCAAACCTGACCGGTGAGCGTCCCTGGGCTTGACAAGGTTCATTTTGGTAAATCACCACGCCATGGCCAGCAATCACCCCCAATGCACTCCAGAAGACCTATCCAAAGATGGATGGGGCTCAGGAAGCCAGAACGAATATTGCTGTTGCAATTTGGGCTCATTTGGGGCTTGCTATGGGCCACAATCACAGCATATCCATTTTTTTTTGCCTGCTTGTCCATTCCATGGCCATTCCATGTTGAGTTCTAGACATTCAAGCAAGAGATGATCACAGCAATTTTGAATGTGGTGCTTTCAGTACCAAATCAATAATTTTTTATTCCTCTCCCTCCCTCAATGAACACTGTAAACAACGATGCGGCAGAGGAGGAGGAGGAGCAGACCTCTGAGCCAGAAGTCCATGGGTGGGGCCAGCACAGGAAGATCGCTGCTCATCGCTACCTGGGCCCCACGTGGGAGGAACACTAATTTTTGCAATATTATTTTGTCTTTTTTGTCGGTCTTTTTTGTGAAATTTAGACTAGCCCAAAAATTGTTTTTACACCCTCTGAGACTTCCAAAAATTGAAGTGTTCATTCCTCAGATGTCACTGTCACCACCTTCAATTTTTTCAGTTCACAGGCCTCCGTCACCTGTCACCTGAACATCCGGTCATAATACTACAGTAATCTACACTTTTTAACATTCTTGACACCTTTGGAGGTTGAAATATCCAAACACTGCATGAAAAAGCACATTAACTCCCATGCAGTCAGCTGTCAGCTTATTAAGTATATACTCATGAGGGTCCAGGCACAGTTCTCAGCTATAGACGAGGGCACCTAGTCCATCTTCTACTTAGTAGGCTCAAATCAACTCATAATCCACCTAAAAAGTGATCCAACACACTACGACAGAGCTTCTGTCTTGTCAGGGTGAAAGCAAAGTCACTAGCATAGTCTACAGCTGGGTCTCAAAGAGAACACCCTTATTTTATATATGGAGGTCTAGGACCAACAATGCAAAATCCTCAACTTAATCACTTGATGTTCCAGAGTTAGCAGTCTACTGATTCCAATATAAAGACTAATACAAGTGAAGTTCAGTGTTAACCTCCACTAGCAGCCTGAGTCCACTAGCACCAGCTTTGTCCAAATTCTGGGGTAGACCCTAGTCTGTTGACGCGCAGGTCAACACGCTAAGCGCCCACAAGCGCCCATCGGATCACCATCGGCCTGGCAATAGCGTCAACCATCGCGCTGCCGACGTTATTGTACTTTCGGTTATTCGACGCATCTCTTCGACCCGCACGTCCGTACCACGCGCCTTTCCCATCTGGCAACGATTGCATGGTCTCAAACCACATGACTAATCATTCCTTGTATTTTATACTGCCGCAACAATCCCGGTACTCGCCAAACCTCCATATCTCAACTGTTTTCCATATATCTGCACATCACATTGTTCATTTTATCGGCCCCGTGTCCTCGCTGTCTTCCTTGGCACCGATAAGCATTCCATTTATTTATCTATGCTCCATTCATCCATCTCCGTAAACTGTATAAATACTTAGGATTCTTTTCACAAAATACACTTCGGCTTTGCCCCCAAGTCAACTGCTTGAAATACTCGTGCCCTCGCTCTCGTCTACGTCCTCGTATTCGCCTTCGCACCACGCCTACGCCCCCGTTCTCGCACCCCATACCTCCGCTTCTTCAGTTGGCCGCCGGTGACTTGTCACGGCACCTCGGCTTGTTGAAAACTCGTTCTTTGATATTCCTCCTGCCCCTCTTGCTTTGATCCCTAGTATTTTGTGGTTCAGCTCGCGCTTGAGCAGTCGGTAGGTTCGTCACTGTCCTGTGCTCCCTTTTTATACTACTAGGTTCAAGATACATGTGAAAAGAGAGCTGAATAATACAATAAGCAATATTAGATGATGAGAAATACAGTCAGCCAATGAGACGACTTCCGTTTGGTTTTGGGACTGATTTGGTATACGCCAGGTCAGCCTCATTGACCGGCTAGTGTTCACCATGGGTATATCACTGATCCTCAGCCCCACCTCTAGTTTGACTATAACTTGTCAGTTACTTTGCCTTCACCCCAATATAGACAGAATCTCTGTTGTAGTGTGTTGGGTTGCTAGCTGGACACTTATAGTGAGCTAGTGCCAATAAAAGTGGAAAGGTTCCTGTTCTTAGTTAAGGAATAGGTCAAAGATCAAGGAGTGTCTTGCCGTTTGAGACTTGAAGTCATTTGGAGTTAGCCTCAGTAGTCCTTAGGTTGCCTAAGGTGAGGATTTTCACAAACCTACAAACCTCTGCCCTGGTGTTCTTGCCCTAGTGGTCCAGCCATCTTGTATCCACCCCATATAACCCACCCCCAGACCATCCCTAGGTTCCTAGCAGTGTTGTTATTGATGGTTGCATATTGCTAGTATGTTGTAGAGTGTGCTGTAGAGGCCTATAATCAAACTTGTGTTTGTTCAAACCTGCTGGTCACATACTACAGCCCAGACCCAAACTCACAAAGAGAAGCACTTGGATCTTTGGAGGTAGATTGTTGTAGTTGGTTGTTTTTTAATATTTGTTTGCAATACCATTCAACTAGCTATTTCTAGTCATATAATAAGTGCACTGTTTCACTGGTGTTGCACTTGAATCAAAATCTTCTGCATATTGCATCACGCCATGTTGTGGCCCTGTCACACTGCAGTGACTTGGCAATGGTGTGTGTCAGGAAGCCATCGTCTAGCCTGTGCAGGAGTGCTTGCTCCTTGGCACCATGGTTTATTAACGGCTGCTGCAGCATCCATAGTACTAAGTACATGATCATGTACTCACCTACCTTACATATTTTTATTCTTACATGGATTTCAGTGCCGTAATTCCATATCTATTAGACTGTTGTATTCCCATGAACTTTTATCTAAACCCCCCTCACTAGGAGTTTGTGGTACAGTGGTAAGAGGAGGTTCAATATACAAAAATTGATGGGTGGCCATGAGAAGTGACTAACTTAGGTTGAAATTTCACTGGACTCACAAACATTCATTGAATGCCATCAAACTGACGAACTTACACAAATTTAACCAAGGTAACGAAGTGACGAATTTGGCATGGACTCAATTAGACATGGCCTCTAGATTATATTGGAAGAAAAAGTCCACCAAGTTAAAGACAGATGTGACCCTGCCAGAAAAATAAATAAAGAATAACTGCACATACAAAGGGTCAGATGAAAAGAACAAGTACAACAAGTACTCATAAAAGGAACCATGCAATGAGATTTGAACCTATGCCATTCCAGCAGATTATATAAGGATTAAGGCATTAGATTCGTGAGAACAGAGACCCCAAAAATCTAATGGGCACCACCACTAAATCCATTACATTAGAGTGTTTGTGGTGGAGCCATCCGGTGCCACCAGGTGGTTCTTCCGGCATGCGGTGCCGGGTGGCTACATCAGTTGGTGGCTGTTTGGGAGAACTGATTTTTAACCCTCTACGAGCACTATGCATATGCAGATGGGTGCCCATATACACACAAGCACTGGAACCTACTACAACAAGCCATATTATTGACACTTTTATTCTCTTCTTAAGTTATAGCTCTTAGAAGGCCAGCAAAGTGAAGCCGGAACTTGAGAACGGCCTCCTGCATAGGTGGAGAAAACAGTATGGCATATTAGACACTCAATACACACTATAATGAGCAGCCACCCTAGCAGCCACCAACCGATGTAGCCACCCAGCACCGCATGCCGGATGAGCCACCTGGTGGCACTGGGTGGCTCCACCGCAAACACTCTATTGTCAGGATGCATTGATAAAAGTATGGCAATTGTTGAAACCTGGTTCCAATTGATAAAAAGAATGAGTACATTGGGTACTCATAAGCAGCCAATAATTAATATTTCAATTTTAGCTGTTGTACATTCTACAGTCACTGGCTCTCATATCTTCCCCCTCCTGCATTGATGTTGGCACCCTTTTCAAGAAGGATGCTGACAATTTCTGTGTGGTCTCCAGCAGCAGCCTGCAATGGGCTCCCAAATCTTCCCCCTGCTGCATTGACATTGGCACCCTTTTCAAGAAGGATGCCAACAATCTCTGTGGGCCTCCATCAGCAGCAGCCTGCAATGGGCTCCCAAATCTTCCCCCTGCTGCATTGACATTGGCACCATTTTAAAGAAGGATGGATGTCAACAATCTCTGTGTGGCCTCGAGCAGCAGCAGCCTGCAATAATGGGCTCCCAAATCTTCCCCCTGTTGCATTCTGTTGCATTGACATTGGCACCCTTTTCAAGAAGGATACCAACAATCTTTGTGTGGCCATAGAATGATGCCACAATGATCTCTGGGTTCTTTGAATGCTGTAGCAAAGGTGGTTCCTCTAGTAGAAACTTTGTAGTTTCCACAAAGTTTGCAGCTGCTGCAATCCACAATGCAGAGGGTTGTGATGACTGATGTTGATAATTCCATGGTGGAATTCCCAGATCCATTTGTGATTCACTGCTTTTATCCAATGAAAAGCCTGACTGAGAAACCTAAGAATTTCTCTGTGTGGAACTTCAGGTCATCCAGCAGCATGTGAAAGGCAATACTGCATGAATACTCAACCAGAGGGGATAGATTCCCTGACTCCCACAATGAATCTGGATACCCATTAAAGGTGAGGAATGCGAGCAGAATTTCTGTTATCTCTCTTTGTGCATCTGGGAATAGCACAGTCTGAATGCTGTCCAGATATTCCTGTGTGGTGAAGTGAATGAGTGGCACCACAGAAGATTCCTTGTTCACTATGACAAGCCCAGTGCAGACAGAGAGAATAATATCAATGTTCATAAGATTCTCCTCATTCAGCTGTTGCATGCCTGGTTCAACAGCAAGAGCAACCTGTAATTCTTCAGTTGTTAATGGCTGCTTTGCATTTGCAACCCAAGTAATGGTTGAGTGAGTTATCTTTCTGTCTTCCTTGCTCTGGGCCTCAATTCGCTGTATTGCAATCTCATAGGTACCATAAAGACTCTTTGGGAGGGCATTCAGAACTTCTTAAACTGCCTTGATTGTATTCTTTTTGCTCAAGGAATCAATGTGAAGCTTGCCAAGCAGGAACCTGGTTGGAATTTATTTCAGTTTCTTTCCAATGGTGATTCATCACAGCTTACATTCCATCCACGGATTTACTGCTAATTTTTGAATGAATGTCTTCTCGTAGGCTGGGTTTCCCCTGGACATGCTTGAGCAGGCGTGGTAACAAGGCATTGCACCAATCTCTAGAGTTTCATCATTTGGAAGAGTAGGGCCTACAAGAACATCAGATCAAGAAGTGACCATCAACTTCACACTGAGACTGAGACCCATCTGTTCTGTGAGATGTTTGAGGAGGATGAAATGTTGCTCCTCGGGATATTCATCAATGGCATCAATGACAATAAACACCTGTGAAAACTTCTTGAGGCTAGAGGTGAGGATGCCAGCAACTTCCTGCAATGGAAGTGAAGTGCCCCTCTTGTAGTGCTGCTTGTATAACTCCTTTTGATCAGAGCTGATGTCCCTGTCGAGTACAAGTTGTCTCCAGAGAGCTGCCAGAAGCTTAGGTGGTGTTTGGCTGTCCACTTGTGTTCAGATAGATGCAAGCTACACTGATATCCTGTTATCAGCACTGAGATGATCTACAACCATCAATCTAGGATTGTCATAATTATTGGCACCCACTCAATGTAAAGAATGAACACACACAAGGACAGTTTTCCCTGCACCTGCTGTAAATTCAAGCTTGGTTAGGCTGGGGAGCATATGAGGGTGATGAGTTACATACAAGTTTCACAGCACCAAAGTGTCCTTATGGAACCAGATTTCCATTTTTTTTGAAGTGTGGATTCTCCAGTAGCCATTCACCAGTTCCTGGCTGCCGCATTTGCGAAATTTCTTGCTGCCATGGAAAGAAATTGATCGGCGAGAGCCAGCTAATGACAATGTCTTGGTCCCAGATATCTATTTCTGCTCCCCCTTGAATATGGACAGTGGCAGTTCCAATCTCCAGGGTGGGGCCAAGTCCATCACCTTCCCAGCCACCCTGTCCCTGTCCACTGCCCAGTCCACCAGAGCCTCCTTTGCCTCCTGGGTAAAATAAACACTGATTTCAGTATCCTAATCAATTTCTCTCGCACCTTTCATATGGACTGTGTAGGAATCAAAGTGTTGGTGAGACATGGCAAGAGTGTATCTTATGTATGAGGGACAGTACTATCAGCCTGGGTCCAAATTCGCATAAGACACAGAACTGACCGAGGAGATGTAGTACTTGGTGGGAAGCACGAGGAGTGTATCGGAGCGACGAGGTTAAGAAGGGGGATCGGAGAAGCATGCATGGGGCACGCTGTCGTTAGAAGGCTGTGACGGTAGATCCGGGGAAGTGGACTGCCGCATGGTTCGTGTGCCGTACTTACGGGGAATATCGAACTTAGATTGATGTGACGCTTCGGCGATGACGGCCGGCACCAGAGAACTGCTGTAGATCGCTTGGAATGCAGATTAAGTAGTGGGGTCTCCAGCACGGTGTCGATGAGTTGGAGGATAGTTCCATGGTCCAGCGTGAGGGCTTGATAGAAGCCGCGGGGACGTGCCGTACTTACGTGGTCAAACTTGGATTGAATGGCGCTTCAGTATGACAGCAAGCATTCAAATATTCATCTCGCACCGACAGCGAAGATTCAGCATTAGGCGCCTTTCAAAGCTAGGAAAAAACTCGGGGAATTTCCGCAATGAACTGGAGTACTCGTGTTGGAAACGGAGTCCAATAGGTGAGACGAGACGGCGCCAGCAGCATCCTTTTCAACCGGATCGGCGGCCGTCTGGCCGCTGTATTGTCTTAATTTCTAATTTCCGAGAACGAATAAATTTTTCCGAATCAAGGAGAGTACGCCCAACAGCGCGCCAGAGGAAAAATGGAAATTTGGGGAGAAAAAAAATGCGATTTTATGGCCCAATGTTCGACCGAAATAGAATAAAACACCAGCCAATGGCCACTTTCATAGAGTAAAACAGGCCCAAAAATCGTCAAAAAACGGTCGGACATACAAGGTAGTGACCGGGGGCCTCGCGCAACCGAGTACACCACGACTCGTGGCTGATTTCGTCCCGCACTTCTCAGCCGTTCCTGATCAGCATTGATTAATATAACTGATGCCGGATCGATACGGATCACGATAACTCTTGCTTCTTCCGCTCTGCGCACCTTTGGCAGGCGTAGGACTAGTCGAAACCTTCTGTATTCTGACTCAAACCGCACCCCGACATCTGCGTCAAGCATCTTCACGTTTTCTTGGATTAGGTCCTTGAGCTACAGCTTCGCATCCTCGGTGGCTTACGTCAACTCGTTGTCGCCACAACTAGGGAGATCTCACTCTTTGCGGCATTCCTCCCGAGTTTGAAAGATGGACACTGCTCTCTTAGAGCAACAGTGTCGTGCGTTGGGTCAGTTGTGATAATGTCGAACCTCACACTTCCAGTGAGTCGCTCCTGACTGCGATGTCGGATGGCGCCACTTCCGAGTCTGGCTTGCAGATCCTACATTCGAGGGTCGGGATCCGTCCAGGAGCGGGCGGACGGGCGTGGGGGTGCAGTGCAGCGCACGCGCTTCTCGTCTGTAGGAGGGGGCAGGTTTGCTCGAGAGTTGATGTGTCGCAGGTAGAGCAGCCACGGCACGGGAGAGATCAAGGAAGGGGAGGAGCTGGGGAGTATGTGGGCAGGTGGGAGTCTGTCGGTGGCCCGATGAGGAGCGGCGGGGTGGGGAGGGGCCGATGCTGCTGTTGCGCGTTTGTACAGTATATCCCGTGCACGCGCTGGTGTCGGTGTCCCGAGAGACCGGGACAGGGGCGGGAGGGCGCCGTGAGCCGGAGGTGTCAGGGGAGGGGAGGGGCGAGACGAAAAGGCGCTGGAGGGAGGACGTCAACGCGCGTGGCGGAGAGCGGACGCGCCGAGATCGCGAGTCGGCCGATGCGCGCTGCTGCAAGGAGGTGGAAATGGAGCTTGCGTTCGGACGGCGGTGCAGGTGGTGCGGCAGAGGTATGTAGGAGTGAGGAGCACGAGGAGGGGAGAGTCAGGGGAGGGGAGAGTCGACCGGTGTTCGCGCGCTGAAGATGGTTTGTGCGTTGGAGGACGGGTGTGTCCCGCGCGCGCGGTGGTGTGTTCCGGGTGCGAGGCGGGGAGAGGAAGGAAGGGTGGATGCACGAGGAGGCGCTGCACTGGAGGAAGACGGAACGAGAGAGGTGTGTCGGGTGCGAGCGCGAGTGGGGGTGGGTGCAGGCGGGGAGAGGGTACATCTGGCGTGGAGGCCGCGGCCGGCGTATGGGGGCTGGAGCTGGAGGGAGGTGCCGAGCGGAGATGGTGGGGGAGCGCCCGCCCCCCGTGCCCTGGTTTCCATGCGTGGGGCGGGGCAGCTGGGGCTGGGCGCTGGGCGCTGGGTGGAGGAGGCGGCGCGCGCGCATGGCGCACTTCTTCCTATCCTTGTCGCGGCTCAGGGATCGAGGGCTCAGGCTTCCCGTGCCTTGCGCTCCAGCTCTCTCTAGCTTTACGGCACGTCACGGAGAAAGGAGAAGGGGAGGGGAGAGGCGTGGCGGTGGGAAGAGGATGCGGTGAGACGGCGAGCTGCGAAGACCGAGGATCGTCTTCGACCAAACCAACAGGGCGGAGCTCGAATCACGATCACGTGTGATAGCGAGGAGAAATGTTGACGCGAACTCCGGATGCCCAGCCTCCCGGTGCGCGATACACACGGCCTTTCATCGAGCCACGCGGCTTAATAACTGCTCCATTTACAGCTTTAAAGGTCTCGCCATTGTCACTCCGCACCTAGCAAATTTTTACGCAAGAAGGCGTTGCTCATTGGCATCAAGGCCACTGATCTCGATGGAGCCCACCAAGATGTGCAGCGGTTCCGAACCCTCCTCGTCAGTATGTGGCCTATGCCGTTCTGCTTTGGTCTCGAGCTGATCCCGCGGGCAGATAAATTTAGGTTCCACAGTGGCGACATTATCATGATGCCCCACAACGGAGTCGGTAGGCAGCGGAAGATGCAGGCCACGCAAAAGCAAGCTATTTGTCTTGACATAAGTGACATGGATGAGTGTACATTCGTGTCGCCTGGGTTACCTGAACTATGCAATTGGAACATTTTCTCCAAAGCTATCATAACATGTGATGATTCAAAGGATGGGTACACGACTATCTTGAACGATGTCAGGACTGCCATCTTGAATCATCGCGAAAATCCGTGCGTATCTTCAATACTTCATATCCTAGGTTCTCAACAAATATCTCGTGAAGCCTCTGGTCCCGAGCTGCATTTTAGTCGTGTGTGATCCGTGCTCGTCTTTTGGGACATGATTATGGTATCCTAGGCCCAGCAGACCAAGTTCAACCGGCATCAAAGCCGCCACAGTCCTCAAGAAGTATGCCTCCGTGCTTGTGATGCTTCTCTGCTTGCAGCAACTCTGTCCGTACCTCCGCACTCATCCAACAGCCCCTATTTCTGCGCTGGGGAAGGACGGTTGCCGTTGTGGTCAAGTTCAAAAGTCCAACCAAAATGACATCATCTGCATCGCCTCCGCCGGATAATCACGCCGCCTAATTGGGAAGAACCTGTTCAATCTACGGGAATCGATATATTATCTGTCTGCTCACGTATTACATGTTTTCCTACTGGCTATAACTACTGACAAACGTACTTGAATTCAACACAAGGAAATAACTAAGTTCATACTCACAATTGCAACGACTTCGACATTCCGATTACGACGAGGCTTCAACTACACGGGGTTCAGTTTCCGTTGGCGTAACAGGGGCATGTCCCGTCCGCAACTTGAACTCTTTGAATCCGGTCTCAGAGCGCAAGGTTGGGGGACGCCGATAGCGTTTCTTGGCTGGCGGAAGCTGCTTGGATCCAACCAACGTGTTGACGGCGCTGACGACCGCCCGAACCTTGGACGCGGCGACATCGGAGGAGATCCCGACACCCCAGATGCTGCCGACACCCGACTTCGACGGAGATTCGCCGGAGAGGTGCATTTCGACACAGCTGCAGGTACTGGATCCGACGGCGTGGGCAGCAAACTCTCCGGCGACGGCGTCGATACCGAGGCTCGAGTGGAGGGCGTCGATGATGGCGAGGACGGGGGTGGCGCCGTTGCCTTGGATGAGGCGCACGGAGCCATCTACGGACAGCTGACCTTCCAAGCGCAGCGGAGTCGCAGCCTGGTCTTCGGAGGATCCAGCAAAAGTCATCAGGTCGTCGGAGTAGTCGGACATGGGCGAGGAATAGCCGTCCGACGTCGAAGGGAAGAGACGATAGGACTGGAGATGGAGGCGCCCGAGCGGCTTAGACCCGATGATGTACGTCTTCTTAAACGTCTCAGTGATCAACGAGACGGTCATTTCCTTGCCCAACTTCTCCGCCAGCGTCTGTACGACACCGTAGAACGACACCTGCATTCGACGGGGCATCTCCAGCTTCAGGTTCTGCTTGATGATGTATGCCGCACCGGCTTTACCGCTCTGGCTGCTGACGCGGATGAGATCGTCGTAACCGTAGCCCAGGTCCTTGGGATCGAGAGGGATGTACGGCATCGACCATGACTTGATGCCTTCACCCGAACGCTCGACGGAGAGCCATCGCATCTCCTGGGCATCGAGACCTTTCTTAATAGCGTCCTGGTGAGTTCCGGCGAAGGCAGAGAAGACGAGGCTCCCGGCATAGGGGTACCGGGTGGGAACGGTCATGTCATTGACGCGGCACACGACACCGACGATCTCGGAGAGATTGGAGAAATCGAGGTTGGGCGAGACGCCCTGGGAGTAAATGTTCAGACCCAGAGTGATGAGATCGACATTTCCCGTGCGTTCTCCGTTCCCCAGGAGACATCTAGACGTAGGCTCAATAAGGGGAGAAATTTGAGTTCAACGGACTAACCCTTCGACTCGATCACCACCAGCGAGAAGACCGAGTTCTGTGGCACCGACGGCAGTACCTATCAAAAAGGATCAAATAAGACGGCGACCAGGACTCTACGCTCTGATATTACCTCTGTCGTTGTGCGTATGAAGACTGAGCAAGACGCTGTCCCGCTGGTTGATATGGGTTCCGAAGTACTCTACCTGTTTGATAGATGGGAACACAAGCGAAACGCGGTCGAAAAAGGTCGCATACCTGATCGGCGTAATGGTTGCTGGGTGCACATTCGACGGTCGCGGCGAGGTTGAAGATGACTTTGTTATCGGGCGTAGCTTTCCCCCAGGCTTCGAGAACCCGATTTCCAAGTTCAACCGCAAATTCGGGTTCGGTCTGGGTAAAAGTCTCTAAACAATAGTTGAGGGTGAATTTAGCTCCTACAAGAAATCGCAAATGTTTCAGTTAGCAGGACATCTACAAGAATAAGCGAATACGAACGAACCTGATCGAGCCGTCTCTTCTTCGGTCAAAGAGCGAACCAGGCGAACCGCATTCAAGGTAAGTTCTATGGTTTGTTCCTTGGTATTGCGGAAGACGACCTCGCGAAAAACGGGAGAGACAGCGTTGTAGAGATGAATAATCGCGTGTTTTGCACCCGCCAATGACGCGACGGATTTTTTAATCAAGTCGGGACGTGCGGGAGTGATCACCTACATATATTCTGAGTATCGATGTCAAGAAAAAAATGAGTATCTATATACCTGCAGGGCGACACCGTCGGGGACCTCGTTGTTCTCGATGAGAGATCGGACAAATTGATATTCGAGGTCAGAGGCAGAGGGCTAGGTCGATGCATCAGTCAAGATGAAGGAGGCACACAGAAAGACTCACATATGCGACTTCAATCTCCTTGAAGCCGATCTGCAGCAGTACTCTGTAACGCAAGTTAGACCGAAACACAAGAGGATCAACGAGCCGCCAACTTAAAGAGCTCTAATTTCGTAGCATTACTCATGGGATTCACAAGGGCCTGGTTGCCGTCGCGCAGGTCAGTTGAAAGCCAGCGCGGCGCAGAGGTGGTGCGTTTGTTCGGCCATTGACGGGCATATCCTGAGGGAAACGGCACCTCACGATATGGTACGTATTTGGTGGAGGGGTCAGCTCTGGAGTTAAATCTAATCGTCAGAACAGAGCGATAAGATTGGGGAAATGAAGGCTGACAGCATAGGCATGTTGAGTGGTTTATTTGAGATTGGGTAGGGCAATAATGGTGCGCTGAAATGTCTTCCGGCTGTTTAAATGCTATTTTCGTGTCTTTCAGCTCCCGGCCACTCACAGGTTATAGCATGAATTTGGGAAAGTGATCGGTGAGAGCGAAGCAGCCTGTGGAGACAAAGCAAATGACCAAGGGCTACTGCCACGAATGAACGGTAGCTGTTTGTGTTTAAACTCACAACCGTGTCCGACCCTGGTACGGCGGCTTAAGTTAGTGCCGGCGCAATTACACGAGTGCCTATTTTTCCCAGTGCGCGGCCCGGCAGCAAATCCACTGACTATAGAACACAGTGCTTGTTTATTTAAGTTTCGCCTCTCATTGGGGCGCTGAAATGTCTTCCAATTGTTTAAATGCTGTTTTCGTGTCTTCCGACTTCCGGCAACTCCCAGGTTATAGCATGAATTTGAGAAAGTGATCGGTGAGAGCGAGGCAGCCTGAGACAAAGCAAACGGCCAAGGGCTAAATCTGCCATGAGTGAACGGTAGCTGCGGAACTCTGCACCCTGAGATCATGAGGAGCGTCTTTTTTTTTCTGCAGAATCTACCAGGAAAGCGACCATGGTGGCTATGACACTATCGGCCACTTGGCAGCCAGCCACATCGCTGCAGAGTGTCAAAGCTTACACGCAGCCCTTCATTGGTACGTGTCAAGCAGCAAATGACTTTTCAGGGAATAAGTTCACCAACGCGGTTGTGGCTCAAACAGGAAAGGGTTCCGGAGAAACTCCGTGGGTGCTTATTTTCTGATAATCTCGCGCAGTATCGGGCTGCAGTTGACTTATCATTCCCTTGGGCTTGGCAGTCTTCCTCGATGCTTATTCCGGTGGCCGCCCTTTCCACGGCGGGTGTGAACTGATATCGATGTGAACGCTGAGAACAAATATTTTTTCTCGGATACTAGCTACCAATGCGGAACGAAGCTGTGAATCCTAGAAGACCGACTGGTTATCTATCGAGTCTACCGAGTGGATTATCCATGTTCGACTGCAACTTCACGTTCTGGCTACTATTACTCGAACGATTTTCGCCGCTACAATGTCTTTACCTGCTTCATCTCACAACTCGCCGAGTCCAGTGTCAAATGGGTTTCCCGGAAATGTTTCCACATCACTGAAGTATGTCCTCGCTACAACTTAGCGGCGCGTACAGCAGACCTGGACATTGAGAAAGCCGCCCATATCAACTCCTTAAACACAAGTCATACTTCTTCGAGCACTGCAATACATCATCCAGACGCGTCAGAACCTCAACTTGTTGTGTCCTGGGATGGTCCTGAGCAGTGAGGATCATCAGAATCCTCGCAACTGGCCAAATCGTCGCAGATGGACGGTCACGATTGTTGTCAGCTTCTTCACCTTCATGAGGTTGGTCTCTTTAGACCACCGCGACTCAATAGCTGAATCTGTTCAAGTCCCGTCGCGTCCTCCATCTCGTCACCGTCCCTATCTGCTATTTCCGCGGATTTGAACATCTCCAGTGGTTCGGTCCTGGAGAACATGACGCTATCGATCTTCGTTCTGGCATATGCCATCGGTGTAAGTGTCTTCCTCAGACAATGATCTACACTTCCCACAAGCACTCCACAACCGCTATTTTGGGGTCCGCTGAGTGAGCTCTATGGACGGTTGCTTGTCTTGCAAATGTCGAACATCTAGTTTCTCGGTACGAAACTCGTGTGCTGTTGTCTTTCCAGCACTAATTTTTCTTCCCAAGTTTTCAACACGGTTTGTGGCTTTGCAAAGACGCCAACGCAGCTGCTAGTTTTTCGATTCCTTGCTGGTTTTGGAGGCGCTGCCTCGCAATCAATAAGTGGTGCCATCGTCGGCGACATGTGGTCACCAGACGAACGTGCAATAGCGATGTCATTGTACTCGATAGCCCCACTTGTAAGTCTCGGTTTTTTTTCAACGTCCAAGGCTGATGCGTTGAGGTGGGTCCTTCAACCGGCCCTTTGGTGGGCGGATGGATCGCAGAGAAAAGCAACTGGCATTGGGTTTTTTGGAGTGTCAGCATTGCAGACGCTATACTTCAAATTGCAGCCTTCGTATGTCGCGTTTGCTTCTCGGGCAGTAACCATATCCATTCTCCCATAGCTATTTTTGCGCGAGACATACGCGCCGGAACTCCTCAGACGAAAAGCTCGTTCTGCTCGTAAACTGACCGGGAATCCAAAACTTTGCTCCGCCTTCGAGGACACAAATCACTCGTGGACAACTGTGATGGGCCGCGGTATGGTTAAGCCTATTATCTCTCGCGACAGAACCTGCCGTGCAAGTTTTCGCGCTCTACATGGCCGTGCTCCATGGTGTCCTCTACTTGACTTTGACTAGTGGGCCATGTTCAACTCCATTTAATTCATATCCTGATTTATCCGCTCTCAGCCTTCGTGAAAGTGTTCACGCTCCAGTACGGCGAAGGCCCCGGGATAGCCGGTATTCATTATCTCGCAATTGCTCTAGGCTCCACTGGTGAGATTATTAACTGTGCCGCGGCACATTTGCTGAACCGTATACGTCGAACAGTTGGGGGCCAAGTGGCGGCTCGCGTATTGACTCGTGTCTATCTACATCTGAAGGCGAAAAATAGGGGTATAGGTGTCCCTGAGATGAGGTTCGTCATTCGCACCTTTCACGGTACCCCTGGCAAGCTCTAACTCGTCCATAGACTGCCTCCCCTCATGGTCTCCGTGACGACTCTCATGTCATGCTCTCGCCGTCGACATATTTTTGAACCGGAGCATTGAATTCAAAGGCGCCAATTGGACCTGCATCCAAACGTATCTGGTAAGTTTTCCTGTTTCAGTTCCATCGTTCGCGGATCTTATGCATGCGCAAGGTCGACAGCTATGCAATTCACACTGCCAGTGCAATCGGCGGAGTATCGTCCTTCAGAGCGTTTGCGGGCTTTGGGTTCCCACTGTTCGCAGATGAGGTGTATCAGCTGGGCGACGGTGCGTGTTTGCTCCCGTATCAAGTAATTAAGAATCTCTCTTACATGGCTGTTTCACAAGATGGGGAAACTCTATCCTTGCCCTGATTTGCCTTGTGATTGGCTGTCCTGCGCCATTCGTGTTCTATCGATATGGCGCACGACTACGAGCACGCAGTAGAGGAAGCTCTGTCGAGTAGACTAGATCAGTGAAGGCACATGTTTGTTTAGGAGAATACGACGCAGGGCCTCCTCGGATCGGTTGTAAGAATCAAGATAGGGGTAGCGTGATTAACGTGAGAGGGTTCTGCTGATAGACTTGGCAGGTTACTTGAAAAAGAATGAAGATCCGATTCCAGGGGGTCGGGCTTAGTTTCCCAAGACCTTGGAGACTCCACCCAATTCCCGAGTACCAATCAGTGTCAGGCGGAAACGGGAAATTGCGCTGGCGGACCTGCTGATGCAGCAATGCCATGTCTATCGTTTCCTACACGTCCTACTCATCGCGGCTCTCCGGTAAATCCTCCACGTCGGGAGCACTCGGAATCTGATTTCGTCGGAGTCGCTGCATAGCCAGATGACGTAGAATTGTCGTATCCGTCTATCGCTTGTCGAGTCCGTCCAAGAAAGAAGTAGGATCTTCATTGCTTTTTAAATAACCTGCCAAGTCTATCCGCAGAACTCTCTCACGTCAAGTCCTGTTACTCCTAGTCTCCCCTAGGCAGACACTTCAACAAAATTGAGCTCGTACCTCGCTTGTTGAATGTTACTCCTATCTTGATTCTTGCTGAAGCCGATTCGAGGAGGCCCTGCTTCGTATTCTCCCAGACATACATGTGCTTCACTGTGCTGTTCTACTCGACAGCGCTTCCTCTACTGCGTGCTCTCGATGCTATGAATATAGATATTCTCGTGATGCCATGGATAAAGGTCCAGGAAAGTCCCTTGTTCAGGCCCAAGTCATCCTGGGTGCCCGCCTTCCTACTTCGACTTCAATTGAACCGAACTAATATATGTGTGAATTTATTTCCGTTTTAAACAGTTTATAAACATTCGCAAATGTTTACGAATCGTTTACCGTTTAGTTTCCGGGGCTTGTAAACGAAAACTAAAGAGTTGGAGCCTTAGCGACCGCCGGAGTATCGTCCTTCAGAGCGTTTGCGGGCTTTGGGTTCCCACTGTTCGCAGATGAAATGTATGCTCAGTTGGGCGACGGTGCGTGCTCGCTTGCTTATCAAATAGCTCAGAACCTCTCTTACACGCCTGTTTCACCGGATGGGGAAACTCTATCCTTGCCCTGATTGGTACTTGCAGCGGTGTAAGAACCGCGGCGGGATCCAAGACCTTTCCGCCCTGTCCCCACTGATTTATAATTACGTTCGGGCCGAGCACCACATGGCACTCTGGCGTGCTCACCCCTTATCACCTCACCCTCTTTATAAAATTAAGCATTCGGTGTTCCTGAGCGGGACCGTGCCGTGTAATACTTACTACATACCTGTCTGTCCGAAGCCTTTTTAAACTTCGCTTTTAGGAAATCGGCCCGCATCTACGGCAAATCAGCTTTAAACTTCGTGTTATTTCGAACTGACCACCATATTGCCGCAGGGTGTGGGGAGCTTGATATCCGAGATCCCCGAGATGCCCAGAGTTGACACCGAATTGAGCGCGAGGTGGACATAGGGTCAGAGCAGGTGTAATCATGATATTTATGTTGGACCTAAATTTGAGCTCTAAAATCCCAGTTTCTATCACACCAAATAAATTAAAATTTCAGTCCAGACTGATACCACATTTGATTGGCCCAGAATCTAGATCCAAATCAGTCGCATAGAAATAGGGCAAATTAGTGATGGCAGATTCTCTTTCAGAAACTCAAAGACTTCAGCTGCGCTGAAACTCGCGCTGAAATTCATGAGGTATTTTTGCCATTGGCTGATATAAATAGAAGGCCAGTAGCATAAATGGCTCAAGGGTTTCAGCGCAGCTGAAATGTACAATGATTCATTGAGTTTCTTTATGAGCATCAGCCATCACTGATATTCCGCATTTCTGGTGCAGCTGATTTGTAACTAGATTCGTGGCAAATCACACCCCATTTCAGTCCAGACTGAAATTTTGCTTTTTTTGGTGTGTATAGCCAAATTGGTTAGCAAGGCAAGTTGACCGGCCATTTACGACCCAACTGTTTAAAGTATTTATAAACATTAACATTTGTTTACCATTTACAAAGGTTCGTAAACTAACTGGTCGTTTTAACCGTTTATAAACATTTAAAAACCGTTTAAAACGGAAATGGTTGGAAGTTTGGGCTTGCACGCGAGCGAAGTGCATCAACAAGCCGGAAGCGGCACGCGGCGCCGAGCAGGCATGCATGTACGGGGCAGCTGGGCAGGGATGGCGAGGCGGGTGTGCGGGCGTAACATGCAATGCCAGCGGGCGTAGCGTGCGAGGGCAGATGCTGGTGGAGTGACGCGTACGATGTGGCGAGCACCGCCGTACGTGGACGGCATGGGAAGTGCGAGAAGGGGTGAGGGGCGCTCGTGCCCGTGCGCATCCAGGTGCGGGTTTGCGGACGCGATGCGGGCGCGAGCGCATGGCGGAGTCGATGGTCAATGGGGTCGGGAGCACAGGAGCGCGCAGCTGCAGCATACGCGGTGTATAGGAGCGGATATGGGGACAGGTGCATGCGCACGTGCCGGCATACCATGTGTGAGGTGCCGGGAGGTAGAAGGGGGGGCGGGGGCGGCAGGTATGCGGGTGTGCACACGGCGGCACAGGTGCGGGGGCGGGCATGTGGAGGAGGATGCATGGGTACGGATCGAGTGCGGGGGGAGGCAGCGGATATGCGCGTGCACTTACATGTGGGTACGGTGGCGCAGGTGGGCGCATGCAGTGAGGGCGGGGGCGGCCAGGGCACATGGATGTGCATGGCGGCGATGCGGGGGCAGCAGCGAGCGGCGGTAATCAAGCGCGGCGCGTGGAGTATTTACAGCGGATGGCGTGCGGGATGCCAGGCATGCACCAGCCGTTGTGTGCGGACTTCAGACCAAGTGGGTAGACACGGGCAGTGCAGCCGAAGCGGGCGGGGTGCAGGCTGCATAGAGGAAGTCAAAAGTCGAATGCGAAGCGCGCGATACGCATGAGCGCTGTGTGCTAAGGTATGCGCGTGCGCGGACGAGCAGGATGCAGGGGCTAGTGGCGCGGGTGAGGTGCAAGCGAGATTTGGGGCGGACAAGCGGAGGCGTGCAGCGTGGTGGCGGCGCATTTAGAGAATTCAGAAGGCATCTGGAGCAGCTCGGGGGAAGGAGGAGCAAGCACGGAGCAACAGCGAGCTGGAGACTGCTGGAGGGTGAGCGGCAGCTGCGAGGAGCGATTGAGAAAGCGGCAGGAAGGCGGCCGCCGCAGTCTTGCCGAGGGGCGGGGAGGTTTGAGTGTCCAATGGGAGCGATAGGTTAAATGAAAGAGCGGTGGGCAGGGCGAGCCAAGTGGCGGCGGCGGCGCGCAGGGCGGTGGTGAACATAGTGTCACGCCCGTCACATCGGTAACGCGATTACTTGACAATTTCGTTCAAATCGGCAGTCACGCATCACGCACCCCACTGTCGATCACGAACTTTGGTCAAGGTCACGCGTCACTCGGGCCTCTGTCGAACCTCCAAGTGGTCACACAGGCCCCAAATTGCCTAAAAAAACAAAAACAAAAAAGGCAAAAAAGACAAAAATTTCGTTTCAAATGCCGAAATTTTCGAGGTGTCACGCAGAAATTCGGCGGCTGCCGAAATGTCGAATAGGTAAAATGGGTCACGCGTCACACCCCCTGTCGATTTGAAAGAAATTGTCCAGTATCATGGCGCTCAAAGCCGGCCTTTCATTGAGACACGCAGCGTAATAACTGCTCCGTTACAGCACACAATTCAATACTGTCGACCAAGAAAAAGAAAAACCAGACATCCGAAATCAACCGAGTCGAGTCATCTCCATTTCAACTTCATAGGCTCAGGACAGAGTGGGTATACTTTCTTACTGTATTTTCATCCGCAATAGCAATGAATCCTCGACCCTCTGGGTTGACATCCACCTAGTCGTGACGTAGTCAATACTTCAAATCAAGTTTCGATTCGGCGGTTGTTCAGTGTGGAGCTGTGGGAGCAAAGTGTATAGAGCTGTTGTCTCATTGCGATGCCAGGTTTAAAATCGAACGTGAGCGCCCCTCCCTGAACCGGTTATAAAGCTCTCTTTTTGGGTGGCGGGATGTTCCCCTCTCCCCACTTCTCTTCTCCTCTGTCCGGGGTCGAAATTTTTTATTTCTTCCAGTGGACATCCTCTTGCAATGTCTATTCATCCCTCGTTGATGTACACATCTTGTCGTTTCTTCGTCTTTCTCCTTCTTTCGTGTTTTCGGGTAGGTTTAAGGGTCTCGCGATCGTCACTCCGCACCTACTCGGCAAATTTTCACGCAAGAAGGTGTTGTTCGTTGGCATCAAGGCCCCTGATCTCGATGGAACCCACCAAGATGTGCAACGGTTCCGAACCCTCCTCGTTGGTATGTGGCGTATGCCGTTCTACTTTGGTCTCGAGCTAATCTCGCCGGCAGATAAATTTGGGTTCCAGAGTGGCGACATTATCATGATGCCCCACAACGGAGTCGGTAGACAGCGGAAGATTCGGGCCACGCAAAAGCAAGCTATTTGTCTTGACGGAAGTGACATGGATGAGTGTACATTCGTGTCGCCTGGGTTGCCTGAACTATGCAATTGGAACATTTTCTCCAAAGCTCTCATAACATGCGATGATTCAAAGGATGGCTACACGACTATCTTGAACGATATCAAGACTGCCATCTTGAATCATCTTGTCTTCAATGCTTCACACCCTAGGTTCTCAACAAATATCTGGTGAAGCCTCTGGTCCCGAGCTGCAGTTTAGTCGTGTGTGATCCGTGTTCGTCTTTTGGGACATAATTATGATATCCCAGGCCCAGCAGACCAAGTTCAACCGGCATCAAAGCCGCCACAGTCCTCAAGAAGTATGCCTCCGTGCTTGTGATGCTTCTCTGCTTGCGGCAGCTCGTTCCGCACCTCCGCACTCATCCAACAACCCATATTTCTGCTCTGGGGAAGGAAGGTCGTCGTTATGGTCAAGTTGAAAAGTCCAACCAGAATGACATCATCTGAATCGCCTCCGCCCGATAATCACATCAGGAAAACCGTAGCCGAGCCATAGTGTCCACAGTATTCCATAGAACCCATAGCAACTCATAGCACTCTCCAGTGCTATACGGTGGCGCGCCAATCACTATGGAACACTATGGAGCACTATGCCAGAAACGGCGCGCAACCACTATGGACCGCTTGCCGCTGGGAGCTTTTCCTCTCGGTTATTTTCCGTGAGTGCCTGGTATTTCCTATCGACGGCGTGGACCAGCATGATATTGACAAGCAATGAGTATTATTTAAAGTAATGTAAAGCAGATAATTTTGAAAACTTCTAAGCAAGACAAGAACAATGCCAAAGACGGGCCCAACCACCCACCGCGATGCACGCAAAATTAAGCCGGAACGACGGTGTTCAAAGGTCTTGGGAGACTGATGGTTGCGGTTGACCAAGAGCCTGTAAGTAATCCGGTCGGAAGTTCGCGAAGACGCAAGGTGGGGCGACGGATCGCTTAAAGCGACACGTGGCCACCATGTGGCAGCTTTGTTCTTTGTCTCCGACTTCCACCTCCCTTCCAGTCCCTTCCTCAACTTTACTTCTTCCCAGGTCCTTCCCTCGCTGTCGGGCTCCTTATTGTAGTGCGGCAGCCCACCACGCATACGCGCTCGAACGCCGGCCGAGTGGCTAGATCCATTGAAGCTCTGGTGTGTCTGCCCGTCTCCCTCAACCTTCCCTTCTGACGGCGGCGGCGGCCCATACATTCTTCAGGCTCTAGTCTTCGTGCTCCAATACTCGCAGGTGGCGTCCTCTCTGCCCGTCGACCACGTCTACTCGCCACGCTCGATGTTGACCTGCACAATACAACGACATCCATGCGCAATCACAGAGCACAGTCATGGCCCACGTGCGGCCGATGTTATTATGTTTGTCTTGGTGCTGATTATCTATGGTCTGCCCATATAGCGTGATCGTCGAGACGGCGTGGGTGGGCAAGCTCGTGCATCCGGTGGGGATGTCTGGATCGGTGGTAACGGCGCTCGCGTGGTTGGTGTAAAACCGCGAAGCGACACTGCGGCAAGCAGTGTATTGTAGCTGAGGTCAGTTTCGCTGTTCCTCTGTTTTTTCCTCCCCACACCGGCACTAAACCATTCGCGAGTACAGCACAGGATCGTCCCGGACACTCAATGGGCCGCACCGAAGAGGCGCAGTACGTACGGTGAACCGGATGCTTGCATTCACGGAGCGCCATTGGGCTATGTTAGCGCGCCGAGCTCGGGATGCGGTTACTCGCACGCCGGATGGCTGTGGTCGATTGCAGTGCAGAGGGGGTGGAGCAAGGAGGATGAGGGTGGTTTGCGCGCGGTGATGTGCCCTATATGGACAGCCGGAGCTGCTACGGGATCTGGCGATGTATTTGGACGAGCAAAGGCAATGGTGGGCATGTAGGAGGTATTACATCTGTATGTTGGTAGAATTAATACTATTGGTTCTGTTTTTCTATTGTTATTGTGGATTGTGGAACGGACGGCAAGCCGGCAGAAAAGCGCTCGCACACAGGCCGGCTCTCCAGCAATAGCCTAGTATCGGCTAGTATCCCATAGTTGTGGCGCGGAGCTGTCAAGCATCCCACAGTGATGTCCTAGTGCTGCATATTGGGGATGTAGCTATGGCTACTAGAAACACTATGGATGCTATGCAGCACTGTCAAACACTGTCAAGTGTCGGCCGGTTTTCCTGATGCACGCCGCCTAATTGGGAAGAACCTGTTCAATCTACAGTAATCGATATATTGTTTGTCTGCTCACGTATTACATGTTTTTATACTGGGTATAACTACTGACAAGCGTACTTAAATTCAAAACAAGTAAATAACTAAGTTCATACTCAAAATTACAACGACTTCGACATTCCGATTACGACGAGGCTTCAACTGCACGGGGTTCAGTTTCCGTTGGCGTAACAGGGGCGTGTCCCGCCCGCAACTTGAACTCTTTGAACCAGGTCTCAGAGCGCAAGGTTGGGGGACGCTGATAGCGCTTCTTGGTTGGAGGAAGCTGCTTGGATCCAACCAACGTGTTGACGGCGCTGACGACCGCCCGAACCTTGGACGTGGCGACATCGGAGGAGATTCCCACACCCCAGATGCTGCCGACACCCGACTTCGACGGAGATTCGCCGGAGAGGTGCATTTCGACACAGCTGCAGGTACTGGATCCGACGGCGTGGGCAGCAAACTCTCCGGCGACGGCGTCGATACCGAGGCTCGAGTGGAGGGCGTCGATGATAGCGAGGACGGGGGTGGCGCCGTTGCCTTGGATGAGGCGCACGGAACCATCTACGGACAGCTGACCTTCCAAGCGCAGCGGAGTCGCAGCCTGGTCTTCGGAGGACCCAGAAAAAGTCATCATGTCGTCGGAGTAGTCGGACATGGGCGAGGAATAGCCGTCCGGCGTCGAGGGGAATAGACGGTAGGACTGGAGATGGAGGCGCCCGAGCGGCTTAGACCCGATGATGTACGTCTTCTTGAACGTCTCAGTGATCAACGAGACGGTCATCTCCTTGCCCAACTTCTCCGCCAGCGTCTGTACGACACCGTAGAACGACACCTGCATTCGGCGGGGCATCTCCAGCTTCAAGTTCTGCTTAATGACGTGTGCCGCACCGGCTTTACCGCTCTGGCTGCTGACGCGGATGAGATCGTCGTAACCGTAGCCCAGATCCTTGGGATCGAGAGGGATGTACGGCATCGACCACGACTTGATGCCTTCACCAGAACGCTCGACGGAGAGCCATCGCCTCTCCTGGGCATCGAGACCTTTCTTGATAGCGTCCTGGTGAGTTCCGGCGAAGGCAGAGAAGACGAGGCTTCCGGCGTATGGGTACCGGGTGGGAACGGTCATGTCATTGACGCGGCACACGACACCGACGATCTCGGAGAGGTTGGAGAAATCGAGGTTGGGCGAGACGCCCTGGGAGTAAATGTTGAGACCCAGAGTGATGAGATCAACATTGCCCGTGCGTTCTCCGTTCCCCAAGAGACATCTAGACGTAGAGTCAATAACGGAAGAAAATTGAGTTCAATGGACTGACCCTTCGACTCGATCACCACCAGCGAGAAGACCGAGTTCTGTAGCACCGACGGCAGTACCTAGCAAAAGGATCAAATAAGACGGCGGCCAGGACTCTACGTTCTGATCTTACCTCTGTCGTTGTGCGTATGAAGACTGAGTAAGACGCTGTCCCGCTGGTTGATATGGGTTCCGAAGTACTCTACCTGTTTGTTGATAGATGAGAACACAAGCGAGACGCGGTCGAAGAAGGTCGCGTACCTGATCGGCGTAATGGTTGCTGGGTGCACATTCGACGGTCGCGGCGAGGTTGAAGATGACTTTGTCATCGGGCGTAGCTTTCCCCCAGGCTTCGAGAACCCGATTTCCAAGTTCAACCGCAAATTCGGGTTCGGTCTGGGTAAAAGTCTCTAAACAATAGTTGAGGGTGAATTTGGTTCCTACAAGAAGTCGCAAATGTTTCGGTTAGCAGGGTATCTAGAGGAATAAGCGAATAAGAACCTGATCGAGCCGTCTCTTCTTCGGTCAAAGAGCGAACCAGGCGAACCGCATTCAAGGTAAGTTCTATGGTTTGTTCCTTTGTATTGCGGAAGACGACCTCGCGAAAAACGGGAGAGACAGCGTTGTAGAGATGAATAATCGCGTGTTTTGCACCCGCCAATGACGCGACGGATTTTTTAATCAAGTCGGGACGTGCGGGAGTGATCACCTACATATATTCTGAGTATCGATGTCAAAAAAAAATGAGTATCTATATACCTGCAGGGCGACACCGTCGGGGACCTCGTTGTTCTCGATGAGAGATCGGACAAATTGATATTCGAGGTCAGAGGCAGAGGGCTAGGTCGATGCATCAGTCAAGATGAAGGAGGCACACAGAAAGACTCACATATGCGACTTCAATCTCCTTGAAGCCGATCTGCAACAGGACTCTGCAACGCAAGTTAGACCAAATACAAGAGGATCAACGAGCCGCTTACTTAAAGAGTTCTAGTTTTGTAGTATTACTCATGGGATTCGCAAGGGCCTGGTTGCCGTCGCGGAGGTCAGTTGAAAGCCAGCGCGGCGCAGAGGTGGTGCGTTTGTTCGGCCATTGACGGGCATATCCTGAGGGAAACGGCACCTCACGATATGGTACGTATTTGGTGGAGGGGTCGGCTCTGGAGTTAAGTCTAATCGTCAGAACGGAGAGATAAGGTTGGTGAAATGAAGGCTGACAGCATAGGCATGTTGAGTGGTTTATTTGAGATTGGGCTGGATAATAATGGTGCGCTGAAATGTCTTCCGGCTGTTTAAATGCTGTTTTCGTGTCTTCCAACTCACGGCAACTCCCTGGTCATAGCATGAATCTGGGAAAGTGATCGGTGAGAGCCAAGCACCCTGTGGAGACAAAGCGAACGGCCAAGGGCTACATCTGCCACGAAGGAACAGTAGCGTGTTTTTTTTTTGCAGAATCTGTCCGGAAAAGCGACCATGGTAGCTTTGAGACTATCGGCCACTTGGCAGCCAGCCACATCGCTGCAGAGTGTCATAGCTCCAAACGGTTCTCCTGATGGAAGTATTTTCATATCTCTTGACGTCCTCCATTGGCTCGCGTGTCCTATCCGTGTCAACGAATCCCGGGAATGTCTCGCAAAAAGTCATTATTGCTCATGAGGAGCTCTTCCCACAAGCACTCCACAGCGACGGTGCTCGCTTATCAAGTAGTTAAGAACCTTTCTTGTGGCTGTTTCACAGGATGGGGAAACTCTATCCTTGCCCTGATTTGCCTTGTGATTGGCTATCCTCCGCCATTCATGTTCTATTGATATGGCGCACGGCTACGAGCATGCAGTAGAGGAAGCTCCGTCGAGTAGAACAGAACAGTGAAGGCACATGTATGTCTGGGAGAATACGAAGCAGTCGGGAAATTCCTGCCAATCACGAAAGGGGCCTCCTCGAATCGGCTTCAGCAAGAATCAAGATAGGAGTAACAGGACTTATCGTGTTTTCCTGATAAACTTGGCGGGCTACTTAAAAAGGAAAGGAGATCCCACTTCGCAGCAACGGATACGACGATCCTACTTCTTTTGGCTATGCTGCGACTGCGGCGATATAGATCGTCCGAGTGCTGCGTGACTGCAGAAGTCCTGGAGGATCTACCAGAGAGCCGGGATCAGTAGGAAGTTCAGGAGACGATAGAGTTCATGGCAGTGCTACATCGGTAAATCCGGCAGCGCAGTCTCCGATTGGTACTCTGGAGAACCACAACAGCTGCCGCGAGCTCCAGTCCGAGACTCCGAGGTCGATAGGTACCGATCAGCACAAGAGCACATTAACACTTCCACTGACTAGAAAGAGACTCACCAGAAGGGTCGATATGCATTGCGCGCATTCACAGAAGTTCAGCCCGCCGACTCGGTTGACACAGACCTTGATGGATTCAAACGCGGTGGATTGGCTAAGACAATTGATAATGAAGACATACGATTGACTGGATTTGAGCTTCGAATATTTGGGAAGGCCAGGGTCGCAGTCCTAACCAACGATGAAGCCGGAGCCTGGAAAATGGTACCGGCTTGCCAAGAAATAGGTTTGTAAGTTCGGGCGGTGTTGTGTTTTCGGGTCGAGTTGGGCTTGAAAGCCCGGGCTTGAGCGCTTGGGGCCCAGATTTCAGCGGGTCGGGCTCAGTTTCCCGAGCCCTTGGAGACTCCACCCAAGCCCGGGCTTAAATTCAATTGTTTCCCACTCCCTTGATGGAAGTTCTTGGGTTGGGAATGTATTATTAATAGTGATGCCCAGGGCCCGACTTGGCCCGAATGCCCGGGCTTGGGCTTAGCTTGGGCGGGCTCAGACTTGAGATTGTTCAAGCCCGAGCCCGAGGCCTCGGAGGGGGCTTGGCCCGGCCTGGCTTGGGCTTGAGCCCGGGCTTAGGGCGACTGCCGAGATTTGGAGGTACGACTTAACTTTAGGCCATAATATTTGTTTCATGCCTGTAGAATGCTCAATTCGATTGAAAGCTTAACAGTCTTGACTGCTATTCCTCGGTTTGGTGTGTGGCCGCATCATCTGGAGGTCCAAATCTCAGCGCGTTGACAAAAACCAAAATGTAAGAAGTCGAGAAAAAATACCTTTTCTGCCTGAAATTACCCACAAAAACATCCAGTGGGGAAGCTAAACCGCGATGTTTGGGCATCTTTCATCTGTTTTATACCCGACTTATCTGGGCCCGGGCTTGCAGGCTTGGCCTGGCCTGAAATTTTTTAAGCCCGAGCCCTACGCTCAAGCCCGACGTCGGGCTTGGCTTGGCCTGGCCTGAGCAGGCTCGGCTTTGCAGGCTTGCGGGATTCAGACCAGGTCCCGGGCATCACTAATTATTAAGCTATGTGTCACCTTTCGAGAAGCTTAGAAGTCAGCGGCGGAGCAATTTGTGGCATGCGCTAGGGTCGACTGACTCCAATTCCTTATCCCAATTCCTCGAGTACCGGACAGTAACGGGTTCTGGCATGCATGTGAAGTACCGGGACATTTTTCACTAGGAGATGCGATAGGAGCAGCCCGGACTCCGAGTCGCCTGCTAACAGCACCACACCGAGTTGACCGTGTTTCGTCAGAGTCCGACTCAGTACTGACTCAGCAGCTTTTCCTTCGCCGGCATCGCTTTGGCCGCGATCTCTTTGACGCCACTCTCTCAGCGATTGAGAATACTTCGGCCCACTGCAGTGTGCAGTAGGATTCGAACCTACGCCCTTTCGGATGATATTTTGCGTCGCTGCAACGGGTTACGGCGACGCGCGAGCAAGGCTCAAGCCCGAGCCAAGGCTTTCGCTCAGAAAAAGGTCGCGACCGGGCCAAGCCCGGGACCTTGGATTTCGACGAGTAAATTCAACGATTCGACTATACCCGCGGTTTTCCTTGACTGTAGTTCCTTTGAACACACAGAAGTTATTTCGCTTAATTTTTGCTTGGCCCTTGCTCCAGGAGGAGGAGTTCATCTCAGGGTTTTGAAGATCCAGAACTGGGGTTCAGAGCTTCCAGGCCCGGGCTCCCGTGTACCCGCTGGGCGGTAGATTTTGGTACGTAAATTCAGTCCCACTGATTCAAATGCGCTTTACTGTCGTTTATTTGACTGTAGGCATCCTTGAATATGTATTACTTGACATGGCTTTTTCCTTGCACTGAAAATGACTTCATTTAGCGTAGAACGAGAGATATATCCCATCCCAGTGACGCTCATGAGCGAGGAAATTTCCTTGAGCATTACGAAAGGTGACACATAGCTTAATAATGCATTCTCAACCCTTCAAGGCAGTGGGAAACAATTGGAGTCAAGCCCGGGCTTGGGTGGAGTCTCCAATGGCTCGGGAAACTGAGCCCGACCCGCTGGAATCTGGGCCCCAAGCGCTCAAGCCCGGGCTTTCAAGCCCAACTCGACCCGAAAACACAACACCGCCCGAACTTACAAACCTATTTCTTGGCAAGCCGGTACCATTTTCCAGGCTCCGGCTTCATCGTTGGTTAGGACTGCGACCCTGACCTTCCCAAACATTCGAAGCTCAAATCCAGTCAATCGTATGTCTTCATTATCAATTGTCCTAGCCAATCCACCGCGTTTGAATCCATCAAGGTCTGTGTCAACCGAGTCGGCGGGCTGAACTTCTGTGAATGCGCGCAATGCATATCTTGGAGTCTCGGACTGGAGCTCGCGACAGCTGTTGTGGCTCTCCAGAGTGCCAATCAGCGTCAGACGGAAACGGGGAAATTGCGGACCTGCTGATGCAGCACTGCCATTGCCATGATCGTTTCCTGCACTTCCTACTGATCTCGGCTCTCCGGTAAATCCTCCGCGTAAGCAGCACTCGGACGATCTGATATCGCCGGAGTCGCTGCATAGCCAGATGACGTGGGATTGTCGTATCAGATTGTTGTATCCGTTGTATCGGGTCTATCACTTGTCGAGTCCGTCCAAGAAGTAGGATCTTCATTCCTTTCGAAGTAACCTGCCAAGTCTATCAGCGGAACGCTCTCACGTTAAGTCCTGTTACTCCTATCTTGATTCTTACTGAAGCCGATTCGAGGAGGCCCCTTTCATGATTGGCAGGAATTTCCCGACTGCTTCGTATTCTCCCAGACATACATGTGCCTTCACTGTTCTATTCTACTCGACGGAGCTTCCTCTACTGCGTGCTCGTAGTCGTGCGCCATATCGATAGAACACGAATGGCGCAGGACAGCCAATCACAAGGCAAATCAGGGCAAGGATAGAGTTCCCCCATCCTGTGAAACAGCCATGTAAGACAGGTTCTTAACTACTTGATAAGGAAGCAAGCACGCACCGTCGCCCAGCTGAGTATACATCTCATCTGCGAACAGTGGGAACCCAAAGCCCGCAAACGCTCTGAAGGACGATACTCCGGCGATCGCACTGGCAGCGTGAATTGCATAGCTGTCGACCTTGCACATGAACTCATAAGACCCGCGAACGATGGAGCTGAAACAGGAAAAACTTACCAGATATGTTTGGATGCAGGTCCAATTGGCGCCTTTGAATTCAATGCTCCGGTTCAAAAATACGTCGAAGGCGAGAGCATGACATGCATACCTATTCCAATAGAGTAAATGAATACTCCGAGGTCTGAAAATGCGATTCGTAAGTCCACGGGGATCGGTCCGTGGCTGCAGGGACCGTACCTGGCACAAGCCAAAATGCATGTGCTTGGACGGACCATCCGTAGATCAACAAGCCAATTGGAAGAGTCATCGTGGAGACCATGAGGGGAGGCAGTCTATGGAATGGACGAGTTAGAACTTGCCAGGGGTACTGTGATAAGTGCGAATGACGAACCTCATCTCAGGGACACCTATGTCCTTATTTTTCGCCTTCAGATGTAGATAGACACGAGTCAATACGCGAGCCGCCACTTGGCCCCCAACTGTTCGACGTATACAGTTCAGCAATGTGCCGCGGCGCAGTTAATAATCTCACCAGTGGAGCCTAGAGCAATTGCGAGATAATGAATACCGGCTATCCCGGGGCCTTCGCCGTACTGGAGCGTGAATACTTTCACGAAGGCTGAGAGCGGATAAATCAGGATATTGATCAAGTGGAGTTGAACATGGCTCACTAGTCAAAGTCAAGTAGAGGACACCATAGAGCACGGCCATGTAGAGCGCGAAAACTTGCACGACAGGTTCTGTCGCGAGAAAGATAATAGGCTTAACCATACCGCGGCCCATCACAGTTGCCCACGAGCGATTTGTGTCCTCGAAGGCGGAGCAAAGTTTTGGATTCCCGGTCAGTTTACGAGCAGAACGAGCTTTTCGTCTGAGGAGTTCCGGCGCGTATGTCTCGCGCAAAAATAGCTATGGGAGAATGGATATGGTTACTGCCCGAGAAGCAAACGCGACATACGAAGGCTGCAATTTGAAGTATAGCGTCTGCAATGCTGACACTCCAAAAAACCCAATGCCAGTTGCTTTTCTCTGCGATCCATCCGCCCACCAAAGGGCCGGTTGAAGGGCCCACCTTCAACGCATCAGCCTTGGACGTTGAAAATAAGCTGAGACTTACAAGTGGAGCTATCGAGTACAATGACATCGCTATTGCACGTTCGTCTGGTGACCACATGTCGCCGATGATGGCACCACCTATTGATTGTGGGGCAGCGCCTCCAAAACCAGCAAGAAATCGAAAAACTAGCAGCTGCGTTGGCGTCTTTGCAAAGCCACAAATCGTGTTGAAAACTTGGGAAGAAAAATCAGTGCCGGAAAGACAACAGCACACGAGTTTCGTACCGAGAAACCAGATGTTCGATATTTGCAAGACAAGCAGCCGTCCATAAAGCTCACTCAGTGGACCCCAAAATAGCGGCTGTGGAGTGCTTGTGGGAATTGCAGATCATTGTGTGAGGGAGACACTTACGCCGATGGCATATGCCAGAACGAAGATCGATAGCGTCATGTTCTCTAAGACGGAACCACTGGAGATGTTCAAATCCGCGGAAATAGCAGACAGAGAGGGTGACGAGATGGAGGACGCGACGGGACTTGAAGGAATTCAGCTATTGAGTCGCGGTGGTTTGAAAGGACCAACCTCATGAAGGTGAAGAAGCTGACAACAATCGTAACCGTCCATCTGCGACGATTCGGCCAGTTGCGAGGATTCTTATGATCCTCAGGACCATCCCAGGACACAATAAGTTGAGTTTCAGACGCGTCTGGATGATGTATTGTAGTGCTCGAAGAAGTATGACTTGTGTTTAAGGAGTTGATATGGGCGGCTTTCTCAATGTCCAGGTCTGCTGTACGCGCCGGTAAGTTGTAGTGAGGATATACTTCAGTGATATGGAAACATTACCGGGAAACCCATTTGACACTGGACTCGGCGACTTGTGAGATGAAGCAGGCAAAGACATTGTAGCGGCGAAAATGGGGTTCGAGTAATAGTTGCCAGAAGGTGAAGTTGTAGTCGAACATGGATAATACACTCGGTAGATAACCAGTCGGTCTTCTCGGATTCACAACTTGGTTCTACATCGGCAGAAAGTACCCGGTAGCCAGTATCCGGGAAAAAATGTTTGGCCTCGGCGTTCACATCGATATCAGTTCACACCCGCCGGGGATACTGTGTGAGATTATCAGAAAAGAGGCTCCCACGGAGTTCATTTCCTGTTTGATCCGCAACCCCCGTTGGTGAACTTATTCCCTGAAAAACTATTTCCTGCTTGACCCGTACCCATGCAGGGCTTCGTGTACTCCGCCCCGGCCGAGGGCTGTACACTCCTCATGAGCAAAACGCGGCTCTTGTAGGGGCTTCATCGCCCCAATCCAGGAGTCGATGACGCGGACAACATCCGGACGCTACTCCAGGACGCCTAGAGAGAGACTTCTGCTCAACTTGAAAATTTCAGGAGAATGGTTGTAAAGCTCTGGGACTATGCGGAATTGTGGAGAATTGCCAAGTCGCTGCATGGGTAGGCTTTCCCCACGTGCATGCAAACATTCTTCCTGGGAGAACGTTCGCGAGAGCTCCTCATGAGCAAGAACGACTTTTTGCGAGGTGTTCTTGGGATTCTTTGACACGGATAGGGCACGCAAGCCAATGCAGGACGCCAAGAGATATGGAAATACTTCCATCAGGAGAACCGTTTGGAGCTATGACACTCTGCAGCGATGTGGCTGGCTGCCAAGTGGCTGATAGTGTCATAGCTACCATGGCCGCTTTCCTGATAGATTCTGCAAAAAAGAAAAAAACACGCTCCTCATGACCTCAGGGTGGAGAGTTCCGCAGCAACAGTTCATTCGTGGCAGGCTGCTCCGCTCTCACCGGTCACTTTCCCAAATTCATGCTAGAACCTGCGAGTTGCCGTGAGTTGGAAGACACGAAAACAGCATTTAAACAGCCGGAAGACATTTCAGCGCACCATTATTACCCTGCCCAATTTTAAATAAACCACTCAACATGCCTATGCTGTCAGCCTTCATTTCACCAACCTTATCTCTCCGTTCTGACGATTAGACTTAACTCCAGAGCCGACCCCTCCACCAAATACGTACCATATCGTGAGGTGCCGTTTCCCTCAGGATATGCCCGTCAATGGCCGAACAAACGCACCACCTCTGCGCCGCGCTGGCTTTCAACTGACCTCCGCGACGGCAACCAGGCCCTTGCGAATCCCATGAGTAATACTACAAAACTAGAACTCTTTAAGTAAGCGGCTCGTTGATCCTCTTGTATTTGGTCTAACTTGCGTTGCAGAGTCCTGTTGCAGATCGGCTTCAAGGAGATTGAAGTCGCATATGTGAGTCTTTCTGTGTGCCTCCTTCATCTTGACTGATGTATCGACCTAGCCCTCTGCCTCTGACCTCGAATATCAATTTGTCCGATCTCTCATCGAGAACAACGAGGTCCCCGACGGTGTCGCCCTGCAGGTATATAGATACTCATTTTTTTTTGACATCGATACTCAGAATATATGTAGGTGATCACTCCCGCACGTCCCGACTTGATTAAAAAATCCGTCGCGTCATTGGCGGGTGCAAAACACGCGATTATTCATCTCTACAACGCTGTCTCTCCCGTTTTTCGCGAGGTCGTCTTCCGCAATACAAAGGAACAAACCATAGAACTTACCTTGAATGCGGTTCGCCTGGTTCGCTCTTTGACCGAAGAAGAGACGGCTCGATCAGGTTCTTATTCGCTTATTCCTCTAGATACCCTGCTAACCGAAACATTTGCGACTTCTTGTAGGAACCAAATTCACCCTCAACTATTGTTTAGAGACTTTTACCCAGACCGAACCCGAATTTGCGGTTGAACTTGGAAATCGGGTTCTCGAAGCCTGGGGGAAAGCTACGCCCGATGACAAAGTCATCTTCAACCTCGCCGCGACCGTCGAATGTGCACCCAGCAACCATTACGCCGATCAGGTACGCGACCTTCTTCGACCGCGTCTCGCTTGTGTTCTCATTTATCAACAAACAGGTAGAGTATTTCGGAACCCATATCAACCAGCGGGACAGCGTCTTGCTCAGTCTTCATACGCACAACGACAGAGGTAAGATCAGAGCGTAGAGTCCTGGCCGCCGTCTTATTTGATCCTTTTGCTAGGTACTGCCGTCGGTGCCACAGAACTCGGTCTTCTCGCTGGTGGTGATCGAGTCGAAGGGTTAGTCCGTTGAACTCAAATTTCTCCCCTTATTGAGCCTACGTCTAGATGTCTCTTGGGGAACGGAGAACGCACGGGAAATGTCGATCTCATCACTCTGGGTCTGAACATTTACTCCCAGGGCGTCTCGCCCAACCTCGATTTCTCCAATCTCTCCGAGATCGTCGGTGTCGTGTGCCGCGTCAATGACATGACCGTTCCCACCCGGTACCCCTACGCCGGGAGCCTCGTCTTCTCTGCCTTCGCCGGAACTCACCAGGACGCTATCAAGAAAGGTCTCGATGCCCAGGAGAGGCGATGGCTCTCCGTCGAGCGTTCTGGTGAAGGCATCAAGTCGTGGTCGATGCCGTACATCCCTCTCGATCCCAAGGACCTGGGCTACGGTTACGACGATCTCATCCGCGTCAGCAGCCAGAGCGGTAAAGCCGGTGCGGCACACATCATCAAGCAGAACCTGAAGCTGGAGATGCCCCGTCGAATGCAGGTGTCGTTCTACGGTGTCGTACAGACGCTGGCGGAGAAGTTGGGCAAGGAGATGACCGTCTCGTTGATCACTGAGACGTTCAAGAAGACGTACATCATCGGGTCTAAGCCGCTCGGGCGCCTCCATCTCCAGTCCTACCGTCTATTCCCCTCGACGCCGGACGGCTATTCCTCGCCCATGTCCGACTACTCCGACGACATGATGACTTTTTCTGGGTCCTCCGAAGACCAGGCTGCGACTCCGCTGCGCTTGGAAGGTCAGCTGTCCGTAGATGGCTCCGTGCGCCTCATCCAAGGCAACGGCGCCACCCCCGTCCTCGCTATCATCGACGCCCTCCACTCGAGCCTCGGTATCGACGCCGTCGCCGGAGAGTTTGCTGCCCACGCCGTCGGATCCAATACCTGCAGTTGTGTCGAAATGCACCTCTCCGGCGAATCTCCGTCGAAGTCGGGTGTCGGCAGCATCTGGGGTGCGGGAATCTCCTCCGATGTTGCCACGTCCAAGGTTCGGGCGGTCGTCAGCGCCGTCAACACGTTGGTTGGATCCAAGCAGCTTCCGCCAGCCAAGAAGCGCTATCAGCGTCCCCCGGCCTTGCGCTCCGAGACCTGGTTCAGAGAGTTCAAGTTGCGGGCGGGACAGGGACACGCCCCTGCTACGCCAACGGAAACTGAACCCCGTGCAATTGAAGCCTCGTCGTAATCTGAATGCCGAAGTCGTTGTAATTTTGTGTATGAACTTAGTTATTTCCTTGTGTTGAATTTAGGTACGCTTGTACAGTAGTTATAGCCAGTACGAAAACATGTAATACGTGAGCAGACAACCAATATATCGATGACTGTAGATTGAACAGGTTCTTCCCAATTAGGCGGCGTGAGTATCGGGCGGAGGCGATGCTTTTTGGTTGGACTTTTCAACTTGACCATAACGGCAACTGTCGCTGTTGGATGAGTGCGGAGGGGCGGACAGAGCTGCCGCAGGCCGAGAAGCATCACAAGCACGGAGGCGTACTTCTTGAGGACTGTATGGAGTGGCCTTGATACCGGTTGAACTTGGTCTGCTGCGCCTGAGATACCAGAATTATGTCCCAAAAATGAACACGGATCACGCACGACTAAACTGCAGCTCGGGGCCAGAGGCTTCACGAGATATTTTTTGAGAACCTAGGGTGTGAAGTATTGAAGATAAGCGCGGATTTTCGCGATGATTCAGGATGGCAGTCCTGACATTGTCCAAGATAGTCGTGTAGCCATCCTTTGAATCATCGCATGTTATGATAGCTTTGGAGAAAATGTGTCAACTGCATAGTTCGGGTTATCAATGGGAAACGAATGTCTGCCCTGAGCTTATGAAGTTAAAATGAAGATAACTCGACTCAGACGACGCAGCTCCCCGGTTTTTTTTTTCTTGGTTTACAGCATTAAATCGTGTGCTGTAGGCGGAGCAGTCACTACGCCACGCGGCTCGATCAGAGGCCGTGTGTATCGCGCACCGGGAGGTTGGGCATCCGCGGTTCGCGTCAGCATTTCTCCTCGCGATCACACGTGATCGTGATTCGAGCTCCGCCCTGTCCGGATTGCTGTGGCTCGGGTGCGTCCCTCTTCCTGCTCACATCGGGCTTCTAACTCCAACCTGGAGTCGCTGCGGCCAGCGCAACATTGACCACGCCGATCGACCCTTGGTACCCAATTGGTACCTACTCCTGGACCGCGTCTGGTTTCCCTTCAGTGGAAGAATGGGTGCGCACTTGGAATTCATTGTCTAGGCGCTCAGCTCTTCGTTTGCTCGACGAAAGCCCGCAACCAGACTTGGAGGCCGTACCCGTAGCGCGAAGCCTACGATTCGGGGTCTCGTCGTAGGAGCTTGCTCCAAAGTAATCAGATTTGATGGCAATTTCCGCTCGCCCAGGTCAATGCGATGCTCGTTTCCGATTGATGGTGCAGACGATTCCGGAAGTGGAAATGAGGCCCAGAAGAACGTGGCGGTTTTCCTGTAGGAGGGAGAGTGCCCGAAGAAAATCGACAGAGATGCGGCGTCACACATGTCGGAAAGATTCAGTAATTACTTGGAGTGGGAGTGGGAGTTGCGGAGAACCCGCAAGACGCCCCATTTAAAAGCAACGCAAGAGCAGAAACCGCAAATCAAGGTCCAAATCGCGCCTTTGCAATAACTGTACTGAACTAATAAGAATGACGAGCCCGGGGTCTCGAAAGCCATAATGCTTGCATCGCGGTTGTCGTCCCATTGTCCGTGCAACTTCCTGGTGTGTTGGGTATATGACTGCATTAACAGTGCGGAGATCAGTCGAGCTTCCGGTATTGAAATGGACCGAAAGTGCTCGAAGATAGAAGACATCTCCGTGCATCCGCAATCGACCGGATATGACTGGGGACAGATCTATGTGGACTCCATATCAACGCTCTTCACATGTACGTACACAAAAAAGAAAAGGTACATGTTTCCACTCGACGTCACCACTTGCTCCCCCAAATTTTCACGACTATGTTGACCCCCGCCGCCTTTAGAGCAGTGACCGGAGAAAGCAGGCCTTCAAAATCCTCGACCAGTTCGTCCCCGATCAACTTGATCTGAAGCGTAAGCGAGCGGAGTCGCGCAATGTCGGCGCACCCATCGGCGCGGTGCCAACGGTCGGTCAATGCGCGCGCCATCGTCTCGTAGTCTCCGCGCTCCTGGGAACGGAAGCGGCACAGATGGATGTGCTCCAGCGCGGGCAGAAAGCGCCGCTCTGGGCACTGCAGCAAGGCGAACAAGTCGCTTGTGTACGCCTCGTTTTTTGTAGTGAGAGTCAGTTTAGTGAGGGCTGGCATTTGCGGGAGCGATTTGACGAGCAGCTGGTGGATGTGGAGCTCCTGGAGATGCGCCTCGTGGCGCTCGAGAAAATGGAGCATCGAGTCGGGATGGGTGGGGAGCTCCTCGATTTGCAAGCTTTCGAGCGCGGGCAGTGCGAGCAGCGGCAGAATGGCATCGAGCCCGTTGTTCAGCCCGTCGAGGAAGAGCTTTCTCAGATGCAAGTGCACCACGGTGTTCGTTTCGTCGTCCAAGCCGTCATCATCTCCGTCGTCCAAGTAAAAGCGAACATCTTCGAGCGTCTCGGCCTGTCGAAGTATGTCGACGCAGTCCTGCAGATGCACCAGCATACAATGGAAGAATGTTATCTGCTTCCAAGGGATCGTGGAAGAAGGCGATAGAACGCCGTCGTTGTCGGCGAGCACCCGTAGCTTCGGTGTAAGAGAGAATGCATCGGCTATGTCGCGAAAATTATCCGCAGCCATGATCTCGATGTCCTCGAGGAGAGGCCAGCGGACCAAATTCGGCAAAGAGCGCGCCCCGTTGATCCACTTGAATCTCCCGCTCAACCAGAGGTCCAATTTCTTCACATGCGGCGCAAATCGGGTTAAGAGCGCTGCAGCTCTGCATCGAAAAAAAAACAAAGCACGATAAGCACCCGGGGTCCTGCAGGCTGCAGAGTTCGGAAAGCTACGCACCGGACATTACCCATACACCGCATCATGTCTCCGTGAATCGTCAGCGTGAGCGGACGGCCCCGTGCGCGCTCAACCCAGCGCGCGAAAAAGCTCTCGATCTGCGCTGGAGTCCGCTGCTGTGTCGCCGACGTTGACAAGTAGTATTCATCAAAGCGCAAATGCGGGGTTGTCCAGAGCGATGCATCGGCGAGCGCAATCTCGCGCCACGTCCTGCAGACGTGGAGAAAGACGAGTGGCGCGGGACACCGCCAGTTCGCGTCCGGTTTTTCCCATTGACAAGGGAACGGAATGCAGTACAGGAAGATGAGGGAAACGATTTCTGGAGGGAGTATGAGGACTGTGTAAAGGAGGGTGTCGAGTTTGGCGGTATTTTTCCGTTTTGGTTTCTTGCATTCTACAAGAGCATGGTCCGCCTCTATGGTGGCATTGAACTCATCGGGACGTGCTCGGAGCTCGGTGGCGGACATGCCTATACGACTGCTGTGGATGGTAGTGGAAGGTGAGGGCGACGCACGAGCCGATGAAAAGGGTAAGGGACGCACAATGGATATGGCAAAAGCAAACTTGCCGGTGAGACACGTGACAGCATCGACCGGCAATCATGCCGCGCCATTTCAAGTTCTCTTAGAGAACTTGACCCCCTGCGCACTTGCAACTCATTGACCACGCGCTCTTCGTTTGCTCGACGGAAGCCCGCCACCAAGCTTGGCGGCCGTACCTGTAGCGCGAAGCCCACGATTCGGCGTCTCGGCAACCTCGCCCTTGCAACTCCCGTGCTCTTCTGCCCAGCACCTAGAATGGCCTCGACCTGCAATCCTCTTTCCTCGCTTCCGTTTCGGTCGCTGATCCTTCTCAACTGCCTCCTGGACCCTGCCGTGCCACTCGATGTGTGCCTCTGTCACCATCACGCCCGCTTGCTCAGATTGCGACCTAAGCAGAGTGCGTCGTCGTCTTAGCACTCGGTAGTGCGCAGCGGGTGCGTTGTCCCACTTCGACAGCCGACACTACGCTTTCCATCCTGACCCGCCTGCCTCGATCGTTTTCTTTTTCCTTTCTGCCCTACCCAGGGGCCAGCTGTCGCATCATCACAAGGCCACGCGGGGGGACGATCCGGGCCCCGTACCGCCGCACGATGCGACTCGGCACCGGACGGGGACGCGGATGCGGGAAAATAGTATTGGTATTGGTGTGACGCGCGATGCGCCGATGTGGCGCGATGAGCAAGATGCGGGCTGTGTCCACTGTCGGTGGCGCTGCGGGGACGTGCAGGCGATGTCGATGTGATGGCGATGGGCGCGATGTGATGTGATTCGATGCGGCGCCACATCTGGCTTCTGCATTCGGGAGCGCGCGCGCGGGCGGCCGGGGTCGGGATCTAGGAGTACGCGCGTGCGGCATGCACCCGCTTCTCGTCTTTAGGTTAGGTGAGGGACAGGCGACGTGCGTGCGGCCTGCGGCGTGCGGGGAGATGCAATGTGCTCGACAGTCGACCGTGTCGCTGGTAGAGCAGGCACGGTACGGGAGATGGGATGGTGCGCCAGAGACGGGACGCTCGGGGAGATGTGGTACGGCGGAGTGCCCGATGCTGCTCCTGGTATATCCGTGCGCGCGCTGGGCGCTGGTGTCGGTGTCGGTGTCCCGGGAGATGGGGACGGGATGGGAAGGCGCCGTGGGCCGGAGCTGGGGAGGGGCGAGGCGAAAAAGCGCCGGAGCCGGAGGGATGACGCCGACGCGGCAAAGGTGGCGGGGAATGGGGAGAGCTGGGTGCAACGCGGCGCGTGCGGTGGAGCGCGTCCTCTCCACCGAGTCAGATGGAGATGGAACTTGAGCGCGGGCGGTGGAGGTGGTGCGGCGGAGGTAGGAGGGAGGAGTGAGGAGCGCGAGGGGAGAGGGGAGAGTGGACCGGTGGAGCGCGCTAGAATGAAGATGGTTTGTGCGGTACGCGGTGGTGTGTCCCGCGCGCGCGGTGGAGCGTCGAGGCGGGGACGCGGAGGGTGGAGGAGGCGCCGCGCTGGAAGGAGATGGAACGTGTGTCGGGCGCGGATCGGGGTCCGAGTGCGAGTGCTGGTGGAGATGGTGCAGGTGGGAGAGGGCGTCTCCGCGTCGGCGCAGCGGAGAGGAAGGGCTCGAGGCTCGTCCCTGTGGGCTGGAGGCTGGGCTAGGGAGGGGGTGGATGGCACGCCGCGGCTCGAGGGCTCCCGCGCGCTAGGTTGCAGCTCTCTAGCTTCTCTGGCACGGGGGTAAGAGGCGCACGTAGTGGGCGACGGATGGCGTGTCCTCGTCCTGGCTCTAGGCTGCGCAGAGTTTCTACCGACACGATGATGGGCGAGCACCTTCCGTGGCGAAGGGAGGAGAAGGGGAGAAGGTGCGGGGAGGGCGAAGATATTCATGACGGCGTAGAGCAGCTCGAAACAATCGGCTGGCGAAAACACAAACTGGCACAATCCTGGGAGCGCAATCGCCAAGCAATGTCACCCCTCTCATTCCAGCGTTAACTTCATTTCCTCAAACGCGACCCCCAGTCCCGCGTGCAGTGTCTTTGCTCCTTCTCCCAGTCGCAGTCCTGCTCGGTGGTCCGTCGTCTCAGCCCGCTTGTTCATCAGCTACGCAAGAGTCGTTCAAACACGCCCGTCTGTGAAGACATCAACGTCGCACCCCGCTCTGGCGGCGTTCTCTCGTCCCTTCTCTCTGTCACCTCGTCCCGTCCCGCGCTTTCCTCGCTACCGCCTCCTTCTGCTTGGTCCACATCTCATCAACGTCCGTCCCCTGCTCTGGCGTCATTCAGCAGTCCGCCTGCCCCTCCACCTCTCCAACGTTCGCTCTGGTGTCGTTCTCCCGTCCCGTCCCTCCTCTCCACTCGCGGCTTCGTCCCGCCCTGCTTCTTAGGCCCTTTACCCTCTGCTTGGTCGCTTCTCCTCTGCTTGGTCGCTTCTCCTCTGCTTGGTCCGTTCTATCTTCGGCCTGTACCCCCAGCTTAGCTTATTCCGCAGTCTCGTCTCCTCTTGGACAGACGATCTTATCTTCTCTTCTCTTCTTTCTGGCCTTCGACGATCAGTCTTTCCCCACCCTCACCACTCCTCTTGATCTCTTTCTCGGCCTCTTCCCTGTCTTCTTCTCCTCCCCACTGTGTCCCTCGTCTCAGTCCTGCTTACAGTATCCTCATCTTCATCCACGCCTTTCCTTTCCTTTCTTTCAATGCTATTGTTACCATCCAAGGCCTACATACGTTACTTACCTGCCTATCCATCCAGTATCATGATTTGTCACCACGTTTGCTTACTGCTACGCCCGCTTACTTTACCCTGGGCTACGCCCGCCCATGCCCTCGTTGCGTGTAGGATACCGTACGCGTTGTACACTATACTTGTTACTTGCCATGTGCGTCTCAGGCTTTGGCTCGGAGTCGTTCTCATGGCTATCCATTCTGAGGCGGCCGGCTCAAGATGCGTACTCTGTGAATCTGATAGAGAGCGGAGATACGAGCTTAGGGAGGAGAGCAAAAAGGGAACTTGAGGAGTTGCACAAATTCAGACCACTCGATACCGTGCATGAATGGATTGATTCGAACCTCTTTAGACACGCATCCTGCGTCGGTTTAGCTGCCGGATGAACGAGTTCGAGCAACGGTGGCGATTGCCTAATTTGGTGCATGAGTTGCCTATTTTGGCGTGCCATCGTTTTATAGGAGCTGACTCCTCGTTTGGCTCGGGATTCTCGTAGGGTTGAAACCAGGGTGGAATCGCAAGTCAAGGTAATCCAAGCAAGGGAGGTATGTTTTATCTGGGTCTGTTAGCTAATGTACATCGAAAGGGAAGACGCAAACAAGCAATGAGAAGTTAATGTCCAACGAAAATCCTGTTGGAATTAGTGATTTGCACGGATCCGTAATAGGGAGAAATATATGATAGCCGAACCCTACGTATAGATACAGGGACGGCGAGGGGAGATATCCTACCTTCTCCTCACGTCGTCCCAAATTTCCTTGAGGACTGATATCAGCTGCGTTGCCCCGCCGCCCCGTTTCCAACAGATCCAAGGCTCGAAACCGAGTCGCAGCCACCGCACCCAATTGAACGCACATCAATACAAGAACTGCTCGACGATGTGGTAATAGTCGTCTGGCGGCGAGTCGGCGTTGGATCCGACATTGTGGTACTTGGATGAATGCGAACCGGAAAAGGGGGCAGGCCAGAGGGCGTTGAAGTTAACGCCGAGATTTTGCCATTGTTATATAACACAGCACGTCAGCTACGAGGTTGACTGGAGAGAGGACGTACGGTGGTGGCTCGTGCCCTCGTGGCGGCGGCGTCGAGTGGAGCAGTAGAGAAGCTGCTCCCCGACTCAAGCACCCCTTCGTCTCGTCTGAACTGCGGCCCCGGCCGCACGTCCTTCAATTCCTGCTTGGACGCATGCAGCGCGAAGTAGTTGATCATGTGGATGCCGGTGGGCGCCGGTATCGGGGCGGGGGCTGCAGCCGGCGCGGGAAGGGGCGCGGGGACTGGGAGGGCGGAGATGAGGGCGAGGGAGCCGAGCAGGAGGATCGGGAGCCGGACGGCGGTGGGGGATTTCATTCTGGTGATTTTATTTTCGTGTGGGTGGGTAGTGCGCAGTGGGGGAAGTAGGTTGGATAGAGGATGCACAGACGCACTCCGCTGGGTGTCTCGAGGATGGGTGAGACTTTCCGAGAATCTTTCGTTTCCGCAGAAAATCTTAAGATTTACTTCCGCTCTGTCTAGACTCCAAGTCTCAGAGTGTTAACATCCTTCCGCGCTGGCTCTGCCAGAGCCAGTGACTGGAAGTCTGCCGCATGGAAATTCTTTCGCTTTTTGAATGCATGACAAAGAAACCACGAAGGAAATATGGACGCGAGGAATATAGTCAGAGTATGCATTCTCAGTTCGACTCCAAGACCAGACTTTGCTGGACAAAAGTTCAGTGGAAGCACGAGTTAGACTCTTATTGCTTTTCAGTCTGTCTCCGCGCTCAAATGTCCAGCATCCGTTGCTGCCACCCGGCCTTCAACGGTCTCCGAGTCCCGGACAGAAAAACCAGCTCATCCGCCTCGGAAACGACTCAAGCTTGGCCCGCTCAAAGGGTGGGGCGTCCAAAGTGATGGGGTATCGATGAGCGCTGCTGACTACACTCAACAATACTGGGATGAATTCAAAGAGTAATATCCGGAATACGTCAAGGCGGTCCTGCTCGTCGACTCGGATGAATAGACTACAGCCGAATTTCTTGATCTTTTTAGACTTACTTACTGCATGCATAGCTACCTTATTCATTCACATATGCTCTTGTAGATTCCCTTTAGCTAGCCTATCTCTTACCACCTACTCACAATGATACCACCTTGACAGAATGCTGCCCCAAAGAAGGAACATGGATCGGTGTTATTCCAGTTTTTGCGTCTTGCACTGTCACGTATTTGTACACACTGTAATTTTTCCTTCTCCCGTTCAGCGTGACGTTCAGCGAATTAACTTACAGTGCCAAAGTCCCACCTGGGGTTCTGATTTTCAATCAAACTGGCGGAGGGACGGCCGACAGGTTGGTCTTCACCGTGTCACGGTGTGATGGAAATGTTAAACTGACGAAAATTCGCAGGAAGTAAGTGAACGGACGAAGATTCAGAGCCAGGACGCCCAAGTGACGAACATTCACGGCCGGGAGTCCCAGGTGACAAAGAATACCACGAATGTTCTAAATTTACACGGTGTGACGAACTTTCTCAAAATTAGCCGAACAGACGAAGTGACGAAGGTGGCGCGGACTCTGCACATGGGCGTGTGCGTACTGGGAGGCCTGGGGGGCTTGGGAGGGGCGGCGAGTTGGTGGTTGTGTCTGCTGCTGTTAGCTGGACGCAGTGTAAGTGACGAGGATAGCTTGAAGGGGGAAGAGGGAATGACGGGAAGGGAGATGGAGGCAGACGACTCACGCGACCATAAACGCCAGGACCGCATCTGTCCTTGCATTCGAACTGCGCATGTACCGCTCGTAGCGCTCCACCAGCGCCGCTTTGAGTCGCTCGAGGTGGTGGAGAATGTCTTCGCCGTTCTGCGCGTTCACAAATTCAGTATCGCGGTTATACGTGAAAGATGAGACACGCACCGCAGTCAAATTCGCCCTCTGCTCCGCTGTCAGCCCACCCGCATACTCCCAAGTGCAGGGATCGTCTTCACAATCAGCGTCGCATTCGCCTTCTCCGCAAGGGATAGACCGGCATAGCGGTCCAGTGGGTCGGCGGTGGTGGCGGTGTTGGTGTCTGCCCTCGTGTTGGTGGCAAAGGTGGAGGCGGGAGTGGGAGTCGGCGTTGGTAGGCGGTACACGAATGGGGGTGTAGGCGTCGTGGCAGCTGTGGGATGCGGTACCATCCACGAACTGCGTTCCTCCGCGTGTCTGTCGAATGTGTTTGCGGCGTGGCTCGGGGCGGGTGCGGATGCAGGGATACTCGCCTGGATATATAGAATCAGCAGAAGCCAAGAGAGGGGAGCGAAGAAAGACATACCACGGCCTCGGCAATGAAGACACTCGCTTGCTCTTGCAGCGAAGCCTGCGGCTGGGCGTGCGCTCTGCACCGCTCGGTGGTGGTGGGTGCCGGGATGGGCGTCGGCGGGCGACTCCCGGCCGCAGTGCGTCTGGCCTATAGAAGATAAACGTCAGCCCTTTGTCGAATCTGAATATGAAAGGGGCAAGCCGTACCTTCAAATCCTTCAGGACCTCCTCTACCCTGTTCTCGGCTCTCTCAGGACATCGCAGACGCAGGGAGCCGCCGCCCGCGCTCAGGGTCGCGCTGACCGCCATCAAGCCCTGGATGACGTGGATTGGGCGTGGGTTCGTGCCAGGGGCGGGAGGCGCCGGAGCTGGCAGAAGGGCACGCTGGTGGAGAAGACTGTGACTGGCTCAGGCGCAGGTACCTTGAGGGTACTGAGTGGGTGAGGGTCGGACGGTGCGGACTACGCCGAATCAGTACAGGGGGAGGAGGATGAGATGGCGGGACATACAATGGAAGACTTGACCGACAGCCCAAGCGCATCCATGCGCTCGCTGAGGTTAAATGCTGCTGTATGATCCCCTGCATTGCCCTGCCGTTTTGAAAGCAGCCTCTCAGATCTCCGTGTCCTCCCTTTCTTCCCCTTCATCGCTGCAGGAAGGAAATTCCAAAGCTTGGCCGCAGAAACGTTGGGCTCCGTCGGATTCGCCAGGGGCGTTCGTCCAAGGCGTCGTGCGCTCCTTGAGGAAGCCAACTCGCGAACGGCCGCCAGGAACGCGGTGGTGAATTTGGATGGGGAGAATCGGCCAAGCATGCGCTGTGTGCTGCTATGCACTCCCGTCACTCGAGCATTGTTATTATTTTCTTCGGAAACCGAATCTCCTGCACCTCCCGGACCCATGGCTCCGCTGGATGTGTTTCTGGCTGGTGGCATGAATGTCGGGGTGGAGATAACATGAAGCTATCCATTGTGCGGTCTCTTATGCCCCGACGCTTTGGTGTCTCGGTGGGGGCCAAAACGCAAGCCCATTTGCGCATCAAAGCGGGGTGGCACAATGGAAGAGCGTGAGGAGCGTTTATCGAAAACAGAAAACGGAGAACTGGTGATCCCGGAAAATCCCGATCGCAACCGACACCAATGGAAAATAAGGAGACCATTGACGAGATTCGCAAAGGAATCTCAGAACTCGAATTTCCCAACACAGAAATCCAAGTAGCTTTCGAAGGGTTGGAGTCCAGAGAAACAGCCGCTTTTCTGGTTGCTTTTCTAGTGGTAGACGAGATTCCTTGAAAAACATCGGTTTTCTGATCCTTGAGGCTTCGCCCGGTGAACTCAGGTCAGCTCTCTCGTGGCGAAACCAGAGGTGCTCGCGGAAAGTGATAACCTTGGCGCTCATCGATGAAAACATATCGGATGGGATAAAAGTGAGTTCCAATTTCACGTCGCTGGTGGCGTTTTGGAAGCCTAACTTCCTTCAGTCTATGAGAATTGTCATGAGCCTGGGTAACTAGAATATCGAGAAAAAGCCACACCGGACAAGAAGTAAGCTCGACGACCTCTTCGCTGTGGCATCTTCAAGATAGGACAGCGCCGTCTGAGAGCACAAAGAAAACGAAATTCGGTCCATGTGATGAGAATTATGAAAGGGATACACATACACTCAATTTCACCCCGCCGTCTCCTGGCAACGAATTTCTCTGCGTGTACCCAATAGTCGTCACCACCACGCGCTCCCGTTTCCCAATTCTCGGGGAAATCATTAACTATCGCTACGACAATGCGGGGGTCGCGAATCGTCAGAGTACGGGCAAATGCATTCGCCCGGTGTCGAGACTTCTCTTTGTAATATAAAGTGACGGCCACAAGCAGTCGGCGGCAGTCCTCAAGGATCTGTGGAAGGAGCGCGCGAGAGAGGTGCTCCGTGAGAGCGAGATGTGTAAGGGCTGGTAGGGATGCGAGGTGGCCCCACGCATCATCCCAAGGATAATCGTCGCTTCGAGTATTTTCGGACAGACATAGATGGGTGATAAATGAAAGCGCTGGGTGCGCCAATGTGATGCGAGCCCATTCAGAAGTAGCCGGAGGAAGTCCAATATCCAGCCTCTGAAGCCGCATTTTGTGAAGGATGTTGAGGTCGGGTTCGAGGTCCTGACCCACTATCATAAGGTTCTTCGTTCCCGAGCAACTGGATAGAATGTCATTCAGCATTTTTGAGTCCAATTTCCTAGCGGGGTTCTCCTGAAAGCCCGTGAGGAAGAAAACATGGTGCACAGCGCTGTGTAAGAATGTCGCGGGCTTGGCTTCAACAGCAGACAGCATCGCGGCATCCGGGCCCCAATCGCTAATGGTCAGCACCCTGTAGAGTAGTGGCTCAAGCCTAGGCAAGGATGAAGAAGGTTAACGTCACCTCAGAACTCAAAAGATGAAAACTTGCCATGTATGAACCCGGTGGCAAACTCGTAGGAGCGCAGGTACCATTTTCGGATACCGAGCTGCAGCTGTCTCGAAAATCTCTCGTTCAAGCTCGAGAGGAAGCACTACGTCCATCTTTGCAGAAGCGCTCATGAGTGTTGGGAAAGCTTGTGCGACAAATAACACGTGGCAGTTTGAGGCTCGGCTCTCTCACTGCCATCAGTTCTGCGGAACAAACGGGATGTGGGAGGTAACGCGGTCACGTGACATATAAGTAACTATTGCACTGCTCCGTAATTTACTCTGCACGATATAGAACACGTTCTCCAAATGATGCAACCAGCATCTGTAGGTTTTACCTGAATCATATAGTTGGTTAGATGTAACCTCAAGTTCAAGTAAACGGTAGTGGATACCGCAGCGTCGGTGACATCGGCGGGATTCAATGGGATTAGTGATTCCGCAACAGTTGTGGGGACCGCCTTAGCGCTGATAGCGGCGGAGAAAAATGAACACGATTTCATGGTGTAGGATTGAGTGCTATTGGAAGGGTGTCAAGCTCTTTTGGTTTTGAACGAAGTCCGGCAGTGAGACCGGTGGCCTTCTGTCTATGAATAATTCTGTTGATAGACACAACTCACTTTCGATAGGCAGGCTAGATTCGAGCCTATCCGAGAGTGAACTCTGGACTGACAATGAACCCCATCCCCATCAGGCCGCACGGTCTCGCTCAGGAACGTCGGTTCCAGTGAGCATCCCGGAGTAGTGTACCCTGTTGTCCCTAACCGCCATGTATCTTCCGAGTCGAGCTCGCCTGCCCAGATTCGTGTCACGCTGGACAGCCCAGACAACATAAAGAAGGAAAGAATTACGAAAATCAACACACTCGCCACCTATACCCGTATATTGTGTCCCCTTGTCGAGGAGCTGGAGGTGGAAGGAGGCCGGGAGGTGTCCAACGCGTGTCCGGCGATGATCACGAGATTCCACAATTTTGTCGTCGGCGTGCCGGCCAGAGTACATGAGGGAGAGAATCTAGATTGGAGAAGGGCGGTCAGTATCCAGGAGGTTGACGAAAAAAGGCAAGAAAGCATAGGAGAACGAAGAAGGAGAACGAATGAGAAGCTTTGTGATAATGAAAACAGGACGAAATAAAAGCAACCAAAAGAAGAGACTAGGCGGATAGGAACCCGCCTTGGATCGGTCAACGGAGGATTGAGAGGCTCGATTGAGAGGCTCGCCAGTCAAAAAAAAAGTGAGGGCGGGGAAAGACCGGCTGGAGAATGCATTGCTCCCAGACGATCGGCTGGCCGTAGTGGATGTCCGAGCGACACGAAGACATGGAAGAGAAAAGTGTGGGCCATGGCCCAAAAACAAATACATAATGAAAGCGGCCGAGATGGGCAGAAAAAAGGAGGAAGGCTATGCATAAAAAGAATAGAAGAGGAAGGATGTACCCTCAATGCCCTATCGTTTTCGTCCGCTGAAAATCCAATGGTGCGTTGGCGACTTAGGGGTGACGGTATTCGATTCGAAGCTGGAAAGGCAGAGAAGGTGAGTATGGAGGTGGGAAGACCTATCGAGGAACCCGGGGGGCCGCTATGAATCACACGGACGATATGGCTAAAAGGAAAAAAAATAAGGAAAGGAAATGCTCACCTATCCGGTGTCTTTAGCACAGAGACGAGGGAGACGACGACACCACACCTCCTGTCCTCGCCATCGCCATGCACCTGCTGCGCCTGCCCTTTCTCGACTGCACGGATGCAATAAGTAGCCTTGGCAGGACCAGCAAACCATTGACTCGACTTGAATGCAAAAATAAAAGAATATAACTCACTTGCAAGTCTTAGATGCCCGCAGCTATTGCACCGAAGCAACGAACGTGGACCGCCGCGGGCCTCAACCATCTTTGGCGCAAGGTGGAGGTGAGGATTGCTGTAGTGAGTGTCAATGTTGTGTTGTTCGCCGTTTCGCGGTACTTTAGGGGCTCGGGGGGTCACAATTGGGAGCAGAGACCGAGATGAGGACATTGGGTGCGCTGCGCAGACAAGGCGTGGGCAGGTATTGTGCATTTAACGCGGAGTCTTCGGGTATGTGAGGTGGTGGGAAGGACATATGCCCCGCCGTCGATCGATATCATGAAGATGCATGTCGATGTCGGGTAGAGGGGACTGAGCGCGCCGAGCAGGGGGCGGGACATCGATAGCCACAGACGACTCAATACCGCGCGATGGGGGATGGCGGTCGCCGCGTGCGAGTCAGGTGCAGGAGGATGAGAGAGCGGAAGATCTTCGGGACGAGTTGGTTTGCATTGAGGAAAACTCTGAAGAGAAGAAGAGAGGACGTACGTCGGGCGCAAGACGTCCTTCCAACAGTGTGTGAGCTCTGTCCCAATGGACGTCCCGAGGTAGACTTACGCGGGGCGGGGTACAAGGCTAGGGGAGGGAAGGGGAGGGTGGAGGCAGGGCAGTGGTGGGCGTGGAGGCACTGGAGACGAAGGTCACGTCAGGGCTGGTGTGCGGCGGCCGCGGGGGGGCGCACCTTGGGATTAGGGGTGGCGTGCTTCGGGTGCCGCGTTGGCAGGGGTGGGGATGGGGATGAGCGCGGCGAGGGCGCACACTTTGAGGACGTGGAATCAGAGTGTGCATTTGGATTGTAAAGCACGCAGGGATGGCTAGATGGGGAACTATTAGAACCAGTAACATCAAGTGCTTGAGGAGAAGGGACGTACACAATGCTGGGCTTCACATCCTGTACACAACTGGATGTAGGGCTGGAAAGTGGGGTTTGAATTTGGATAGATTAATTCTCCAGATGTACAATTGAGGCTTTGAGGAAATTGAAAAGATTAGGGATGTTCAGGACATAAATCCAAATGGAGCATGTGTGCTGGGAGAGAAGTAGAATCGACCTGATATTGACATGACACAGCCAAATCAAACAGTGCCCAAGAACACAAAAGCTGAGCCTTATCAGGCTAGGGAAGTAAGACCAAAAATGCGTAAATGTATCGCAGTGGTAGAGCTAGCAACAGATTCCAAGTTTCGAGACATTCGCCGCAGATTTAGCAATACACGTGCTCAACAATTTTGAGGGGATTTCGAAGATCGCTGAGAATCGAATACGAGGACAAAAATCTGGAACTGATAGTCGAGTATATTTGAGTCACCTCTCGATCCAGACTGATCGAGAACGAGGGCAATAGGAAAGTCGCAAGAAGCAGAACGAGCTTGTTGCTTGGAGGACCAGATAAAGGGAATACATTGGTTACCCCAAATCCTAGGGCCGCCGCCATGCAGACTGATGGGAGGATTTGAAGATGATGGTGGAAAGCAAGAGGACGCGAAGCAAGCGGACCGATTTCTTCCGAGTCCGAGCACCGCCACACCGCCTTTTCTCTTCCACCCATGTCGTTTCTCAAGCAACACTTCAGTCTCAAGTTCGAAGAGTCTTTCTTAGCTTCTTCGGGCCAATTTTCTACAGATGCAACTCTGGCCATGGACACCCTCTCCTCACTTTAAATATTAAATCCGTGTCACTTCTGGAAAGTGGCCATATTCTTGTTCTGGTGCTGGCGCGTTTTGCTGCCTGAATGCTGTTTCGGTGTGCCTCGCTGGCTGATATCTCCTTTCTCGTACTGACGTCTCTTCGTTCTTACAGTCTCACTCTCCACCTCCGGCGCTTTGACGCCCTGGAACACGACGAGGGACAACACATATCGGAGCTCCGTCTCTTCTCTCTCTCGCGTCTCATATACCTCTGCCTTTTCATTCTCCGTTGGACCCCAAGTGTTTGGCTGCAAATCTACACCCGATAAATGCTTGATTACTGTGATATTTGAGTTCTCTCTCTCCTGTCTCTTTATAAAATTGTGCCTATCTGAAGCCAAATTTTGGTCAATCAGGTCCACAGCTCTGGTACCTATGGGAGTGCAAAGCACTCCATCGCGCTCTTGTTATTCTTTAGATTGAGTTTGTGCATTTCCTATTCACTGCACTCCGGAGTCATGCCGTTTATATTCCCGACCCTGGCTGGCGGCAACTGTAACCCGATCCTGCCAATTGATCTAGAAGATCTTTGTTTCAAGTTCATCAATCAACAAAATTGATCCCGGGTTTCGAGTTCTTTGACCCTGAGGAACAATTGCGGCACCTCTCACACGCTTCCTGCCATCTCCCCATCCTCACACTGGATCTTGATACTTCACAAACTGTCCATCCTCTATTATTCATCATCCGACCAACACTGTGGGCCTCTGAGGACGTCCCCTCTGGTGCCGTAGGATCTGAGGCTGCCCAATTTTTATAGTCACCCGGTTCGACGAAGATACCAATACTTACAATGCTCACCTTCGCCCCTCACCCCTCATTCGAGCTCTCCGCCGCTGTTTCTTCTGATCTTTCCTTCTTTTTGTACACTCTTTCTCCTTGTTTACTTCCACTCTTTTCATCCTCTTCACATCCATCTTGTATCCAATGAAGCCTTCCTCCTCCCTGCTTAATGCGCATCCTCCTTTTAACTTGCCTCATCTGTACGATTCTGACATGTTGTTCAATCACTCTTGATCTCCCGATCGATGTTCGCGGCACCCACACCTTTCAAGCTCCACGTGCATGCCACCTTGTTTCAATTGATAACCTCTCCGAACCTCTCCGATCACCTTGTCAATATACCTAACATCGAAATCTCGGACTCTTTATCCTCCTCAATTGCTTGAACTTTGATCAAGTCCCATTTAATTCAACCTCCTTCTCGCACACCAACCTTCAATGTCGTCAATGACTTATGATTAGTCTTCTATGGCTAGCCTCCTTCTTCAATATATTTGACTTTCATATGCTGCTAGTATTCCAACCTTGCTGCCGACTCGACAAATTCAAGTTTGGCACAAAACACAATGCCGTTTCGGACCAACCTCTCAACGAACCCCTTCCGCATCAATACCTCGAACCTCTGGTTCGTGTTTTCTTTTTTCAGCTGTTTAATCCTTGATTCAACTGCCACGCTCGCGGGCCCACCCAGTCCACCAGAAAGTTCAACAACACCGGCTCCACTTTGAGTCATCCAAAACAAAGTCTTTCTTTTCTCTCTTTCTATCTCCTTTCGTTTCTGTCAATCTTTGACAGAGGCTGTATCTATGCCATTTATGATGCCATCCAGAAAGTCGATTCAGACACAACACTGGTTATATTCTGCTCGTCCAAGAGAGTTGTGCTTTTCTGATGCAAAATTTCAGCACTCGGAGGGCCTAGAGTCAATGGTGATCTCTTCAAAGCAGCAGTTGAACTTCTCCGCTCAAGACATGCACAAACACGCCTCGTTCCCATCGATTCCATGACAAAGAATGAGTGGAAGCACTCAGCTCATTCCCTCGCTAAAGCTGCATTACGTCCCCGTGAGCGCAACAGAATTCCAGCTGAGGTTAAATGTGATCCGGGAATGCAACTTGCCTCACTGCATGCCAGACAGCGTTGGACGTAAAGTTAAAACTGAACTAGATGAGTTCTCCCCTGAGAATCTAATAAGTGGCAACAGCAAAGCGGCTCTTTCACCGTGCCCACCAGAGAGCTGCCTCTGTATTTGTCCACAAAGTTGGATAGATGACACCACATATGAAATATTGCGCGACATGCAACCGTGCGACGCAGTTTGCAAGTCGATAGTGGACAGGATGGGGCAGTCTGCTCTAATAGGATGTATATTTCAACTAACACCGGGGCAACAAGCGAGGCATGTGAACACCAAGTGCATTACATGCATGTGGCTCACAGTCAGAACAAAGCCCACAAAGGTGCCTTTAACAAGCAAAGGGGGGCTTTGTTGCATGCTTTATTCCCCTAAACCAGAGAACAAAGCATGCAACAAAGCCACCCTTAGCCTGGTAAAGGCGGCTTTGTAGCCTTCCTTCCATATGCAAACCACATGCATGTAACATTGTGTTCACATGCATCATTGGCTGCCCCCGGTGTAAGCACCGCAATCTGCAGGAATACAGGCGGTCGCCAGCGCTTCGCGCCGGCTCCCACTTGCTGCATGTAAAATGTTGATCCGAGCTGCGGTCTGTCAGCTGGGGCATGTGCTGACGTCGCTGTGAGCGCTGCCGCGGAGGTCCTATGGGCTGTAGTTCTCACGACCAAAGGCGCGCAAGGCACATACGCATATACTAGACAGATTCCAAATGAAGGGAAAGAACGCAACAAGAAGAAGAGAGGGAAAATGAAGACGAAGGCGGCGTGAGGGAAACGACGTGCGATGCGCAAGAAAACGCAGAAGAGACGCATTTTATTTCCGCCCCATCATCACCGCTGATTCGCTTGTACTCCGAGATGAAGCGAGCTCGAGGTAGAGGGATGTTGGGACCCTTGTATGTCGCGAATACGTGCCGGCCTATAGAAGAGAGACATTAGGGCTATTGCTCTAAGGTGAAACTGGGACGAAGAGAACAGGGGAGACTTACTTTTGCGAGAAGGGGACTGGGATGCGCGGTGTGGATATTCGTGCAGCGGTGGGAGTGGGTCGGTCGCGTCTTCTCAGGAGATATGCTTGCTTTGGATAGTCGGGTGTGGGTGTGCACTAGCGAGGGGGAAGGTGGGAGAGACAAGGGGACCGGGGGAGAGCGGAGACAGACCAGCGTACATTGTGGATGGAGCTGGACCTGAAAGGTCACATGTCAAAAGGATACCGGAGCGTAGCCGAGAACATTATTAGAAGGATAGTCCTGACGCACAGTCGTGGTCGCACTCAGCAGGAGGATACGCCGACGATGCCTGCATGAAGGCGTGCTTGTTGGCGTGCTTGTTGGCGTGATGTGAAACGACCGCATTGAGAGGTCAATTTCTGTTCGACATCGACGCACCTTCGGGCCTGCTCTGTTCACACTCCCTGTGCTATACTTGTGTTTCTGCGGTGCGATGGCGGCAATGAGCATCCGCGAACCAGGGGAGCTTCACGAGTCGGCGATAGCGGCGGGATGGTGGCATAGAAGAAAAGCAATTGATACGATCAACGCCGAGATTGATCTCCGTGTTCCGAAAGCGGCCAGTGTCGCAGCTTGTCCTTGCCACATACAAGCCACATATCGTATTTTGGCCAGTACTAAAGTCGATCAGCACCCAGCCAATTGACTGCAATGAAGATGAGAACATTACCAATTAAATAGGTCAACTATTGGAGCATTGAACCGCCGTGCACACCTTTCGGAATCGATGCGATCGTAAAACTATGGGACAACAGGTTATCATAATCCCAATTTACCGAGAAAAGGGCAAGGATATTTAGTCTCTCAATTTTGGGTGTTCTGGGATGACCCCTTGTACGACGTGAAGCGAGCTCACCAGACGGCGATTGCCTGACGCAAGCATGCGCATCAGGTAGCACAATACAGCACTCCGCCTGGTAAGTACAACTCCCGCCCGAACAGATATTTTCCAAATGGCATATGCTGCAAGGCTTTTTTTTAACTCGTGTTCCAGTAACTGGGGGGAACAACGAGACTACCGCTCGATCAAGATTCGGTTGATGAGAGCAGACGGCTGCGGGGACGACGCGGCCTCCATCGAGTATCCAGGGAGCCTCAATTCGGTCACAAAACAAGGTAAACCAATCATGAAAACTTTCGTAAATGAACTTGAATCCAGTACCTATGTCTCAAGATCCGATGCCGCTTCAGTGGAGATGTGCATCGGCCTCCCACCGCCGTGAATCTAACTCATAATCATGATCCAGACAGGATCCTACCAGAAGTCTTGTTCGAATTCCTGTGACCTGTCGGCGGCCGAGATGGTTACCAGTGCTTCTGGAGCTCGTCTGTCGGTTTCAAGAACACTGAAAATCGTATTCCGGAATCCGTGGCGTTCCTCGGGGTGCCGTAGATCGTTGAAGGTGTCGGGTGCCAATCGACAGTAACGGCCATCGCTCCATCCCACCTGATATAGGTAGTGGGGGTGACCACACCTCCTTATATTTTTCTTTAAAGTGTGTATCCCTCTTGACCGAATGGTGGCCCTGGTTTCATGCCTCTGTACCTGGATCTGCCATGCAAAGACGAACGAATTCCAAATCTGTCACAGAACATCTCTGAGTTGGCATTTGCGAGAAAATCATTCAACTTCTGAACAGTCTGCTCATGAGAAGAAGGACGGCGAGTATACGGCAAAGTACTTCTCAGCGGAGCCGATGGCGGCATCACGGTGGTTGGACAGGACTCGTTCCTGGGCGTCAAATCTTTGAGACTTCTGAACGCGTCGTCTACAGACTCAGTGAGGATTTCCAAGAAGTAATTCTAAGAAACACAGGATCAGGTTCAACTATCCCTTTGGGTTTTGTGAAATATATGGTTGGATTGAGTACAGGGTGGACACTACCGATTTTTTTGGCACTCTGGGAACCATCATTCAGCCCAAACTCACTGCTGTCATTTGATGACGTTGTGTCTATCATAATATAAGTGCTACCTGTCCGGCAGATTCATCATATAAACGATGCCTGGGGGCAAGAAATCTTCACTAGACCGCCAACCCTTCCACATCTCCCTACTTCCGTCCGCGAATGTTGTGGGCAGTCATCCTCCTCAGCTTCGGTGTGCGTATGCCATCCCCTCCTCCCCGCCTCGGTGCTGCAGCTGAATAACGCTGATGCGTCGATACAAGTCCTTTGCTGCCGCCGCCATCGGCGGGAACGTCGGGAGTATGTTCGCGTTCCAATCCGCCGAAACCGGAGATACCCGCATCCTATATCAGAGATTTCCCACCAACGACATAGTGCAGTTCAACATCTCGGGGTCCTTCGCCACAACAGACGACACCTCAGTCCACTTTGTTGTGGCCCTCGGGACGAACGTATTCCCTGGAACCCCCCTCGCCGGCTACAACCTCGGACCCGGGCTATCCTCTGTATAGGGTCACTAACATATATCGCGTGTCCCTACTGAATTAGCTCCCTTTCCAGTATGGACTCTACTTCCTTGACGTGAACCTCATCGTTACCGAGGTTTATGTGGCCGACGGCACCGTCCACCACGGAACGGGCAATGCATGCCCCGACTGCATCCAGAACTGGGCCTTTACCGCCTCTCCCAATACCATTGGAATGTATGTCACCGCGACCGCCGACGGCGCACGGCGCATTGGACTTCTCAGCCCTGACCAGGATGCGATCGTCGAGATAGACAGAGAGGCTACCGGGGAACCATACGTTTTTGCGCGACTCCCACCACAAAACGAGTCCAGGAATGGGTAACGTGGGAATGATGGGCGCACCGTTTCGGATCGTAATGTAAAGTAGCAGGTTTTGAGTTTGGCTCAATTTGGTTCAAAGTGCTGTTATCTGGAAAATGACGACCAATGCAAGAATCAACAAGGAGATCCAACGGCTGAGAGATGACAGATTAGCCGGTGTTTGCCTCATCGCTCGTTTTCGGATCTAAATGCAGTTCCGGATTGAGATTTCTTTCCCTTCTCTCTTCAAGATGATTCATTCAGCAATGCAACGAATTTCACCAATAAGTTCAACTGGAGGATGAATTCCGGGTCAACTTAAACTCTGACCTTCTTGCCTTCGAGAAGAGCCATGCCATGCGCCTGTCTGCGCAGTGTCCCCAATCGCTCTCGCAAGCGCGGATTTCAGGCAGACTAGTCACCGCTGTTCCTGCGGTGCTAGATCTCGTGATAGAGTGGGAGGCAGAAGGGTGACAGTGTGCATGGCGGTACCTGCCGCGCCAGCCCTTTCGATACGGTCGAGGGGCAACCAGTTTCTTGGATGTTATTTCTGTAAATCTGCGAACAATATTATAAGCAGCAATCGCTGTATTCAGGTGCGTTAACGAGCCTGTTAGCACAAAATCTGTTACCCTACGTGAATTACTCGTCGGAGTGCTTGAGAGACAAGAAAGTCCGGCATTAGCCGAGCAATGGTTCTGAGTTTGACAAAGATACCGAGTCGGCCGTTGAGGCTTTGAAGATTGAATCTGAGAAAAAAGTTGCGGCGAAAGAACAAGACCTGTGTGAGCAGAACCCTCACCTTCTACTGCAAAGTGAAAAACAGTGCCTGGGATGCCAGGAGATCTGTGAAATAATTCTGTGCGTCATTGAAATTCTATAGTTTTCGAGGCGAATGGCGTCCTTCTGCGTCAGGTTTCGTTATCTGAAGACCAAAAAATGATGATTCCAGGAGCAGCTTAGAACTCTCCGCAATGGATGCAAGAGTTGTACCACCGCTATCGAGCTCATAGGAGTATGTGCCTGCTACTGACTGGTGGGCAACGGTTTGAACTGGAAGGGCGAGAGAGATTGTTTTGAGACGCACCTCAAGTTGCGGTAACATATCCATCGGGAGAGGCGTGCCTGAGGAATAAAAGGAAACGGCCGTCAAGATTCCGGCGAAGCTAGTGTCGAAAAGGATATTCAAAATGATGTAGTAACTTGGTAGTAACTACGGCTTGACCCCCAAGTCAGCCGGGCGATCCCAGGCGATCTCTGCGCATGACCAGACCAAAAATTGTACCGTCAAGGTGTGTTCTGACTGCTCTCGAGCCACTATATAACGTGCGCTACCCCTTGTCGAAATTGGCCGGGTTCAGTTCTCGAAGTGAGCCTGATTGGTTCCGGCACGAGAAAGTATGTGGAAAAAATACCGCATGCCATGGTTACTCTTCTGCGTCAAGAACTGATGATGTAAAAAGCTCGAATTCCCGAAATTTCGAGCAGAGACCAAAGAAACCAAAAGTGCACGTAAATGGTCAATTGTCAAGAGACTGGGAGTGGAGAAAAAAAGAAGGCAGCAGGGAAAAGCACGAGGTGGGTGCACCAGAGGTTGAGGGATCCGGATGGCCAGGGAGCGAAGTCACGGTGAGAGAGCAAATAGTCGCCGAGAATAATTGTCGGTTGGGAGTCGCCTAGTCTCGTTCCCAGCATTTTCGGGCGTGCTCACAGCCCAGTAGTTCTATACGGAGATAATAATGTCGGGTTGTTGAGATGATATCGAGGCTAAATTTGATGGGAAAAAGACGGGGAGCACCGCCCTATAAATAGCGGTGGTTGATTTTTTGATTTCTGTGCCCCAGATCACGCCCGTCTCTGAAGCCATCCCCGAAAAGATCTGGAGCCGAGATTAGGAGTCACCGGGAGCGGTGAAGAGGCAAGGTCAAACCGTGATACCGACCGACCGGCATGATACCGTCAATTTCTCACGTGCCAACCTCTTCATCAGGAAAACCGTAGCCGAGATGTACCTATGGGGCCTATGCGAGCCTATGCAGCACTAGGCAGCACTGTATAGTGCTCCATAGTGGGGCCATAGGTACATCACAGCCACAAATTTGCTATGGAGTGCTATGGAGTGCTATGTCAAGCCACTTCTGGTTTTCCTGATGCCTTGGGAAGATGCGGCGACACAGCCCAGGGGCGGGCATAAAGGAGGGTCTTACTGCACTTTTCCGACCCTGTGTGGAAAATTTTAAGGGTGGGTACCCCTTGCTTATGGCCGGAACCGCATACGGTACGGTGAGGATTCCTAAAAAATATCCAATCGCCAAGAAGAATGCAGGGGAATAAAATCAAGCGCAATGGAGTTTCAATGGTCGAACTGTCGCTCCACCACAGAAAAAAAAAACTTTGGGACATGTGCAGGGGGCGACCACTATCACTTCCGCGGAGATCAGCCCCTTATATGTTCATATCTATGTCATGTATGTTACTGTTACAATATGTCTTTGTATGCCGGTACCCGGCAACAGTAAGGGAGAGCTCGCTAAATCCGAGTTGATTTTTCACTCGCCAGTGCCAGGGCTGTGCTGCCAGAGGCAGAATCGGCGCCCACCTGATCAATTGGGATCGCAAGCTCCCCCAGTCAGTCTTGGACATGTGTCAACGGCGGGACGAGACTTTGAGAGATCTCGTAACGTTCTGTTTCAATGTGTCCCTTTCGAAGCTTGTCTCACAGACGCTTCAACCAATGACGTTCGTACCTCGCACGAAGCCCATTTTGGCTTGATTGTCCTATGATAGACGAATTTTGGACCCTGAAACTTAGGTTGTATAATTATCCATCCCGCCGAGTCGGCGGGAGTCCGGGACAGACTATTTATAGTGCGTTGCTGTTCTTCCCCGAAGGGAAAGGTAGAAGTTAGTCCGTGCAATGTGTCCTATCCCCGAGAATACTTGATGTCAGCCTATATTGCAGGACGACTACTCATAATACAGGAGCGCGGTAGGCCGCGAACCAACCCACCACCTCGGCTGAGAAAGCGAAGAGAGTGTACGTACGCAACGATTGGGTGTAATTTTAGCTCTGACAATTCGAAGCTGATGATACAAATATTCGGGTCTGATAAGCCAAGAGTAATTTTCATAAGGCTTGGCTTCAGACAGACTCACGCGATTTTATAAAGAGGGGGATCTAAAGTAACGAAGCACCCAGTCTCACCAAACCATCAGATAGATGGGTATCTCGCTACTCCTGGCCTTGGTGGCTTTGTGGGTCTTCGTCCGTCTGCGGAAAGTAGGATCTCGGGAAGCAGGACTCCCTCCGGGCCCACCCACTGTGCCCCTGCTTGGGAACTTGCACATGATGCCAACGGAATTTGCTCAGCACAAGTGTGTGCCCTTGCAAGACTCTTTTTGGCCTTACGCAGTCTCTCTAGGTTTACTGAATGGGCTCGGAAATATGGCGGGATTTATTCTGTGAGCGCCAATTCATATGGATGTTTGGAGGGGATCATTTACTCGTCGCTTCAGCTGAAAGTGGGTTCCGGGACAGCGGTGGTGCTCACAGACCCTGCAGCGGTTAAGGAGCTGATGGATAAGCGGAGTGGCTCGACAGTTGAACGACCTCCTTCACACGTCGTTGAGCTTGTCACTGGAGGGTTGAATATGGTATGTGCTAATTTTTGAATGAGGCCACGACATTCCTCACCATACCCTCGTTGTAGGCCTTTGCGCACTACAGTGCGTCCTTCGCTGGCAAGTTGCATTGACACTAATCAGATTACATGCAAGCCGAAAATTGGAGAACTCTCCGTAGGACGGCTCATGCTATTCTGACACCTCAAGCCTCTGCTCGACACATACCCATTCAGCAGGCTGAGGCTTCGCAGCTCCTTCACGATATTTTGCGGCACCCTCAGGCTCGTCGTACAGTTTTGATACCAGTTTCAGCTTTTGACTTAGTATCAGGGCTTTTATACCCACATCCGGCGGTACTCTAACTCTGTCATTTTGTCCGTGCTCTATGGGAAGCGCTCGCCGCGATACGAGACGCCCCAAACAACCGCGTTCTTCAAGGCCCAGCACGAATGGATGCTGGTCCTTGAGCCCGGTGCTACACCCCCCGTCGACATGATTCCTATCTTGAAATACGTTCCGGAGCGGTGGGCGAAATGGAAGCGTGATTGCGCGAAAACACGTAAACTGCAACGAGACCTATATTTCGGTCTGCTGGACGAAACCAAGGAGAGGCTGCGGAGGGGCGAAGAGAACGGCAGCTATATGGAGGAAATATTAGCGAGACAGGAAGAGTTTGGGATGGACCGGGAAATTACGGGGTTTGATTCCGCATTTTTTTGATAGGCCACTGAGCTCACAGCCACTTAGGTATCTTGGTGGCGTGCTGATTGAAGGAGGATCGGACACAATCTCATCATTTCTTCAATCCCTCATCTTGGCGTTGACTGCATATCCGGACGCGCAAAAGAAAGCTCACGACGAAATGGATCGCGTGGTTGGCGAGCATCGCATGCCCACTTTGGATGACCTGGAAGAAATGCCTTACATTCGTGCCATGATTCTGGAAGTGCGTTTGTTGCGTTCATGCCTTTAATGGGGACTTACTCCGGAATTAGACGCATCGATTCCGACCTGTATTGCCCCTCATGGTTCCCCACAGTACAGTGACTGCAGAAGAGGTACGTCTTTCTCACAAAGACGCGCCATCATCCACCTTATCTGCACAGTTCAACGGTTTTGTTATACCCCAAGGGAGCACCATCTTCGTCAACGTTTGTGAGTTCAAGAAATTTATATTTATGCTGGCGTCTCACCGCACCAAATCCGTTTTAGGGGGGATTTTCCATGATCCAGGTGAATCCAGTTCTTCTCATTCGGGTCAAGTTTATAGTTGATCTTCAGATCTTTACGACGACCCGGAGAATTTCATTCCGGACAGATATCTGCTTACCGAAAATGGCACAAAACCAGGCGTTGATGACAGCGATATGCGGCCGAATTTAGGGTTTGGAGTTGGTCGCGTCAGTCCTACCAGCATTCATATTTTCTACATTTAACCACCTGACAACAGCGAGTGTGCCCTGGCATTCACGTGGCACAGAATTCGACAGTGCGTTGTCGTACCACCGCCGTAATTGTACCCTCACAAATTTCATTAGAACATCAACGCTATGAACCTCATTTGGGCATTCAACTTCACCCCGCCCACGGACAGGGATGGCAATCCCATGAAGCCGGATACATTCGATTATGAAAAGGTGAATAGATGTTATGTCATACAATGCACCTCGATGCTGACTTACGCAGGGACTTTCGACTGCGCCGCGGCCGTTCAAGTGCAGCATCACCCCTCGCTCACCAGAAAGGGCGGAAATTATCGAACGCGAATTCCTTGAAGCAGCGGATACGTTCTCGAAATTCGAGTTCGGGCTTAGTCCGGAAGATCAAGAGTTTGTGGCCAATTCCCGGCTGCCGCATATCAGCCGATAGGCCCGGCGCCCTTCCTCCTTCTTTATTGTGTAGTACGAGTACAAATTGCCTGACATTTCTCGACAAATTGTAAATTCCTAAAACCAAAATTGGAAAGAATGACCCGTAGAGGCAGTGGGCGCCAGCAGTTTCACTAACCATCTGACTATGAAATTATCAGCCGTTGTCACTGTAGTCTCGCTGCCGAAGCCCACATAACTATACGATGGATCTCATCACTTTTGGCGTTGTAGCAGCTGTGCTCCTCAAGCGCCTATCAGAATCCTCACCCATATACAGCGCTGTTGTATCAGTAGTGAAAATCTGCCAGCTTCGAGCTCAGATTGGGTTTGGGGAAATCAACTATTTTACTCTTTTGATACCTATCTACGTGTGAAAGACTTAAGCTTCAATCTGCCGCTCTGGGCCTGTGGTATTCTGGGTGATTCCCTCCGTGCTACTTGGTGTGCTAGACCTTCAGATCCTTTGCTATCTCCTTTTGTTAACATCCCCCAAACACACGATTTCCAGGGAAATTCATGAAATTTCAGCTCAGTGTGGTAAAGCTCAACTAATGCTTTTTCGCTCTCTCCTCACCAGCCGTTCACTCTTAGCTCCTTACCTACGAGCCGCCCGCCCTCAATAAATATTCGAGAGAATATGATTCAGACCCGCAAGATCGCGTCCCGGACTCACGCTTTCTGGAACTTGTTAGACAAGCCGTTGGTGCGTTGGCCCCACGAATCGAAAATTCAGAGCGGATGGCGCATAATTATGAAGAACCACTCGCCGTTCATAGCCATTTGAATCTTCCGGGACGCCCGAATGCTCTAAGAAATCCCAACAAAATCAATCCCGCTGATTGAAGCTCCGTGGATCCAGTGATTTGCCAAGGTGGAGCGCCGACAGGTGGAAGAGAGGAAGAAGAAATGCATTTACCGTGACCTGCCATTCTTTCGCACTCTCACATTTCCCAACACCTTGGAACACGGAACACGGAATAAAACAATAGGGTTTTGAACTGTTCGGACAACCAACGAAGACGAAGCGACGTACAAGCATGAAGTATCTTCCCCTGAGCCGGAAAGCTTTAAGGCACAGATTGGCGGAGGACATTGTTGAATATATCCTGGTGCGATTGAGGAAAGAATTGTCGGATTGAGGTTTTGATCAAGAATATCGTGTCGGTTCTCGTGGCTTTGCCGAGCGAGCGATGTCGCTGCTCGCCGAAGATCTATTGGCCGAAGGACCTGGCAGGATTTGAATTCCGCACTTTGCGCCGCTCAGACTTGATGCATTGCGCGGTAGAATCGTCAGACAGATCATGATGTCGAAGAGTCAGGGCTTACAGCACCGGCTGGAGTGCATGCACGAGTGGGAGATTGTTGGCGACGGCGCTAGAGCGGGTGGGGGTTCCGGTGAGCGCTCCGGTTATGCGCTGTTATTTTCTTTCGTTCTCTATTCTCTTGATTTCGGCGATTCGGGTGTCGCAGAGGGCAGAATTCTTTGGAGTGCGCGTCAGGAGCGGAGTAAAGAACAGGGAGCGCGAATTTGGACGGCGTGCGGCGGGGCACAGACGAGGAGATCTCTTGGGAGGAGGAGGTTTTTGAAGGAGCTCTTTCGTCTTCCTTGTGGTGGATCCGCGAGTGTCACGATCAGTCGGTTTTTCATCCGGCGAAGCGTTTCTTGTGTGTTCACAGTCCGGCCCGTTCCCTTCTCCCTCCTTCGGCGCTCTTCTGCTTCCTCCGCTACTCCCACGATTGGGACTCGCTCTATTCGCGCGCTTGGTGTCTCTGCACAGCCACGTTCATAGGCATTCCTCGCAGTTCCATAAAGTTGGGAGGTGAATCCGCCGTGGTTTGCGTGCTGGGAGAGCCGGTGGGGTTTAGGATTTGTACACTTTGGGTGCGGATGAATGGTACACTCTCGCGTCAGACGGCGGGGTGACTGGAAGTTTAGGGCGATTCTGGACGTTTGAATTTTGGGCGGCGGGTGGAAACGCGATGCACTGGTTTTCGAGGCTGCATCTCTCGACAGCTTTCTGCTCTTCGGAAGTGGAGTTAACGGATGTGATGGGTGTTCACATCCGCGGCGATTCCATCGCTGAGAAGTTTTCTGAATTTCTCGGCAGTTGTCACACTCACACCGAGGTCTTGTTTCGCCGCTGGGTTGGTTCTGAACCCACGACTAGGTTATTCCATCCTCATCGTTACACTAACTGGACAAAAAGAATGACCGATCGGTTTCTGGACCATATCTCGGCATTGAGATAATATTATTGGGTCAAACAAAGTGTCGGGTCATGGAGAAGGATCCTACGGACCGTTCTGTATTACTGATGAGATCAAAATATATTGATGCGCCAAAATACACAGGGGATAGTGAGATATGTGGCCCACAAAATGGCCAAAAATGGTCAAAAACAGCCGAAACAAGCCAAAATGCACCAAAATGCACGAAAGTGGCCATTTTGCGGGCCACATATCTCGCTATCCCCTGTATATTTTTGCACAATTCAAAGTGAGGGATGGTAGAGAACATCCTGAACTACAATCTGACAACCTCGGCTTGTGCCCAAAAAAATTATTGCTCAAGTGGAAACAGTTGATTTTCCGGTTTATTCCGTATTCGGCTCCCAATGATGGCGCATCAATATATTTTGATCTCATCAGTAGTACAGAACGGTCCGTAGGATCCTTCTCCATGACCCGACACTTTGTTTGACCCAATAATATTATCTCAATGCCGAGATATGGTCCAGAAACCGATCGGTCATTCTTTTTGTCCAGTTAGTGTAACGATGAGGATGGAATAACCTAGTCGTGGGTTCAGAACCAACCCAGCGGCGAAACAAGACCTCGGTGTGAGTGCGACAACTGCCGAGAAATTCAGAAAACTTCTCAGCGATGGAATCGCCGCGGATGTGAACACCCATCACATCCGTTAACTCCACTTCCGATGAACTACAATCTGACAACCTCGGCTTGTGCCCAAAAAAATTATTGCTTGAGTGGAAACAGTTGATTTTCCGGTTTATTCGGTATTCGGCTCCCAGTGATGGCGCATCAATATATTTTGATCTCATCAGTAGTACAGAACGGTCCGTAGGATCCTTCTCCATGACCCTACACTTTGTTTGAACCAAAAATATTACCTCAATGCCGAGATATGGTCCAGAATCCAATCGGTCATTCTTTTTGTCCAGTTAGTGTACATGCCTATGCAACGTATACCAAAATATTATTCAGATATTATAGTTACTATGTTACTATTGTGAACACCGCCTATATCAAATACATGACTGAAGTAGTAAACTACCCGGCGGGCCATAGGTACAATTGTAAAACAGAAATGCAGAATGAATAGAAACAGAAACGGAAAATAAATAGAGACGGAGTGCGCCGAAATAGCTAGTATCACGTGATAGTTCTTTTTAGGTGCCCCCCTACTCCTCAAGTCCCATTTTCCAACCCCTATATCATCAGTCCGAATCGTCACTTTTTCAACAGTACAACTCTATAGCAATCTAATCTGGCGATCCGAGCCTTGGACCCGCTCCGCCCCTTCCTTTCTGCTCCATTGCGACATTCAACCCAGCGTGCCTGCTATGCCATCGCAACGCCGACAGGACCGAAAGTTTGACCGACGGTCGGCCCGCCCAACTCTCACCCTGGCTATTCCTGCCGTCCGCGCTTTGGACCCGCTCCGTCCCCCTTCCCTTCTGCTCTGTTGCGTCCTTTCTCTCCCGGTGCCGACGTCGCATGCCTCAACCACCAAGCCTGCGACGCTCGGCAATGCCCTGCAACCCAATTGCTGGCCCAACGACCTCCCAACTTCAAGCCACCTACTCCACCCGACACAGCTACTCGGGCAGTAACTCAGCTCGTCGCCCTGGCACACCCCACCCCTTCTTTGATCCCTCCCGACCCCAACGTCGCATCGCGCCCGTCTCCCTTGCATCCCGCCGTTTCTGCTGCGTCCCCGCGACGCGTTGTTTGCGCGCGTGTGGCAGCGCCCACCGTCTGACTCTCATGGTGACCACCGATCTCCCAACTCTGTCCTTGTCTCTTCCCATTTTAGGTCCTAATTATGCTTTCTACCTCTCTCCGTCCCTCCCCGCTGTATATATGATGCCCTTCCGTCGCATCCGAGTCCCCTGCACTGGTCGATCTACCGTCTGGCGTCGGTTTACACGGACATCCATTCTCAGAACCCCATCGCGCGACGCCGCGACGAAGCCCAGCGGCCCTACCCCTCTCGTCTCCCCGCTCGCGCAACCCTACCATTTGCCCTCACCGACGATGCCCTAGACGCCGCGCGCGGAGTCGAAACGGTGCGTATAATTATATCTCACTCCCTTTTCTTTTTTTGCGCACGCTTCTCCTAGATGTCTTGGGTACTGTCCCATCCACGCGATTCTCCCGGATCCGCTTCTGCGCTCCCCTCCGCGCATTTTCACTGGCGACGAGACGTTCCCGAGCTGCGGAGATTGTAGCATGCCCTCAAACGCATCTCCACCGCTTCCAGACCGTGCCCAGCTGCGTGCGACCCTTCAGTCCGACCCATCGATATTTCACTGGGTGCATCGCCCGTCATCCAAACGTCGCCCCACTCTGGCATCCCCACTGTCCAGCTCAAAGCCCGCTTTCCTCCTCGCACGTCGGCGGCGTGCACCGTCGCATCGCTGACCATGACATTGCCATACGCTCCAGCAATGCCATCCACCGCGCTAGCATGCAGACACATTGCTTCATATACCGCAGCCGTACATTCTAACCCGAAGCTTGCCCCATGCACCCCGCGGCTGGATGTGTAACGCCGAACCTTGCCCATCCCAGCTCTGAGCAGGCCCTCGTGCTCGCCACCTCGGGACTTCTCCGCGATCCCGCCGATACACGACGCAGCTGCATCGAAAATCGTATGCAGCCGCTGTGGACGACTCACGCGCATGCGCGCAATGGGCGACGCCTCTCCCACCGCCCTCCCGCCCCTCCCCACGTTCGTCCACCCCTATTCCCCCACGCACCAAACCCCATTGCGCACGGGCATTCGCTGAAGGGATAATACATCGATGGTGACAGTACCACACGGACAGATGTACGTGCATGTGCGTCGCGGGACGACCCCAACGCCATCAAGGAACTACACCTGCGTCGCGGCCGATATGGCTATCGTGAATGGGGGCCACGCGGCGCGCATGAGGACTGGCGTGATTAGGGCGAAGGAGAAGGATGAGTGGGGAAGGCACTTCCATGGGTGCTCGACGTGCGGATCTACCACCACTGCGCGCAGCAGGCCGGAACCCGCACAAGCCTTCCCACCCGTCTCCTGGTCCTAATCCACGTTTGCGCAGCGAGCAACAACTGCCGCTACGCCCCACTCCCTCTACGCACCCCTTTGGACGACTTTTTGATCGTCCATCCATACTTGACCGGTTTCCCTGTTATCCTGAGCCATCTCCGTGTTTCACAACCCTTACCCCTTCATCTGAGTTGTATATAGGTATAGTATTCAATGAATTTAACCCTCTTTTTTTTTTTTGGCGTTCTGCAACGAAAAAATGCAAGGCGGGAAATTATCAAAAAAGGCTAAGGGCCGATGCTCGGCTTAGTCGGCCGTTCTCTCAAGCACCGACGGCGCCTTAACTCGCTTTCTGTTTTTCCCACCTCAAACATGACTATCTTTCGGCTCACACTCGAATTTTGTACTTACTGGCGGCGGGTCTCAAGGTTTCACAAACCACAAGCTCTGGCGCTCGTACGTATAGTCTTTTCTCCTTCAAGCCCTGAGCGACATCGGTTGCGTGAGATTGGTGCGTGCAAGGGGTTCGGGCCGGTCAAGCGGGGATAGGGGGGAGGCAGGTAGGGTCGGCCATGAAGCCGAAAAAAAAAGTTTTCACCTCTCAAGTGGTGAGTCCAAGTGGCTCCGAATGGTGTCAGAAGGGTTCAAAATGGCGTCAAATCTCATTTAGTGGTCCTTGAATAAGTCTCCAGTCTGTCCATCGGTGGTTCCTCCATTTTGGGAAATGATGATGGACGTGTTTGGCAAACACTAGCAATGCAGAATCATCCCGTATCCATTCTATATATTTTAGTCCTTACGCTGAGTGTATTGGGATCATCCAGATATGTGTAGAGTGGAATTGCAGGGAAAATTGAGCCTCCTCTAGGCCGATCACGCGGAAAATTACCTGATTTGTAGAACACGTGATAGGTAGGGTCATGTTTTTGAAAAATAACGGCCTAGGTGAATCCCCTTGGCTTAAGCTACAGTTAAGCGTATGTCGCTCCCAAGACTCCTGCCAAACAGAACTTCTTCAAACTGTTTGCAATCTTCCTAGGCCGTTTCTGCAATTAATTCCAACAGCACTCCACCGGTTGGCTGGGACTGACTGCTCAGCTATCCAGGGCCTAATTGGTCCCAGACACAATTTTTGAACTCAGGAAAGCCGGGTCTCGAAGCTGAGTACTTATTGATCCGGCGGTCACCGAAACAGTTGAATAGTTCCGGTCCTCCTTTCAGGATTGTAGTTATTTTCGTGCAGTGACACGGGCGTGTACCCTAGCATTTGGTATACCCCTTCCGAAATGACTCTCGGAATTCCGCCGCAAACGTTAAACTTGAATTCGTTACTACGGGGTAGTTGACAACCTAAGCCAGGGATACCCGTCGGAGAATGCCGAAAAAAGGAGCCACGACGAAAGCGAATTGCAGGGTTGTTGACCGCTTCAACGAGTCTAACCCGTATCGGCAATTTGTGATCGATCGGCCATGGATGGATATTATTAAAACCATCACCTTCGTTTTGCAAACTCTTTCTTCCTTTATTTCTAAGATGTCTTTCCATGCGGACATCGTTATTGGGTCCATTCATTCTCATCGAGTTTTCGAAACTCAGCCTTACTTCGTTCATCTAGGGCTTTGCTTGTGGGAACCTGGGCAAATTCAGTGGGCATGTATCTTGGCATATTTTGCGTTTTGAGAAACTAGGGATGCTAGGTCCTGTACACCGTCGAAGTTATTCAGGTATGTGGGTCCAAATTCACGGTGGAGAGATACCAAACTAGCTTCAGGCAGCTCGCTACTACCGCCACTTTAAACACGACAATTGGATGTTGAAGGTTCATCCTTTGGTCGTACCGTGTTAACTCTCTGATCTTCCGACCTGCCTCGAAGCTGTTAGTATCGTCTGCCATTGCGATTGATTCGGTGTCGATGATCGCAAATTATGCCTCTGTATATCTTGTGTGTATCTGCTTCTTTCACCACATGAATGGGCTAATATGTGCTATGTGCAGTACACAATCACTCACTGGGGTGTGTCGTTCCACTTTATCTACCACTATCGCTGACCCAGCTCACTTTTCTTAGGAGATTTGGCGTATATACAGAACCAGTATTGGGCAAGTCAGTTCGATGTTATTGGAAGACAAATAATTGAACGCATATCATCCGGCAGTTTGACCCGCTCTACCTCTTTGCGACTGGTGTAGTGGCCGCTCTGGTCCAAAGTTTCCTGGCTTCTAGGTACTGGCTCCTGTGCGCGTTCATATCGTTATGTCGAGGCCCAGCTCCTAACCTCGTTCTAGAACCAGAAACAAATTCATCACCCTCACTTTATTCGTCTTCATTACAGTCGCAGTAAGCTTCTATCACTTTTACCAAAGTCTGATCTCAATCGTCACTGACAGACTGGCGGCGCGTTCGCTTGTGGCGTCACGATCGCGACCTTCCCCGGATACACGAATCGGAGGAAGGCCATAATACCAGCCACGTGTGTCGTCATTTCTGCTAAGGTCTCGCTCGATTTTGACTAAGATACGAATGTAGAACCTGGCTCATCACTGAAGCCGTGACAGATATTTCAATTGCGTCGGCTCTCCTGTGGGAATTCTGGAAAGCCAAGTCCTCGTTCAAGGAGACCAGGAGGTGAGTTTGTGAGTCAGCATCGGCGACGGAATATAATTATCGTCGGTAGTCTGCTCAATAGACTAGTGGCAAAAACCATCCAGACTGGAACCGCTGGGGCGAGCATAGCGTTGGCTGTCTTGATCGCGTAAGTTCCAGAAATTACCGGTATTTGTTGAACTCATACAACTGTTTAGATTTCTGGCAAACAAAGAAAGCAACGGTGAGTTTCTCGGCCTTGTCTTTTCACCCTTGGCTCAAGTCTCCCAGTCCCCACCGGCATCGCCTACACCCTAGGCCGTGTCTATTGTATCACTATGGTTCGCACTCTAATAAAACAATCACTGTGTTGGTGGCATCTCACAAAACTTGAAGCTCTCAAATCTCAACAGCAGGAAAATCGAAAAATCGTGGTCAGGGGGGGGCGCGTCTTCGGGTGGGAACCTCGAGACTCGCGGTGAGCGCGGAAATCAGGGATGGAGCGAAGGCGGCGACGAGTATGGCGACATTCGTGAGTTTCCTGTTCGTACTCTGCTGATGCTGACGCTGACGCAATGCCTGCTCCAGATGCCCACCGGACCGCTGTGGTACACGAATTTTCAAGTTCTGAATACATCTGTCGCTGATCTTGCCTCATAAGGTTCACATTGACACTCCGAAGGAGTATTTGAAAAACCCGTTTAAATCCAACGTAAGATATTTCTCTCGTTCAACTTCTATCACGGCGATGCTGAGGCAGAAGTAGTTCCAACCTGGCCAGGACCTTCCGGATGACAGTCCTACCGTTGACATAGAGATGGCAGTCAACGATTCTGCTTCGTACTCGTCCAAAAAGAAACAGGACCTGTGATTTTCTCGGACTTTTGGTATGGATGTTATTTATTTTTTGTGGTGTTACTTATGAGTCTGGATTTCAAGAGAATGTCTCCCATCTAAACCTACGATTGCGCGTCTGGAAACATCCAGATGGTGAAATTTGTGAAAATTGAAACCGTCTATTTCTGATCGTACTGTATAATCTTATTTAATTTTATGATTTCTTAACCTCATCACGTCTTCCCGCTCCAATAAGATGGCATGCGTGATGGATTCGGCACGGAGAATAGCCGAAGTACTGAGGCTTGCCCAATTTTTTGGGGAAATTTTGGTTTGCCTGCCGGCAGGCAACATGGCAGCCCGCCGCCGGCCGGAGTGGGTTCAGAATGTAGAGTCAGATATTTTCGTTTTAGACATTTTGGAATCTGCCCTTGCGGTGCGTGCTTTGTCACAGGTGTTGCTATTTTCCAGTAAGATTGCACAATTGGTTGTGAGACCAGAGGTTACAAGCTGATGAGGATCACGAGCGGTTCTTGTGCCGCTTTGCCTGTTTTGTTTTGAAATGTTCACTTGGCGAGTCTCACTTGGCAGACTTCAGTTGAATTGATATTCAAGGTACCCAGCAAAACTGTCTTTTTTCCGTGCACTTGAGTAGAACCGAGCTGAGTTCATACTCGGGAATAAAAACAGCTCTCAGGAGACGGAAATTAAGGACCAGTAGCTCATTCGCAAATCGCTATCTTTCTTTGACCAGTGCTCGTGAGAGGAAATCTGAAGATGAGCAGATAAGGAGCAGAACATTTTGTTTGTATTTTGTAGAACAAAAAGAAAGCCTCCTAAGATTGCTGATGAAAAAGTTGACGCTACAGTCGCGACGAAATGCCGATTGGGTCTCAAAGCATCCTATTTTGGCAGACGCCCTGCCAAATTTCGAATCTTCCCTTTCTAACAATGCTAAACTCCAAGTGCGAAGGTCCTGAGTTTGAATCCCCATCTAAATTACTTTAGCTTTTCATATTCAAGGTTCCAGCCCGATATTTCCGGCATCATGATGTGGATGTGGTTTCCGAGAGTAAGCGATGTCAAAATCGCCAGCTCTTTCTCACCACCATCTCGCTGTCTGCGCCCCAATTTATTGTCCATGCTTTGTGTATCTTGGTGTGTGATGTTCATACCTCGCTCAGCCCTTTTCTCAACAAGATTGCTCGGAGTCCTACTCATGCTAACAATTTCTCGTGCTGACTATCAACGGTGGATCTCGCGGCTCGTTCGCTATGTGCTCGAGTGCTCCTATGAATAGAATCTGGCTGCATTAGTAAATATCTGCTTGGGGCTAGATTGGACTTTGAGTGTTCGGGAATGGCCCATCACATTCGATGCACCCTTCTTTCTGGTGCATGGCACATATTTCAAACTAAAACATGAATGGATACCTCCCATAGCCCCTTAAATGTCACCGCTGCCGCCACTCATTCGGTGTGATGCGAGTCTCGTAGGCTTCAGGTTGCTGAAGAGGGACTCGCGAGTGTGCAGTCCGTGGACACAGCGCTCGTGAGGTTTGAGGTCAGGGGCCGCCGACTCAGGCACCCGCCACCGTTGTAACCCATTGACCCTAGGGGTGTGTTACCCACACCTGGGACCTCCTGCAGCACCGGTGTCGTGGAGCAGTTGTATGCGTGCTCAGGCAGGCAGAGTGGCTGTGGGGTGGTCCCCAGTGTGTTCTTCACTCTTTGCACATTGTGGTGTAAAGATGAAGATTATGATGATATTACGTTAGTGATGCGTACGTAATCATGGTGACAACTATATGTACAAGTCCATCTACGGGAAACTACGTATGTTCATCGTGTCCATGCAATACCACCATCACAGAGCCCCCCACACAACAGTGTACATATTTTCAGCGCAGCAAAAAGTAAAAACTAGTCGCCATTGATAAGCCGTGAAACGGACCACGGGTGAAATAGCAAGGAATTCGCCGATTTCCACCTTAATCATGTAGCGTGCTGCTCCAAAGGATTAGCATAATTCCTATATGGCTAATCAGGGCTTGATCCTGCATGAGGACCTTAATCAAGTCCGCCTGGGATGCATCAACTGGAAAGTTCATACTGGTTGACATCCATGATTAAGGGTTTAATTGCTAAGATTAAGCATCACTGCTTAATCAAGGCATCGCGGGGCCCACAAACAACATGGGCAATATTAATCATCCTCTCTGATGATCTGGGGCATCACTGTGGGGTCTTGATTAGGTGTTCAAGTGCTTTGTTGTGCTTGATTTACAAACAGAGCCTTGCGCGATGGGTCAGGTGACTCGGGGTTAGCGGTAGCCGGTTATTCCGACTGCGGCTGGACTTCGCTTATCAACTATCCAATCATTGTTGCCATCCTGATTTGGTTACTTGAACCAGGCCAGGACAGTAGCTCGCATATCTCCACAACCACTTGGCGGTTTGGGCTGATTAAGGTATTGGCTTAAAGCCAGCACCTTCCTCTACCTAATACTGAAGGTCCTGAACGGAGGACACGAGGATAGAAGATGGGACTGTCAACACGATCGAACAAGAAACAGTCACACCAGACACACTCAAGCACAAAGGGGTCGATACACGAGGATCCTATATATTTACCTACACGTGATTAACTACGGACACCTTACTCATATACCAGCGAGTAGAATAATCATCGTATTGTAAGCATAATTGTGCAGTATATAAGGAGGAGGTTTTGGCATGGATAGGCACTGAACTTTCTGTCCCTAAGAGCAGTAGCCTTTACTGGGTATTGCTTGATAAACGACGGAGATTCGGGACTTGTCACCAAGGACTGACTTCGTTAAGAAGTTTTGTTCCGTTTGCACAAGTAACTCAATATCAATTGTTGGCTCGGGATTTTGGGATTGGAAACGGGTAAGAAGCTAGAGAGAGCTTGTTAGGAACTGAGAACACGGCACCGCACTACAGTAGTCTCGGAAGGCTTATTATTTGGGATTTGAGAACACGGCACCTTGATTAGGATTTGGGATTGTTGGCTCAAGCTTGTAAAGCTTTTAAACTCGATTTGTTGGCTTAGGCGCTCTTTTGGCATTGCTCAAAGAGGTCTAATACTCTAAATCAACCTTGCACTTCGGACTCGACCCTTAAACAGGCGTGTTCCTCGCAACCTCTGCTGGATTATCTGTGCTCCTTGAACCTTCTTAAAGCGTTCAAAAGACCCGTACTTGGCGGCACAGTCTAAACCATTCAAGGGGAAAGTAGTTAGGATTTAGTTCGTAGTTGTGTTTTTGCCTTAATCAAGCAAACTCGCATTCTGTTCATTGGATCTTGATTAAACTAGTACTACTGTTGTAGACACCGAGCAAGCATTTCACCGTCCTGCTTGTAACGGTCCTCCCAGAAGGAATCATCGCTTTCTCCCTCCTTCAAGTCCTCAATGCGCACATTCGAACCGCTCGCCACTGCTTGAGTGCCCCCCGATCCTGCGACCCTTGTGTCCTCCTCCTTGGCACGCTCCGCTTCCAGCGCCACCCACCTCACCCTCAACCTGTGCTTGCTCTGCTCGTCTTTCCCCGAGTGCAAGTCCCTGGTCTTCTTTTTCTTGGGCGGTGGGTGGGTTATCCTCCAATGGCGGGCCTGCTTCTGTCTTTTCTCAGACCCGCTTGCTGCCCGCACTGGGTACTGGGTCCATTCAATCACACAGCAAAGGATTCCCTATGCAGTTGGCAAGAGGCGGGTTTGTCAGCCGTTGGGCGAGAGGCACTGGTGGCTCTGTCAAGTGATCCGCTGGCGCAGGGTTAGGAACTGGGTGTGTGCCTGGTGGGTCGGTAAGTCGCTGGGTTAAGGGGCGCCTCATAGCTCGAGGTGCGGAGGGTGGCGACCAAGGAAGTTTCAGTCCACCGGGTGGCTGAGCGTCTGATGCAGGAGGCGGCGAGGGAGATGAGGGCCTAGTCAGATGCAGCATTTAGGGGCTGGGAATCAAGACTTCGTGCGGTGGGGACGGGGATGGTGACACTCTGAGCAGCAGATGTCCTGGGACCGCCATTGTGGCTAGGAAGGTTCCCAAGACATCCGGGTCCACCAATAAGTCGGCAAGAGTGTCTTCCAGACTTGTGGCGGGAACTTTGTGCGTGGGGCTTGGATTGGGCGCCTGGGCTTCAATGGCAGTAGCACCTTCTGGCGCGGTGGCTATTCGGAGGTTGGGCATGCTTATTTCCCCCAACCCTTCCCTGCTTCCCGTCGAGCTCAACCACATGTCCATGGTATAGGCCATCTCTTTGTCAAAGTTGTTGTTCAGCCTGTAGCTCAGCTGAAGTTCAGGCCCCAGTGATCGTAGCCCTCCCAGTGCACGTTGCCCCGAAGCAGTGTCTGCCATCCTCAGCCATATCTGAGCCCTGGTGCAGACGATAGCTAGAGGTCGTACTCCGTTACGATGCAGCACATCTCGGGCCAGAGCTTTGAAGCCTATGGCCCCAAGAGCATCGTCTACACCATCTACGACAACCACGTTGGTAGCAACTGGGACTGAGGCTACCTCATCCAAGTCCATGCTGTCGTCCGAGCTGGTGTTGCTGGCCTCACTTTCCTGCCTCCGCTTTCCTTTGCCTTTCTCACCGCTCCCTTCCTCTGGGGATGGACCACACCCGGGCGCCCAAGGCAGCCTCTCAGGTGAAGGGGTTGTTGCTTTTTGACCCTGATTGCCTCTTGCCAGGCTCCGAGTGTGATACATCCATCGCGACGTGCGGTGCGGCTTCGCGACTTCTCCCTTGAGAACGATGAATGGGAGGCGCGGCACCGGCGCATCAAAGACCTCGTCATCCAGGACCCCTTCCTCTGCACAGTAGCGGCCAAAGTGCAGGTGTCGACCAAGTTCTCGGTTGTACCAGGTCGACAAATCGGATACCTTCGCTGTTTGCCCTCGGTATATCCATGCTGCCTCACCGTTGTACTCGGCCAGTTCGTATTACCCCGTTGATAGGGCGTGTACCAAAACATGCATGAAAACACCCGTTTTTATTTCATTTTGAACCTATTAGCGGGCAGAAGTGAGGCATTAGATTATGAGCGTACACCCGCCCTGGGGTGGTAGGCTACACTATTGATGGCCAAAAGTCAGTGTAACAAACCAACTATGAAGGATTGAGTAGACTTGACAAGGCAGTCCAAAAGGCTGTTATGTCCTGACTATGATATTCTACACTGAGCTATAGAGGGTGGCGGTAAGCCATTATCTTATGCGCTGGAGGTGAAACATCAGGGAACTACTCAGAATTATTGACTCGCCATCTCAACGGCCTCTGAATAGTCTGATGACTATTAAAACAAGATATATGAAGTCAGGATTGGTACAACCACATTAGGGCCGGCAGGGCTATAGCGCCGCGCCATTTTGTGTATAAGACCAACTGATTAGATTAGGATGAAGACTTGTTACCAAGTTAATCATCACTGTGGTTACTCGGGCAGATCTGACCGTTAGAAAGATGCGGGTCTCGCATCAAGGATTTACTGATATGATTGATGAGGATCGACACGATAGAATAGCGCCGCGCTATGCTTTTCCAGTCACTATACTGGTCTGCCAGTATAGCGCCGCGCTATGCTTTTCAATCCGCTTGATATTTACTATGCATTCCACTGAACCTGTGGAGTGTGGACTGATAGAGAAATTGAATAGAACTTGACTAAGACTGACTTGACTAGTCAGCAATGACAGACTTGCTCAGTCAGAAAGATGGAAACCAAGACAACTAAGCACGTCTTATGGCGTGCTAGAGAAATACATGCGGACTAGCCCCGGTAGCAGGTCATAATACCCATGGTTGAGAATGTCTTCTACGCCATTGGCCATTCACTACTTGGGCTCCCACCCTTTATTGTTCCTATTCATTCCGTCTATCTCCTTTACCTCTCTCTGAAATGTATAAAAGCCAGTTGTGTACTCTGTATTAGCCAGTAAACTATCCCCCAGATATACGGGCAATATAGTAGACTCTAGATTTGTGACAAGACATCAGATATATTTGCAGACGCACAGAAAAGATTAAGAGATACAGGATGTCGAAAAGACTACCAATCGCATTGATATAAGAGCCCCGTTCAACCTGCACCAACTTGTCTCCTGTAGCAGCGCTTTAGGCCTCCAGGACTAAGACTTGTTGTGTAAATCGACGCTCTCTTGTCTCCTGTAGCAGCGCTTTAGGCCTCCAGGACTAAAGACTAGTTTGTGCTAGTAGAAGTGAAACCGCCGCCTTCAGTGTAACTGTCCACGCCTTAGCCCAGCGTCCACCTTCTGTGTAACCGCCCCGTTTCGTTGAAACCGCCGCCATTCGTGCAGTGTTGGTTGATATTGAAGTAGTGTCTGTCTGTTGATAGTCTGCCCTACCTTCTGCTGCTTGGCTAGCTGCCAGTAGTGCTAGGTTCTGCCGCTCACAAAGAAACTGAAAGCTCTGAACAGTCTAAAGTTTACTTGAGTCTTGATATCCTGTTGGTGTGAAGTCCCTGCTACCCTAGCATAACCGTGCTTAAACCGCATAGTTGCTATTGAAGCAAAGCCTTATCCCAACCTTGCACACCCTTTTGACGGGTGATACGTACCCTACCTCCCCGAACACACACACACGAGTATTAGGATTAGGATTAGTGATTTGTTTTGGTTTTGGTTGGTTTGAGTAGAGTGACTAGTTCGCTTTTCTCACTAGTCAATCCATTAGATTTCACGGCCGCACCCTAGTGCACCGTTTCACGTTGCTTTCCTCGATAGGGTTACTGGTGGCGGCACGACCCACTCCACCCGCTCCGGGTCTACTCGTTTCTGTTGAAGCTCCAGCGCTAGGTACTTGTTGCTCTTCTGCTCTTCGCTTCAGGAGCGGGTGGTACATCGGGCCAGCGAGGTCCAGCCATAGGCGTCGAAGTGGTTGGTGGGGGGAGACCTACATGATGTCGATGACAAATTGTCCTTGTTGTTGCAGCTGCCGGTAATGGGTCGTTTGCAACGGCGACAGACGGCGCTGGGACCTCAAGCATCGCACAGTACATGGATGAGGACCGCCCTTGGTTGGAGCTTCTGGAGGGGCAGGGTACTGGTGCTCGACTGTCCGTCCCCAAGAACTGAGATTCCCGCTATCTGGGCTCCCTGCGAGCTGCAACTTCATATGCGTTGAGAAGCACAGCACTTCCCACAGCAGTGCCCTCTAGGAAGTCGGGATATGCGGGGGGATGTGGCGAGACGGCTGTGGGCATGTAGTTCAACACGAGGAATTCATGGATGATGAAGCAAGGCACTCTCGCCAGCAAGTAGGAGAGGTATACATCCTCTGTGGCGCTGTTGATCCAAACTCCGATGTACCGTTCATTGGCGGCCACCACTCCTCGTGCCACCTCCCTAAGTGCGCTGTTTCCCAGAAGCTGCTTGGAGATTTCCTCCTCAAGAAAGCTATCCAGGCTTCCTTCTCCCGCAACCCCCTCTGGAAGGCTACCCTGTAGTCCACAGCATCACTCCATACATCCATTTTTCCTAAGGCAAGAAGACAGGCCTCCAAGGCATAATTGGGGCAGTGGTTCCAAGCTGGGGGTTCGAGTAGCGTGCAGCTGCTCCATTTCTTGATTGAAGCAGCGCAGCAGTCTCCAATCCTTCCAGAAAGGCGGCTGGCAGCCATCCGCGAGTGGGGTCCCCAGAAAGACAAATCCATACTTCCGTCAAAGGACGGTAGACGTCATAAGCCATGTCGTCGTGGGTGACGAGTTGGGGACGACGTATGAAAGCCCAATGGGCAAGTTCGTGGTAGAAGTACTGTGGAACATATAGGCAATCAAATTTGCCCATATGCCCATCAAAGTGCCTTTGCATTGGGTCCTCGTGGAGGAGGGGGGTCCCATACTCGAGGCACTCACCTGGGAAGAATGGCAGCTGCTGCAAGTTTGGTGACCACAATTTGAAGAGTTTCTTACCCCGGTGCATGTATCGCCCCGACAGAGCAGACATCGCCCATAGATTGAAGGAGAGCGAACTGTACACAAGAGGCTCGTCTAGATAACCAGCAGCACTGGGGAGCCTTGCGGTTCCACAGTGCGCTTGGTTAGTTCGACGGGAGCTGCTGCGGGATGACATCATGTGGGCACTCGTGGACTTAAAAAGAGAAAGAGAAAATGTCAAAACAGCCTGACTCAGCAAGTGATGTTCCCAGGCCCCGCGACTGATGGCGGTTAGTCAGGCTGTCCAGGCTGGATAGTGAGGTCCTGTATTTGACTATTATGCAATCGTGAATTATTGGATAAGCAAAGCACCAGCAATGTCCACCCTCCACTGCAATGAGAAGTGTACAATGGTAATCATAAGAATAGCGAGATTTAGACATCAGGGTTGCAGTGGAGAGCACCTCAGCGTACACCACTAAAATTACGTAAAGGGCCTTTAAGGGGGGTTATTCTGTAGTAAAATAACCCCCTTAAAGGCCCTCATCTGCCAGGCAGACATATCATAATTATGATGTCATGTCTGCTTTGGGAAAGATGCAGCTGGCAGGTGCACCTGCCCTGCCTTAATCAGCTCCATACCCATTGCTCACCATTTCCTATCAGTATCCTGACTAATGTTTGCAGTCGTTTTAGGTTCATTTTGAGTCAAAATTCAGCGCAGGGAAGGCTGCACAAATACATATAAACAATGGGCAGACCAGTCTGCCCTGCTGACAATTACCACAGTACCTGCTGCTCTACTATGCACCACTGTTTTCCCTCTTGTGCTAGTATGTGTTCTCCAGTCTGATCTTTTCATCATTCAATTTGGTTCGAAATTCGAAGGCTGGAACAATGGGCAGACTAGTCTGTCCTGCCGAAATTAGCACGGTACCTGCTGCTCTACCAAGCACCACTGTTTTCCCTCTTGTGGCAGTATTTTTTTTGCATCCAGTCTGATCTGATCCTCTCTGGGCTCAATTTGGCTCGATATTCGGAGCCTGGAACAATGGGCATACTGGTCTGCTCTGCCATCAATTGGCACAGTAACCGCTGTGCTACCATGCATTGCCATTCCCCTCTTGTGCCAGTATATATTTGCATCCAGTCTGATCACTTCATCCTCTCTGGGTTTGATTTGGCTCAAATCTGGATGGAGCCTGGAACAATGGGCAGACTAGTCTGCCCATTGATAGTAGGCTTGATTCTTGGTTGAATTTTAATCGGTCTCCATGGCTTTCTAGCTATTGGCATCTTGCTTCCTTCTAGATGCAAGAGGGTTCAGAACCATATTCCACCCCAGAGATGTGTTGAAACCCTTAGAAATGAGTCCAATAAAATAAATAAAAATTGATGGAGGTTTATACGGCTCCTGATTGGTTGCGCAGGTGAGGTAAAGTCCTGCCATCACTTACATAAAGGGTTGGCGGATGCATCCGCCACTGGTGCAGACATCCACTGCTTATATCAAAGGTGCGCAGATGCATCTGCCACTGGCACGTAGCTTGCTTTAGATGTCTTTGAGATTAACAAACAGGTTTTCAGATTCCAAATTAACTGAATATGGTGTACATGATAACATTTAACTGTTCCCAAAACATTCAGAAATTCTATCAATGCTATAATTCCTGAATTTGATCATATTGCATCTAGAAGGAAGCAAGATGCCAGTAGCTAGAAAGCCACAGAGACCGATTAAAATTCAATCAAGAATCAAGCCTACTATCAATGGGCAGACTAGTCTGCCCATTGTTCCAGGCACCATCCAGATTTGAGCCAAATCAAACCCAGAGAGGATGAAGTGATCAGACTGGATGCAAATATATACTGGCACAAGAGGGGAATGGCAATGCATGGTAGCACAGCGGTTACTGTGCCAATTGATGGCAGAACAGACCAGTATGCCCATTGTTCCAGGCTCCGAATATTGAGTTAAATTGAACCCAGAGAGGATCAGATCAGACTGGATGCAAAAAAAATACTGCCACAAGAGGGAAAACAGTGGTGCTTGGTAGAGCAGCAGGTACCGTGCTAATTTCGGCAGGACAGACTAGTCTGCCCATTGTTCCAGCCTCCGAATTTCGAACCAAATTGAATGATGAAGAGATCAGACTGGAGATCACATACTAGCACAAGAGGGAAAACAGTGGTGCATAGTAGAGCAGCGGGTACCGTGGTAATTGTCAGCAGGGCAGACTAGTCTGCCCATTGTTCCATGCTCCGAATTTGGAGCCAAATTGAATGATGAAGAGATCAAACTGGAGAACACATTAGCACAAGCGGGGAAACAGTGTTGCATAGTAGAGCAGCAGGTACCGTGCTAATTGACGGTGGGCAGACTAGTCTGCCCATTGTTCATACGTGTTTGTGCAGTCTTCTATGTGCTGCATTTTGACTCAAAATGACCCTAAAAAGACTGCAAAAAATTAGCCAGGATGCTGATAAGAAGTGGTGAGCAACGGGTATGGTGCTGATTAAGGCAGGCGGGTGCACCCGCTAGCTGTATGTTTCCCAAAGCGGACATGTCATCATAATTACGACATGTCCGCCTGGCGAATCAGTTGCGAATGAGGGCCTTTAAGGGGGGGTTATTTTCAAGGCCTTTTACGTAATTTTGGCGGTGTACCCTGAGGTGGAACCCACTCCGGCCGGCCATGTTACCGGCAGGCAAACCAAAATTTCCCCAAATAATTGGGCAAGCCTCAGTACTTCGGCTATTCTCCGTGCCGAATCCATCACGCATGCCATCTTATTGGAGCGGGAAGACGTGATGAGGTTAAGAAATCATAAAATTAAATAAGATTATACAGTACGATCAGAAATAGACGGTTTCAATTTTCACAAATTTCACCATCTGGATGTTTCCAGACGCGCAATCGTAGGTTTAGATGGGAGACATTCTCTTGAAATCCAGACTCATAAGTAACACCACAAAAAATAAATAACATCCATACCAAAAGTCCGAGAAAATCACAGGTCCTGTTTCTTTTTGGACGAGTACGAAGCAGAATCGTTGACTGCCATCTCTATGTCAACGGTAGGACTGTCATCCGGAAGGTCCTGGCCAGGTTGGAACTACTTCTGCCTCAGCATCGCCGTGATAGAAGTTGAACGAGAGAAATATCTTACGTTGGATTTAAACGGGTTTTTCAAATACTCCTTCGGAGTGTCAATGTGAACCTTATGAGGCAAGATCAGCGACAGATGTATTCAGAACTTGAAAATTCGTGTACCACAACGGTCCGGTGGGCATCTGGAGCAGGCATTGCGTCAGCGTCAGCATCAGCAGAGTACGAACAGGAAACTCACGAATGTCGCCATACTCGTCGCCGCCTTCGCTCCATCCCTGATTTCCGCGCTCACCGCGAGTCTCGAGGTTCCCACCCGAAGACGCGCCCCCCCCTGACCACGATTTTTCGATTTTCCTGCTGTTGAGATTTGAGAGCTTCAAGTTTTGTGAGATGCCACCAACACAGTGATTGTTTTATTAGAGTGCGAACCATAGTGATACAATAGACACGGCCTAGGGTGTAGGCGATGCCGGTGGGGACTGGGAGACTTGAGCCAAGGGTGAAAAGACAAGGCCGAGAAACTCACCGTTGCTTTCTTTGTTTGCCAGAAATCTAAACAGTTGTATGAGTTCAACAAATACCGGTAATTTCTGGAACTTACGCGATCAAGACAGCCAACGCTATGCTCGCCCCAGCGGTTCCAGTCTGGATGGTTTTTGCCACTAGTCTATTGAGCAGACTACCGACGATAATTATATTCCGTCGCTGATGCTGGCTCGCATACTCACCTCCTGGTCTCCTTGAACGAGGACTTGGCTTTCCTGATTTCCCACAGGAGAGTCGACGCAATTGAAATATCTGTCACGGCTTCAGTGATGAGCCAGGTTCTACATTTGTATATTAGTCAAATCGAGCGAGACCTTGGCAGAAATGACGACACACGTGGCAGGTATTATGGCCTTCCTCCGATTCGTGTATTCGGGGAAAATCGCGATCGTGACGCCACAAGCGAACGCGCCGCCAGTCTGTCAGTGACGATTGAGATCAGACTTTGGTAAAAGTGATAGAAGCTTACTGCGACTGTAATGAAGACGAATAAAGTGAGGGTGATGAATTTGTTTCTGGTTCTAGAACGAGGTGAGGAGCTGGGCCTCGACATAACGATATGAACGCGCACAGGAGCCAGTACCTAGCAGCCAGGAAAATTTGGGCCAGAGCGGCCACTACACCAGTCGCAAAGAGGTAGAGCGGGTCAAACTGTTGGATGATATGCGTTCGATTATGTTTCTTCCAATAAGACCGAAATGACTTGCCCAATACTGGTTCTGTATATACGCCAAATCTCCTAAGAAAGGCGAGCTGGGTCAGCGATAGTGGTAGATAAAGTGGAACGACACACCCCAGTGAGTGATTGTGTACTGCACATAGCACATATTAGCCCATTCATGTGGTGAAAGAAGCAGATACACACAAGATATACAGAGGCATAATTTGCGATCATCGACACCGAATCAATCGCAATGGCAGACGATACTAACAGCTTCAAGGCAGGTCGGAAGATCAGAGAGTTAACACGGTACGACCAAAGGATGAACCTTCAACATCCAATTGTCGTGTTTAAAGTGGCGGTAGTAGTGAGCTGCCTGAAGCTAGTTTGGTATCTCTCCACCGTGAATTTGGACCCACATACCTGAATAACTTCGACGGTGTACAGGATCTAGCATCCCTAGTTTCTCAAAACGCAAAATATGCCAAGATACATGCCCACCGAATTTGCCCAGGTTCCCACAAGCAAAGCCCTAGATGAACGAAGTAAGGCTGAGTTTCGAAAACTCGATGAGAATGAATGGACCCAATAACGATGTCCGCATGGAAAGACATCTTAGAAATAAAGGAAGAAACAGCTTGCAAAACGAAGGTGATGGTTTTAATAATATCCATCCATGGCCGATCGATCACAAATTGCCCGATACGGGTTAGACTCGTTGAAGCGGTCAAGTCAGCCCTGCAATTCGCTTTCGTCGTGGCTCCTTTTTTCGGCATTCTCCGACGGGTATCCCTGGCTTAGGTTGTTAACTACCCGGTCTCTGGCAGTAACGAATTCAAGTTTGACGTTTGCGGCAGAATTCCAAGAGTCATTCCGGAAGGGGTATACCAAATGCTAGGGTACATGCCCGTGTCACTGCACGAAAATAACTACAACCCTGAAAGGAGGAATGGGACTATTCAACTGCTCCGGTGACCGCCGGATTAATAAGTACTCAGCTTCGAGACCCGGCTTTCCTGAGTTCGAAAATTGTGTCTGGGACCAATTAGACCCTGGATAGCCGAGCAGTCAGTTCCAGCCAACCAGTGGAGTTGGAGTTAGTTGCAGAAAATGACCCAGGAAGATTGCAAAGAGTTTGAAGAAGTTCTGTTTGGCAGGAGTCTTGGGAGCAACATACGCTTAACTGTAGCTCTGAACGGGATTTCAACAACACCAAATTGTCGTCAAGGCGGCGTCCCTGTTGCGGCAGCGGTGCAGCCTAGAGAGATTGCACTACATCACCGCGCCGTACGTGCTATCGCCGTTGGCAAAATTGCGGAGATTCACTGGCGGAAAATGAGTATTGATGCGCCTCCCACTTGCTGAGCAGCTCCTAACGATTAAATTCAAAAATAGGAGATAATGTATACGTTTACGCTAAATCCCAGGCTTGGGTCGCCGTACGCGTAGCGACACCACATTTTATCAGACTAGGATTGAATCAGAATATATCCCTCGAAAGTATTTTGTGCGCAATTGAAAGGATGCGATTAAGAGATGGTTTACCATGCCCACCGTGCAGCCCATGCTCAAGCGGCCAATGCCACTCTTTCACTGGTAACCGGGGACGTTTACGGAACCTATCCTGGCTGCCACCCCGCACCCTTTCCGATGCTCCATTGACTCGGAAATTTCCTGGGACCGGTGTGTGCGGTGAGCAGCGGTTGGATAAGGAAGGCAACAATCCTTTTACGACCTTTGGAACGCGAGTGCCGGTAATCTTGTCTGGTAGATTTCCGGTGTCATGACCAGGCTACAATCCCGCTACTTGTCGTGTTCTCATGGACCCGCCGCCTCAGGTTGGACTCAAAGAGTCACGCTTGCTACCGTTGACCCAGTGCGTGTTTATGGATATTCCACCATGAATCTTCTGATACCCCAGACAGTGGAAGCTGCCTTGGTGGAGGGTCTTCCATCAACGCGATGATGGGCTCCAGACCGGACCGATATTTGCAGGCATGAAAGCCTTGGAAGCTCTAGGGAATCCAGGCTGGGGATGGAACGACTTCCTACCGTGAGCTATCTCCACCAATCCTGAAGCTTTCCCTGATGCGAAGATTAGATTCATGCAGAAATCCGAGACCATCCATCCTCCCGACGCTGAACAACGCGCGGATGGGGCAGATTACTTCGCTGCTGTCCATGGATTCGAAGGGCCAGTTGGTGTGTCCTTCACAACACCGTTCGTTGCTCCTGCATTGCAGGCTGCTGGTGTGAACACCAGCGAAATAATCTACAACGGTGGCGGGCGCCTGAGTCAGCGGCCCCCAGCCTCAAACCTCGCGAGTGCTGCGTCTACAGACTGCGCACTCGCGAGTCCCTCTTCAGCAACCTGAAGCCTACGAGACCTGCATCACAATGCGTGTCTGTCCGAAGCCATTTGAAACTCCGCCATCTGCCGTCTGTCGACTGAGCGCCAATCTTTGGTCTTACCTTTTCTAGCCATCTCTCTCTCAACTCTCGAGCAAAAGGGGATGGGAGGCCGCAAAGCGGCTGACCAGCCCCTTGTATTGCATGAGAAATTTAATTTTTGCTTAGAGATTGAATCTGATTAGACTGGAAATGAAAAAGTGCGTACAGGCAGAAGTGAACTGGAGATAAGTACTAAGATAATGAATCTCATAACAAGAGAGACGGGTGGTTACCACTAGAACAGCAAGACCATAAATGTCAGCAGCTGTATCACCACATTAATGTGGGTAATGCCAGGGAAAAAAATGAAATAAAGACTCACAAAATGTAAGGGTGATTTAATCTTCCGGAAAAAAATCAATCTAGCAGTGGTTGACTTTCCATAAGACTCGATAAATGCTGGGGAATGTTTACGATCTTTGCCGAGACAGCTGTCGGGACCCCATCGGTTCGGAGGCACGAAAGGAGACAAGCTTTTCTTGAATTCTAGGATATTCTGGAGGGGGGTAAGGACCCCCTACAGAATTAGGGACTTCACGGTAGGGAATATTTTGGTGTTTGTGGATAACTTTATTCATTTGATCGGATAAATAAAATCAAGTTTTGTGGAATAAATCTATGATCGCCCATTTAGTTTCCATGATATATTTTCATCAATTAATTAAAAGCAAAGATACGAAGCACATACGGAACTTTGATGATCCCCTTTGCCTTGGAAGCTTGATGTCCTCGTGTCTTTGCCTGTGGCTTGACTTTGACAGATTTCGGCTCCTTGGCCGGTTTCAGTTCCTTCGACTCCTTGGTGTCGGTGTTGGTGGATGTGTTGATTGTTGTCAGAGCCTTAGGTTTTGTTCTTGGATCCCTTGGGCCTCCCCCGAGGACATTTTTCGGACTGGGAGGCAGCAGCTTTCTTCATGTCTGCCAAATCAGCCTCGAGCTTGTTGATTGATTTGTTGTCAGGAGCTTTCTTCTTCCCCATGAGTGTCAATGATCAAGGCAGTGATGGGCAGTTTACTCAGCCAACTTGAAGCACATATATTGCACAAAAAATATGTTTATTCCACAAGCAAGATTTAATTGTGCTTGTGGAATATCCTTATTTTGTAGAAATAATCATCCCATCAGTTGAATATTTATATTCACAAACACGAAATGTATCCTAGCATAAAGTCCCCTATTGATTACATGGAATAAACTAGTTTGGCAGCGAAACACAACACTCCACCCTCATTTCGAGCCCCCAAATGACCTATTTTGCGTGAGAAAATGGAGTGGTCTCCCATTGCCTGCTGGAGCTCATCCCGGCCCGTCTTCAAGGAGGAGAACTAACTTTATTTAAATACTCATGTTTATGGAAAGTCAGGCTGTCTGCAGATGACTTGAATATCCTATAGATAGATAGCATCACTGGCACCCTCAAATATGCCTCAGGAATATTCTAAGCTTATGGAAAGTCAACCAGTGGTGAATCTGAGTAGGAATTAAATCCAGGACACTTGAATAAATAACACTCAGGAAAGGCAAGTGTGATTTATTTAATCTTCGAAAAATTCAATCTGAAGTCCCTGAATTTTGCATTTTTGAGCTTCTTTCAGCCTTTCACAACAATGAAACGGACTTAGATATGGATACTTCCAGAGTGCTTGATATAACTGTAAATATGAACTGGTATGGCATAGCTTGCTTGGTGCAGTGGTTATGTCCTACAATAGTCCTTTGTGCTTCCTCCCATGATTCCTTCTTTTGCCACTTATACCAAGAAAATTAATCTTGTTCATGAAATCAATCTTATTGTAAAATTAAATCTTATAAGGCACAGCTGCTATCATACTAGGCACTATCAATTGTGTAATTTAATCTCCCAGTCACCATTGTAGCACAATGTGTGAAAATTTAATTTCTTACAAGAGTGCGCTGGGGCGCTCTATGCCCCTGCACTTCGATTGAGATCTCGAGACATATGTCATAAGAACGACATGAATAAAGGGGTAATGTCGGATCAAAATAGAGGTCAGATGAATAGCGGAGTTTTAAAGCTTCAGATGGACAGCGTAATTTTATAAAGAGGGAGATGCACCACAAAAATGTGAGGAAATTTAATTTGGATGATGCACAATTTTGTGGCAAAATTTAGTCACAGTTGCTGCAACTGTTGTCCTACTGCGCCATCAGGTTGGCCACACCGACCAGAACCTGTCAAAAAATCTCACTAAAAGTGTCACAACATGGATGAATGGATGAGACGCACTGACACCGCTCAAGCAGAGCATCAGAGGTCTCCATGGGCTCGACGAGGGGCAGCCCTGCAGCCATCGAGCTGAAGAGCATCTCCGTGTGCCTCGCCTCCCACTTTTTCCATAGCGGTGTGATTGTCGTGGGGTTGATCTTCACATTCAGATTAAGGGAGATGCCAAACAACATGAAGCTCTACGCAAATGCATTGATGAAACTCATGTTTTAGAACAACAGTGTCACAATGCTGGGGAAGTAACACAGGACATTATATGAGTGCAGTCCTGGGAGAATCGCAAACTCAGCCTGCATATGCGTGTAAATCAGGTCCGATGAAATCATGCAGCTTGGGATCTCCCACCTTGAACGCATGGCCATGGAATGCACGAAGCAGGTAATAGGTGGGGCAGATGAGAGTCGCTGGACAGCAAGCCAATACATATAACTCTGTTCTCGGGGGCCCCTTGTTCCGAAACACCACAACGGTCGGATTTCCCATGCCACTGGGAAGGGTGTGCACCCTAACCAGACAACGATGGCGATGCCTGCTGGTCGCCTGAGTCCAGCTAGGGTGCACAGACAATGTTCTCCCCCGTGGCGTTAGTACAATGTCGAGCACCACACCACCTGGAGCAACTCCTCTCTTGTGTGTCTATATCATGTACATAAACATGCTGTTAATGCCTTACCATCTCATTTTGGACATTGGTGTCTGAGCGTGCCTAAAAGATGATACCGCGATTCTCGCCAGACCGACCCCAAAGCTCCCCTGCTCCATTCACCACCCCCAATCCCCCGAGGATGGTCTTTGTGTCCTCCTGCGCCACTCAACCCGGCAACTTTTTGGATGCCGTGCGCCTCGAAGCTATCATGGGCTCACACAACATGTCAAGATAGACAAGTTTTTCCCACCACGCTCCTCTCTTCGCTCCACCTCCCGCCCTATCATCTCCAGCGCTACCCACCGGGGACGCCCCCCGCCGCCTTCCACACAAAGACACAGTCCCCTGGTGCAGGTCACCAGACGAACTGTCTTTGTCTGCGTAGCACCTACAAGAACCACTGCGCTGCAAAATCTAGACCTCTCCAACACAAAGCCCTATGCATCTGCCCAAACCAAATCAGTGTGGAATCACCAGCCTTGCGGCCTGCACTCCCTCGTGGCACCGACTCCCCGGCCTCCCTGGCTGGCTTGGCCCCACCCGCCACCATAACCGCGCTCGAGGATGCGAGTCGTGCCGCTGCCTCCAAGGCCCAGGACCAGATGTGCCCCAACACTGGCGCTGGTCTTCAAAGAAGCAGGAACTCATAACACTTTTCACCACCGAAGCCGAGTATGTTTCCACCAAACTGAACACTATGTTGCAAATACAACATGTGTCTGTATTTCATCTTAAAATTCATCCTATCTCTCTGACTCATTTCATCTCCACTTCCTCATGGACCTCATAGCTAAGTACCAATTGTTCTCTCACTCATAGATAAGCTGTTTGAATAAATACCTGGCTACCTCTTGAATAAATTCCAGCATCTGTTCTTTGCTTGTGGACCACCCAAGGGGATTCCACTAAAAAGATTAATAAAATCCACTTGTACATGGTCACTTGTTTGGCTTTTGATGGGAGCTAATCGGCAAAGCCGGCGGCATCAAATCCATCAATTTAAGTTGTGCTGGTCCAGACGTGTTTGTTGCGTCAAGCTGTGTCCAGATGGCTTTGAGGCTATAATTACTGGGTCAGAAGGTGAAGTTTCCTTCCTGGCTGAGCACCCCGGTATGAAATCTGTATGAAATCAAAAAGGCTGTTTTGTCGTATAATAGTAATGCTTGTGAACGCCTCCCATCTTCTGCCCCCACCATGGCTCCACATTCAGCAGCGCAAAAAGTGTCCCCAGTGGTTAACCCTGTTACGATAGACGCCCCGGCCAAGTCATAATAAGAATTGACGACGTTAATATGAGAATTGATGGATTTAATGCCGTCGGCTTTGCCGATCAGTTCCCATCAAAGGCCAAACAGGTGACCACGTACTTATGAGTGGATTTTATTAATCTTTTTAGTGGAATCCCCTTGGGACCACATCAATTTAACCATTGCATAAGATGATGTACAAAAGCAGCACATTTTGTAGTGCTGGAATAGCGTCGATATTACAGAGTTTGCGGTGAGCCACCAGAAGGGTGACCGGGAACCACCCAGTGGCTCTGCCAGCATGCGGTGCGGAGTGGCTACCGTGTTTGGGGCTCCTCTGGTGACTGAACATATGATGTCATTATCCCATCTGTATGCCCCAAATCATGGAGTGGAGCGCCAGTTTTTTTTTAAATTGCTGCTTAAAATTTGAAATGCAAAATCGCCAACAAATAGCCTCTAATACGTGGGACTACTTTGGTGGAGCCACTGGACTCCGAGTCTGGAGGAGCCACCAACAGTGGGTAGCCATTGTGAACCGCATGCCGGCAGAGCCACCGGTGGCTCGCCGCAAGTCTCGGTGGCAGGCCTGGGGTATAAAGCCGTCAAGGCTTCGCCTTCACTGGTCTTCTTCCTTCTATCCGTAGCAAAACTTCAGCACAGCACAAAATGAGCAACGGCGAGCCTCATCCGGAGCCCATAGTCACCCACCCCGTCGCCCCGCGCTTGGTGCCAGGTGGGACCTATACCCCGCACCTCGGCCCTGATCTCGCCGCGTACAAGGCGGCCCACGCCGACACCGTTGGGGAGGGGTCTGATGAATGGTGGGCAAAGGTGTGTTACGATTTGGTTCCGATCAGTGGCTATAGCGGCATCTGATGCGCCCGGTGTGATGTGATGTAGAAAGCGAACGAGACGCTGCACTGGGACCGCCCCTTCAAGACCGTGCGCAGCGGCGGCTTCGCCACGGGCGACATCGCGTGGTTCCCCGAAGGCGGCCTCAACGCCGCGTACAACTGCGTCGACCGGTGGGCATTTACCCACCCTGATAGGGTCCGTCCAAATCTTGTGCTTCATCACGATCTAACGACGCGTGCATTAGGTCGCGATCATCTACGAAGCGGACGAGCCCGGCGCAGGCACCTCGATCACCTACGGCGAGCTCCTGCGCGAGGTATGCTCGCTCGCGAACCTCCTGCGCAGCACCTTCGGCGTCAAGCGCGGCGACACCGTGACCATCTACCTCCCCATGACGTGGTAGGGTCCGTCCAAATCTTATGCTGAGTCTACGATCTAACGCGTGCATTAGGCACGCCGCCGTCGCGTTCCTCGCGTGCGCGCGTATCGGCGCGATCCACAGCGTCCTCTTCGCGGGCTTCTCCGCCGAGTCGTTGCGCGACCGCGTCAATGACTGTGCGTCGCGTGTGCTCATCACTTCCGACGAGGGGCGGCGGGGCGGGAAGACGATCGCGACGAAAGCGATTGTGGATGCGGCGCTGAAGGAGTGTCCCGGGGTGGAGCACTGTTTGGTGCTCGAGCGCACGGGGGGGGAGGTCGCGTGGAAGGCAGGGAGGGATCGGTGGTGGCATGAGGAGGTCGCGAAGGTTTGTGGTGCGCTTCGACTTTGTTCGCTTTGTGCTGACACCGCACAGGTCCCGAGCTACTGCCCGCCCGAGATCATGGCCGCCGAAGATCCGCTCTTCATCCTCTACGTGCGTCCCCGCTCCACTTTCTCATTTGCTCGTACTTATATTTCTCTAGACCTCCGGCTCGACCGGCAAGCCCAAGGGCGTTGTGCACACCACGGGCGGATACCTCCTCTGCGCCGCGCTCACTGTCAAGTACGTCTTCGACGTACACGAGGGTGACCGCTTCGCGTGTATGGCGGACGTCGGGTGGATCACGGGGCATACGTGCGTCGTTTCTCTTACTTGATCTATCCTCTTACCATCCTGCTGATACACCTTCACCCTCAGCTACATCGTCTACGGCCCCCTCCTCAACGGCGTCACCACGCTCATGTTCGAGAGCACGCCCACGTACCCGTCACCCGCGCGCTACTGGGAGACGGTCGCGAAGCACAAGGTCACACAGTTCTACAGCGCGCCGACGGCGGTGAGGCTGTTGCGGAGGTGAGTTTTCCTGCGATTCGGACGGGATTGGCTCGTGCATTCTGCGCCGCCGTTAATTATACGAACTATCCCCACCTCATTTCCGCCTTGCTCCTTGCTCCTCCCCGCTCCTTCTAAACCCCTCCCTCCCTCAAACCAACCTAACTCGCCCCACCCACAGACTCGGCGCGGACCACGTCGCCCCGCACGACCTCTCCTCGTTGCGCGTCCTCGGCTCCGTCGGCGAGCCGATCAACCCCGAGGCGTGGAACTGGTACAATGAGCATGTGGGCAAGGGGCAGTGTGCGGTTGTCGATACGTTCTGGTGGGTGTTTTCGTCGCCTCGTTTGTCTCTTCAGAGGTGCTGACTGACGACGTTTTTTTCAGGCAGACCGAAACGGGCTCGATCGTCATCACGCCGTTCCCCGGGGCGGTGCCGACCAAGCCTGGGTGCGCGACGGTGCCGTTCTTTGGGCACGAGCCGGCGATTCTGGATGCGGTTTCTGGGGAGGTGGGTGTCCCTGCTTTACGCGGACCTCCTTCACCCGCACCCCTTCTTCCCTCCTTTCTTTTCATGCCCCTCCTTAACCCCACGCGCTAACCCCCGGCTCCAGGAACTCTCCGGCCCCGCCGAAGGCGTCCTCGCGCTCAAGACGCCCTGGCCCTCCATTGCGCGCACCATCTGGCAAGACCATACGCGGTACCTCGAGACGTACATGAAGCCGTACCCGGGCCTCTTCCACACCGGCGACGGCGCCGCGCGCGACGAGGACGGATATATCTGGATCAAGGGACGGGTGGATGGTGCGTTTTGTTTTCTTTCCTGGCCAGTCACCGCAACAAGCTGGCTGACCCCCATTTTCGCAGACGTGATCAACGTCTCTGGGCACCGCCTCTCGACGGCGGAAATCGAGAGCGCGCTGGGTATGCATCGGGGCGCGGCGGAGACGGCGGTGATTGGGGCGGCGGACGAGCTGACTGGGCAGGCGGTGTATGCTTTTGTGACGCTGAAGCCGTGAGTCCTTCTTGGCTTCCTATTCATTTCTCAATCCTCCTTGCGCGCGCCTCTCCCGCCCGAGTGCTCACTCGCTGGCATTCTTCATTTTCGCATCACTGACGCGCAGTTTTCTCGTCTAGCGAATTCTCCTACGACGCCAACAACGAGGCGGCGCTCGCCAAGGAGCTCGAGCTGCAGGTGCGCAAGGTGATCGGGCCCTTCGCGGCGCCCAAGAAGATATACATCGTGCCGGATCTGCCCAAGACTCGCTCAGGGAAGGTGTGCATCTAGAGCAATCATTTTATAACTATAGATGCTGACACACGATATACCATGGATTATGCGCCGCATCATGCGCAAGATCGTCGCAGGCGAGGGCAACCAGCTGGGCGACCTCAGCACCGTCGCGGAGCCGGGGGTGGTGGATGCGATTAAGCAGAAGGTGGCGGAGAGCGAGTAGTTGTGCGTTTTTCTGCTCGTATGCGGGGTTTCGTGTTGAACAAAGGTTCTTAGAAGTTAGAAATCGTACTGTACGTACCCATGCATTGTATTTGTGCGCGCTTTCTCGCTCGCCGCAGTGACCTGAAGATAAAGTGAGACTCTCGGAAACATTCGCTCTCCACTGGACCGTGGATGGTATTTATCGTTTGTATGCACGCAAGAGAACAAAAAGCGAGCCGTGCGAATCGCTGCCGGCAGCCGGTTCCTTTGTTCTTGTTCCCGTTCCGTCGCGTTCCCGGTCTTTGTCTTGTGCCCCGTATAAATACGGGCTCTGCTGGGCTCTGTCTGCGCACAACGCGATGCATTCTGCTGTGCCCGACAAGATCATCTCTAGGAGCTGGGCTGGTTGATCATGAGGCCGGATCAGTTCAGGTGGGCAATTCCAAGTTAAAGCAATGTAAACAAGGGAGGTCTATTCAATTTGAGTCTGAAGATTGCTAGCCTAACCTTCATTGCATTGCCTAGTTACTTTCTCTACGTACTCGCTGCAGGCACTGGGTTCACTGTACACTAGACTAATGAGCATCTGGTGGGGATTGGGCAAGTGGTGTATACGGGTCCTCCGGATGTCCGTCTTCCTGCGTTGGTGCGTCTTCTACTGTTAGATGTGCCCCCATGGCGGAGTTAACGAGACATCCCGCATTTTTCAGACCATGTGAAGAATAATCCCTAGTTCACCAATGCGTACTTTGAGTCAACTCTTTGAGGATATTCCAGTAGTTGGTTGGCTTTCTTGCGGCTTGCAGTGCTGCATGTGTACTGTATCATTTTTGCCCCGGGCGAGCTTTGCGGAGAAACTGAATCCAATTATCGTTGTACTAGCATCGCAATCGAACCCCCTGCAGCGATACAAGATGCTACAGTCAGGTTTAATTAGGTATTTGTACGCAATACAGTAAGTTAGGCTACATAGATGATTCCGCATTCAACAATTGTTACGGAACCTACTAGTATGGTCACGTATAATCCCTAAGATCAACGGCTTCAGACATTCGAGCGGTTGGTCTTTACCATCCTGCTCCACTTAAATTCCTTCAGCAGGTCGCCGAGGGGCCAAGAAAGCTTGGACCACATCGAAACATGGTTTTCGTCATGGATCAGATGGTTCGGATCCTTCTTGCGGTATTGAAACGCCATGATGACCCAGATGGTGACGGCCGTCATGGGCACAGCGACGGCTAAGTAGTGTGGCAAGGTACCGTTTGTGTGGTCCGCGAGGAGGTCGATGTTCATTCCGAAGATTCCCTGCTAGATGGATGAGAATTGGATGGTATGTCCTGAAAGGCAACGCACAGCAGCCAATGAGGCGGGTAGGAAGAACATGGTAAGATAGGAGATTTGTTTCATGGCTGCGATAGAATGCAAGTAAGCATCCATGTAGAAAAGCGATACTGCGTCGCACCCGCACTGTCCCTAAGGGCGGCCTCTGTCAACCTCTGCATCCTCCTGCTGTCCTCAAGGTTGACGCTGGTAAACGCCTACTCCAATTTATTTGCCGCATATGCGCAGACACACATCAAGACGTACCAAATTCATAGCATTCTTCAATCTATGATCTTGCATCTCGCGATTTTGCTCGAGTCTGGCGATTTCATCCAGTAAATTCGCGGACTCTCTCCGCATCAGATCCTTGACAAAGGCGATCGTCTCAGGAGTGTCCAAATTCTCCAGCATGGGATTTGGTGTCTCAGCGACGAAGACGACGGTCTTGCGAAAGTCCTCGAGGAGCGACGCGTAGTGCAGGAGATTTGCACGGACGACGTGCAGCTGTTGCGTGAGTGTCATGTTATTGGTGGCTATTACTTGGCCCTCCTGCGGTTTACAATCAGGAATCAATCGTGCGGTAGAATATACGAGCAAGAGGCACCAGCCAGCAGATATGTAAATATAACGCCTCAAGCGACTCGTCGAACGCGTAGAGAGGGTACCAAAGAAGAGCAAGCAGGACGAAAGTCGGATCGGCCGAAATTGTCGAGTTGAAGATCTTGTTCCAGTACACAGATTGCCCAGCAGCGAGCAGACGTGTCCGGAGTACATGTGCGGACGTCGTCTGGTGAGTGTGCGGCGGATGGTAGCTAATGATCGTGCTCAGGTCCGATGACCGCACCATGTGAATGGCCAGGATATCAGGGAGGAGGACGCGGTTGCCTGTGCAAATTGAATTACACATACGACGTGGTGGCAACTGGCTCACTAGAGTTTAGGTGCAGGGGACCATGTGTGTCAATCACCTGGTCGGTCGACTGCAGGGTGGGTATGGTTGGGGAATAGCTCGGCGTTGGGCTTGGAGACGTGCTCATCGGATTTTTCATGCAACGGATGAATCCAAGAGTGAGGGTGATGTCTACAGAGGGTGTCGGCATACTATCCAAATTAGACATGGAGGAGAGCGTACGGTCGCCTTCTCCGACATCTTCCTGATACCGCGCTGGTATCCAATTAAGGGACGAAGAGAAAAAGAATGGCTCGACATTGAATCTGGAGGAATGAGTGCTCGATAAGCACTGAAAGGCGCAATACTTACTTCGTTCCCAATATCTTCAACACTGGTCCAGATAAATTATCCAGGAACAGCGCACGAACACGGACGTCGTCTGGCACTCCTTCTTTCAATATCTCCCAATATTCCTCCTGGTTTTCCTGCGTGACCACATAATCCTCTCCTCGGGTGAAAATTCCGGTGTCAAGGACGTATACATGATGAACCGTGCAGCGTTCGCGAACATGGTCTGCAACTTTCGTTATTCCGCTCTTCTTCTGCTGAGCAGGAGTCCAGTTTGGAAAGAGCGACTGCGGATACTGCTCGAATGTTGAGTAAATAGCTATACATATTCAAAAAAAGTCCTACTTTCGACCAATGCTGTGGTTCTGGGGTCGGCTGCTGCCGCGAATCAGCGACTTGGTCCTCGTCTATCTTCTTCAAAGTCAGGGCAATTTCCCGAGACCTACGTGCGGACCCACATACCTCGCTGTCCAAGTCGAGGAAAGGCCATGGTCCAGAAGGCGCCCCATGCCTATGGCTGGGATGAGGGATGCGTGGAGGCATCTCTGGCGCATTTACGTTTCGATAGAATTCAACGGGAAAAGACATCTTGGTTGGCGGAAGAAGTGGGGGCAGGGGAGCTTCAAATATGCATACGACATAAGGTACGAGTTTAAATATGTATTGAAGCGTCTGGCTGCGAGAGACTACATACGACAAGCCGGCGGACTAAGAATATCTACTCCTCGCTGCTGTAAAGCGAAACTCCCGGGGTGGAGCTGTGGTGGAGCAAAAATGGGAAGAGATCAAGGGCCGAGGTAAACGGATCAACGTATGTGAATCCACGCTCCCGAAGTAAATTTGCGGCATGGTGGAGCCGGGAAACAGAGGACTGTTCAAGCGCGGAAACTCGGATGATCGCTCGGCGGCTGAGAATCTGCCGATGAGTCAATCCACCACCGAGTAGTGTTGCCGCGGCTCAAGCCGTCACACTTTGTCACAATTCACCATCTGTGCTCCCATGCGAAAACAACAATTCATCTCACCCTGGTCGGTATGGTGAGATACTTCAGTACCCCCTAGGAATTTTCCCTGATGCTCAATATCACATAAAATGCTTTGTAGGTTTTTTTAGGTGGCCAATACAAAACCTGTCAAAACGGCTCATGTGACGGCTTGAGCCGCTGAGCCGTAAGCTTCTTTTCCCTCGTAGTGTACCAAAAATTATAGATAGAGCATATGTTAGCTGAGCATAAATGAGGCCAACCTTATTGTAAACATGCCTTGTGACATAGATATTCGCCAAAATCTTATAGGAGCATGGTGGAAGTCGAGCCATGGTCGGAGCCGGCCTGTCACGTTAGCCGAGCCGCGGCAACACTACCACCGAGACAAGCAATCATCTGTCGCCCTTTCTTCCCTAACCATCGCAACTCTGCTTGCTGCGATATTTGTCCATTCTGAGGCCTGTCGCCAGTTCCGCTGCGTCATTGCTACGGCGTTAGTTCACCAACGTCAGATCCGCGATGGGTTTGCTGTCGCTGATGATGGGAATACAACCGCTCAGTGCGGTGTGGCACGACTGCCACTCATCTATGAGCATAAAACAGATCAACCTTAAAACATCTTTCGTTCTATTTTTCTCGACTTGCACGCCCGGCGACCACTCGGTGACCGCCGCAGGGGTAGTGTTTCTGTTGGCCGCGGCGTTCTGGGCTAACAATAAGTAGGTGACACTCTAGATCTCATCATCCTCAACAAAACTCTGGTACAGGTTTTTGATCGACCGAGTTGTCGAGGTTACCAGTGCTACTCTCTAGTACCGTTCGCGTGCAATGAACCCACTGACTCGTGCTTCCAATCCAATCCGCTCTCGTCTCGAATTTTCCTCCGACTCCGACGGTTTACCACCCAGTTTTAAGACTTCCTCAACTGTGACGTACAGTACTCTTCTCGCGAGCCTAAGAACTAACAAGCGCTCGCCGGCGCTTCGTGCCAGCTCCCACCTGCTGGATGTAACTAAAATAAGAGCGTTGCTCCGAGCTGCCGGAATGATAGATTAAAACCGGAGTTTAAAAGGCTTCGGACGGACACACGTAATTTTATAAAGAGGGTGAGGTGATGCGAAGCCGCGTTGGAAAAATTACTCATGATCTCTATCTTCGAAGTCGCATTCCGTAGTGTGAAGCCAAACTCCACAGTTCTAATTCAACCTATCGGACCTGAAAAACACTCAGGCAGCTTGCTGCTACGACTCGCGTCTATCCGCTTTCGAAATGAAGTCTTGGGATCGACTGCTACAATGAAATGTGTCCAAGGCCCTAAAGACGAAAAGGTTCTCCCCGCACGCACAATGTAGGGCTCACGGAATCCCATGCCGTGCACCGTGATCATGCCATCACATGCCCCTTCCACCATTCATTAATCAGTTCTTGATGCAACTGCCGTACACTGCGGGTGCGGTTCTTGCTCATTCGCTTCTATTTCTTTTCTCCTCTTACCGAGTCTCTGTTCGACTCCGATACACTCCAATCCAGAGAAAAAGAAGAGGGCTCAGTGACAGCTACTAGCGTTCACGGTTGATCCCCAAGCATTCTGGTTGAAAACCGAGCGCAAAAAGTCACTGATATCTACCGTTTCTGTAACGAAATGACGAGGTTTTGTTTGTATCTCTTTGTTTCATCCCCATCCAGCTTATCTCCATTCCGTTTCCTGTGTTATCTTCATCCTCTTCTCCACGTCTGACCCAACTTACCGTTGACAAACACACAGCCTTCTTCAGAATAACCTGGATCCCCATGCAATACAACTATTCCCACCGTACCCCTCACGACCGATGCTGTGACGCTGCGCAACAACTGCGAGCTGTAGAATTGCATCATGCCCAGTGTGGTGCGATAACCACAATTTTTTACCTATTGCTTGGTATTCATGGATACATCAATTTCTAATATCTTATATATATCACTGCAGTTTCACTCTCATCGCCGGAGCGAAGCGCAGGCACATCTTGTCAATCTATGTGCAACTGGGCCGCATCGTTTCTTCCGCAGCTGATCAGATTGTCCTGTTTGCCTGCAACACCCTGCGCGTTGACGTCCATTGTGTGGTGGTTGTGGAACAGAGGCATTGCAGAAGGGGGTGTTGCGGTCAGTGGAAGGACGAAGAGAGAGGGAGGACACTTGTTTGATGCGCACCTCAGCTCGGCTTCACGTTTCGAGCTCCGCAGGGAGGCGGTCGGCAGGGGGCGGTGCCCTTCCCAAAAAGGATCAGGGGCGCGGTTTCTCTCGAGTGGTTTTATAGGAGCTGACTTCCTCATTTGGCTCGGGATTCTCATAGAGTTGAAACCAGGGTGGAATTTCAAGTCAAGAGGATCCAAATAAGGGAGGGGTATTTTATTTGAGTCCGAAGTTTGTCCGTTAGCTAATGTACATCGAAGAGGAAGAAGACGCAAACAGGCAACGAGAAGTTAATGAGAAGGTCCAATGAAGATTCAAGGCTCGAACCCGAGTCGTAACCACCACCTGCAATTGCACACACATCAATACAAGGACTGCTCGACGATGTGGTAATAGTCGTCTGGCGGCGGGTCGGCGTTGGATCCGAAATTATGGTACTTGGATGAATGCGAACCGGAAGCGGAGGTAGGCCAGAGGGCGTCGAAGTTAACGCCGAGATTTTGCCATTGCTATATGACACAGCGCGTCAGCTACGAGGTCAGCTGGAGAGAGGACGTACGGCGGTGGCTCGTGCCCTCGCGGCGGCGGCGTCGAGTGGAGCAGTAGAGAAGCTGCTCGCCGACTCAAGCGCCCCCTCGTCCCGTCTGAACCGCGGCCCCGGCCGCACGTCCTTCAATTCCTGTTTGGGCGCATGCAGCGCGAAGTATTTGATCATGGGGGCGCCGGTGGGCGCCGGTATCGGGGCAGGGGCTGCAGCCGGCGCGGTAAGGGGCGCGGGGACTGGGAGGGCGGAGGCGAGGGCCAGGGAACCGAGCAGGAGGATCGGGAGCCGGACGGCAGGGGGAGATTTCATTCTGGTGATTTCACTTTTGTGTGGGTGGGTAGTGCGCAGTGGGGGGTAGGTTGCACTGTATTTATACCGCTGGGTGTCTCGCAGATGGGTCAGACTTTCCGCGAATCTTTCGTTTCCGCAGAAATTTTAGGATTTACTTCCGCTATGTCTAGACTCCGAGTCTCAGAGTATTGGCATCCTTCCGCGAGCTGAAGTCAAGTCCAGCCACAAATCCAAAGTCTGCTAAGCGGGGCAAGCCGTTTTGAACAGCCCGTCGGCTAAGTCTGCCCGGGAGATCAACGTCGAGTCGGGATAGGCTCGTATGGCCGTGAAATGCCATGGCGCCGTGGAAGCAAAGCCGGGGGAAGACAGAAAGCACAAAAAAAAGAAAAAATTGAACCTGCCAGAGTTCGTCAGTGCCGAACACTGCCACGATGCGATGGTTTAGTTGGGGTTGAGTTTTCAACCGCCGACCGGAGTAGAATGTGAATCGGCTGCACCGCTCCGCGGGCTGGTAGCAGGTCGTTCACATGCATGATCGAGTGCCGTCGCGTTCGCAGGCGGACAAGCTCGAGGTGGGCTGAACCTGCATATCAGTATGCTATGCTACCGCTTTTCGCAGAACTTGAATCGAAGGGATACATATGCGGTGATAATACATGCGCACGGACGCCTGAGCGGCAGGTTTCCAAATTCGAGCGGCCTGGATACCTGGACCAAGAGAGCGGCCCGTGTGCGTGCGTGCATGCGAGCTAGTAGGCCTTGATGTGAAATGCGGAGAAAAATGCGCCGCGCAAGGACCTGGGAGATAAGGCCGAAAGATAAAGATGGAAGGAATCGGTACCAGCGCGGGCCGCGGCGTCGAGGTTCTGTGTACCCGAGGCGGAAGTACCGTGAAAGAATCGGTACGGCGTGGCCCTGCATGGGAGTTCGGAGAGAGCAGGACGAGGGAGAAAGATGGAGAGAGAGTGTGAGTGGAAGACAAGACGCCTACCGCGGGAATAGAATAAAAATCATACCGCCCATCGCTGGCGCCTCCAGTCCAGTGTGCGCCGAAAGATTATATAAGTCGCGCGGAGGGTGAGGCGAGTTGCGCGGTGCGGGCGATTGTGCTTCTGCGGGTATCAGCGGAAGACGAATGAGGAAATGGAAAGAGAAAGAAAGAACAAGTGGAACGGAGGGACGGCGAATGTGTCGGCAAGAAAGAGGGAGGGTGCTGATGGCAGACTGGCGCGGCACAACAATGAAAGGTGCGCGCGGATAGATTGCGCAAGGGCGCTCAAAGGCAAATGTTGCGCGCGTTCGAGGTTTTGGAAGCTCAGGGACGGCGACCACAGAATTATCGAGCCTGGTCGACCAGCATTCGGATGAAAGACGATGTCGATTAAAATGGTAAGTAGAGCCGAGACGAGACCATAACATGCCGGGTGTAGCGTATCACGACGAAGGCGCAGGCTTCACGTCCGAGCCGCGCTGAGGGTTCGGACTCGGAGGCGGATTGCCGCTCCTCCGCACAGTGAAGCCCTTCGGCGGGGTTTCTGCATCAAGTGGCGCCGCAGGGCCGCGCGGATTACGCACCACGCCCCCGGCCTTCTTATCCTTTTTATCACCCGGCGACGACGCACCACCGTCGCTGTCGCTCCCGAATATACGCTCCCTAGCAGCCTGATACCGCGCCTCGCGCTCCTTCAGTGTCTCCCCTGCAGCGACTGGTGGCGGCGCCGCCGCGGGCCCAGCATTCGACGGGCGCTTGAGGATACGCATCGCGGGCTGGAAGGCGGCGGGCGGCGGGGGCGCTGCGGCGGACGACGTGGTGCTCGAGCCTGAGATGATCAGGCTGGGCATAGGCGCCCGGGAGTTGCTGCAAAAATGCGTTAGTGGAAGAACAGAAAAGATGGGAAAGGAACGCACGCATCGGCCCACACCCGCTGGTTGTCCTCCTCCTCGAGCTCCTCGTCGTCCTCCCAGTCATCCGACACGGGAACAACGGTCTTGGGCACCGGTGGACGGCGTGAAGAGGTCTATTTCTGCTCGATAAGCACCTGGGTAGCCCGGCCAATCAGAAGACCCACAGACGGCGCGGCTTGGTCCCAGTCAGCGGCAGCACACATTGTAGATCGATGGTGGAAGCGGGAAGCAGAAAAGTGCACGCTAGTGTTGCGACAGCAGAAAAGGTGAACGCAACGAGGATAAAGTCGGGATTGAAGGAGCCAAGAAGTAGCGGCGCCCGAATGGGAGGACTCCAGGAGACAAGGAGAATCGAGGCACGTGCGCGACTGATTTCGGGATCTGCCGCTTGGTTCTTCCCCCAACCATCGCTTCGCGATACGGCCTTTCAAGAGGCCTGCGACAGACCTGGAGCAAGCGCATCCCACCCGCTATCCACCGCAGTAACTTTATTTTACCCGGGTTCTAGCTTCATGAAGATTCCATAAGAGCTCCGATCGTCGTGATGTGAAAGGCTCAAGAGTCAATCGTGCGCAATGTGAATACTTCGATGGTGCTCGCTCAACGGCTCGTGCGCACTCTGGATCTGTGATATGATGCGACTAATAAAGCGGACGCGAACGTGCCGTGCATTTTGGCGGCCTGCACAACACTACGTACTCCGGGTACGGTCCATCGTGGCGCCGTGGATTCAGAGTCTTGCACCACCTCTATCGTGCCATGTTTTTCTCATCCTTGACGGTGTCTAGGTTCGAACTTCGCGTGCCCAGGAAGGTATGTCAAACTATTAATTTTGCAATACTTATAATATTGCAGCAGTATATCCTCCATGCGCGCATCTTTGGATTACTCCCAGCAAACCACACGCTTCTTCTCCTCCGTCAGCACCAATATCCTGTCCCTCTTGACCTGCTCATGATTCTTCCCAAAGTACCTCTCAGTCTCGAATGACCAGAACGTGATACCGAGCGCAAGCATAGCGAAATTCTCGGCATATTTGTGTACTTCAGGGTCTTCAGTGTGCAGCGTCTTGACGAGCAGCATAAACTCCGCCGCGCGAACCTTGGTCTCCTTCTCCGCATGGTACAACGTGTCCTGAAGGGAGCACGGCGCTTGCTCGCGGCTGATAGCTTCGAGGAGGTTATGGATGTCGCCGGTGGCCCTCTCTTTTTGATACGAATAGGTGTCCTGCAGACGACGGGAAGATAACCTCAGCTATGACTTCATTCCGTTGATCATGGCAGTGACTCACGTTCTCTAAGGCAATGATCTCGGTCGTGAGCTCTGCGAGACGAACGAGCGTGGGGTGTCCAAAAAAGCCACGCGGGAGCTCCTTGCCAATCAAGTAAATCGCCAGGCAAGGAGCGGCTCCACAGGTGAGCTTGCGGAGGTGCATGAGGTCCCCTGTGTAGAAGCTGCGCGGAACTGTGCGCTCCTGTCTGTCCTTGGCTTCTTGGACGACGCCCTCGGCATATTCCTTCCATCCCGAGATGAATCGCTCCTGGCAGGTTTCAGTCGCAACCGCCATAAAGCGCTTCCAGAATCTAATTCCTTGGTCAACTTCAACTTGGACGTAGGCGCGACCAAATCATCGAATACCCGGATGCAACCTTGCCAACGGCGTGCTCGTCCTCTGCGCATTCCGCATCAAGATCCTTCAGAGGCTTCAATGCGTGGTCGGCGAGCTCCTGGGCGCCTTTGCCGTCGGCGACATCGGTGTACTGGTCAAAGACGAAGAACAGCGTGAACATGTCGCACGTAAGGCGGAATTCCTCTGCATGTGGCTGTCCGTCAGTCACATCTTCGAACAGCCGAAACTAGAACCGGCTCGCCTTTGTCCAATTCCGGGTAGCACAACGCAGCAAGCAGCGCTGCGCCTTGCCATGAGCGAAGCCTCGCAAATAAAATATTGGTGGTTGACGCACCAAAGTTGCAGCGAACGAAGTCCGCATTGTCTTTCTCATCAAAGCACTTCAAGCTTGTGAACCAATCGTCAGCCTCCTTCTTCACCTCGTCGTAGGAAGGGTTAATGCGCCTGCCCCACGGCCACATATCCCCGAGGGGATCAGGAAGGTGGACAGTTTGGGCAGCGGTTTGAGCCATGGTTGAGCGTACTAATGAGGGTGCAGGGGGCGAGCTGGATTGAGATGCATCATCGAACGGCTTTTGTACTGCAGCTGTGACAGGACAGGGCATATAATTTCGGATGGGAGATTGAATACCTGGTTCGCACAAGTAAAGTTTTCCGATAGTTTCAACCCAAAAAAAACGAACAATGCTCATGTTTACGAGTACTTTATGTACTCGTTCTTTTCATCAATCGGGAACCAGATTTTCAATTTGGCAGAACGTTTATCAGTGCGTTTGAATAGTGTAATGAAAATAGTGGCTGTCCTCATTAGCTTTTTGAAGTCTTTTTAGCAGGCTAATCTAATGAAATTAGTGATTATATAATGCATAAAGATGGGGCCAGTTCGAATCCGCTGTCGATTCCATTCTACATTTTTCTTCAAACATGTATATAGCTTATTTGGTGGCGACTCTGGGGCATCCTTGATGTGTAACCCCTTTATATGTATTTTTGGTAATGTAAACTATTGCTTGTTACGAGTACTTTACGTAGTAAAGTGATCGTTCTTTTCATAATCGAGACCAGGTTTTTGAGTTCGCGAAACTTTATCAGTGCGTTTTGACGATGTAATGAAATAGTGGCAGTGTTCATTAGCTTTTTGAAGTCTTTTTAAGACCTCGATCTAATGAATTTAGTGGTGACGTAATCAAGGCGGATGGGGCTGGTTCGATTCTGCCGGTTCGAACTGTCTTTTTTTATTTTTAATTATATTTTCTTTATCCATATTTCTCGCCAGGCAGTGGCTCAATAAACATGGATTTTCTTCTTAAGTTGTTCATCTCAGTATTCTAGTGGCTTGATTCAGTCTGCACCATCGCTAAATGTCAACGATCAATCGGCGATCACTGCCGGCGGATGTACCCGAAGTCTTGCGTGCACAACACACGCACAGCCACCCGTCTATATTTTGCTCTCATGTTTGCTGGCCGGGTCTCATGGCTCAAGACAACACCCCTGAAGGTGTTCGGTCTGCGGCGAGGCTGGGTGCAGCTATAGATTGCAGACGGTGGGTTTGTAATCAAGGTTGAGCTTGCAGTCGAGGGTAAACTCTATGACGTTCACTTTGTACATATATTCCCACGCGTGACTTTGAACCGAGAGCGCGACTTTTGGTGACCACGCGACTTTGAGTATTTCCTTTTTAGGTCTACCGACCTTTGCTCCCCTATCCATCCACCATGATTGGTGTCGTTCCAACCTCGTATGCAGCCATGGCCCATATCAAGGCAACAGAATTGTTTGCGAACACAATAGGAGTTATCTGCGTACCTCAATACTGGAGAAACCGGAGGTGAAAAGGGCTTTGTGGAACAAGACCGCTATGTAGTACAGTCAGAGTCCTGCTGCCTCAATGCCGCATTGCCTAAAATATACGTGTCCGGTTGGCCCGGCACTCGACGGGGATGCCTAAGGAGATGCCGGCAATACCGTAGGAAGTGCCAGCTGTCAAACGCACGGATTGGATTGTTACCAGAGCAGGAACGTCGAGCAAGAACTTGGTGTCTTCCATTACCGTGAGATATATATATCGACATCGACGCTGAAATATTGGTTCTTCGCTCAGACAAATTTGATGATTCCAGAAACTGTGCATGCACCATCGAGCTGAAGAGAACTTCCCCGGGACGCGGGGTCAAATAAACGTCGGTAAGCCAGACTGAAATAGAGCGTCATCGATATCCCAGAAGTGGTCCGTGTTTGGAAATTGAGTTGGCGGCGCAAATACGCGCAATGATGGCGGCAACTCGACATGGAGCGCCCGCCGCCCAAGGCGGCTCAACGAAACAGTAGTCCTAATGCAGCCAGTCGTTAGCGCTACAGCTCAGGAAGAAACATCTCAGTATGAAATACAATACCGCAATTCGAGTTTTGGGTGTCTGTTCAATCTTTGGTTCAATCGCTACTATGAACTTCAACCACACGGTCCGGGTCGACCAAACCTAGGGCTGCGCGACGGTTTCACGGCACCCGTCGAACGGTACCCGTACCGTCCCGTCGGCCATGTTCTGCTGAACAGTTACGCTACGGATTGATGCCTCAACGGCCGTAACGGCCGTTGAACGGGTCGATCATTATTGCCTTCGAAACTACATTTAGAGAGCTTGTTTCAAGCAGCTGGTCTCCCTATTTCAAACGGTATGCACCCTATACAACTCTGATTTTTTATCTACTTCTTTTCGCCAGAAATCATGTAGCGGCTTCAAAGCGGCGAGTGACGTTCGGCAACTACCAAACGTGATTGCCGTGGTGCGGCGCAATTCAACTTAACCGCAACATTCAGTTTTTGAGTCGTTTCGCGCAATGAGAATAAATAAGGGCATATAGACTGCATTTGGTGTTAAATGAGGATGTGAATCGTCCATTTTGCATAATTTCGTTGTCGTTGAATCGCACATTGTCTCAATATCAGACTTTCGGCGCAAAAGCGAAACAAACCCCACGTTAATACAAGTTTAACTCGCTGCTCTCTAGTAACTCTGGGACATTAATAACAGCGAAAAACTCACCCTGATTAGCCGTCAACTCGTTACGACCGTCAAATCGAGGGTTGTGCCCGTCATGCACCTCGTCATTTCGACGGCCGTGCCCGTAACGGGTATGGCGTGAAGCACGAACCAAACCCATGGACCAGGTGAACTTGGGACGCAGAATTGGTATTGAAGGTATACGTATATTTGAATCCTGATTCGCGTCACCGCTATCTAAAACTGCAAAAGAACCAAACCGGCTTCATGGTGCACCTTGTACTTCCTGCCTTTTAATCCTATTTAGTCGAATTGCTTGTTGTGACAGTGATGCGGTTGTGCGGGAAGGGACTTTCGAATTCGCCTGTACGACAGCAGATCCAGTGTGCGTGTTGTAATCGTTTCATTCATTAGCATTGAGCAGGTTGTAAGGTACAAGCCGTAAGTAGTAGTAATGCGTCGGATATACATGAATTGCGGTAGACAAAATATGCGTGAGGGATAAATAGTTATAAATCAAATGTAGTGTTGAGCGTTGAATGTAATTTGTGAATCGTAGTTCGTGTTGAGCGCAATGAATCGTCGTCGTTTGTCGGCCGTCGTGTTCGTCATTTCATTTCATTTTCATGTTCGTCGTCGCATTCTACGAGATTTGTTTAGGATCACGGATATGTAACGAAAGAAGGACTGTGGTACTCACTTGAATGAACCAGCATTGAACAACACGCTTCGGCGGCCGTTGTTCGCCGTGCCGATGTACAAGACCGAGAACGTGCCTGGGTAGTCGTCGCGGTGCTCGAGCGAGACGGTAACAAGCAGCCCAAGCTCAAGGGAGATGGAGAGCGCACGAAGAATTATCCGCGGGTCCCCCTCGATGTGTTTCCGTACGCTGTGTTCATCACTTGGGCATCTACACGCACATGTGCGGTGGGGAGTTTTGCTGGGGACGGTGTATTCCGAACAAGACCGCTGTTCGGATGCCCAAGAACTCGCATAAGCTCCCCATTGAGACGGAAAAAAAAAACTTTACTCTGCGACTACATGCACTCAACGATGCTCGACCCTTCCATGTGTCGTGGCAGGGAGCCCGATGGCGACCAATGCTGCTGCCTGCACTGCACGGAAACTACCGTCGTCGATGACTGTACGGTCTGCAAAAGCTGTGGCCATATCGAGACTGCACACCCTGTGGAAAGACCGAAGCCTGGGGCTGTCATCCGTGGGCTTCGAGATGCTGGGAAGCTTCTTAGCAATCTTGGCTCTGTCAAAACCTCTCGACAAGAAGCGCAAGCAGAGATGAGTGCCGGCCTGAAAAAGAAGCGCAAGTCGGACACTGACACGGAGCCGCCTCAGCCAGGCAAGAAGATGAAAGGCAAGGAAAGAGAAAAGTTATGTTTCTCACCGCTATTTTTCTCTTGCCTGAAGCATAATCCTGAGGACAACAAGCCAAGCAAGCCTAAGCCTGAAACAACCGAGGGCGAGGACTTTGCATTTGGTAAATGGGTTCTTCTCCCGTGTGGTCTCAGGGTACTAGCTTTTTTATTTAATTCTGAGGTGAAAACACAGCTCAATGTTTCGTTATTAGGATGGCGAACTGCAAAAGACGAAATTACCTCCCACACAAGAGATGGAGGCCATGCAGAGGGGAGGGTTGGTGCTTTGTCCACCCCAGCCAAGCCGCTCTCCATCAACACCGCCTGATCGTCTGACCGCATCAACCGAGAAGTTCAGAGGCGCTTTCCAGAAGTCATTCGCTACCTCGAACGAAAACTCCCCGAGGGTATCGAAAGGATCCCGAGCCAACTCTGGTTCGGGGTAATCAAGATTAAGCAGTCCTCAACAGTCACTCTCGCGGGTGATGATCTTCCGAACGGCGCCTCACTTGCGGACCATTGCCAAGCCGGCAGTGCTAGCAGCAAAAAGCACGCAGATCGCGTGCTTTATATCGGTATGCCACCATTACCTTCTTTGTTTCCTCAGCTGAGCTTCCGTCAGTCGCAAAAATCAAGATTCCCAAAGAGCGGTACAGCTCCTGGGATGCTCCTGGAACTGAGGCCGAGAGCGAGGAGCTCGAGAAATTTGTGATCCGCAGATCCGCAGATCCGATCTCGGGGAAGACCTTGTCTTTCAAAAAATTTGGCCGATAGTTGTGTTGACATGATTATACTTATGAAAGTTCTTATAGTAAAACCGCTCACCGAAACCCGACTGGTGTACTTATCCATACCTGTGCATTAATAGAAGTGCCCCGAATTTGGGTCGGACCTGCTCGGTCACGTAAGAAACCTTCCAGTTGAACGAGCGCTGGGCCGCACTCGTACGCAGAAGGAGGCGTACTTGGTTGGAGTAATGCTAGGCGCCCGTATAAATCGTTATATAGACTGAATGCTTAAATATGTTGCGATTCGGATGCTAAGTCCGAGTGTGTCGAGACCTCCTAACGTTATATCCAATAACAAAGGCTTGCCTCGAGGTTAAGATGCATGTGGTTCGCAACGCATAGCACTCTAAGAAGTACTGTAGAAGAAGCCATGTGGGATCTTTAATGTCGATGATTTGGAAATATTATTATACGGGGCTTGATACTAGATATAGAGACGTTTGCAGAGCGAAAAATCGGATTTATTAGTAGTGTACAAAGTAATATAATATGGTATAATACAAGGCATCGGCCCCGAATTTGAGTCGAAGATACCTGGTATGTCTGCACATGAGGTACAACTCGTTATATACAGATACAATGTAAGGCAACTGCCCGGAATTTCTATCAAATATACTTGACAATCGAAGTAAGGCCCCGCAAACCAAGCCAACGTAAAAATTCTTTCTCCATCCCCTGCTCCCCTCCTACGGACAGATGATCTACCCACTCTGTATGCCGCTTGCAGCAAGAACATACAGTGCATGGCCTACCCGTGAAGCGCATCTCATCTTGCACCAAGTGTTCTGTAAACGGGTTAGAGGGATAGAATTGATGGAGCAGAATGTACTCACCAGTCAATTTACGCTCAGATGTAGTGTACACCGCCTTCCATTCATGCCTGTACATCTGCTGGCATGGCCTGTACCCGGGCAAACACTGATCGAAATCTTGACTTTCCCCCGGTTTGATTTCGCGCCGAGCGAGGAGACCTTGGTAGTCGAGTAAACCCTCAACGATGTCGGTGACAGGATCGCGGGTGACGAGGTAGTTGATGCGGGCCCTGTCGCTGGGATACGGATCGGGGCTGAGGCGCTGAGTCGAGGTGGAATACGAATAAAAGCTATGAGAAAATGCTTACAGGATAGCGACGGCGACCGAATTAACGAGGGACGTTCGAACGATGTCCTGCAGCCTCCGGCTCCACCGCACAGCCGGCATCTGCGCCCGATTCAGATGTGCAAAGATGAGCATGGAAAAAACTTACCGGATGGCTCGTGGCGGTTGAGAACTGAGAGCGAAGTTGTTAAGCGCCCGTCATTTCGACTTGTTTATAGGTGCTGCTTTATAAATTGTTCGGTCAGATAATACGAACCTGCTACCTACTCGGCGCATCTCGTATAGTGCGCTTTGACCGGCCGAATCGGATGGCTCGGAAATCGCCGATGATGAACTGATGACATTGATATATCAATATATCTGATCGGACGCTGGAAAGTTACGAACCAATTGCACTCGGTCAAGACAATGATGATGTTGGTTGGGGCAGAACGAAGGAAGCCTAGGTTTGGAAATTGTAGTGCCAACTAATGTGAATAACAAATTCTGTAAACAAAGGGAGGAGTAAAGAAAAAAAGTACGAGTTATGCCGTGCGAAGCATCGGCCTCCCCCCAAGTTGTTTAGGAAATACAATTTTATTATATCCGTGATGTTCATTGTCAAAAGTGTCGGGAGATCAAACTTCGGCAATGTCCGAAGTGAGTTGTACGTGTCATGTGCACAGCCACCACTCTGAACAAAAAAATATAAGTGTCGGCTGAGTCTTTGGTTGTAAATTTAAACCTGATTTTTTTTTTCTGGATACTCTAGATGTACACAACCAGTATGGATGATCTCCTGTAATTTCCAGGGTCTCTGGGCCCAATGGTAGGCCAAATACATTAAATCACGGTATGTTGATTGCTGGCATGTTCCTGGGCTGCATCACCTAAACGGTTAGAGCCATACGTCCTTTCCAATTCCTGGTCCATGGGACAGGCGGTTTCAGGGCGATATAATCCACTGTTCCGGCACACTTCATTTCCCTTCCAACATATCTGTGATTTCATTCCTGTACTTGCTTCATTGGTTCTTCCGTGCTGTAGAAATATTCTGACATGTATTTGAAGTACCAAAATGCGATTTACAGGTCCCTGTAATATTTTTACCGCTGCCATCAAGACTTGTAACAAACATGTCAAAAAATGTTGATGTTGTGTGCACGCAGGCACATCCTGTGAAGGCTCCAGTTTAACATGCCTCCAGGGTTTTATTACCCCAGGAACACAATGGCAATGTTCCCGAGTCCCATCGCGATGTGCATCCGCCGCTCTGAGGATGTCAATTCAGAAATTCCTTTCTGCTATTTTATTGGTGTCCTATATGGGCTTGACCACAGTGCCAGATTAAATCTGGAATTTTTTCACCTCTGATGAGTGCCCACTCACTTTCCCCTGTGGCTTTGTGGTTGGTTTCCATCGTCGTTCAAGCGCCAACAAAGGCTGTGCATTTTTGTTTGGGTGTCCTTTGGTCCCTGTCAACTTGTCAACGGCGATCAGGCCGCACCTAAAACATCTCTCAAATCAATTGCAAGCATAGGATGGAGCATATCACAATGAACAGAGAATACTCAGCTTTCTTTCGATGATTTGAGGAAGTAAAACTTGACTCCGCCAAAAGAATGCGGTAGAAAAGAACTGATTCTTGATAACTTGGCAGATCGTTGTTTGGTTCCAGACACTCCGTGGGGGCGGTCTGTTCTAACATGCCGTCTCGCAATGGAACGGACTCGGAACTTGGCTTGAATAGCTGTGGTACAAAATAATCAACCTAACTTGCGCAAGGGAAGAAAGGCTGATGCTCGGGTGCTCGGCGATATTGATGGGCTCAGCAGAAATCAAAGGCTTGCACTTATCATGCTGAAAATCTTGTCGGCAGCTTTGAATAAAATCCGAAACTGCAGCATTCAGTGGATTGTCGAGTTCCGTGGCTTTTACCTGTGGGGACGATGATGAACACCGAGTATCCGTGCGATCAAGCAGGCAATCAAAGTCGTCGGAACTACCCGAAGTCACTCGTGCAAGGAACCTCGGGTATATCCGAAAGAAATGATCGCTGATTAAATTTAAGGAGGGTGAAGGTTCTAAGGCATGAATTCCACCCTACAGTGTGATATTGTGGGCGCAAAGTGGTCAAATGAAAGAAGTAGATCAAATGAGTCGTCATAATGGGGAGGGTAAAATATGAGGAACAAGAAAGAAAGCAAAAAGAAAGAAATTGAAGAAAAAGTTTGATATGCCACAATTGACTGTACCAGCAAGTCTGCAGCCCACTACTCAGTCTTTGAGCCATTCTGCTGACAGTTATCGGGCTCAGTGCCGGCTCGGATGGCCTAGTTCGTGGGAGCTATCTTGGGCTTGGGTTTCTCTATTTTACCTCAGCATTACTTTGAAATTTACAGGAACCTCAATAAAAAAGTGGTCTCGGCTTGACAATTATGCGGCGCGACTCGTTTAAATGCTCCACCTCCATCTTGTTGTCACCATGTCATTAGAGAGTTTCCGGTGGAGCGATCAACTGGTGGCTAATTTTTTTCAGGAACTCCCCATCCTTTGGGGGCTAACTTAGCCACCATTTATAGCCCCAATAGAGTGTTTGCGTTGCAGCCATTGGAGCCATCAGATGGCTGTTTTGCGTTGCGCAAACTGATGGCTGATGGCTCCAATGGCTTCGACGTCTACCTTGATTTTGGGGTTTATTGAGCTCCTTCCAAGTCTTCAAAGCCATATGCATTGGAATGGTCGGGTGGTAAGGTGAATGTCCCAAATTTAATCCAAGATTGTTGAATTTGGCCAGAATTCAGATTGTCATGCAGTGAGCACTCAGCGCGCTGGGTTCAGATACATCTATACTGTCATTAACCATGCATAGAAGAAGCTGAAAGTAATTCCCTTGACCAGCCATTCATCAGCCATTAGCCATCAGTTTGCGCAATGCAAAACAGCCATCTGATGGCTCCGATGGCTGCAGCGCAAACAGGCTAATAGAGAGGATGAAATAGTGGCTAGCACATGCTGGACGGTCCTGAAAATAATCTAAAACATGAGCCACCAGTTGATCTGGTGGCTCCACCGCAACTCATGTGGCTTGAATTTTATTGGGGGTTGGTTTCAGGCCCATAAAAGTTTGGACCACCCTTCCCTTTGCTGCACACAATGAGTAAGAGTGTCGCTAGCGACACTCAATCTTCCTCCTACTCTCTACCAGCGCGCGCTTCAGCAACTCTCAAAACTGTCAAAAATGCGACCAAGAAAGTGACTGCCGGTCTCAAAAACCATGCAGCAAGTTGTCAGTGTTGCTCACCCTAACCGCAAGCAGCGCAGGCCTTCCCAGGCTGATGCTGCACTCGAAGCCGGCGAGGACGAGATAGGCTTCCTTGCTGATTTTCCTCCTTTAACCCCTGGTGTGTTTTTAGATCTCAATCTCTTCGTGTTTCTAAATTTTGTAGAAGGAGAAAACGATGCTTCGGACGACGGTGCGTAGCATTCCGCCACTACAGCTTGCTTTCCCATCCTTTTTTGATTGATGCGCTATGATTCAGGTTCCCCTGCCAATTCTTCTGACGATGCCTCCATCCATGAGGTGGGTGGCACGCTGGAACTCACCGAGTCAGATCAACTCAGGTTTTTCTTTTCTTTTTTTTTGTTTGCTTCATTTCGTTTTCTGCATGGTATAATAACACCTCCTTCCAGCCGAGCCGAAGAAGAAATGGACTTCACCTATCTACTCGTTCTTTTCGAATGTCACCATTGTTCATAAGGACAACGGCAGCCGGTACCACCTTTTCAAGTGTGCTTCCATTCGGTGCAGAAGTAGGTGTTCAAGTTCTCCAGTATTTTCGTCAGAATTCATGTAATTCCAGATAATGGACCGAAGGGTGTGAAACACCTTCTAGAACGCAAACGGCTCCCGCTCTTCTGATTCTGGCCTCACCAGGAACATGAAGGTCACGCTATCCGCTGCTTCGGAGCAGGCATTAAGTACGAGTTATGCCGTGCGCAGCATCGGCCTCCCCCCAAGTTGCAAAAAAAGCATCATTATGATCGCTGCCATATGGGATATCTACGTACTCTGATGTGCCCATTGGGATAAATCTTAGGATAAGTAGATGGGTTTATCGCTTGAGAAGGAGAAATTCCTGGCGCCATGGATCCACCTAGGCCGAGGGACTGGCGGTATCGCGGATTCCAAGTGATTCCGCTATCTGATGTTAGCCGATAGCGCACTTCTAGCGCACCCGGGATCCAGATACAACAATGTTTGCCACAAGGCAGTGGAATTACAAGATGTACGATATTATTAAATAGGTAGTAGCCGATAGTTTCGGCTTTTCTCGCTGTACTTTCACCGGGGGCACAACAGTCGGCACCCAATTTTTGGATGCCGGAGTGGCACCCAACATGCACCTTGATGGCAGCCGGTCGGTATCCCGATGGTATCTAGCACCAACTTTGAGATGAGTGGTTGTTGAGAAGGAATAGGGTGAGTTGAACCTTTGTTCAGTATTTGATTCCCATGTATATTACATGGAATTCATTGGTAATTTATGGTGGCTTTTATGCACACACGAAGGATGAAATCAGAAAAGTTAGCAGTAAATGTCCCCTGCCTTTGGTGTAATTTTTTTGGTGTAGACCTGCAGGTTCTTGCATGATCTGGGGGGAATACACTGGGGTTTATCACTTTCTACCACAAGTTATGAATTTATCTCACAGAAAATCAATTTATACCTTTGACCTCAACTGGTTTGGACAGCAATGCACCAGCAGCATGAGGCTCGGGAAAACCAGCCCGATTGTACGGGTCAGATGTCGAACATCGTCGTCCAAAACAGTGGCACCGATGGTTCCATGAAGATGCTTGCGAGGTGCCACTCCGGCACCTGAGCGTGAGGTGCCGGCTATCTTGCTCTCAGTGTATGTATATCGTTTTGGTTATGCTCAGGCACTCGTTATTATGTATATATTCACGCTGTACTCGAGTCGCCTTGTCTCAGACTTCCGCCTACTCCTGTGTGCGCGAAGACTGAGTTATTATTGTCTAGCTCACGCGCACTTGAAGTTTCACTCTTATGTTTGATCCTTGTGAATGTCAGCCAGCAGGCAAAGAGAGTGACAACGATTTTAATGGAAGTGGGACTCGATGCTTCTCCGAAGGGAGATTGGATCAAATCAAGTCACCTGGATGCACTGTTGATGTTTATCAGCTTTTCCGTTTCACTCGGGCCTCAAAATACAACATTCAAGCTATCGCGCCGCGATGCACGCCCATTCAGATTTCCTTACTAGGCAGCCATGTGGTGTTAATATCGAATGAATATCAGCCATGAAACACGCCACAGTCCAATGTGCCTCGCAGCGTGTTGCCTTTATCATGTGTCTTGTCCTACAATGTTCAACCTCGCCGGCTGTCGATTTGAGTCTAAATGGGTGAGTGTGCATTGAGGAGGAGGTTATGCGGAGGAGGGAGCCACTGCGATTCGTCAAACGTAAACGCAAATCGAAGTCAGTACTCAAAGTAAGGAAATGCAGACAAAATCACACAGGCGCAGGCGTATGGAACAGCATTCATGCCCTGGGTGATCCCGACGCCACCGGTGGCGAGAGGGACGCCGAGAAGGACGAGCGGTGCCAGAGGCACAGGGGCGATTTTGGTTAGTACAAGGGCGCGGTGGGGTGCTTCGCACCCCACTTCCATTAAGGAACTTGATTCTGCGCCAAAAGGGTCCAAAGATCCAGTGCTGAATACAGTAGCCTGCAGTGGAAGGCTTCAGGCGGACACACGATTTCATAAAGAGGGAGATAATGAGAAAAACGGGTGGAAAAGAAAAATGAGGGAAGCAGGATCAAGGAGCACATACGACGCACTTGGCGACGAAATGCGTGACGCAGCCGCCGTGGCGCATACCTGCGCCGTTGAGTATGTCTGGGCAAGGGTGGTAGGTTACTAGAATGCACCGAAAAAAGAATGCACGAGGTAGACGCGCGCTTCGTAAGCACCACCTCCGCGACCGTTACCGTCTTCATCCGCCTCGGCATACGCCTAGTGTGCGTGACGTCCACGTCCGACCTCACCAAGGGGGTT